>CM067072.1:15503046-16203585 GCA_033980235.1 Diadema setosum
AGAGCAAAATGTGTCTGTCATGTACACTGACGTCAATGGACTATCATCATGTCTTATCTACATGTAACATCTTAGAAGGATGAGTGTTTCTTCATGAAATTTGGCCTGGAAGAAGAGCTCATCATGTGAATTATGAAAACATCAATAACTCAAATTCGGATGGTATGTCACTTGCTTCCTTTTGCCAAAGTAGGGCAGTATGTGTGATATTAAGCATCATTATTAAGAAAAAAAAAAATGTTTTGATCCCACAGAATTAAAAACAAGTGAAATTCACCTTACCAAGCCCAGTCATGCGCGGAAATTACTCGTACACAAAATATGCACTTTTACAGTACACGTGGTAGGACCTACGTTGTATGGTAGATTTTACTGTAGGCGTACAACAATAGACCATGCTTTGTAGAATCAACACTGTACATACACATGTAATCTTAAACATAAGAAATTAAATGAATAAAGTCTCATTGATATTTGTGTTCAACCAGATCCTAGTGACATTAGTACAAATGTACTGTAGTACCTGTTTGTTGTTGTTCATGAAATAACCCAGCAGTTGTGACTCTTAGGATGAAAGGGGATTATTGTTATAATGTTAGTATCACAATTACGTATGGCATTGACCAAGACATTATTATTATTTTTTTTTAGATCATAGATATAGCCAGTACATTTATTTCATTTACATTGTATATAATAGTTTGTTCATTTATCACTTGTTTTTTGACAAATTGAAAGGAGGCTGCAAAGTCAAATACATACAACATTTTTGAACATGTACATCCTGTAATAATTGCATACTTATCTACATGTATACTGTACTTTAGTTTGCTAATTCCATCGAATATACACTTTGTACTATTAGTTATCCCCTGCTTGTTCACGAAATACGGGCAAATATCTACGGTCTGGTGCCATATTCCATGAGGCCGAAGGCCGAAGGAATATGGCGTCAGACCGTAGATATTTCCCGTATTTTGTAAGAACAAGCAGGGGGTAACGATTTTATCTTTTAGCGTAAGTGCTAACCTTCTTGCTGATTTCCCCTCGTGAATGATGTTGAAATCGCCGGCTGTCAGCCATGACCATGTTGACTTAGGCCTACGTTTCGCGAGCTGATTACTGCATGCGATGCGCGCATACAAATACGTACACGCCATAAGATACTGCAGTGCAGTAGCCAGATAGACTAGTAAGTTGCTGTTGTTTATCAAGCGTCTAGTGGTCTCAGGTTATGTGCGCAATACGCTTGAGGACCGCGCGCTGTCCATTTGTTTTGTACAGGACTAGCGCGCACTTTCCTATAAGCGTCTTTGGTACACGCGCAGCTGGCTGTGTAATACAGTATCATGACGTCATATCACGTAATACGGGATATATTAAGTGGTTGATTGACCAATGAGATTACAGAATTCACGATCACTAAAAGATAAATGGCAATGTAAATACCTTTTACAGTACATATTCATTTTGATCAAATTCGGTCTTTATGTACTGTAATTTTTTTTTCAAAGTACTAATGATGTCACAGGTTCTTTATAGTAGTATCTTATCTTTACATTTTTATGAAAAAAAAGAAAGATATTGGACTTATAAATCAATCAACCCATGACAATGAACTCTTGACTGAGGTGCAGTTTAAAACTACTGCTGGCATCGAAGTTAAAGTATGCTAAAATTGTTTGTTTATTCGTTCTTTGGCAGATAGAATAATTACTGTCTTTTTTTTTATGCCTCCACCACGAAGTGGTGCAGGAGGCATTATGTTTTTGGGTTGTCCGTTCGTCCGTACGTACATGTATGTCCGTACGTATATCCGTCCGCATTCGTTTACGCGATAACTTGAGTAATATTGACTGGAATTTTACCAAACTTGGTCCAAGTATAAAGTATGATGGGGCAATTACTTGATTAGATTTCAGGTGAAAACGGCCAAAGGCCAAAGGTCAAGGTCAAATTATGAAATTGTATTTGTTTACGTGATAACTCAAGACTGGATCGAGCAAATTTCACCAAACTGTGTACGAGGATGATGTATGATGGGACAATTACTTGATTAGTTTTTTAGTGAAATCGGACAGAGGTCACAGGTCAAAGATCAAGGTCAAATCCTAAAATTTATCTGTTTAGGTGATAACTCAAAACTGGATGAAGCAGCTTTCACCAAACTTGGTCCAAGGATGATGTATGTTGGGGCAATTAGTTGAGTAGATTTTAGTGACATTGGCAAGAGGTCAAAGGTCAAAAGGTCAAGGTCAAATGCTAAAAATGTAGCTATTTCCCCCATACGTATCTATGCAATGCCCGAAGGTATTTTCTTGAAACTTAGTGTAGACATGTACTACTGTGTAAAGATTCTCCAGAAAGAGTTTCATGTCATAATGTCAAAGGTCAAAAGGTCAAAGGTTAGGTGAAAATGTTACAATTTCACTTTTCTCGCAAATGGTTCAATGTATTTTCATGGAACTTGGTACACAAAATTTTGTACTTGTACATGCACGCATGTACTGACTGGCAGGGATTATCTAGGGAATTTAGGGGTCATGGGTCAATAGTCAGGGGGTCAAAGGTCAAGGTCAACTCCTCAAAATTTTACTATTTCCCTCATATATTCAATGCTTGCATTATTAGTTTTAAAACTTAATATATATGTATTACCTAAAATTTCCAGCCAGAAGGTCAAAGGTCAAAGGTTAATTGTCAAAGGCCAGTTTTAAATGCAAAAAAAAATCTATTTTGTACTGTAATTACACTCTTTCTTCATACCTTGAGAATTACTCAGTGCATAAACTTATAAAAGGGTCGGTCAGAAGTCAAGTAAAAATCCTCAATTCCCCAAATATGTGTACCTGCACTCTTAGACAATTATAGCAAACCCAGTTCAAGGAAAGTGAACATTCAAGATATTTCTGACAAACCTGTCATTTCAATATTTTGCCAGTTATATGAAACTGTCATCATACATTGTGAAGACATTGTACTACATACACCTATTCGGAGAATCATGCATTATGGCGGAGGCATCAGTCGCCATAGCGACATTTCTAGTTTTTTTTTTTTTTGCTTGTATCTTGACAATATTACATGCAATTTCACATTACAGATGACAGTGACGTCATGCCAGAGAGTGAAAGCAAGTGACAGAATACTTTGATTAAAAGCAGCTGGGATAAAAAGTGAGATAGAATGATTTTATGATATAATGTGGGAAATTAAAGGTTTGGCTGTGTTTTTCTAAAAGGACCTCTAGTGTCCAACTCTGCCTTAAGAACTGTAAATAATGATAATCAAAACTCTAAAACTGAATTTTTTATAAAATAAAAACTGTATAATTCTATAGTTTTAGTGCATATCATCATGCAAAGATACATGTAGGCTCTGAGATATGCCTTTCTGCCCAATATTCAAGCATCCTCTTTTGAATGGCAAATCTGCCAAAAACTTCAAACACTATCTGTGTAAATTCAGGGTTGTGAGTACGATATGCTTCTTGCAAAAAAGAAATGTAGGAAATTGCCCTTAGCATCTTGAAAACTGAAGCTCAAGGAAGTTACAGGAATTTGCAGCCTTGAAATGGTATTTAAAAAAAGAAAAGAAAAGCAACAGTAAAGATATTTTTCACACTAAAGTAATGCCCTTTTATCAAAGCACACTCTAGTCACTCACTTTCCCTATAGAAGGAACAATACAATGTACATGCCTTGATGTTCTACATACAGTGAAGGGCAGATGCTCAACACACAGTGGTCAAGTGCTTATAGTGGTTGGATTTATAGAGGAGTTATACACTTAATGCATGACTTCTTGAGCTTTTTGTGTGATTGGTGAGTGCGCGCTATTAAGGTTTCTGCTGTTTAGTGCAATATATGCAGTTTCCCCATTCAATCAACCACCCTCTCTAAAACACAATTAGTATACATGTAGAAACAAGCAACTGCATTACACATTTAAAAAAAAATCATAAAACTATCATAATGCCCCTTTTTTCAGGTAGAATTCTCTGAGTCTTTGAATACTACTACTGGTACTCTACACTAAATTTACAGTGTAAGCACAATCATTGCTCCATAATACCAGTAATAAATGATTATTTTTACACAAATTTTTTGTTTGTATGTACACTGTGTATGCATACTGCATAATAAATGGTTGGAAAGGAAATTCTTGTTTGATATCAAAATACAAACTACATTTTTCATTTTGTGTGTGTGTGTGTGTGTGTGCGCGCATGTGTTTGTGTGTTTGTGGAAAAATATACTGATTTCAAACAAGAATGGGCAAAATTGTTGTATATGTGCATGGGTGTGAGTAAGCAGGAATTCATGCAAGTGTATCCTCAAAGTAAATCATAATTTGAGGATTGATACCACAGGAAACCTTCAGTGAATAGAGTGTATAAATTATTTTCTTTCCACAGTCGGTAAGAATGTATTTTGAAGGTATTATTTACCATTTGCACGTAAACAAAAACCCAGCTTTAGTGCTTCAAAATGGTTCTAAAATGTGAATTTGGGATAGTAAAAACCAATGCCAAAAAAAAAAAAAATGAATCAGTCATATGTATATCAAGTAGTACATGTATATTGTTAAATATATAAAAATATGAACAATAGATATGATAGAAATGTTTTTAGACTAAACCATCTACAGTTATGTTTTTTTTTTTGGAGAAAAGTAGGGATATCTCCTTATGTTTTAGGCTTTATTGCAAAATTTTTACATGGTAGGATGTTTTGTGATACAACTGACATATAATGCATCAAATGTGATATCTTGAACATTTTTTTTTTTTTTAATCACTGCTCCCAGTGGTAAACAGTACCAGTTATCAGCATTCTCTGTACATTCATCTTCCATCAAAGGGAGTGTCCACCGTCCTAAATGCTGAAGCCATTTGGTACTTGAACCACTCCAATTGTATCTAACATACGAATGTGCACATTCAGATGGATAATGTACAATGTGAGGTGATAGGTGGTCCACCAATGCCCTTTATTTTATTTTGTGAGTTTACGCAAGAACTCACAGTGAGAGCCCACTCTGAAGACTTGCCTCTAGATACACATACTGTAAAAGTGGATATTTTCGTGCGACTAAGTTTCGCGTGTTTTTTTTTTTTCTGTGGACATTACCTACTGGAACATTATGGCAAGCAAAAATATTTGTATGCAATTTTATTTTCGCACTAGCTTCTGGTTGCGCAAAATGCATGAAAATTTCAACACCATGAAAATGTCCACTTTTACAGTCCATGGTACCCTGCAGTGCAGCCATGAAAAAAATACAATACGGTCTATAAATGTAAGCTCAAGTTCTAACTTACTTGTACATGTTGAGACATTTTATGCTATTAGATGAGCTCACGTTCAAGACATTTTGCTCTCTGTCCCTTATAACAACCCTTCTACATCACCTGTTGTCCAAGGAAGCCCAAAGACATGTTGATAATGTATTTAACATTTCTTCCGCCTCTCCTCCCCCCCCCCCCTTATAGGTTTTCCCAGATTTGAGACAGTGGTGTGAAAAGCGGAGGATCCATCTTGTCGACTGTGATCTGAGATGGGTGAGTAGAAATTCATGATGATTCTATGGTATTTCATCTGGTTTAGGTACAGACACCTGTGCTACACTGTCTCTTCTGCATTGGTCCTTTGTCTTAAAGGTAGGGAATCCCATTTGCATGCCTTAAATGAAGAGTTGTATAAATACAGCAGTATGTTGAAGAGAGTATCATTTTAGAAACTCCCATAAAGTATTGAAAGTGGAAGGTAACATTTAGTACATTTTTTTGACCGTTAGATTTTGAATTGAATTTTTTTTTCGGGGCTCAACGTAAATTCTAACTTTACATTACTAGGCTACCTTTGCAGACCCATGCTCTGCATGTGTGTCCATCATGTACATTGTATATTTTGTGAAAAAAGTTCATCAAAACTTACAAACATTTCTATATACATTCTTACCACACACTCTATATGTTATTACATCAGCTCTTATACTTTTAGATTTGTGTTTATAGATAAAAAATACAGAAGACTGCAACAAAAAGGCTTAAGTGTGGCTGACACACAGAACTACTGAGTAGTTGAGTTTTGTGCATTATTCAAATTGTAGATAACTGTTGACTTCCAAATTTCTCAGCAGTGGCCTAAACAAGTCCCCTGAGGTTTATATTCAATGTTTTACTGCATTTTGGGAGGTCTGTAAAAGGTATCCCCTACCTTTAAAGCTTCAGTTTCTTTCTTCCATACAGTGTAAATGCAGTGCTTATAAATTGTTTGGCCTGAGAGATGGAAAGGGTGTTGTAAAAAAAAAAAAAAAAAAAAAAATGAATTGAATGGTGATAAAAATGTGATACATGATATGTAAGAGCAATAGATTTCCCAAAGAACATGATTAAAACACTAAGTGTTAATAGAATGTCAGTATTTGTATCATCTTTGATGCCATCTTATAACACAGTACATCTATTTAGTCATACAACTGTAGTACCTAATTTTACATACTTTTTGTGAAAATCTCCATAAAATCTATGTACAGTCCGTAAAATGTGCATTTCATTCAAATCTGCCTAATTTACCGAAATATAATTCAAGTTTGCATGATAGAACTGACTTAGTTTGTATTGGCCTGTTTACCTGTTTGATGTCTATATCTTCTCAGCATTTTTTCCCCCATCAAGTCATTTCCTTATTTTCCTGTTTTTGTTTTGTTTTGTTTTGTTTTGGGGTTTTTTTTTTGCTTGTTGGGGTACACTTTTTCCTTTTTTACAGAGGTATTTTTAAACTGAAGAAACAGTTCCTTCCCTTAGAAGAAGGTCGAAATTGAAGACTAAAATGAAATACATTGTAACAACTATGGGTAGTTAGTAGACTAGTCACTATATAAAATGTGTGTACAGCAGGATTTTTTTTTTTTTGTTCTTTAGATGTCCTTTTATAGGGGTATAGTGTATAGGTAGGGAGGAATTGTGAGAGAGGTTTAGTGATTATGGATACAAAGAATATGGCCTGATTAATACGGATGTACGTTTGTAGTTGGATGTATTGTAACAACAAAGACATAAATGTATAAGAGTTTGTAATAGTGTGTTAAAGGTATATAGTTGTACCATGTCACATCTTGTAATATAGGTATATAGCAGAAGTAGAGTTCATTGTGGAAACATGTGGGTGCTTTAGTCTTGATTATAGTTAGGCACTGCATATACATGCGTTACTGCAACTTCACACTCGCATGCATTCATATTGAACACAGTCATGATATTCGGAACACTATTCTGCAGAAATCACAGCAGGTCATGCTTCAGTGCATTGACCAAACGTTGTACCATTCAACTGTTACAGTCACTACTGTCAGGTTACAGGTTGCATACATGTACAACATGTACATTGTACATATGTATTTGTTGTACGTGTGTACATGCATAGTGTAGACCTGTAGGCAATCTTTTTGTGATCTCCACTGGCTATATGTATACACAGCCATTCAGACCACACTGATGCCAGTGAGTTATGAATGGGGACAGAGAGGCTGTCGTACAGTTTGCTGTCCAGTTGCTATGTACACAGACTGGTGTGGAAGGCAGGAGTGTTTGTGTGTGTGTGTGTGTGTGTGTGTGTGTGTGTGTGTGTGTGTGTGTGCTGTAATTTACTGTATGGCTGCAAAGTGCTGCTGAGTGGTGGTAATGCAAAAACTGACAAGAAGGCACTTAGGAGGTTGCTTTCAGCCAGTCGCTCCAGCATGCGGGTCAGCACTGGTGGTGCCATGGTTACGGATAAACAGAAAGTGGGCGGGCAGGAGTGCTGCTAATGTGCATAACAGTGCATGCATCTTTTACGCATGGATAGCATCATTTAGAGTACACACTGTATGTGAATATTGATGAAAAATAATAAAGTCAATGAATAGCCATGGCGACAGGGTTTACTGGCACACATTGCCACGACAATCTGACCCACATAATTTACATTGTATACATGTATGTAGCTCTCCTGTAGACAAGTCTTGTACCAGAGCTCCAGTTATTATGAGCTACAATATCAAAAGTAAATAATGTACAATGTAATTGCTACATGTACTTCAGATTAATAGTGTGTACATGTAAATCGCAATTGCTCTGAACAGGTGTTGTGTGATTGAATAGTGAATGCGTGCTTCACTGAATATGATGAATAAGGATTAGGTTTTACAATTGAAGTTCTGAGCACTAAATTTTCATTGTCGTATCAATCTCTTTTTTCTGTAGTCACTTTATGTCAACATTTTTGTCAGGTTAAACTTTTTTTGTTTTTTGTTTTTTGCTGTTGTTGTTTTTAAAGCTGTTTTGGAAATGCATTTGGAAGTCTGATGAATTGATACTTATGTGTGTTGGCCAAAGGAAAACACAGTACTTTGCAGAAATCTTGTCTGTTAGAGGGAATGGAAATGTATGTTCTTTGTTTTTTTTATTATTTTTTTTGCTCAAGTTTGAAAAAGACACAGAGCGAGACAAGTGAATCTGTCAAATTTATACACATTATTCCTTCTGTGTGAATTGTACATACACACTGCTTAACTAGCAAATTAATCAGTACCATTAGGCTCTTACTGTGCACAGGTTCTCTTGATGAAAAGTATTTTCTTCATGGATGATACAATGTACAGATGTAGTACAGTACCTCTTCATTGATGCTCAAAACAAGAAAAGTATCTCTTAGAGCCAATACTTCTATCTCAGGGAGAGATAATACACATTCACTACAGCTTAGAATCATCATGATAAAAACAAACAAACAAAGAAATGGCTGGATGCTCAATTTCTAGGTTGTTTTATTCATTTTATAATTTGAACTCATGTTGACTGATTTTTTTTTTCCTGAAACAGTGTAAGAGTAAAGGGTAGTGCTGCATAGTGAATTGTAAACTGTTAATTTTGTATGCACACTGTATCCCTGCATTAAAGCTTAAAGCATACAGTGTATACATATATTCTCTTAATATTGCCATTACCTTGTGTACATTGCCTTTTCTTTTTTTTTCTTTTTTTTCCTTTTTTTTTTGCTTTTTGATGAATTATTGTCAAAAATGAAGACCACACAATTATAATTCCAAATTTCCGAGAGAAAGTACAGAAAAATTCAGAGTTGCCAATGTAAGTATAACATGTCAAATTTAAAATAGTTTTGTAATGGTACACTAGCCAGCATGCATAATCCCTGCACATCACTTGTTGCTGACAATGATATGCATGATGTGTTGATTATCTCTACAGGGTGTTCCAAAAGACACAACATCAGAGGAGACCCTCAGGACGTGCCTGGGGGAGATAGACAGATGCTATCAGGATAACATCATGCCCTTCTTCCTCAATCTCACCAGGTAATTCAAGCAGGAGATCCATCAGAGACTATACCTTGAAGACCCTAGTCTATATTACAGTGTTGCTTATGTGTTAATTTCTCATTCTGAGTATTGTCTTACGTAATAATCTCATTGGTATCCATCAGTGACTTAAGATATAAGAATAACCACAACAGATTATAATAGGGGAAAAAATGCACATATTGTATACTTCAAGCAGATACACCGGTTTGACGTAGATATTGATTTAATACATACATACCACGTGTATCCCCAATATTGTGATGTTATGATGTGCCTTTAATGAATTGTGTTGAGTTTCATATGTCTAGAGTCTATAAAGTAACAGTAGTATGTTTGCAAGGTTTAAAGTTATTTCTTTGACTTTATTCTTACATACGTATGAATGAGAGAAAGACTTCTGAAACTGGTATTTTACTGGAATTACGCTATTTCTTGTTCCTCCCCCTACACCTGTACTTACCACATAGTGAACGCTGCGGCTGGATTCCTACCTCACATGATGTGCCGGAGTCACTGTCCAAAGAATACAGATGGATACACGGCCTCTCAGTCACTGAGATGGAGATTCTTCATGGCGCGTACCGGATAGACAATCCTAACTGTGAGCCTCTGTAATAGATGCTGTCTTTGTCATTTCCTGTGCATGAATGTAGCACTGATATTAATGAGTGTTTGCAGGTCACCACATTTGATGATGCCTTGTAAAGGGCATGATATATACAGTGCAGTGCTTAACATTGGTGTGAGTCCGATGGTCCCAGACGGGTAATAATCTCTTTTGGGCCAGTAACTTTTCAGGAATTGCCAAATTTACTAAAAATATTCTGACTTGACCGCCGATGAAAAAAGCATAATATCTCCATTCACATTATTATGTTAGTTAACCATCTTACTCAATTTTCAACCCATTGAGGATGAGTCCTGAGTATACTCGGGCAAGTGTCTATGGGAAATGCGTGTTGTAGCAAAATCAGCCCGTCCTCAACGGGTTAATATACATTACTGATATTTTACGCATAGACTTGTGTTGTTTTTTTTCTCCACGCACAGCCATGTTCATGATTCGAAACACATCTTTCTTGAAATCGCTACCCGAGGAGTTTAGGGATGAGTTTGTTGACCCCAACCCCATCGCACCCCACAAAATGGAAGTTCTGAAGCACATGCTGAAATCAAGATTGGTAAGGAATACACCAGAAAAGAAGACATATATGTTATTGTGCAAAGGGGAAGCCACTAAGATGCGTACTTTACCTCGAAGTCCGAACCACACACTATGGAACATTAAAAGCAGATGCCAAAAATCATGGTGTACTGTGTACATCCATCTCAAATTGAATTTCATACCTTTTATAAGCTGTACACGTGTATGTGCTCCATCAAACTAACAGACAATAACATGTCTTTATTTTTCATGCCAAATGACATCTGGTATTTTGTAATAAGTAGTGAAAATGCATTGTTTAACATACATGTTCTGATATTCATAACCGTTCTAAAAGCTGCAGCTAAACATGTGATAACAAATACTTATTGTAAGTGTAGTGATGTGTACCCTGTATGTGTGATTTCATGGTGCGCTTGTAAGTGGTAGGTTGCTAAAGATTCATCCTTATTTTGTGTTTGTGAATTACTAAGTGTACAGAGGTGCGGCCGTGCCAACAAATGCAAGATTTATTCAAAATTCTATGTTTACCATGTTTGGCCAAAAACACCTGTTGCTGAGACTTTATGGTGTTGTTATTGAAGTAAAGTTAAAATGGGTAACTTTTCTCAGATGAAGAATTTTCATCAGAGCCTTGCACTCACGATGGCCTGTTTGTTAAAAGTACTAGAAGTCACAATTAATGAAGCTATAATACACTATATTATTATTGTTATATAATTACGATATGTAAATCATCAAAAGATTTATTGTGAAAAAGAGGCACAGTTCATTGATCGATGTACTGATTGATTTGTCCGCTACAGGGTAATCGTGTTCACTGGTACGATGTGGAGTACGCTGGAGTAGACGAGGATGGGAAGGTGGAGCTTAGCGGTCTGCAAGACAACTTCTCGACTCGTGTAAGCAGTGATTCATTCTCATTCTCTCCCGACTTTTTCCTCCCTGTGCTTTCAGTGTTGATGCACTCTTTCAACTGTAGTTTGATCTGTCATGAATGTTACCTGTAAAGGCCAATTCACTTCTCCATCAAATGGGGAATGCTTTTGTCAATTTCTTTCTGGTTTATTATCGATTCAATGATTTTGATATAATCTTTCTCTGGTATAGTTTATATAAGACTTGCAGAGGAATTCAAAGTTGCCAATGTGATAATGGAAAGATTATAGCTTCTGTAGCAAAATCCCCCCAATGTCATGATGGAAAACTCCATTTTAAGGTAAAAGTTTTTATTCTCTTCTGTAACAATGTACAAGGGGGGGGGGGGGGAGATGATATAAAAATAAAAAACAACAACAACAACAACAACAACAACAGGAAATGTTGACAAGTCTATTCTCAGTATGTGCATTTCAATTCAAATTAATATGTTACTATACAGTTTGTTCTGTACCTACCAATGTATATTTCCACCATATCCTTTCAGGTGTTTGAGTTCTTCCAGGAGAGAATCAGTGAGCAGTATCCATTGATTGACATGAACCTTGACCCCTACCAGCAGGCTAAGGAGGCACATGAGGTAAGAGGAGATGCCTTGCCTGTTATAGCACCCTTATCTTTCACTCTTTTGAATGAAAACAAAAAGGAGAGAGAAAAGACCTAGCAACTGAGAAAGCGTTTTAACAAGTAGATGAAGACAAATGCGTTCTGTTCCACTGAGTCACATATCGATTCATTATCAGTCAATTTAATTTTCAATAAATATAATCCATGTATATGTGTAGTGATTTCTGTTTTATTATTTCTTTAATTCATTTATGTTTAGCATTTAAAGAGGAATCAAAATCAGGGCATAGTAGTTGTTCCGTTTTTCTTCAGTTCTCCATTTTTTGTTTCTTTTATTTTTTGACCATCGTAATGTAGATTCGAACAAGAAAGTCACCCCCATGAATTCCTAGTATGCATGTTATCCCAAATTAGCTTTGGAAAAAGAAACTTTTCCATGTTGATTTCCCATTACAGGAAACGGGAGGGGTAGGGAGAAGCTACGTTATCTCATTGCCTATATGTTCTTTATCCCACCTTCCTATCCCAGTCTTTTCTCAAAAGTCGGGGCGGCACCGTCCTCGGCCGCGTGGACATTCTGGAGCAGATCCAAGCCTACGTGATAGAACCTGCTCAGGAGAAGACACTGACCATCACTGGCGGTGCGGGTTCGGGGAAGTCGTCGATCATGGCGCGTACGGCAGACGTTGCCCAGACGATGGCCTTCAACAAACGCATCCCAGGGTACGTGGTCCCAGGAATAAAAAGATAGAAAAATGCATTATCAAATATCCAGTCCTATATTCAAGATACCCTTGAAGGTACAAGTGTTCAAGCTTAGGGTGAAATTCACTGTCTGAGATTGAGATGTAACTGCTGCCATTATTCTGCATGGAATAGAGCATTTCCCCATTTGTCATACCATTTGGTTATATTATTCGGTTTAAAGGGGTTCACCAAACAGGAATATGCATGCCAGCTAAACACTTGGTTTTTCTTTGTGTTATATCAGGCTATGTCATGGAATTAGGTCACCAGCAAACACCTTTTGGCTGTGCTCACGGATCATTTTCTTATGTTGGCCCATATGGCTCCTCAGCTTTGTCTAATGTGTTTAATTTTAGTCTCAGCATTTGATAGTGTGTTTGTTCTATTTAGTATGAGTATGTGAGTTTATGAAATATCAGAGAGAGTGGATGGTCTAAAGATGTGCTTTAGAAATTTCGTAGAGAAGGCTTCAATTTCACTGAACTGTTGTTCAAATAGTTTGATATTGTAAAATACTAATCGTTCGTGTTGTTCTGAACAGGGGTGGTGACACAGGTTGGCACGTCTTCTACCACTTTGTTGGCGCCATCCCAGGATCGACAGACCTGGAGCTGTGCCTCCGCAGACTCCTCAAGGAACTTAATGCCTTTAACGTAAGTTGTGAATTGCCACACTATGATACATTTACCTTTTAACTCCCTGTATATCTTGTAGAATATTTGTTTGAATTCCCTCTCCCCTTTTTTTCATGGTTACTGTCATCAAAAGTTATTACAATATAGCCTGAACCAGATTAATGTTTTTGATACTTATCATGTTTATCTTTTATATGTATTTCCAGTTTATCCAAAGCACATTGTACATAATATAACATCACCACGACGAGTATCTTATTATATTTTTATGATTAGGTAACTGTGTAATTATATACAGAGAAGAGGCTGCAAGAAGTAGCAAAATATCAAAGTAGGTGACGTAATATAAAGCACAGCTGTGAATCATTTGCCAGCATCCACATGTATGCTTGATGACAAGATTTAGGATGCAATGATAGTGTGGCCCTACGGAAGAGCAGTTGTAACAGTGGAGAAGCTATATTGAGTGAACAAGACCATATCATGATATAATAATGCCTTGAAAATTACCTCTGGTGTGTATTAAAGGTTAAAATGGAAGAAGTGCTCCAAAACTTGCTGGTTCATTTCCTCCTTGTTTCTACATTTGCAGACAAATTAGATAGATTCACTGACATTTACTGCAGTTTTGTATCTTCTTTGAAACTGAAACAGGTTATGCCTCTAAATCCTATGCCATATGGCTATGATTGCATTGCTACAATTGCCTCTGCTGTGTAAATGTGTTGCAGGAAGCTACAATGCCAAAGAACCTGGAAGCCTGCTGTCAACTGGCCTGCGGTGTCCTGTCCAATCCAAAGACACAGCCTGTCATCGTCATCATAGATGCCCTCAATCAGGTACGGCAAGCTTGATCGCAACACTGTCGTCTGTACTTGTGTACGACAGACTGCATAACAAAAATATTGCCTAACATGGAATAGAGAATGCCATATCACAGCTATATTGCCCTCAATCTGGCGCTGAGAGATGTGTCGCAGATAATTGGTGATGCCCTTAATCAGGTACAGCAGGCTTGATCACTGCACTGTCGCCCTTACTCGTCTACAGGAGTCCATATTGCAGAAAGAGTGCCCTCGGTGGAATTCAGAAAACCTTCCCTTGTGGGCAGAGTCACAAATTTAATACCCCCCAATCAGGCCAAAGAATTTGAAGGGACTTTGACAAGTGTAACCCTCTATTCAAGAAGATACCTCTACTTTTCAGTGAGGTGGCTTGAATCTTGAAGGGGTAGTTGATGCTGCTGGCATGAAGGGGTAGCTGATGAAATAGGGATATCCTCAGGAGAAAGTAATGTGTTCCACTTAGTATTTGCCCAAAGAAAGTTCTTACACCTTTGTGTCACCTTTATCCATCCCCTCTATGGCCATACCCAGTTTGATGATGACAAGTCCTCGTCTGTGCTGAGCTGGCTGCCCCGCAAGCTGGCTCCCCAGGTGCGGGTCATCCTCTCCATGATCAATGACACCCCACCTCACAAGGAGCTCCATGAGAGGACCACCAAGCCCCAGGAGATCGAGGTCACGCCCCTGGACATGCAGGCAAGACAGGTGGGTGATGGACAACAACTATTGATTGTTCAAATCATTAAATCCTTCCGTCAAGATGTTTTCATTCCAACTGATTGAAAAATTGCCCTACATCGACATACATTGTAAACTACATTTACGTTGATGAAGGGCAATTTGTCAATCAGTTGCAACTATTGATTTGATTGTATCCTGAAGAGAATTTTATTAAGTTGTAAGCCTCAGCATAACGGGGTGTTTCATCTATCCAAAATCAATTTTATTAATGTCCCTGTTCCTTTATTCTCTCTATATTTTGTTTGAAAGTGAAGAATCTAAGAAGAACACTTATAATGTCTATCTTTTACCGGTTTCCTCCTTTCTAGTTAACCTGTTTAAAAAAAAAAGATTTTGATTCATAACAAAGTAACTAGTACCTCCATCAAATTACAGTGACTAGTCAGTACTTGATCTGTTATATTTTGAGTTATACTTACTAACTATGTTATACTCTGTTTGACCATTCAGTAGTTAGCAGCTGTGTTGTTTCTGTGCCACTGTAACACTGACTTGCAAAATCTGAACTGCAAGCCGAGTCATGGCTTGATGCATGTGATGATGCTGCACGATAGATTTGATCAAGAGTCCAATACACATCCATCTGAACCTTAAAGAAAGATGACTGAATTCATCTGTTCAATCCCCTGCGAATGTCTACAGCAAATAGTGACCGAGATGCTTGGCAAGTACAACAAGAAGCTGGACGAGGACCAGATGGTCAGTCTGCTGGCCAAGGAGTCTTCCCAGAATCCCCTCTGGCTGGCTGTGGCCTGCGAGGAACTCCGCGTCTTCGGTCTCTTCGCCAAGGTGACCGACAAGATCAACAGCCTTGCGGATGGCCTCCTGGAGTAAGCCCAAAACTCTTCTAAAAATCTCTTTACTTTCGTATCTACTGACTTAGCAAACCTTTTATAGTTCATTCCTCAACCCATATCTGTTGATCTTTGGGATATCCTTTAGTTGGCACAACAAACGCTGATCTATGGGATAATCCATAGCAGACATTGCTTGGATGGTGAAGTCATTTATAGAGCTTATTATAGCCTGTAAACTCTGACCTGACATCCCACAGTCCTTTGCCTAAAAAAACAGCACCAAACCATGTAAAATGCAGTACAGTATTCATCACATAAACGGGCATCTGATCATCAGGAACCTCGATTTAAGCGTATGTCATTTAATAAATGACATACGCTTCCTAGAAACATTTCCAATTTATGTTATTTTCACTGGATAATCGGGGGGGGGGGACCTCTGATAAACGGGACAATTTTTCTTCAAGCGATCTTTGATTTTGTTGATACTTTACACAAAAAATCTACCAAAATACCACAACAATATTTCAAAGATTCCCTATCAGTTGTCGTTTACATTGAACTTACAAAGCAAGCTTCAGACTGGTGTGTTTTGACCTCCGTCCATCCAGTACACGTACATGTATAGCCACGAAAGCGCCGTGTATAAGTATCCATGCCATTGCGAAACACATGCTTTCGCGAACATTCTTCTCCCCTACATATAAGCAAAGCCATGTGCAGGGAGAGCTAGAGGGTTGCGCCGAGGGGTAGCGTGGTTTTGTATTCATGTACATGTACAGTACGTCAATGTGCATGTGTGTGTGTGTGTGTGCACTACATGTACATGTCGTATGCCGTTAGTGTATGGTGAGTGCTCATCGCGAAATCGGGCACCCCGCTTAAAGGGGCCGTGTTTGCTACTCCCAACCTGTCCCGATTATGCGATGAATACTGTACCTGGAATTTTGGTTTTATAAAGTCGTGACTCTCTGACCAATGGTTGATAGTTCCAAGAAGGAGGCTGTATCGGTATTCCCTCAGTGTCATTGCCAGTATTTCAGCTTTTTCTTAATAACCAAAAATATTATCAAACCCTTTTTATGCCTCCGCCACGAAGTGGTGCCGGAGGCATTATGTTTTCGGGTTGTCCGTCCGTCCGTCCGTCCGTCCGTCCTTCCGTCCGTCCGTCCGTCCGTAATGAATTTTGTGGACAAGGTAACTATCGAAACCTGTTGAGGTATCCTAATGAAACTTGGCATGTATGTGTATTAGGGGGTGAAGTTGTGCCTATCAACTTTTGGGTGCACATGCTCAAGGTCAAAGGTCAAAAGGTCAAGGTCAAATACATAAAATGTCACTATTTCCAACATATCTATTGAATGCCTGAAGATATTTTCTTGAAACTTAGTGTATACATGTATTACCCAATTCAGATTCTCTGGTGAAAGTTTGGGTCATGAGGTCAAAGGTCAAAGGTCAAAAGGTCAGGGTCAAAGACATAAAATTTCACTATTTCCACCATATCTATTGAATGCCTGAAGAGATTTTCTTGAAACTTAGTGTATACATTGTATTACCCAATTAAGATTCTCTGGTGAAAGTTTGGATCATGAGGTCAAAAGGTCAGGGTCAAATACATAAAATTTCACTATTTCCACCATATCTATTGAATGCCTGAAGATATTTTCTTGAAACTTAGTGTATACATGTATTACCCAATTAAGATTCTCTGGTGAAAGTTTGGGTCATGAGGTCAAAGTTCAAAGGTCAAAAGGTCAAGTAAAAATATTAAAACTTCTTTTTTTTCTCCGTACCTTGGAAAATTGTTCAAGGTATCTTCATGGAACATAGTATATACATGTACTGACTGGAAGTGATTATCTAGAGAATGTAGGGTTCATGGGGTCAAAGGTCAGGGGTCAAAGGTCAAGTGCAAGACTTCAAAATTTTACTATTACCCTCATATTTATGCAATGCCAGCAGGGTTATTTTTTTACACTTGGTGTATGCATGTGTAACCTAATAGAAATTCTCTGGAAAGTTTTTTTTTTTTCTCTTTTTGCCTCAAAGGTCAAAAGGTCAAAGATCAAGTGAAAGTGCTGAACTATCTTTTTCCTCCATATCTCGGAAGTGGCTCAAGTTACCTTGAAACTTAGTACATATTATGCATGTTCTACCTGAAAGTAATTATCTTATGAATTTTAGGGTCAAAGGCCAGATGAAAATGGTAACAATTTACTATTCAATTCAGAAATTGCACCTTTTTCTCCACACCTGTACCTTGAAAATTACTCAATGCCTAAATGTATGAATGGGTCAAAGTCAAGTTAAAGTCCTTAAATCCCTAGATACATGCTCTCTTATTCATCCAATTAAACCTACGTCAAGGAAGGTGAACATTCAACACATTTGTGACAAACTTGTCATTCCAATATTTTGCCAATTTTGTGGAAATGTAATCACACAGTGTCCACATGTACTATCTAGACCTATTGGGAAAATCATGCATTATGGCGGAGGCATACCAGTCGCCAAAGCGACATTTCTAGTTGACCTCTGCAGAGTCTACATCTTTCAGATTCACATCATGCTTTCTCAGTCTTAAATTTTCTCGATTGTGTGTAGATAATTTCTCACTGTGTCTTTGAGCATGTTACTAGTGGAGCTGACATGATTTTTATATGTAATAAATTATGTTATTGTGATTATCAATTTTCTGAAAGCAAGAGTGTGCACCTATTGTTTATTCTGTCAGAGTATTCGGGCAAAGTCTAATTTCCTCTGTCCTTTCCATCGCTAATGCAAGTCATGTTCTGCTTTCATGTTGTTGGCATTGTGACAAACACTTGAAATTATATCCCTTATTTCAGTGCTCCTGCTGGGATATTAAACATACCTACCTACTCTCTCTCTCCCTCTGCTACCTAGGCTCCTTGAACAGGTGTTCACACGGTTTGAGGAAGAGAACGGAGGCATGCTCCTGGTAGCCACCCTCTGTCTCCTGGAGTGCTCCGCCACCGGACTCCTGGAGACTGAGCTCCTCCTCATCCTGGGAGATGAGGACAACCTCATGCCAGCGGAGAAAGAGGCTGACAACAGCAAAGGTGAGAAGGGATGAAATATGATATGCTCTAGGGATGAATGTGAAGTGTTGTGAAACCATGAGCATACCCTCCACTAGGATACAGGCTTGCAAGGCATCGATGATGGTAGTGGTGATGGTGGTGGTGGTGGTGGTAGTGGTGATGGTGATAGTGATAGTGATAGTGATGGTGGTAGTAGTGGTATTGGTGGTGATGGCGGTGATGGTAGTGGTGGTGATGGTGGTAATAGTGGTGGTGTATTGATGTTAGTAGTGGTGATGGTGGTGGTAGTGGTAGAAGTGATAGTAGTGGTGATGGTGGTGGTGGTATTGGGATGTGGTAGTAGTGATAGTGGTAGTGATGGTGGCGATAATGATGGTGGTGGTAGTGATGGTGGTAGTAGTGGTGGTGGTGGAGGGTAGTGGTACAGGTGGTGGTGGCAGGTAGTGGTACAGGTGGTGGTGATGGTAGTAGTGTTGGTGGCGATGGTGCTGTTGCTGCTGCTCTCATTGACGGTGGTGACTGGGGTTGTCTGCAACAGAAAGACAGTTCACTGTATTTCAATTCCATGATTCCCTGAAGAAAAGTGTGATATTTTACTGTTGGTGTTGGTTCATTTGGTGCAGTATAGAAGACAACAGAGTGTTTGATACGTCACACCAGTTGGCATAGTGCTGATGTTGTAACAAAATACTGGGGAACGTCAGTGTGTCATACATCAACAAGTACACTGTATTTCACCAAGGTGCAACAGTTTCTTTGAGACAGCATTAGGCAACATCATCATGCCGACTGATGGGACTCATCTAGTTTCTCCAGTGAGTAACAAGGGAAAATTAAATTGCAGTTCGAAGCAAATGATTCAGTAGGTGTGTTGAGCACTCTCAAAGTGAGAGATAAGTTGTTGGAGATTTGGGTAGGGTGTCTTGCACTTAGTATGGAGGAAAGGAAGTGGGTAAACTTGGTAAAACTTCACCCATCTTACTGTGTTTAGTATTTCCTTTGCAGTTGTCTAAAACCCCTTTTGTTTTTTCCCAACAGATCACGGCAAGAAGGAGAAGAGTTCCAAGGATGCCTCGCCCCTGCCGGCAGCCAAGTGGGCGGTGGTCTACCGCGCCCTCAAACCCTTCATCAGACCCTTTGGAGACAGCGGTGAGGGGAGGTTGGACTTCTACCACAGGGCCCTCAGCAAAGCTGTCAGGAGAAAGTGAGTTGCACATCTTAATCAGTTTACTGAAGTGTTCATGTTTATTTATTTGTCCCACCCTTGGGAGAATTGATGATCTCGAAAACTTCTATGCTTGGATATGATCTTTTTGTGGTAGTGAAATAGGACTGTATGAATTGCTGTTGAAACTGATCCATTACATGGATGATTTTTTTTTTTCCATTCATAGCTCTAAATTGATGGAACTAGGGTTTGTGTTAATTTTGACATTGATGATAACCTCTCACTTTATTTGATGCATTTAGCACAGAAATGTCCAACCTAATATCTCATATTCTATTTTTGATTAGTTGATTTCCTGAAAGAGCTGAGCTCAATGCAAAGGCTGGACGTTTCATACAGGTTAACTTTCCATTGTCAAAATCGAGTAGAGTTGGTGTGATGATCTTTCAGCAATCTTTTTTCTTTTGGTGCAGCTCCAAAATGGAGGGCTGTTGCTTTTAAAAACCAGGCAGTAATACTGTATACAGCTGTGTGATAGCCTCCCCATGAAGCTGTCTCTATGTCATTCAAACATGATAACTTTGTCCTAACTCTTGCCTCTTGCCCATCTCCTCCCAAGATACTTTGACAACACCACTGCCAGGAGAGTGTATGACCGGTCCTGGTGGCACAAGAGACTGGCTGATTTCTTCTGTGATATCAAGTCAGTGGACAGGAAGGTGGAGGTGAGACTCACTGAACTTTGACCCTTTCTCTACCAGGGAACCCCACACAAGTGTGTACAATGCTGTGGGAATTTCTGTGCCCATTGGCTCTCAAAGCACACAAAGGGTTAATTAGAGATCAAATAGCTTCCTTCGGTGTTATCAAAATTTGCTGTGTGTCAGAAGAAAGAGCACAGTTACAAGCATTAAGGCTGTGACATAAGTAGTCATGCTTAGTGATAGATAATCAGAAAGGCGACTGTGTTGTGGCTAGCAGTTAACTTAGGTAGTTCAAAGTGTGTAAAGCTTAAAGCTTTGCATGATGAACTTGTAAGTAAAACAATTGCAAGTTCAAGCATATATGACATAATAATTTCTTTGTAAGGGCCACAAATGAAAGGCTAACAGTCCCGTTGTGTATTTCCTCATTTTTTGTTTTGTTTTGTTTTGGTAGGAGCTACCCATACACCTGCTGGCCATCGGGGACTTGGACAGACTTCAGGATTGCCTGACTAACTGGGATGTCTTTGACAAGCTCTACAACGAGGACTACAGCACAGTACTCCTCAAGTACTGGAGAGAGGTATGATACTCTGATCCCTGACCCCTTACACCCACCCTGTTCTCTGTACCCCTCTGATTTAATTTGACTGTCCTTGAGTCAATGGGGGATGAGACGGAGGGGGTTGTTCTTTGTCCTTTTGCTGAAGACCATGTGTTGCATCTATTCTTTCAGCTTGGCAGAGATCAGTTTGCCTTCACCATTGAATACAAGGGGAAACACAACAGAGGGGGAAACTTCAAATGCAAGAGTGCTGCATTCTGTCGAGTGGTTTGGCTCCATGTGGCAATTTTATAAAACAAATAGGGCATATCTTCAGATTGGAATGTACGCTCATGTAAGGTATACTGATTATAATAATTCTTGTGTGTGTGTTTCCAGGGATTTGGAGAAGGTTGGCAAGTCAAGATGTTGGACATGTACCAGGCATCAATGGAGAAAATTGCCAGCGGGGACCTCCCCAAGGATACCATTGCAAGGAGATACGAGCAGGTCGCAAGGGTCATGTAAGTGTCAATGGGTCAAAGGTTATTCTTTCTGCCCTCCTTCCTTTCTGTCTTTCTGCCCTCCTTCCTTTCTGTCTTTCTGAAGGTTTCTACCATCACTAGAAACACTATCACTTGCAGTATATTCATGTCATTTTCTGATTTGTCAGTTTTTCTATAAATTTACCAGTCTTCATCAATCTACTTTTGCAATATATATTCTCTCATTTTCTTTATTTCTTATATCTCTATAGGATACATGTGTTTATATACTGTGAAACAAGATACACTTGCGGCAAGAAATTTTTGCGAATGGGAGCCAATGGCCTTTTTTCGCGGCATGAAATTTTTGCAAATTGTCACTGGCATTCAATGCATGTAGTGAAGACGAGAACTTTCGTGTGTATTTTAACTTTCGCGAATCTCGGCTCTCGTGAAATTCACAAAATTAAAATGCACGTGAACATTCCTTGTTTTATCTCCCATTCGTTACTTTCTCCAGTGCTGACTTTGCAACTGCAAGTGTTTATCCAATGAAGTGGATTGTTTTTTTGTTTTTTTTCAAAATTTCATTGATTTCTTGTGTGTCAACACAATATACAAAGGAATTTATCAGTAAACTGCATTGTGTGACTTTCGTGTTGACGTTATCGTCTCCCTAATCTTTTGTTCCTCACAGCAACCAATCTGGCTCCCATTTGAAGGCCTACGCCCTCCTCGAGAAAGCCATGAACATTGAGCTGGGTGAGCTGGGGTCGCGGCCCGAGCGCATGGTGGAACTCTACCACTTGGCATGTACCATCTACGACGAGGTGGGCAGTGTGTTTTTGGCAGCGCAACGAGTTGAACTCGGTTCAGCTTGATCCAGTTATTGTATTGCTTTAAACGAATGGAATCCCACATGCCACATTCTGTGGTTTGGTATTGTATTTCTTTGTCATGATTTTTTAAGAAATTATTATTCATTGTTGCACAAAATGTACATTAGATAAATTATACTGTTTTAGCAATTACATATAGTAAGGAGTGAGTCATAAGCCACAAAATATAATACAACTTTATGTACAAGTGAATATATCGTTAGAGAAACAATGCATACTTTGCAAGGGTAACGAAAAAAATAATAAACATGGCGATGGATAGGAGTGATCTACTGGAAACTGGAACTTGTAAGATGTGGAGCTCTGAATTATAGTCTGCAAATAATGTGTTTATCCAAAATGTTTTCTGTGTACAGCCAGAGCATTTATTATAAGCAGTACTTGATCTAAAGTAGAGAGGAAAAAAGGAGACACTATGACAGCACACACACTATTAATTGAGCCAATGTGTACTAGTAAAATATGGTAACATAAACAACAGTGTATACATACACACTTCTCCTTAAAGGCATAATTTACCATTTTCAGATGAAACAAACACCCAGCATTAGTGCTATAAAATAGTTCTAAAATGTGAGTTAGGGATAGAAACGACCACTGTAAAAATTTGAATCAGTAAAATCGATGTTAAGTATTGTTAAATATACAAAATGTGAACAATAGTTATAATAAAAGTGTTTCCAGACTAAACCATCTACAGCTACGGTTTATTGAGAAAAATACAGATATCTCCTTTTATTTTAGGCTTTATCACGAAAATTGTATGTGATAGGATGTTTTGTGGTACAACAGACCTACACATATACATTAAATGTCATATCTTGCAATTTTTTAAAATCACTGTTCCCAAAGGTAAACAAGACTTTTAACAAGCGATTGACATGCTTAGGATTAAACTTTTGTCACTCTGTTTGCAGATGATAATGAAAATGGGAAGTAGATATTACTTGCTAGGAATTTTCAAGTTGGAAACCCCAAACCAAATTTTGTTTTTGTTTTCTTTCTAACCATCTGACAGAAACTGAAGCTGTACGAATACGTCGACCCCAAGCAGATGAGAGAACTGAGGCCCGCCGTGGACTTTGCGCGAAAATCCATCGCCATCCGCGAGACGCTTGATGGAGAAATTCACAAGGTGGGCCCCTCTCGATCAAAGCTCGTCATGTTAATGTTGGGATCCGTAGTGGGCAGGAGTAAGGTCTTCAGAACGATTCGGTCCCCTATGCACTTTGGCTACAAAATGAAAATAATGAGATGAAGATATTAATGAATACTGTGTAAATACAGTGACAAAGTTCACACCTCAACGAAAAACACAGAAAAGCGGCATTCAACAGGAGAGGCAATTACGAGGGGCAAGTGTCTTATTGAGATAGTGCAGCAGACCAGAGTGGAATCATGTAATCTGCATTGCATTATCCCCACACAATGACACTAACATAAAACTTCGATGAACACAAGCATGTTCAAGGGATGTAAGGGTGAAATTGTGTTGACTGTTTACCACACCAGTAAAAGGGGCCTAGAGCATGCAACTGCAAAGTTTAATGCATGGTTTTAGAGCAACTGGTATGAAATGTATTTTTTTTTTTCCATAGGATAGGGAACAAATTCAATTTCAAAAAATGGTGTAGTGTTCACAGTATAGGACTCGTTAGCATACAGCTTGTATCTCACCAGTTTGATGCCTGTGGTGAGATATTTAGTGTACATTAGGAGTGGCTATAATAGAGGAGAGCTACTTTTCTCAAGTAGGAGTCCACCAGCTTTTTTGAAAATGAAAGTGATCAGAGATTTTTAGCATGTAGCTGTGCATGTTTTACCAACCCCTTCAGTTCAAGCTGGGGCGTACCCTCATCCAGCTAGCCTTCAACCTCCAGGCTTGGATGGAGTCTGGTGGAGACAACACTTTGAGTGAGATGGAGGCCCTAGAGGAAGCAAAGGTCACCATCATAAAGGCCATTGCAATTTTTAAAGAGGTCAGTATGGCTTTTTCTCTTTCCTTGTTTTCTTCTCTCTTTTTTTTTCTTTATGTTCTTCTCTTCTCCTTAATTCTCTCACTGCTGTTCCTTCTCTTCCTTCTTCCTCTTCTTCATCTCTTCTTTATGCTTTTTCTGCTTGACGTTGAACATTAGGTACGTTGTCATTCGAAACAACAAAGTCAGATAAAGATGGACTAGTTTGTTGAGTAATTTGAAGGATAATATATATCGCACTGGAATTGTCAACAGTGACCACCAGAGTTGTTAACAGGTTTGTGTGTTTGTCAGTTGCAATAGAACCATCTTGACAGAAGAATTTCATGAATTTGAATACTTACACAGTACCCGCTGCATGCTATAAGGATTAGAACCAACACTTGCTGATGGGCGGAAGCTCGGTGGTCTAGTGGAGATGACGCCTGTCCTGAGATCAGGAGGTCATAGGTTTGAATCCTGCTCGAGTACGTACGCCCATGATTTCTCTTATCACGGCTACTACTAAAACACTGATCAATGCAGTGCTTATTTACATCGATGTAGGGCAGTTTGTCAATCAGTTGCAAGGTTTGTGTAATACTGTTCACTTTTCTCTTCCACAGCTTGGTTCTGATGGCCACTTGTCTGATGCAATCATGACCAAAGGGGTACTGGAAGAGAGAGGCTGCCAGGCACAGGTGGATGTAAGTAGAAAGTGATTTCCTTCTTGATCATCTTGCCATCATCCAGTCTATATTGTGAGTTTTACACTAGTGCAAACTATACACAGTGTGACATCAGCATCGCCATAGTGTATTCATACATTTTATCTCACAAGTGTGAAAAAAAACTATCAATTATACAGTCGAACCTCTCGTATCCGGACAAGTCGGGACCGGGGCTCATCCGGATAAGGGATTTGGCCGGATACGGGAGACTCAATGCTTTATACATGTACATATACACATGTACTGATGTAGCCCATTGTAGTACCACATGTAGTAATGTGTATACTGCAACCTTTTCATTGTTACATTTTGGGATGTTTGGGGATGTTAAAATGTCTGAGGGTAAGCAATATGGAAGGAAATTTGATGTAATGTATGTTAATCATGTTGGAAGTAATATGTAATTCATGTGTGTTTGTGTAGGAGTTCTCAAGGAGTTGGGAATCCCCCTTTCCTCCCGTAATTATAAAACAAAAAACAAAAAACAAAATCACGGCGAGATTGCGTCTGTATAATAGAGAGATCCGGATAAAGGGAGGCTGGATAATAGAGGTTCAACTGTATTCATGTTGAAGGGTTGGTCTGCTAGGGGTTTGGAACATATGACCAGATGTTTGTCCTCGCCGAACGAGTTCGAGCAGGGGACTATGAAACGGGCTCCGTATGTGTGTGTGTCCGTCTGTCCGTGTGTGCGTCCGTGTGTGATCAAAATCTTCAATTTGCTACTTCTCTGTCATTTGTGAGCAAATTTTGATTCTGTTTGCTTTATATGAAAGCACTACATCGGAGCTTTGAAACCTCTACACAGAATTTCAGTTGTGACCTTTGACCTTGACCTTTGACCTATATTGTACATTTTGCTACAAAATGCTACTCCTTTGCCATTTCTAACCCGATTTCGATTCCGTTTGCTTTATGTGATGGCACTAGTTGAGGGCTTCAAAACTTCTACACAGAATTTTGACCTTTGACTTCCTTGACCTTTGACCTTGATTTTTTGACCTGTATTGTACATTTTGCTACAAAATGCTACTTCCGGCGGGGACATATATTACGCACCGCGTAATTTCTACTTTTCCTCGTTATACAGGGTGCTCCCGTTACAAGGAACACGTTTATAATGAAATTTGGTTACTATGGAGTAAAAATTCAGGCTCCCAAATTATTATCTATTTGTCTTTATATGCTTTATTAGTGTAACGAAATTTCGATATAAGGGAAAAAACAAACCTTGTCATAACAGGAGTTACCTGTATCAATATGGTATCGTACGAGAGTTAGTGATGTAGTGGAACACTTCTGTAGTCCCAAGACATGACCAATTTATAATTCCACTATCCCTTCTGCCAGAAATCAGGCAATGTCTCATTTAACCCTTGTCTTCGTATGTTAAGACTGTCATTAATCCAATGAGCATGACATGACTGAAGGGTCATATTCAAGTCTCAGCAAGAGTTGCATATGGTGCCAATAGATGCATGTACATTATGTAGTCTTGTGTTGATGTACTAATAGTGCAAGAAAGTTTGGCATGCTTAAGATCATGCAAAGATACAAATAGCCAATTAAAAAAACCAACAACTACAACTCTCGCCAATCATGGCATGCAAGGTGATTTACTTTCCCTTATGTCCAACTGACATTGGCTGAAATCCACAAAGGTAATAAAAAACAAAACCATGGTTTGAATTTACCTCATTGACTAAAAAAAGCACACTGCGTGCACACCTTGCATATGCATGTATCTTGGTGCATTTATTATTGGTTGCTTGTGGTGTACATGTGTGCCACTCACAGTAACACAGGCAAAATTCCCATGGTCCATGAACTGGCTTGAAACTGCCTTTGCATATTCTAAATTGTACAGTGTATGTCAAAACCTGAGACACAACTTTAGTCCCACATACTGTAAATGCTGATGGCTGAATTTCCCCTCATTTTGTAGCTGTACATGGAGGCTCTGGACCTGTGCCTGCAGGCTTACGGAGAGTTCAGCGTCCTGACAACTCGTCTCTACCTCAACATCGGCATCATGTATGAGGACAGGCGAGAGTACCGGGAGGCCTACAAGTGGTTCATCAAGTGGCAGGACGTGTGCGAAGAGGTGAGTACGAAACTTGTGCTGATGAGCACATAGGGACATTGTGCTAGACATGATAGTGACTGCCTTGTGATACTGTAACCCACAAAAGTTGTTCAGATGTCAATTATTGTTATTGTTTGTATATATCAGTTTATATTAAATGAGCTTGGAATGTACAACAAAAGTTCGGCTTCTACCAACCTTTAACAATTTTGGGCAAGCTTTTGTCTACTCCTGTAGACGTTCTCAAGCCAAGTGATCTATTGATAGTCACACTGTTTCTCCTTGTCTGTGTGACTGTCACTTGGCTTGAGAAGGTCCACAGAAGTGGACAAATTCTTGCCCACAAATTGTGAAAGGCTGGTAGAAGCCCAAACCCTGTTATATGATCACCCCCGACTGATGAAAGTTTTCTGTGTCAAATGCGAACCTTTAGTACACTAACTTGAAGCTACAAAGTAATGTCTGTGGTGGAATAGTAAAATCCATTTTTACTGTAAATCGAAGACATTCCACCATGCCAATGACTATCGCTTGTGAATTACTGATGTGTACACCGGTATGTTCCACCCTTATGCAAATTTCTTTGTTCCTCCCTACATGTCTCCCTCATTGTCCCCTTCCCTTTCTTTACCTCCAGGTCTTTGGCTACCACCACCCCCGTACTCAGCGCTGCAGGAACTGTCTGGCCGAGCCGCGGTACGTCTTCGTGCGGCGGCAGATCGAGGCGGAGGAGGCCAAGAACGTGCGCAATGCCCAGGGAGGGAACCAGGTCTCCGAGGACCGCGGCCTCATCATAGACGAGGACCGGGACGTGGATTCTGACAGCGATTATGAAGAGTAGGCCCAGAGTCCTCCTCCCATCGACACTAGACTTTGTTACAAACTTTCGCTATATATGTAGCAAACATAGGCTGCCAGGCTTGGTCCAGGGATTAGTTTAAAGGGCTCCACAGAGAGATGGCTGATGAAATCTATTTATATTTATCCACTTTTGTCCAATCTTGTTGCCCCTCTTCCATCAAAACATTAATGTTGACTTCTTTTTTTTAAAGGAATTGTAGCAAACTTTCTTCCCCTAGGAAAGACTATTCGTCACCGTCCAGTTTTCAACAGGGTTTTGATTTGTGAAATACCTGGTCTTGTGTTTTTGGTCCATTCGCCCAGCAGCTGTAAAATTTCTTCTGTACTACAGTTTCATATGACATCTCGCTACACGATCTGGCCAGCCCTGCACATTTACAAGAGGACAAGTCATTGCACTTTAGTGCAGAAGGTACCCAATCTTTCAGAATGTTTTCAATGAACTACGTTTGTTTTTTTAAATCCGTTCCAAATAACAGTGCTGTGGAACAGGGCAAGTAACGTGCTGATACCAAGGTGTATTTCTGTTAACCCGTTGAGGACGAGTCCCGAGTATACTCGGGCAGGTGTCTATGGGAAATGTGTGTTGTAGCAAAATCAGTCCGTCCTCAACGGGTTAAATTTTACGGGATATTTGTACACTGATACACCTCATGGTGGACTGTACTATAGTAGAAGAAGAAAAAGAAGATTTGGTACCACATAGAGAGTTCTTAGGTGATAATCAGGAGCCAAACAGGCACAGTAGTAAAAGATGCTTTACCCATTACAAAATGCAGTTCACTTAAGTCTTCATTTAGTGTTCTAGTAGGTATACAATTTTGCAATTATTTCTTTTTAGAGAAAATATATTGTGAAATAAAAGCATTACAACTGGAATGTAAATGGGTGGGTCTGGAGTGATGATTGCTAAGTTTGCTCTAGAATTGGTTGGTATACTCTATTTGGGATGCTGCAAAACTTTCAGGCTTTTTAAACAGTATTGTAACCAGTAAGATGAAAAAAAAAATTGACTGATGATAATGGTACAGTATAAAATGAATGTCAAAAGCCTTTGAGACTAGGTAATTGTCTTGACTCTAGTGGTTTGTCCTGTAAAACAATACAACTTCTGTGTATTTGCATTATGAACTGTGAAAAAAAAAATATATCCATAGATGTTAATGATCCATTGGGTGTGTCTCAAATTACCACAATCACTGGTCATTAATTTGATAATATGCAGGGTTATATTTGTACTGATTTTGTTTGCAAAGCATAATATGATTCTATTGTAAATATCTGTATGTTATTGCGGTTGAGTTGTAAATGTGCAGAAGTATTTTGTATATTAGTGTGTGTTTCCTGTGAAAAGAAAGATGTACTGTATGTATATTTTATAGAAATAAATT
Source organism: Diadema setosum (assembly GCA_033980235.1). NCBI lineage: Eukaryota > Metazoa > Echinodermata > Echinoidea > Diadematoida > Diadematidae > Diadema > Diadema setosum. Next base: position 15,532,741 of record CM067072.1, read on the forward strand.
AACTGTGTCTCTAAGCATATTAAATGGCATAATCAAAATGGAAAATCACATTGATCTATAAATTTGTTTTTTTGAATGTAAATCTTACAAAAAATATTTCTGAATGCTGTACATGGGCAAGGGCCTTTGGAGTTTGTCTTTACTTTGAGTCAACTTTGCCTCCAATGCAGTACATATAGTATACATGTATCTTCTCAGTTTATAAAACACAATACATATACTGTTTCGACTATTGTACAAAACTGCCATGACAAACAGATTGTGTGTGTGTACTCCAGTTGCTAAAGAAATGGCATGTACTGTAAGAGAGTGATACAGGTTGTATGTTCCGATTGGAAATTACAATGTATTTCATTTTGAATTTTGTGTAAAGAAAAATTAATGCATTTCATTTATCTATGCTGCCAGATGTACACCTGGGCTTCTTTGTGCATGTGTCCGCCAGAGAGGTGGAAAAATATAATATATGTTTATGTTTTAATGCACTTTCTTGTGATTATAGAATTGCAAAAAATCGTTCCGAGTCATTATCACTTATCTACATGTCAACACAATTCTCATGATTGCAGTTTCTCATGACTATAAAATGTGTTTGTATGGTGAAAGTAAAGTCAATTGATAAGATTTTATGCAAGTGTATACCTGGTACCACATCTGTACAATTTTTACATTCCTGTTGAGTGGAGAATTTTAAGTTTTACATTTATATCTGCATACTGATTTAGAGAGTGGAGAGTGATGGCAAAGGGTTTATGAGCTTTAAATCTATCACTGAAAAAGTGTTTATTTGTACTTTGTTCTCTGGTGGAAAGAATTTTAAAATATGTCATTATATTCAACTACTTTGTAATCAAGATACCGGTACCTTTAAATTGCATTTTCCCAAAATGAACTGGTATGTTGCAAACATGATTTCAGTTTTAGTGAAATGGTCTCAAAGTGAGAGAGTCTACTCTGTATTAAAGGAGCTTTCTTCATTTAGGAACCTCCCAAAGTGTATCACAAATCTGCTCTTGACTTGGCTATTCCATGAACAAACGTACAGCCAGAAACCAAAGGATAAAATATCAATATTTTTTTTTTCTCTCTCTCTCTTTTTAGTATTTATGCTATTTCTTCAGACCTAAATGGAATGTTTCTGTTTGTTCTCACAGTATCATTTCTGTACTCTGACAAAATCTGGATTATTTTCTTTTCAATTTGTAAATGTTTTTTTTTTGAGATACATGAGTTCCTTTTATGTCTTTCATGTACATTTAATTTTCTTGGACACGAAAATGTTGGCCAGGAAGTACTGTAAATAATATACATGAAACTACTAAGCTATCTCCCCTAAATGAGTTCTGTTTATGACTGTTTTTTCTTGTGTGAACTCTTACCATGTCTGTGAAACGGAATGAGAGAATGAGAGGGTGGAAAAAAAAAAGAAATAGAGAAGAGAAGTTGATGAAATACATAGGAAAAAATATATATACTGTATATATAACACACCATAAACAATAGTTGGACATTAGACGTGACCTTGAATCACGAAAACTTAGCTGCACAGAACTTTTCTCTCTTTTCTTTAGGCAAGTTAAAAAATACGAAAATTGTATTGCATTTTTGGTATAGTGGTCATTTTCAGTTTGATATAATTAACTTCAAAGGAGTAATCCATCAGATCAATACATTCAATATAAATTTGAAACAATTGATTTTGCACTGTGCTCTTGTTTGTAATAAGTATAGACCCAAGTTTTGTGTCGGACAAACATCAGTTATTTTCTACCTTTCACAGAGCTAAACTTCATAGCCATATTTTGTCAGAACCATCTTGCAAAGTAGTTAGATATCATGTTGGTTTGGAACGTCATGTCTGTGTTAGTTAATATGAAGAGTTTGTTCACAAAAACCGATAAGTCCATTTTTTAAGATTTTGAAGTACGGTCTCTGTCATAAAGTACAAAATAATACCTTTTTAAATGATATATTGGTCACTTAATGACTACCTGTAAAGGTACATTTTTGAAGTTATGGTCAAAAGAAGCAAAAATTTTCTTATTATTCTCATTATTTTTCTGGACCTTTAATCGCGAATTTTCCATTTGGCAAATATGGACTTATCGGTTTTTGCAAACAAACTCTTTGTATACAAATACCACTTTGACGCGATTCCCTGTATGTTATTTTGCAGATTTTCATTCATAGTCTGCCCTATAACCACAAACACAGAGTGATTTTTATTCCTTCTGTTTTTCGTTTTGATGGTGATTGTCTACATTATGTGTAAGAAAGGAAGCTAAGAAGATTTAATGTAAGATACTCACATTGGTATCTTTTTTTTTTCTCTATTCAAATTTTCTTCCTCTGACTCAGTGAACTGACGAGTGATTGAAGAAAAGATGTTGTGGTTGTAGTGCCGTATGTATGACTTGGTGTATGACTTGAAACAAAACAATTACTTCTTTAGGCTTCCATGTATTTCTAATATAAGTGATTTTGCTGTATGAACAACCGCATGAACAATATTATTCTTTTCAAAAGAGAAAACAGAAATATAAGGAAAGGGCAGTGTCAATTCTCAGACCCTTTTTTGTTACTGGAACCTGCAAGAACATGCCACATGACTATTACTCATGGCTCAGTTGGGAAAGCTATCTAACAAACAGAAAAAAGACACTTTGTTAAAGACTAATCAAAAGAAAAGGCAAAATAAGCAATGCATGTACAAATAAATGCAAGTTGGAACTCTTCAAGGAGATAAACACTTGAAGGAGGGAAGGAAGAAGAAAGGAAAGAAAGAAAGAAGGAATTAAGGAATGAAGGGAGAAATTATGAATGAATATATAAATTAAAGAGTGAGTGAGGGAATGACTGAATGAGTGGATGGCTGAATGAATGGATGAATGGATGGATGAACGACCGACAGAACGAATGAATGAGTGAACAAATAAATAACATGAATAAGTTTGATTATGAATAATGTAGGGATGAATAGATAAATAGACAAGTGGAGTACTTATCAAATTAATGAAAGAGTTATGAACGAATAGATGGATGGACGGATGAATGTGCTGTATTAGTGAATGGATTATACCCTAGGTATGGCGTCAGTATAACAAAACATTAACTTGCACGTAACACTTATTTTTTGGTTCTTGTGATATCCCCGGCGCGGTTCTAGTATTATTACTGCATACTTGTAGGTGAATTCCTCAGACACAGTGACTGTCAGACAGAGTTCAGTTCATGCATTCAGAAATCATTTTCTTGACAAACCCTGCAATCGAGGCAACACGCTCGATACCGTAGGTATCGACACTACCTGGTACTGAAAGTGCGCCATCTTGTGGCAAAATCTCACAACGTGGTCTCTCTGTACCGTGTACCACAGAACTGTTGTGAGTTCTGTGCCGTGTACCTGTCGATCGATCAGTAACTGTGTTACAAAGATGGCGAATCCCATCTACTCACAGTCTCGGCCAGACAAGCGGCCTCCGGCAGGGACAAATCCTGCCTTACCGGAGTGGGCCAAGGGCGATTATGTCCTGGAAAGATGGGTGAAGGAAGAGAGACAACGAAGGAGAAACTGGCTTATGGACCAGAAGCTCCATCCGAGTGAACCACGACCAGAATGGAGGCCTGCAAATGCACTGATGGAGCGGATCAGAAGTCCGTTCAGAAGCCTGATCGCTCCCATCGACAGGGTGACGGTAAAGACTTCTGCATTCTGTAAAGTTGTATCATGTTGTATGATGAGCAATCCAAGCCAAGGCCCTTAACTAACAACTATGTACACATCAGACATGGCTTAACCGGCTTTGACCTTTTCATACATGACTCACATTGATATTGATATTTGGGTGACGGGATTATATTTTCACGTGTTTCAGCTTCACTACCGGTACCTTAAATTTACATTGATGTTGTGTTGTTTTGACGCAACTTTGTATTTGGCATGTTTGGCCATAAACACGATAAATAAGGAAATAATCACAATAAACATTGCCAAGCTCAAGTGCATGCAGAAAATAGAAGAGGAAAAGCACTCTGAAGAGGAGTCAGAGAGCGCAAACATTCGGCAAGCAACGCATTTTATTCTACCTAATTAATAATTTATGTCTGGATACGTGCATGCTGAAAATTGCCAAATGTTCCAATGTAAATTACAGTAGAAAAGGTCTAGTAACGTTAGGCCTACTGTACTGTAGCCTGACCAGATGCTGTGCGGAGTACATTTTTGCAGTGACTGGGCTGTAGTGTAGTGACCAATGAAGAGGCCTTTTGATTAGTTTTGTTTACATCATACACTACACAACTTCCTGCATGCTTCGCGGCACCTTGAGCAGAGCACGCACTCAGTGCGCCTGAGCAAACCTCAGATAAGTTTACACGCAGCTATAAACTCCCAGTTCATTGACCCTTGGCCTACCTGCCAAAAGATAAAAAATCCTTCAAAAATTCATTAATAATTCCAGGATCACTACCAAAATTTAATAATCTGTTCCTTTTTGTGTCATTATCAACCTTTCCTGTTGATTTCATCCAAATCTGTTCACAACTTTATGAGTTATTTTGATATGTACACAGACAAAGAAACAAGCAAACCAACAAAACAACTCCGGCAAAAGCATTTAACCTCCGGCCTCCTCGGCAGAGGTACAATGTAATAACTGATACAACCAGTTCGTAGTCGTGGTCAAGATTCTGGCAAGTCGGCACTGGTATTCAACCTCTGTACAATGATTTTAGTCATTGCATTGACTAGAGGTTTTGTTTTTCTTTTGTGCTTTTGCTAATACTGTACCATCACACTTTGAGCTTTCCTTGATCTGGAGATTGAAGATCTAAATAGTACAAGTAGTACCGGGGTACTACTAGGTACACTGTATTACGTACTGCTAGTGTACATATTGTACACCACTACTACACAAATACCAGAATTATTTAGTTGCAGGACCAGGTACTGCTTCATTTTGATAACTTGGCAAAAACTGTAGAACCCTACATTTTGTTGATTAATGACCTTGTTTGATCAGTGCATATGCTGAGATAGTTCTGCAATAAGATTGTTTTTTTCTAATTATTTAAAATTAATTCATGTCTTAGATTAATATGTGTACCACAGACTCATCCCATCCAGTGTTCACTGCTGGCACTGAATTGGAGACTTCTAAGAGCTGAGTCCCATTGAACATAATCATTTTTGAACTTTTCAGCACAGTAATTTTATTGTTATTGCTGTTGTGAAGGAGTGTCTACAAAATGTATGACCGTATCTCCAAACATAGTTAAAATTATTATTCTCAATTGTGATGACAATCTCTGTTTACAGTGTACACAGTGTTTTGTTGTCTGGAAAAAAAATGGGTGTGATAACCATTTATTTAAGTACACTATGTAATTGTCTTTTGTGTGTTTGTTTTCTTAATCATTTGATAGGGTAACCGACTCGCACCTCTGCTTTGGAAAGGGGGCATCATCTTCAGATATTTTGTCCTGCCTATGTGGGTCACACACTACGTGGTCAAGTACCATATTATGGTGAGTATACACAGTAATATTCATTGTCTAGTACTCCCATATTATGTACTGAATCAGACTAGACTCCATGAATGTCCGATTTAAAACTATGCTCAACTCGTAACATGATCCATACAATACACAATGCATGACTAAAGAAAGTGTGTCAATACAAATTTGGGCTTCTGTATTCTTGAGTAAATGGTGGGGGATGGATTCAAGTACACTGTGTAATCAGTTCCTGCAGTGTACCGTTAATGAGAGTGGTTAAAAGTCGGTCAACAATTAAAGGGAAATACCAATCTACATTCAATCAGACTTGACAGGAAAGAGTAAAGTGAAACACACAGAACAGTGACAGTTTCACTAATAATCCTAACGATAACACTGACAGTTCAGACAGATTTATTGGACAGTGATATCAATGTCAGTATGCATTGGAATGAGGGGACGTCGTTGACGTTCCCTTTCACTTCGGTTTTCAAACAGCTCTTCACTATATTCATGGTGAAAATTAACTACATGTAGAAAGAAGAAAGTATGTCATTCTCAATTATCAAAACAATCCAGCTTTAATGATTTTGCCCGAGGGGTCGAGTCGCAGTGGCAATTTTTGTATAGAATTATCATCATATACATTGTACATGTTAACCCACTGAGGACAGTTTGATTTTGCTACAACATGCATTTTCCATAGACTCTTGCCGGAGTATACTCTGGACTCATCCTTAACGAATTAATGATGAAGTTGTTAATTGAAAGCGTCAAAATCTCCTCTAAGTGGGATACTGTTTACGCCAAATATTTTGGGAGGTTTTTATTTTCACAAATTTTGCAAGTAAGGTGCTATTCACAAATCAAAAAAAAAAAGAAAAAAAATATAATTATTAACTCTGATCCTGACATGTGCACGAGCACGCATATAATTATCTCCTTGTTCGGTACTTGACTCCATGATTGTGAATTTAACCACTCGTGAAATCGTCACCAGGTCCCAATTCAACTTTAAATGTAACATTGCTGCCTACCAATCACAACTGTATTATCTGTGCAGTATATGATTGTTTTTTTCTTGTCACATTTCAGTAAACAGATGGACAATACATACAAATGCGCACACCATAAACTTAATTACCTTACCATGGACATGGTGCTGTGGAAGTTTTGTGTCAATAATAATTAAAAAAAAAATCAAGAACGAATTGTTTTAATTGCCAAATAGTATTAATATGAAAGTGAGAGATATTTGTTGTACAATACCTGATGTGAAGATGTTCTCATTGTTAGATTTTTTTTTTTTCCGTATCATAATCTTTTATCTACCAAAATTCGTACATTGGGTTGACTTTGACCAGTTTTCTGCAATTTTATGGCTTGTCCTGAGCATGGAAAAGCATATACACTGTACTTGTATTGCAGTATGTACCAGATTTACTGGTCTGATTTACTGCTTTATTTGACGTGTGTTCAAATCTTCTTATTCTGCAGACAAAACCTGGGTTTTTTGTTGTGTCAAAGCGACCAGAGTATCCCGCAGACCCTTTGGTGAGAAAAGAGCCAATGCTACTTAGACCTTCTCAGTATTGCTCATTGTTCCCCAGAGTAAAGAATGAAATAGTGAAATGCAACTTTGACTACAACCAAAGTGCTGTTAGAAACTTGTGACACTTAAATTTGCTACATCAGATCAATTCAGGAAAATTTGCTGTCATTGTTTTGTCTTTCTTGCCATCATTTTGAAAGATAAGTTATCAAATGTCAGACCTGTCATTACAGTATTGGTGGAGGTGAGAATTGGGCTTTTAACTTTTTGCAAGATACCAAGAGAACACTTATGATATAGTAGAGAGCATACCATTTTAAGAGGAATTCAAAGTTTTTTTGATGAAAATCAGGTTTGAAATGACTGAAACATCCAAAAACAAAGTTAAAAAAAGCAATCGTAATAAAGTGTGGGTCCCACACTTTATTAGAATCGCTCTTTTTTTAATATCTCAGCCATTTCAAAACCAATTTTCATCAAATAAATGTTGAATTCCTCTTAGAATTACATGCTCTTTCCTATTCCATGAGAGGTTTCTCATTATCTCACCCAAAAATGTTAGAAACCAGAAATTAGGTCTCAACCAAAACTATACAGTACTATCCCTTTAACTAGAGAAGCCAACTGCTACTTCTTTCCAGTATTTTTATACTGTTTCTTCTTTTAACATTTTTTTTTTTTTTTTTTTGCAAAAATACTGCAGGTTTCATAGAAAATACTGATTTTCCAAGATTTGATAACTTTGCATGTCTGTTGCAGGAAAGAAAAAAAAACTCTGTTTTGCTCCAAAAATATGCCTACATTGCCTTCAGAATACTGCAATACCGTTTACAGGATTGGCATCCCTGCTCTGTATCTGTATTGTATTCCTTGATACAGTTCCATTGGTTGTTGTAGATATTTTTGAGAAAATATTTCGAACATTTATGTAATTTTCTGCAGACATGCATTCAATGCTTCAGGGGCTGTACAGAAAGTGAATTATTCTACTGCAAATATATTTCTGTCAGTAATGCAATGCACATGCCTTAACTAGTGCAGTAGTAGGGTGTTTCATGAATCATCTACCCTCTGTAACTCTGGAACAGTCCAAAGCATATTCTTACCCTTGTATGCTTCAGACTGTTCCAAAGTTAACATCGATGGATAACTCTTAATACTAACGCTCTATGTAATGTGCATTATTTATACCTATAACAATATCTTAACCTGTATTGCTCTTTTTATACTGAAGCTAAATGACTTCATCGTTTTAGCCATGTGCTCTCTATAAGGGTTTGCTATATTGTAGCAAATATCCAACCACGAACATGTGTCTATTTCATACTAATGTTTATTTTCATTAATTTCCCCTTTTTCTCGTAGCATGGGGGAGAAGGCAGCCATCACTGAGGTCAGAGGTCTGACGTCATATGTCAACACAGCGTGGTCATCACTGATGATGTTAGTTGTCACTGGACGTCAGCTCTGGGCAGCAGACTAGCAGAGATGCGGGAATATTTTGTATATACAATTGTAAACTGTTCATGGAGATATGTTGGGTGAATAATGCACATCTACAGAGCCAGTGGTACCTGCAATACACTGTAGGTAGCAAAACTTCAGACACTGGTTTTGGATCCCTTCTGGCATGAGCAGTATGATTAATTCACAGACGACTGTATACAATAGCAGTACCTCTAAACCTCAGTTCATGTACAAGTTGATAGGTCTTTCTCACTTGACAGCAGAAAGCTTGACCACTATTTGGTCCTGATGTGGTGTGAAAGAAAAATATCATTTACGTGCAGTCAAAGGATTCCTCTGAGAAAGTACAGTATTCATCGCATAATCGGGACATGTTGGGAGTAGCAAACATGGCCCCTTTAAGCGGGGTGCCCGATTTCGCGATGAGCACTCACCATACACTAACGGCATACGACATGTACATGTAGTGCACACACACACACACACACACACATGCATACTGCCGTACTGTACATGTACATGAATACACAACCACGCTACCCCTCGGCGCGACCCTCTATAGCTGTCCCTGCATTCTCGCAATGATGTAGAGTAATCGCAACCGGGTTCTTCTTCTGTCACCTCTCTTCGAACACAAAATATGTGGATTAAAAGCTAGCACTTTCTTAAACATTCGTAGAATTCTTGGACACGTAGGGCGTTCCGTATAAATACATATCCACAACCGTGGGAAATGATTACCCAGAACTGATGTGGGAACGTCAATGAAAAGTCTTTCAATCATTCAATCATCACGGCTTGATTGTTTACTTGCCGCGATCACTGCACTGCACATGTGTTGTCAATATGTAGCGATCTAGCTCGCCATATATATACACATGTACAGAAAAGCGAAGGCGGGCAGCGAGCTGAAATGTACGTGTACTGGATGGACGGAGGTCAAAACACACACCGGTCCGAAGCTTGCTTTGTAAGTTCGATGTAAACGACAACTGATAGGGAATCTTTGAAATATTGTTGTGGTATTTTGGTAGATTTTTTTTTGTGCAAAATATCAACAAAATCAAAGATCGCTTGAAGAAAAATTGTCCCGTTTATCAGAGGTCCCCGCCCGATTATCCAGTGAAAATAACGTGCATTGGAAATGTTTCTGGGAAGCGTATGTCATTTAAGCGAGGTTCCCGATTATCAGATGCCCGATTATGCGATGAATACTGTATTAGGAAGATATTTCACTGGTGCCACAAGTGCTTGCAGTCTCTCTGTTCTCCCATTTACTAAGTATTATGATAGATGTGGTATGTCACATTTCTTCTGTCTACTGTTCCAAGAGAGCAAAAACATGTTCGTGAAGTATGGATAGAATAACTTTCAGAGTTCTCTAAAAACTGCTATCATCTCAAACAGGAAAAGACTACAGCAAAATTATTGTTCCCTTGAAGCCTTCTGTCCCCAAGAACATTAGCTTTTATCAGTACCCTTCTTTGTATTTGTATTTATAACATTACATAACTTGCTGCACTTATAATGAATAATTACACTCCTTCATAAATCTTGTTTTGAACTCTGAATGTGCAAAGAACAAGATCTTTGCAGCAACAAAACGATACAAAACAAAATATAAATGGATAGAGATACACCGTGAGACAGATGTCCCCCTTAGTCAGTCCAGATGAAGTGCTGCAGGCAAGGAACTGGTTCTTGTGATGTGCGACATTTATCAAAGAATAAAATATGAATCTAAGAAAGCTTGTTCATTTGTATGGAAGTGCATTTTGTCCAGCTGTGTCATGTTCCAATATGTATAGGATCAGAGGAAAGGAAAAAGTGCAGATTCAGTCATGAGAATCTAGTCTTTTCAAGGGTACAACATATTCTACTTTTAAAGTTACACATTGTATTTGCAAATCGTGTTTCAGAGCTAGTCTTAAATGTTGTTGTCATGCACCCTTTTGGGGTAAAATTGTATTATTTATGTGAGAAGTGTGTACAGTTGTGTGTTGGAGGAGAATGGAGAAAGAAAAAGGAGTGACTTAGATATCTTACCTTTAAATGGACTGCAATGCAAATGCATGTTGACTTGCATTGATTAATAATACCCTGATCATCACTTATATTGCCAAAAGAATATCTGAATATCCCTAGACTGAGCATAATTTGCATGTTTCCCTGCAATGTCTTTTGTTAATCATATTTGTATCATGGAAACATGAAATTTATGCTCAGTCAATGGAAAGGTGAGTTCCAATGTCCCTTGTTCATCATATTTGTAGTTTAGCTATGATTTACAGGTGGTGTCATCGGCAGAATCTTGGTTTTGAAGGTCGTTTGTGGACATATCCAAGTAATCTAAAGAGAAAACTCATATAATACAATGTATGTGGCACAATACTTCATTTTGCCAAGTAAATGATGTTGAGGGTATCATGAATCAGCAGTTCCATGACCTTTACTTGTGCGACAATTGCTCCCATGAAATATCTGCATGCTAAGCCAGACATAAATTTCACCCACAAACATAACCCTAACCCTAATCCCAATCCTCACATCAAACTAAATCTAAAACCCTGTCACAACCCTAACCCTAAACCTATGCCCTTGGAGAAAATAAGACCGAAGCAACTGTTGCAGAAGCAAATGTTGTCACCAAATAAACACAAGTTGACATCAATTTCCATTGCATAGTGATGATAGTTAGAGTGGGTCCATTGTAACCGATGTCTCAAATACAGTGCAACAACTGAATGCAGCAGTCTTGTCTCAAAACTGTTCACACACAAGCTCACAATCTCGACAAAAATACACCACTCCCTTCAGTAAAATGTTTCTCTAAAGTGTAGTACAAATGTATGACATCTTGCCCGCCAGATCCACCAACAAGTGATGTATGCCAATTATATAGGGAACCTCCCTGTAACAAGCTGCTTTTGGGACCAGAATTTACATTTCCCACCAATCATTGTACACTGTAATTGAATTCGCTGTCCAGGAAAAGACAGATTTCATGGCACTCGTAAGATTGTGCTCTGTGGAGCAATATTTTACGAGGAGCTAATCCACCACAGGGTGTGGGGTGGGAGAACAAATACAGTATGAAAGAGCTAGGACCAAACATATACAGTGGATTCTCATTATAACGAAGTCCTCGGGACTGGCACTTTCCTTCCGTTATGACGAAATTTCGTCGTAACCGAACAAATAATAAAAAAAAACAGAGCGGATAATGTTGCAGCCTGAATTCTTACTTTGTTGTAACTGGGATTTCATTATTAAAACAGTGTTCTTTATAACAGGACTGCACTTTATTTGTATTTTAAGAACTAGAATGCTGCATTTAGAAATGAGGCAAGTGAATGTGTGTGTGTGTGTGTGTGTCTAATTTACTTTGGCTTCCTCTTGTGCAGGGAACCATATAGCAAAAGGAATGTACAAGTATTCCAGCAAACTGATGGAACACATAAAAAAAACTTGTGTTGTGACATACACAGATGTCACAAAACAATGCAAGCAAACAGGGGTACACATGTCACATGAATGTGCATGGAAAGAGAGAGAGTTAGAATACAGTAAACACTGTATTCGTGTACACGAGTCTTCTTCGCATAAGACCAATCCAAAGGGATTGGATAAAATTTGACTTATAAATTTTGACATGCAAAATACATTATACAAAATGAATACATGGTTATATCTAGTAGGGCAGAATTTTTCTATGACTTAGCCAATTTCTTGTGTGAGCTCAACTAAGGCGAAGTGACTGTAATTAGATGGGTATGTTGATTTTTGTTTTTTGCCTAGGCTACAGACACCTTTAATCAACAGATGACACAATGTTTTTGCTTAGAGTTTAGTACTTTATTGTGATAAATTACATTCTGACATCAATAACCTCAAGCAAGTAGTTACAGACACAAAGAACAAGGGTTATTACATGTACATTATTTACAAAGAGCTTCAATACCCTCAAGTACTAAAGAGGCATGTGTATTACAAATGGACGGTTTACATTTATAGAGCTTTACTCCTGTATATACAAAGCATAAAATGTGTTCAGGAGATCTCATCAAGCGGACTCCTCTTCATATGTCAAATTTGAGTGTCAATACAGTATTAGATGCATGTGATTGCATCCTTCAAAAACACAAAATACAAAAAAGTATTAATCGAACAGACACACTAAAGGCACACATCCAACTAAGTTCAAGACTCGACCCTAATGTCGACATCAAGTTACTTGAGTTCAAAGCTGGCTATGCGTGGGAGATTTTCACAATGTAAAATGTCTTGCCATCTTTCTGGAGACCACTTAAAACAGCTGTGTAAGGACATTTATGATCAATTGCCCATTCCATATGTAACATGTTTTCTTTGCTTTGTTGGCTTTGCAACACTTATCAATAAGTTTGGATGAAGCTTTAAAATTTGGATATGGCACGGCAATGCCACTGTTCCACAAGGATCTGTCAAAGATGCCTACATACCCAGTATTTCATATTTTGTCAAAGATGTTGACATACACTGTATTTCGTATTTTCTTGGGTGATTGTTTTCCCTTAAAATGAGGCACGGCAGTGAACATTTCAATTCAATCTGCTACTGACGGCACATGGAGTGTGGAACAAGGAACGGGAAGACACAAATATGAAAGACTGAAAAGAGGACTGTCTTATTCACATATAATCCCTTTCTCGCCCTCATAATATATATCTGGCACAACAAATCACATTATCAGCACCGGATTGGATCCCAACACACACCAAGCTGCCTTGATTTTCAGTGCTGGGGGTAAAATGTTGTATGATATCTTAATGTGCCTCCTTTTTACAATCTTACTGCTGTGATTTCATTTTGCCCACACATCCTCATTTTGGGAAGTCGCAAACTACGACACATTTATTTTATATATATTCAACAGTAGCCTTTCTCTTTCACTCTTTCTCTCTTGCGGGGGGGGGGGGGTGGGAAGTTATACCTTTGTCAGCTGACATTGTAGAGAAATATAAAGGGGCTGAAAGAACCACAGAAGTGCAAATTGATAATTAAAAAGTGGGGAAAAAATGAAACTAGAAATGACGCTACAGCGACTGGTTATACCCCCGCCAAACAACATTTCATAAGCTTTGGTCAAAAAACTGAGGAAGTAGTTAAATCCGCAAGATCTTTCCTTGATCTTCTGCCATTAATATGCCGTTACCATGGCAACGTACTTTCGGGTACTGTCGAAAAATGCGTCTTGCACATCTACAACCAAAGGCACACATCTGTTCCAAGTTTCATGGAAATTGGGCAAAAACTGAGGAAGTAGTTTGCAACACAAAATTTTCCATCATTTTGGCTCATAATATGTGAGCTGTTACCATGGCAACATACTTTTTGTCACTGTCAAGAAATGTGTCATGCTGACCTATATCCTAAGACAAACATTCAATATGAATTCCATGAGAATTGGAAGAACACTGATGAAGCAGTTTTACCATGAAGCATTTTGCCCTATATTTTACCAATAACATGCCGTTACCATGGCAACGCACTTTTTGCCACTGCGGAAATATGTGTCTTGCACACTAACATATTCAGATGAACATCTGTACCTAATTTCATAAAAATTGATCAAAAACTGTGGGAGGAGTTCGCGACGCAAGATTTGTACCCATGTTTGCCCATAATATGCCGTTACCATGGCAACGTACTTTTGGGTAGTGTCAAAAAATATGTCTTGCACATCTACAACCCAAGGCACACATCTGTGCCAAGTTTTATGGGAATCGGTTGAAAACTGAGGAAGTAGTTCGCGACGCAAGATTTGCAACGGACCGACCGCCCGACCGTCCGCTGATTCCTATATACCCCCTTCAAACTTCGTTTGGCGGGGGTATAAATATGAAATAAAAGAAGGGAAATCCATGACTTGCCAACGGTTCTGCCATGAGATCTTTCCCATCAAATTGTGTTTAAAGTAAAAGCACTACACCCCCCCCCCCCAAAAAAAAAGAAAAAGAAAAGAAATGTTCCCTAGTATTGGCATGGCTGATTAATTCATCATCATTTTGAAATAATTTCAGCTTCTCTCCAAACATATTTGCATATTTAGTTTAAGCAAAAGTACATGGAGGCATTCATAGAAAGTGGTTGGTGTAGTAGATCATGTTCATGTATGACGGAAGTAAAATTGTTCCAAGAAGAGGCAAATGAACAGGAACCACAACAGTCACACTTGTAATGACAAGACAAAGGTCTTCACGTTTACAGGATGTAGAATGAAAGTGTATCGTTTTGGTCCTCTGATGAAAGACATCTCCTCAAACGCCAACATGAGGTGGCCGACAGAGGTGGCATTCTCTAATGCGGCTTGAGAAATGATCCAGTGGCTGAGGAGATAGATAACCATTAAAACTTCCCCTATCCTCTCCTGACACCCTCTCTTTGTGGCTGCATGATTCCACCTACGTCCTAAGCTGCCCGGCCAGCGTCTGCTCCAGCAGTTGCTTCAATTTCTCTGTCTGCAAAGCCAAATGATAAAAGACGAAAACATTACACTCGTCAAACAATATCAAAGATAATTTGCTTTGAAGACGTTGCTTTCCCATTAAAGTACCATTTGCAACTTTCCTGTTCACTTTATTCAACACAAAGACATGTTATCATCTAAGATAATGACACTCATCCGCAAAATTTCTTTAAAAGAACTGAAATTACTTGTCATTTCAAAGACATGAATAGTACCAAATGTAGATAATGGAAATAATACAAATGACTGAAAAAATGGCCCTAGTGAAACAAGAACATTATGACTGACACCCTACTTTGCTCCTCTAATCAAAAAGAAGCCATTGTGGTATCTATATTGTTCAATTTTAGCTTTTTCTGAGAGGGAGAAAGTATCCAAATTTGGGGAATTCCTGTACATTGTATTTGCCTAATATTCTGCAAATTTGGACTTGTGGGACAATTGGTATGTAAGAGGTTAAATGTGGGTGTGGAGGACAACAGTGACAGCATGAGAACTAAGTCTTATCCTCCTTTTTTTTTCAGCAAAACAGAGAGTGATTTCCCCCCCCCCCCCCCCCCAACCTAGGAGACGATATACAGCATATGTATTTTATGGGAGGCAATATTTCATTGATACATGGTATCAGTCACCTCGTGAGAAACAAAAATAAACACCACTGACAAATATTCACATATGCTATAATCAAAACCTGGTGAATTAGCCTTACTTGGTCTTCTTCCACAGGGGGCATGCACCGTAGTTGGAACACCGACACCTGTCCTTCACTGTCACCAACAAGGATGCACTGGAATGTAAATAACAGTAACAAGACATTACAGGACATTATCAAAATGTTTCCTCCAAGAAAAAAGATCGAGTGTTGAGAAGAAAGAGTGTGACTACACTGGCAAGGCTTTAGGAGGGCTTTTAGAGTCTTATTAACTGTGAAAAGAACTACTTCTGTTACCATAACCAGTAACTTTCTGTGAATGGGATATTTGCAAGCATTTTCTGATATGACGGAAACATTCACTATTTTAAAATTATAGCCTATTTCATCTTTAAATTCCCCTTAAATTTTTTCAACATTTGTTTGATGATGCAGTACACTTGGTTCTAACATAGCATGAGTCAAACTTAACCTTTGCATTCTATTATACGAAATGACAGAATGTCACAGAACATCCCCCCTTGGCAAGGATTTGCCTAGAAGCACAATATAACGGGAATATTAAAGAAAAGAAAAGAATATGGGACATTGGTGTGAAAAGAGATGCCAAACATGGCACATTATACCAACAGTCATGCAGTAATAGGCTTCTAATTCACATCACACAGATGCATAACAGTCATTGTTCTTGGTACTCACGTCAGAGTTGCTGGCAAACACGAGACATGAAAGCTTGACACCCGGTGCTGGAACATTAACTATAATGGGATCCAGTCTGCAAAGAAAGAAAATAAATTTCCAGCCTCTTCAAATTTTCATCTTCTTCTACATTCAATTTACATTTACTAGAAATACTCTCAAATGAAATCACCATGAAATTTTCGCAAACTGGAGCTAACGGCCTTTTCGCTGCCTGAATTTTTTGCAAATTGCCACTGGCATTCAGTGCATGTAATTTTGACAAGAACTTCCGCGCACATTTTAATTTCATAAATCTTGGCTCTCATGAAATAAAAATGCACGCGAGACTTTCTTTTTTACAGTACTGTGATGTAATACTTGATAAATGTACACTTACACAGATGACTTGCATAAGCTATATTCAAGAAATGTGTACAGTCATTTCGTGGAATACATTCTTCACAGTTTCTGTACATTGCTTATTTTCTCATTGTCTTGATGAAACCCCGGGGCATCAGTGCACTAACGTTGATTCAGTTACATTCAGTTTAAGTCATAGGATGTTCAATTCATGTCTATGAAGAATAATTCAGAAGAAGATAAAAACAAAACAAGGTATAAAATGCAACATAAGTGTTCAAAGTTGTATGGAGCTACTGAAATATCTAGCAACAATGAATAATCAAGACTATACTCATGTCTCTTGGGGATGCTACATGTATAAGTGCATTTCTGTCATATTGCCTTACGTGTTCACACTCAGATCCCAGATCTCAACAGCGCCCTCATTGACGCAGCCAAAGACAGTCGGTGATGAAGGAGACCAGCACACGTCCATGACAGCTTTCTGTGGAGGAGTGATCAGGATTAATTTAGAGAAAACTACGTACAGCATTAGCTTCACACCGGACACATCAACAAATTATTACTACCCTTGGACTGCTGCTATTAATCACAATTATGTGACTTGTGTACTTCAAAGCAGACTAAGTTGTACTTGCGTACAGTTTTCAGCATACAAAGCCTGGAAAAGTTTGTTGATATTCTTCCCGCCTTTCTTGACTTGATGTGCAACTTCTATCTATCTATCTATCTCTTCATCTACCCTTCCATATATCTCTTCATCTATTTTCTATCCATCTATCTAGCTATTAAGCTTTTTATCTATTCACATATCTCTGTCACATTATCTATCACCTATCTATCTATCTATCTATCTATCTATCTATCTATCTATCTATCTATCTATCTATCTATCTATCTATCTATCTATCTATCTATCTATCTATCTATCTATCTATCTATCTATCTATCTATCTATCTATCTATCTATCTATCTATCTATCTTCTCATTCACTCCTTCCCAAGATCTCAATCCTCCTACCGTTGATGAAAAGAAGTTGAGGACAGGTTGGAGTCTGTCCTGCATCCAAAGTCTGAGGCTCCAGTCTGCGCTGCAACTCAGGAAGATGTCTTTGAGGAACGGTGACCACCGGATCTTGTATATCGGACCCTGTTGACCCAATCAGACAAAACATGATCAATGATATAATCTATTGGTTAGCTAAACAGGTCCAAGTGCTTGTGCTTGCCTTAATACCCCTTCCAACACTTGACGCAAGACATGGTCAACCAGAAATCATGTATGCAAACTGTGGCCAACCAGAAATACAACCAGTCAGTTACTACTTTTATAAGTAAATGTGCCATGTACTAGAACAACACTGCTTCTGTGTTGGCTAAAATACTGAGGACATTTTTCTTGAATTTATTTTTTTTTCCCTCCCATAAAAGCAGTAGTAATATAGACACATAAAAGTGAATATTATCAGTAAAGCTGGCACACAGAAGGTAGCCCATTCAGCTGAACCACTTGTAACATATCTCCATCAAAGAGACTTCAAATTGATTGCTTCAACAATTCTGTCAACAACACAATCATCATTGGCTCAAGTGCAGAGTATATGGACAAACACACTGTGCATAAACATGCAAAGTCCATACCTGTCCATCTTTGTCACCAAAATAACGATTCAAGCTAAATGTTGATGTTATTTTAGGCCTCTGATTTTGATGTGGTAGGTGTGGAAGAATTAAACGAGCATACCAAAGAACGAACCCCATGCAAGTGAAATACAGAGGAAGGCCGGTTGCTTACCGTGTGGCCCTGGTATGTGTCAAGATACTGTTCATTGTAGGAGCAAGAGCACTTGTGGATGAGGCCGTCTTCAGTCCCAGCGAGATATCTGGTGTGTGGAGGAAGAGTGATTGAAGGAGATTAGCAACAGGTGTACGTACAGTGCCATTCGTGTGTGCCGTCAGAGAGGGATTTACTGATGGACAAACTCTATGCCGGACTGCTGCAAAAAGAACTACAGATGGTGCTAATATGGTTTCTCGTCTGAACCTAACCTCTATTAGATGAAGACACAAGTAAAGCAGAGAGGTGAACAAAAGCTCTCATCTGTCTATACTTGCAACAAAGCAGCATACATCAATGACGACTAAAGTGCATATTTCCACAACCTTTTCCTGCTGAAAGCACACCAGAAAACAAACAAAAAAGACCAAAGCCAGATTTCCCCCTCATTCCACTGCCTTTCCATGCCCCTGATCTGAACGATGGTTTTCTTCTCAAGAAGACAAACTGATAAAGCATCTCAAACTAATGAACTAACTAAAAGAAAGACAGAGGAACAGTCATAAATACAGACAAACAAACATCCCAAATCCTTAAGTCCCTTCATTCATTATATTCTAGGCACAAAACCCACTGGAAAAAAAAAAAAAAATCCTGCCCAAGTCCTATGAGTCCTAAAAGCTCCAAAAGATCACGCTCACATATTGGAGTCCTTGGGATAGAAGTCGAAGGAGAGTCCGGCCGCCTGCCGTGAGATGAATGCCTCTCCTTTCTCCTTCGTGTCCTTGCTCGGTGTGCTTGGTGTGGCTGCCTTCTTGGTTGCCTTGGCAACTTTCTTCAACTTCATCAGCTCTGCACTCTCAAAGCCCTGGGATACACATACAGATGATGTGTCAACAGTAAGTATAACTGATATTTTCAACAGCAATGGGACGTAGCTCAACAATAGAATGCATACTCTTGCCTGTTCTTATACCTGGAGACATGAAGCAGTGTTTGGCTTTTCAATCTGAAGTTAAAATCTGTGTGCATACAAAACAAGAGTGAAATTATGATTCTGATTTATGGTCTCTAGTCTTTATCTCAGGCAGCAATATTCTGGTCTGTTTAGTGCAATCTCACATCACCGTTTGAGAGAGACACAAATGCAATAGTGTGCTATCAGTTGTGATATGATGCATGACATTTACCTGAGAGCTTGCCAAATTTAGTAGGATAGCATTCAGAGCAACATGTGTGAAAGTAACCAAAACTTTTATTACTGGATGTAGTTTCCAACCTTTTGCTTGCGTGTTGATGCTCTCCACAATACTGTAAAACGAAGAATGTTTGCGTGCATTTTAATTTTGCGAATTTCGCGAGAGCCAAGATTCACAAAATTCAAATGCACACGAAAGTTCTTGTCTACACTATATGCACTGAATGTTAGAGGCAACACGTGAAAATTTCATGCTGCGAAAATATTGTGTTTTACAGTAAATATGTGCAAATCTGTTCCATCATCTAGAGGTTACTAGTTTCAAGTCACCATAAAGCTGGTAAAGGCTTTCCTTCTTTTCATTACATCAAATATCAAAATGGCTCTGTCTCAAAAGAATGTTTCTCCTTGATGATGGTTCTGAACCCACCTTTCTGATCTGCCACTGGGTGACACGCCCATCCGTCGATATGGAAACGAGGACCTCGATGCGCTCATCACTGGATGACCCCCTCTCTTTGTCCACCCATTGCAGCTGCCAGACAGGGGCTGCATGTTTGGCGTGACTTTCACTGGAGGACACATAAAGTTAGCAAGACATTAGATTTTGATAAAGAGGGGTCTCGGACAATTACCCCCGGGGCAATTACCCCAGACCCTTCCCCTTCCCCTAACCCTAATCCTGAACCTGAACCTATTCCTAACCCTAAGCCAGACTCTAACCCTAACCCTAACCCTAACCCTAATCCTAATCTTAACTCTAACCTGAAACAGATACAGAGGGCTCCCTTTGCAACAAACATGGTTACAACAGAATTTCATATCCTGATACATATCGCATTGTTGTTTCTACTTTTTGAAATTTACTCTCCATATCAGATCTATTTCAAAGGTCATCTTTATTACATTTTTTTCCTTTCAAAAACCAAAACAAATAGAAAAAAAAAGGGAAAAATTATTCCAAATTGCTCACTGATAAATCTATAAAGGAGATAGCATCTCAATGCAGTTATTATCACATTTGTGTTCAGAGAGACATGCTATAAAGATTATAATGTGACAATGACAAACTTCCAAATGACTGTTCCGGGACTTCCATAATCAACACATTCTGAATATGCATCAGATAAAAAAAAAAATCAATGCCTTTTATATCAGCTTGGGAATTAAGAATGAATTCTTCTTGCAAGTAACACTGCCACAATACAATGAATGATAATTTCAGAACCCAAAATATTCCACTCAAATGTCTAACATTCACTCTCTCTCTCCCCCTCTTGTGCGATCCATGAAAATCTTTGTTTGCAAAGGCCACAAAGTCATTATTTGCATCATGCCAATTGACTTACGAAAGCCCAAAGATGTAACTATGACATATGCCTTTCTAAATTTGTTCAGGAGTTTCATCATACAGAGGATGACCAAAAATAGAATGCATATGTACTTGAGTTTTCATGCAAACAAAAAGAGTACAGCAAAGTATCATCTAAGTCAATAAAAAATGTACAAGTAACTTACTAGCTGTCCAGGATGGGTTCATCGCTTGAACTTCTCACATTGTATATTGCCACTGTACCATTGTAGAGCCCAACCTGAATAAGAGGAAAAAAATATGCATACTTTAGAATACACACATATATCTAAGGGTTTACATTTGCTTCTTTCATCACAAGTTAAATAAGTAGAGATATTTGCATTTTTGTTTGTTTGTTGTTTGTTTGTTTTTCGGTGGAGAAACTAAAACTACCTGAATACTCATCATGAAGAAGATAATGACAGTATAATGCTGAACTTTGCATTCCCTACATATCCCTTGTCCTGTGCACAGAGCAAAATCGAAGAGGAAGTGCTGAATGTGACTAGCATAACTATCAGGGTAGGTTTAACATCTTTCCTTTTTAAATCTCAAGATAATTTCTTTTAACATGGAATATGTGCCAATATATCAAGGTACATAAGGTAATCACAATTGTGTGATATTTAGGAATATGTTTCTATGCTTAATGTGTTTATCTGTTCACAGCATTCTTCTTTACAATGCTGACTCTCTGTGTTCTATGCCATTTTGCTAAACACTTCTGCAAATTACCGACATGCTTCTTTCTAGCCAAATAGCAGAGCTATGTGTCTTCAAACTTACCGCTAGCAGGTTTGGATTGGATGCTGAGAAATCCATAGCCGTCACTCCTGCCTCACAGTTGAATACCCTCTCAGGATACTAATGGTGGGGAAAGACCCATATCAACAGAACACTCATTTGGTGTGGTATAAATGCATCATAATCATATCTTGATGTGAATCAGCTAGATACAAGGGTGACATCATGATCTTAGAATTCAGCTGATTGTATCCAAGTTGCTATTAATCCTTATCGTGCTTTGTTCACTAACTGGCATGTACACCTCGGAGAGCTTTCGTCACCGATTGGTACAGATGTCAGCAAACTAACTGTCAATGGAGGTTAATTAATCTCCCAAGCAAGCTTCATGGATTACCGGTATGCTGCTCTGAAAGCAAGTGAAGTGCCTAACCAACTGAGAAAAAACAGGAAGGTTGTTTGCATCATTGTGTACATAGCTAATTGTGAACTGGTTTATCTGGAGTTGTCCAATACAACACATCATATTTGAGATATGATCC
This sequence comes from Diadema setosum, assembly GCA_033980235.1. Lineage (NCBI taxonomy): Eukaryota > Metazoa > Echinodermata > Echinoidea > Diadematoida > Diadematidae > Diadema > Diadema setosum. The sequence goes on from CM067072.1 coordinate 15,555,075, forward strand.
AAAGACAAACGATTGGCCACTTTTTTTGAGGGGTGGATGTTACATTTTGCGGTTGCAAGCTTTTAAAGGTTACAACACAAAAGTCACATTACTAGGAAAATTGGGTAGAAATATGTGAGTGCTAGTGACAAATGCATTGATTTCTTTCTAGTGTGCATGTGTGTGTGTGCGTCTTTGGAATCTATTTCTAAAGGCATTTAAGGTACACTCTGTTCACATCTTCGTTGCTATCAACATTGTGATTCACTTAAAGGCATAATTTACCATTTGCAGATGAAAGAGAAACCCAGCATTTAGGGATAGAAACAACTACTGTAAAAATTTGAATCTGTAAAATTGATGTTAAGTATTGTTAAATATACAAAATGTGAACAACAGTTATAATAAAAATGTTTCCAGACTAAACCGTCTACAGTTATGGCTTATTGAGAAAAATAGAGAAACCTCCTTGATTTTAGGCTTTATCGCGAAAATTTTATATGATACTATGTTTTGTGGTACAACAGACCTCCACATATGCATTAAATGTCATATCTTTAAAATGTTTTAAATCACTGTTCCCAAAGGTAAACAGGATCTTTAAATGTGTAAAAATAACTTCATTCATCACTGCTTTATGATTGTAATGTTCCTAATATTGGAAATCTAAATGTCTTTTAAAGTGTTTGCCTTCAGTAAAGCATGTGAGAAATTACATTTGACCAATGTGGCAGCGCTTATGTCATCAACTTGGAAATATAAGGATGAAATATGCGATAAACGCTGTGTATTTACCCTTATTATCTTACCTCTGGGTTCTTGAGCGACCAGCAACAAGCTAACCCACCCTTCTGTTCCGTAAAGCCAAACTGTCCATAGCCACATGCAAGCAAATCCTGTCAGAGCAAATTTACATGGATCAATGTTATTTGAATGAATGAAAGAGAATATCACAACAGATGTTTATAGGACTGGAGGATGTTTTAGCCACAAACAACTTCTTTTAATAATTGAAAACAAATGAATACATAAGTGAATAAATATTGATACTCACATATTATATCATAGGAGGTAACTATGGAAGCAACCTAATTTTGGGCCACATGCAGTTAAAAAAAAAAGTAAGAAGTTCCTTCATAAGGAAAAAGACTAATTGAGCCATACTGTTTTTATCTTTCGAAGTCAAGACCATAATAGGAAAGCCCGAGAGCCTTCATATGGAAAAAGCTTTTCTTATTTAGCCATGCCATTAAGAATTTCTGAAATGAGGACTATAGATAAGGAGGGATAACTCATAATAAGCAGATCAATATGCACAAGAACAGGTTCTAAAATGCGACATTAAGTAAACTTGCCACCCTTCTAAGCTGGGATTACACCCACTTCTGGCTTTCTAGCAGTGGCTCTACCTGTTGAGTGACAAAAGTAAAAATTACTCACTGGGTTGTTCTTGTTCCACGCCATGCAGCTCACGTTTCTGCCCTTGGTCAGCGAACACGAATAGGCCCAGAGACGGTCCAGGTTGGGCCCCAGCTGGGTCAGGTTGACCTGGTTGGCGGCGGAGGCGGGCGGCTGGGCGGGCGTGGCTACTGTGGTAGGGGCGGAGACCTGGCTCTCTGTCTCCTCCAGCTCCGCCTTGTCAATATCTGCAAAGTAGAATCACAGAGAGCTTCATCCAAGTGTCCCAACGATTCATATGTATCATTACGTGTATTATTTCCATCTAAAATGCTGTATTCATTTCAGCATTCAGCAATCACTTTAGCTCCTGATCATAAACACTTTGTTCAGTTATGATTCCATCCATCCAGGCATCTATCATTTCATTGTTACATTTATCCAATCAATTTCCACTGCCTATCTACATACAAGGATTAACTGAATATTCATACCTGAAATTATGAGGTATTTATGTATGTTAATTTATCTATCTATCCATCTGCTATCCACTTTTATAAGTCTCTTTAGCAATTTGTCCTTGTATGCACATGTCTGTTTGTCTGTTCATCCATTCATTCATCTATTCATTTTTCCCTCTATCTGCCATGCTACTTCTATTGCATATTAGTTCAGCGGGTGTTACAGAACCTTAATATCTTACCATCCATCAATAAATCTTTCATTTTCTTTGCATCCATCTATCCATCATTATATTTCCCGCTTAAGTATCCATCGTGCAATCTATCCATCATTATATTTCCCTCTTAAGTATCCATCGTTCGATCATTCTATCTACAGGAATGGTACAGTATTGGTTGAGATGAGGATTCAGCTTTTTAATTTTTTTTTTTGAGATACCTACAAACCCCTTCATGAAATGTTAAAGAGCACACAATTCTATGAGGAATTCAAATTTTATTTGATGAATATTGGTTTTGAAATGACTGAGATATCCAAAAACAGAGTAAAATGGAGCGATCTGAATTAAAGGCAGGTCCAACCTTTCAAGAGGATCACCTCCTCTTGGCTATCTCAGCCATTTCAAAACCAATTTTCATCAAATAAACTTTGAATTCCTCTCAGAATTATATGCTCTTTCATATTTCATACGAGGTTTCTCATTATCTCAAAATATGATCATCATCTCAAAACATGATCATCGAAAAACTTTAGAAAGCTGAAGTCTCATCCCATCCAAAGCTATACCATCCCTTTAATCTATGAATCTGCTGCAATAACAGACTACCGCAGCAGGTGCCACACACCAGGATAGATGGGCAGGTCTCGATACGCCGCCTGCTTGTGCTGCAGAGTGTTGAGTGTGATGACTCGTTCCATGATGAACAGATCCCTCTTCAGCTCCTCCAGCTGTGGGCAGTGGTGGCATGAGGACAGGAAGTGGCAAAGCATGATGGGAAGGAGGAAGAGAAGAGGGAATGGGGGAGTAGGGAGAAAAAGTGAGGAAACAGTAAAGAGTAGGTAAAGGGAGAACAGAAATGGGAAATGTCCGAAGTAGGGTACAAATTTGTGAGGAGAGGACACGATTAGAAAGAGTAAAGACAATGAATGGAAATTCAAGAGAGAAACAATCAAACGGTGAAAGAGGAAGGGATGAAATGGTGCAAGAAACAGAAACATGCAATAGAAATACTAGCATTGATTCAAATAAACACAAAATGAATTAAATAAGAAGACAATATCTAAAGAACAGACAGTTTTCATTTCATCACATATATGCTATGCTTATCCTAATTTAAGACCTTATTGCAGTCACCATTTCAATTAGATAACTTCAAATATCACTTGCACAGTTATGACTGAGAGATTGATGATGTTGCAATCCAAACAAATATCAAGTCCACAATATATCTTTTCCTCCTTGTACCTCGGATCCATGCCATCACACTGCTATCAATATTAGGTCAACAGCAAAATAACAACATTCAACTAAAAGTTTTAATCAAAGACCATAAATATTTTTGGTGATGAAAGCAATTATTCGGTGCAATTAGTCTGTATTACATGGACTAGCTAAACCAAAACCAAAACTGCTGAACACATTGCAGGCAGTGAAAAGAAGGGTCCCTACTTTTTTGTTTCTCTTTGGTTTTGTTTATAGTCCAATATTCTATAAAGGTTTTGTCGTTACTTTCTTTTCTACAAAGGGGTTGCCCGATAAATCTGAAAATTTCTATGCTGAGCCCTGGTAATTGTTGGGTGGTTTGTTATCGTCTTCTTTGATGGATACAGGGAAGTGGTTCTTTTGTGTGTAATGCAGCAACTCACATTTATGATCTCCTCAAAAGACAGCCCTCTGGATTCGGTGACATCTTTGCTTTCTTCTGTCTGCTCTCCTAGCTCTGATTCAGCCATCGATGCATTCACTGTGCTGGCTTTCACATCTGAATCAAACACAGAGAAGAAGAAAAACATATCATGATGTGTGCAATATCCAACGGCAACTTTAGGACACTTCTCAAGTGCCAATGTTCATAAACAGATTACTACATACCTGCCAACATTTCAAGATGAAATATCTCACTCGTGGATTGCAAAAATCTTATTTTATATGCAAACTGAAGTTAAAAATCTTACTTTCAGTCAAATCTTCAGAAAATACACATGAAAGGTATATCTAAACATTTTTCAAAAATCTGATTTGTCTGACAGAAAATCTGATTTTGCTATTTTTAACGTAAAAAATCTGATAAAATCTTACTAGTTGGCAAGTATGTTACTATGAGCTGAACAGACAGTGAATTGGCCTGTTGCAAACACATTCTCATAGTTCTCATAAACTTTGGGGCCATATTTTAGAACAATGTAATACATACACTACAACACAATACAATACAATAAATACACTGGCATAATTGGCATTATTGAGTCCTGTGCAACATGTTGTCATGCATAAAGATGCTAACAAATGGCATAAAGTCTGACTTCAGTAATCCAGCCATATCACTCTTTCACATGGCCGTGGGTCCCAATGTGGCCAGATAAATGAGGTTGGACTGTGTGTGCATTAACACTTTCAGGAGCATTAGGCCTATAAATTACCGAGTGATTGCAGTTGGGATTCTGACTCCCATTTGATGGAACAAAATGATTACAAAGAATGAATGAGAGGGAGAGTTAGGAGAAACTATATACCTCCTTCCTTTGATTTGTTTGTCTCTGTAGCACCCTCCTCTGGAACAGTGCTGACTCCAGGCTTGGATGCCTTGGGCTTCTCTACCGATGCCTTCTTCCGGTCCTCGTCCTCCTTCAATTCCTCATCTTCACAAGAGATGATTATAAAACATCACAACATTGCACATTGGCCTCAAAGAATACAAGACTTGAAACAAGACTATAACTGATCTGTATTTTAATCCCATCCCAACCGCTTTATTTATTTATTCATTCATTCATTCATTCATTCATTCATTCATTCATTCATTCATTCATTCATTCATTCATTTATTTATTCATTTATTCATTTATTTATTATTTTTGTGATGCTGTCATCACTTTCTTGTACACAAATTTCATGAAGTTGGCGTTGGAGCTGCTATGAAGAGCTATAGAGCACACTGGCACATTCACTTCATCTGCTAAAGAACCACTTAAGTGATGATGAAGTCCCTAGAGTGAAATCATGGCATATAGTGTCTAGTTACACACAGTGATATCACCTGAACAAGAATGTCTCAATAAAATACATGTACAAACATATAAAGTTACTCAATGGAATGTTACATGTACCTATTTGAAAATGGGAAATCCCATTGCCACTCATATATTTCTCAATGATCAGGTTTTTTATTCAATTCAGATTGTACAATTTTGTGATCTTTTATAAGATAAGATCTACTTCCTAACCAGAACAAAATATTAGAGAGGGCTATTGCATGCCACATCCACAGGTTTTTCCTCTCAAACCTACCTTTTTCCTTGTTTTCAAGATCTTGATATGTGTCATACATCTCCCAATTTGTGACTGTACTGTCTTTGTCCTGTAAAAAACAAACAAACAAACAACAACAGCAAAATAAATTTAATGACTTTCCTTCGCTCCAATAAGAAATTCAACAGCAAGAGTCGATGGTCAAATGAATCAGATATGCCTTCTAAATATAATTTAGCCAGAGGTTGACTCTGCTGAAGTTTGTTCGCCACTTTACAATAACACAGCGTTTCAAAACATAACATGGTAGTGTCAGATCAACAGGAATTGCAGAATGACAAACTAATTCTCCTCAGCTTAGGCACAGCATTCTTCCATTGGATATTTAGAGGTGTATGATAAATGTACAATATGTTCCCATCTTCGGTAGATCACGTATGTATGATTGTGACATGTGGTCAATGAAGACTATTACTTTTCACATCTCAATTAAATTAAGGGCAATGACAAGTAAGCTGACATAAATGCATCCATGCTTCATTAAAAAGCCAAAATGTAAGGAGAGTGACTTATTACAGGTAAAATGAACGCTCTGTCTCGTCTGCAATCTAAACCTTACATGCAACTGCATAATTGGACTGAGTCAGTGACTGTTCAGTGACTACCAGTCAGGTGGCTTTATCAAAGGAATAAAGCTGAAAAAAAAATTGATAAACATAGTTTGACAAATGTATCAACCTTTGTTTGTTTGTTTGTTTATTTGTTTGACATCATCTTTCTTACTACCAGAATATCATTCTCTATTTGGTGATCATGATTTTTTGCTCAACTCTGCACTTCTCAATACTATTAACATTCACCAAGTACTTGTAAATAGCCAACACAGCCACTGGAAAGCTTTGCACAGAGGATGTGTGTAAGCTTTTCGGACACTCACCACATAGTTGACCCTTGTGGTCTGGATTTCCTTGTTCTTGGGAAGATCGTTGAAAGTCTGCATGCCTCGTTCAGCGTATCTATCGTTACCGTCACGGCTCTTGCAGAGCTGTGGGAGCAAAGATAGCTCAGCGATATGTCATACCATCACAACAATTGTTATAGCTATCTTGCCTTTCCTATTTCATACTGATCAACGATACATATTACAGAAGTTTAAAGCACATGAATCTGTATGTATTAAACATTGCTTCAAGATATCTTCTCTGTTAAATGTCATACATGTATAAGACACGAATCTTGTAATGGTGGCAGCTTTGTGTATCCTATTTTTATCCATGTTACTTTATTTTTCTCATAAATTGTTTAAAATTAGTTCTGTTTGATTAACTGTGATAAGATGTAGGGATGTTTAAATTATGTTCTGAGAAGCATATATGTGTTCAGTTTTTGGTAGATATCAGTATTCTTAAGAAGTACGTTGTATGTTTTATGTCAAATTGTATTTCAGGTGAAAGTCCTGTGGTTTGTGATTATGTTCCTGTTTAAAAAGTTTTAAATGTTTTTACATGTTTACATGTATGCGCAATGACTTAAAGCAAAAAGAATTCCCAGATTGGACAATAAAGATGAAACTGAAATTGAAATTCTTATCACTTGTTGAGGCCAAGGATCACACATAATTTTAGGCACCTATACAGAGGATGCCAACCTAACAAACAGCAGTGAAGTATTCTAAGCGATAAAAAGGCATATTTTTAGTGGAAAAGCAGTATTTTTACAGGATTTTTGCAATAGACATGTGGGTACTGTAATAGAATTTGGGAACATAGTATTTTCTAAGAAAACCTGTTGTATCTTTGCAAAAACAGTACAAAATACTGCACAAACACGTATCAATTGGCATTTCTGGTATACCAATAGATGAATAAGGCAGGCAGTATCTAGCTCTGAAGGTTACTTACATTTGGAGTGTAATCTACATTCTATCAAATGGTATCATGTATTACACATTATATTACAGCATGAACTATCTAGGGTGTGGTTACCTCTTTGTATTTCTCATTCCTGGTCTTGACGTCTGCTGCTTCGTCAACATCCGCTGAGACGCTGACCCCGGGCAGGTCCAGGAGCCAGATGGTAGGGGTCTCTGTCAGACAGATGGAGACCACATTCTCCAGGTCCTCCTCTGTGAGGTCCTCCTTCGTCTCCTCCCGCCTGGTTTGGATGTCTTCACCAAGGAAGATTAGGATGAGCAAAGTGAGACAATGACATAAGCTGTTCTTGGATGTTACAGATAGGAAACATCAACCAAAGAAGACATGGAAGAAACAGGGGGAGGAGGAGCTTCGAAAGGTTTTGCTTGAGGAAGGAAGATGCTCCAATTCAGGCTAGGTGGCGAGATGGTGTGAGAGGAGCAGTTGCTGCTACAGTGAGGTATATCCAGGCATCCCTGTTAGTGGGGACAGATCATAACCGGATGATGGAGCAAGAAAAATCTCAGGAAAATTCAGATGGGCTATTCTTGGAAAGTCACACTTCTTGGTCTTGTTTCTCTCAGACACAGCAAGTCAGAGCATAAACTACATCAAGACATGAAGTCATGGTTGAAAACTGACAGCTTAAATTTTACTCTCTCATTTACATAGAGACTGGGAATTATGAAAGCACATCTGTGGAGCACAATCCAGCATTTGTTAGCCCAAGTACTCAGGACAGCACATGAAACAGGATCCATCATTGTTACCGACTTCTGGCAATGTGTCACCCACCTTCAAGCCCACTCAAGATGTCTTTCATAGTGGTGGGCTCGGCGATCTCGTCAGTGAAGGATTCGGTGTTGGACTGACTGGATGCACGTGACAAGCTAGCACCAAATACAGATCTAAATGGAACAGAACAAAACTGTGTCATGTAATCTACTGACAAATGAGCAAACAAGCACTAGTCACACCACAATGGTGCTCAGGTGAATGTTTGTCCAATCTCTGAATAGAAACCAACAAGAGGAATATCCTAACACTGCATCATGGCTGACAGATAGTATGTCCTAAACTTTGATTTATTTTCTTTCCTCCCAACAGTAATTTTGCAGAGAGAGCCATATTATTCTCAACCTTTGCTTGACAAACACCAAGCCACAAGTTTTTGTTTTAATTTAACTCATAGGTATGCAATTAAAATGTAAACACAAGGCAACATAAAAGTGCTCAAAATAATCAACTTTCCAAATCTATCAACTAATGGAAATGGAAGTTTACAATATTGCAGAACTGTCAATATTCGCCCACCAAAATCATGAAGGTTCAACAGAGCAATCTGAAAGGCACTTGTGTGGTCATACATGTACATCTAAAATTGGCAAAAATATTTCCCAAATAAGGGAGGTCTTTACATTCTCTTACGTAGTGTGACTTCAAGAAATTTTTCAGACTGCAGACTCAGGGAGACCAAGAAGCTCCAGCTGCATTGTATGGCCAATCAGTGTAAGATCAACTACAACTTTCGAATATTCGGCTAAATATATTCAAATCCATTCCGATCATTTGTTCTACCTCGCTGAGTGATTGATCAACCAACAAAATCAGAAAATCATGGAGGAAAATCAGAAGATACATGCAGGGTTCATGTCCCCTGGTCAAAGCACCATGCTGCAAATCTAGCAGGACTTTTAATAGATTCATGCTTGTAAAGTTGTTACAGATAAATGCATGCTTTTAACAAGGTTAAAAAAAAAAAGAATCAATAGTGTGGAGGTTTGTTTACCTTGTAAAAGGTCCAGCAAAGCTTGTTGTCCCAGTTTGATAAATTGACGCTTGTGACATGAGATCAGTGGGCTGAAAGATTGATAGGAAAATGTCCTAATTACCTTACAATACTATAATCATGAGGCAGCATTGGCAAACTAGCAAATATCATTCCAAGTTTGAGAGATATCATAGGCATCTATATTCTCATGATAATGACAGCAATATAAACTTTTCAGCACAAAAGGAAATTAAAGAGATAGTATAGTTCTTGTTGAGATGGGGTACAGCTTTTAACTTTTTGCGAGATAAGTGGAAACCACTTACATGAAATACAATAGAGCATACAATTCAAAGATGAATTAAAAATTCATTTGATGAAAATCGGTTTTGAAATGGCTGAGATATCAAAAAATAAAGTGGTTCTAATAAAATGTGAGTCAAACCTTTCATTAGGACCACTTTGTTTTACTTTGTTTTGGATATCTCATCCATTTCAAAACCAATTTTTATCAAATAAACTTTGAATTCCTCTTGGAATCGTTTTCTCTTTATCTTGTAAGTAGTCTCTAACTATCTTTCAAAATGTAAAATCTGAATCCCCATCTCAACCCCCCCAAAAAGTATCATAACAAATTGATAATATGCTACTGTAATTGTGGAAATTTTCACGGTGTTGAAATTTTTGCGCATTTCACGCAACCAGAAGCTAGCGCGAAAATAAAAACACGCGTAAATTTTTGCATGCCATATGTCCCAGTAGTTGATGTCTTGATTCCGCGGAATTAAAAACATGCAAAACTCTTCTTACCCGGTCAAGCGCGAAAAATTAGTTGCGCGAAAATATCCACTTTTACAGTACCTGCAATATAAGCTCTAATCATATGAAAGGATTCTCACTGATGGAATGTAATGGGGCTCACTAAAAGTCAAAGAGAACATAGTGCTCAGTGTATTGCATAATGCTACGAAATCTTGGTGTGGATGTTTGAGATGAAATCATGCCTGCCATTTACACCTCTTGGTAAGATGTGTAATCCAGAATGGTCATGGGGGGGGGGGGGGGGCTGTGAACAAGTGTTGATTCTGAGGCAGCTGTCCTAGGTTGTAAATCTAATTGTAAACAGATCATTTACCGTTCCCTGGGTGGACTCTCCAGCGTTGAACAGCTTGCTCTGCTGCTGCTTGACCGAGTTGGGGTCAACAACAAGGAGTGGCTGTGGAGTGACATCTGATCCATCATCATCGACCACCTGTTCAAAGATGGAGACAGTCATGGGGAGGGAGGGATTTTTTTAAGTTTGGCAAAGTCATGTGATGAGTGAAAGTTACTGACTCAGTTTGCGATGTAATGTCTTTAAAAAAAAAAAATGTCTAAAATCACATCTTACACTGTATTACACTGAGTACTAGAATACATTCTTTGAAGGCCAAATGCCCAAGGGATACATAGGGTGCAACCATGGTAATAATGACATTTCAGAAGAAGAATATAAATCCAGTAAGAACATGACAATCAAATGCAAGAAAGAGCAGGCATTTGAACAGATGATGAGATCCAAATGCAAAATAGTACAATGATTTGTTTTTTGCAGGCATGGTGCCAGGTATTTACTTTCGGCAAACTTTGCCAACTTCCATAAGTGTTATGTGATATCAATTTCATTTGCATTGTAAAGAATTTCTTGCAATATCTTAGGACTGTGTGGCTCACTTCTTAATCTTTGCTATAACTGTCAAACTGATTAATTTCCTTTTAACATTCCTTGGGAATAGCGGTATACACTGTAAGATATGAACTGCATGATATGAGCATATACAGTACCTGTATGCCTTTTCAACAATAGGCCTACTTTTAAAACTACATTTTCTTGTCATTTCCCAAAGACACACTTGCATACAGGGTTCAAGCATACAATTTCACAGCACAGCTCCACCTCTGCTTTCTTGATATGAAAGATGGTTCCAAAGTTTGGCCGATGCTATGATGGTAAAAAAAAAGAAGGGGGGGGGAGGGTTGGTGAGGTTGTCTGAGCTCAGGCACTTAAACTTGAGGTTACAACGGATGCCAGTATTTTACTAATAATATCTGTGTATGAAGGCACTTATAAGGTTTTTCATTCCATATTTTGAGCTTCAAATATAATAAACAAACCTGTATGTTCAGGATCTTTCCACCAAGCCTGTGGTGCTCAGTCTTGCTGTCAATGCCCACTTGGCTCTTTCTGCTTGAGCTGAGGGTTGTGCGTGACCCAACACCCAGAGTCACATTGCGTTCCTTGCCAATGCGATTCTGACTGGTGGACCCACTGATTTTGCTGCGATTTGCTGCATTAGACCCTCCTCCGCCAGGAATCTTGAGCATGCTGGTGATTAAAGAAAAATTCATATCACACAAAACTGCGTCACTCTTTCAATGGACTGCTGCCTAATGGTTAAACTCCACGTGCTGGAACTTGATAAGATCTCGCTCCCTTTTTTTCTTTTGCTTGATTTTCAATTCAAACAATGTTACAGACAGTGTAGGTATCTAGAGTCACTCTGAGTCTGACTAAACTTAGAAAAACTAGATGCTATAAACATGGTTAGAGTTTTACCAGATTGTTTACAGACTAATGTTGGAGGGACAGGGTTTTTATTCTTACATCAGAATCCAGTCAATTTTTTAGCAAGTTTATGCCTACACATATTCACTGATATTATTATCTGATCTGATGACATAGAAGTTAGAACCACAAGTTCTATGGATATCTTACTGTTGTGCTGTTACTACTGCTACTAAGGTGCTAGTCAATGGGTTGAGTTTAACGTTAGAGTAGGCCTTGATTCATTACTAGATAGTTGCTTAAGTGGTATGGTTGGGTGTCCATAATATCGGACACCTAACGTTTTTCTATCAACAGAAACGTGAAAAATCACACAATTTGACTGAAATTTTACTCACGTGTGGAGAAAATACTCCGGATTCACAAGCGCGCACTAGATGGCGGCTTCGAATGCGTGGGGTGTCATTTTTTCCGAACTCAGTTGCCGGGCTCATATCGACCGACCACCCCGCCCTCTATTGACAATACGTATAAAGCGTACTTAAACGCGTTTTTTCGACAAGCTGCTGTTTTTTTCTAGTCGTGATTTTTTTCCCCAATAATATTTGAATATATTTTGAATCCTTCGATATTACTTTTGAAGGACTGTTTGATGAATTTGACTTGATTTTCATTAGGAAACTTTTCATCGTAATTGAAATAAATTAGATGAGTCGGTTTGTTTTTTCACATTCATTTCTCGTTTCTGCATCAACTCGTAGTGTCGTACGGTCGTAGCGGGCGACAAAATGTTTATGTCATGTGTATGTGTAACGTGTGTGCACGATCGTACAAGCGGCGGTGACAATTTTGCGGTCAAAATCGTCAAATTTATTACGGAAGGATACTCAACATCTAACAACGAGTCAGACTGCAAAGGTAGGCCTAGTTAGATATGTAGTTACACGATAAACCTTGGATTTTGCTAAATTTCGGTAATTTAGAGGGAATACTTAGTTGTTTTCGCCACATTTTACTCGGTAGCGTAGCCCAGTGAAGAATCGAACACCGTTGCGCGTAGTCCCATGCGTACATTTTCTTTCTGTACGCGCAATGCCATTATAATGCGCGGCCGGTCGTTATGGACCCGGTCGGTGGGTTGGACCCCTACCATACTGTTAGACCCCCCCCCCCCAAAAAAAAAAAAAAAAAGAAACATAAATTTACACACTCTTATTTTCCTCAGTGAATAGATCTAAATGTGTTTTACTACTTTTTCAGTTAGTTTACTAAATGACTGCTTTTTTTTTTTTGTAGATTTGTACAATTTGTCAATGTATTGGCTTTCATTGCATTGCCTAGGTAAAGTTTACACTTCACAGGTTAGAAAATTCTACGTTAAATCCAACACGTGCTAGAACTAGTCTAACTGTTAGATCTAACCTGGTTAGACTCAAGCAAGAGTCTAACTGTCACTAGTGTCAGAGTAGAAGTCCACTCATTCGTGAATCATTGCCGGGTCACATTGGCTGCTCATCAACATGTCAGAATTTGGTACTAACGTTACAAGTTCTAAGACATAAAATGACCACTATACATTCAAGCATATGCGACTGTAGTGTCAGTTCTGTTCTGGTTCTACGATGTGTTCTAGTAGAGCTCTAGACCAGTTCTTGCATTAATACTCTCGGAGCTCTGCACTCACCCTGGCCCAGTTTTTCCTTTTCCTGCGCCTGTTGACATCGTGAATCTGGTGTGGTGTTGAAAAGTTCGTTTTCGATGGCTATTCTCCACCAATCAATTTATGCTGAGTTCGGCCCTTGAGCCCCAGCTTTGCTGACATATGAAAACTTAATCTAGTACTTGCAGTTGATCATAGCTCGATTTCTTGTAATTTGACGGAGAAACAACTTCCTCAGTATCAAAACGCGCAGACAGCTCACTCGTTGCCGACGTTGGGGAGCTGGGCGTGGGAGGATCGACGATGTTCGAACGCCTGCTTCCTATTTCTACACCGTTAGTGTTACACAGACACAGTGAGGGGGAAATAACACTTTCCCTAAGCACAAAATACAAATATGTCCCCTGTATAATATGATTTGCAATTTTCAATGCCGGCGAACACGAATGAATTGACAAAAATGATTAGCGTTGACTCTCCTGTGACCCATCAGTCCCATATGTTACAATCTGTGTGAGATGACACTCTGTGTGTGCGATCGACGTTCTTCCTGATCCATAGCATAGCATAGCACAATAATGACTGAAGCAGAGATCAGCCGAAGCCGCCGACGGAGTTGCCATGGGATTGATAGGATCGAAGTGTGTACATAACACGACTTGTGATTGGTCCAAGCAGAAAAGTAAGTCATATTCGTACAAACTTCAAATTGTTTTATAAGGTGATAAATTGATTAAAAGGATGTAAAAAGGCATCAAATTATATTTTAGAATATTTTTGTTCATTTTTTAATTGAAAAATCTGATTTTATCCCTGTGATGTAATTTTTCTATCTAAAATGACTGCTGTTCAGCAGACCAATTACGATATGGATAACGTGCTGGCCCTAATGGGAACATCCGGGACTTTTTAGCTATTACGTCAGCAGCCCGTAGAGGTCGACGTTATCCCATAATACTGTGTTATCATGGCGGAGGTAAGTCACCGAAAAATCTCTAAATTTAGGAGTAAAATTTGACCTTTCATTGAGGACAAATGAGTGTGAAAGAGTTTGAAGCAGATTATTGGTATTTATTCTGTCAGCTTATGACACTAAAAGTTGCTTATGTCCGTTTAAATATTGACAACTGTGGAGTGAAAGAAGTGATGTTTTGTAGCAAGTAACGGGTAACCCTGCAGGTTAGTGTTTCCCCACGTACTACATGTATACTCTATGTACTGCGCTGATGTATCGGCGCGCATGATTGATCGACCAATCGGAAGAGATGGCATAGACGTCTCATGTTGTAGGGCGGTGCATGAACATGTATCACTGCAGAGAATCCTATGATAGGGCCATATGACACTGTGCAGCTCCCGAAACTCCGGGGGCAGTGTGGTCGAAGGACCGTTGAGTTGGGAAGTTTAGAGTTACCGAAGGCCTGTCTATAGCGGTTTACGGAATCGTAGTTCATGACGTCCCTGTACGAATGTGCTTTGATTTTTAATTTTTAAGGTAAATGCAGAATTATTATCTTATAAATGATATGAAGATATCTAATGAGATATGATAAAGAAGTGTGACTGTTAGTTCCCGTAATGTATCACCAGCGACTTACAGAGGTCAGAGGACAATTGTGCAGTTAATGATGTAGCGAAACTGTAACGTTAGGGCTGAAAAAGGATACCTAAAAAAGTAATATTTATGGACAAAAGTAGTAAAATGTTAAAAGTCTATGTCCAGTTCAAGAATAAGCACTTTTTGGCAAGGAGTAGAAAGTCATCACTATCCTTGCACAATTCGCTGTCTGTGCTGTAAATGCGCATTCATTATCAGACACAAAGATGTCATAAAATTTGCTATTATATTATTATGTAATGAGTTACAATCCCCTACCCTTCTAAGTAACAATCCAAATAATATTTTATTTTTTTATTTTAATTTCGATTTTAACTCTTTATTTTTAGATCAAAATGAAAAGAGGATGTTCATGTATAGATCTATGCCCCAAAAACAGTATTGCAGCCCATTTCCTAGAATTGATATGCAGTCTTCTGGTCCTATCTGTTGCCAAAACTATCTAAGTTTTATCATGGAAGGTATAATGGAATGTATGCTAACTTTGACGCACCAGCCATACAGCTTCATTTCCATTCCACAAGTTTTCAGTGTCAAGATTGTGCTTTCAGGAAATGTCTGTATTTGTATGACTTCTTTATATGCATTTGATGGTATTATTGAACATATTGTCATTGATTTTATTGTAGTTACTGTGACAAAGTAAAACATCACACAAAGTAACTTGATTACATTTATAATTCCTCCTCTCCAGCCGGCAACAAGCGACTCGAGTCCCGGTAAGCAAAATAAATAAATCAGTCAATCAATTTAAAAAAATTAAAAAAAGATAAAATAAAAAGATACAAAATAAAGATATATAAATAAATGAATAAATAAATAAATAGATAAAAAAAGAAATAAATATTTATTATTGAGGAATTAACCAATGCAGATGGTATTGTTAATAAGAGATTAGTTCCTAATTTTTATGTAATGTATACATAAAACCAATAAGAAACAGTGAAACTCTGACAAGTTCACAAGTGTTCAGTTTCCTCTTATTGTTTTGTGATTAAAAAAAACCCAACAACTTGTAATTGTAAATGATAATGCTTTAAGGATAAAAAGTCATCTTTTTTATACATATTTCTTAAAATCTTTTGTAATCTTGATATTCTACTTTTCCTATATTGTTTTTCCTGTTGTACATCATAGATGAAACTTGTATTGACTAAGTTTTACTGGAATTTGTAGGAAGCAGAACCAGTGGAAAAATTCCCAATACCAAATGCTTTGCCAAAATGAGGTTCTCTCCACTGTTTTGATGTAATATACATGTAGAGGAAGTGTGTACTTCAAAGAAACTTGTGGTTTCCAATTAAGTTATTATCATTACCATAGAGCTGCCATCATATGAAAATTTTCTTGATTTATGCTTCATTTGCTTGCTAATGAAAAAGGGGATATTGAATTCCTTGTGTGGGCTTACATTGCTCTCACCCCTCTGCACTTCATTTAAACTGAACACATTTTTTTTCCCATGTCAACACTGAATTTTTGATGAATTTTTTTTTTTTCAACCTGACTGCTTAGAAAATGATCGTGACTTTGATGTCACGGCCGAAATGATGGTCCATGACTATGATGACGAGCGAACACTCGAAGAAGAGGAGCAAAATGAGAGTGGGGAGAGTTTTAGCAACAATGAGCTGGATGAACTAGCACAGGTGAGCATTTGCTTTAAGGCACCTTGCTATGTTCCCTGAAGAGGGAAGCTATCTCAGCAACAATTTTTGTTTGTTTTTCTTGATATGGAAGTCATGAAATGTTGCTGCTGTAGTTAGATGAAAAACTTTGAAGGAGAGTTTTAAAGAATATGATGAATGTTTGATATCATGTATTCATCTTATTTGGTATCCAATCTTGGAGTTTAGTCAATTGTTAAGATGGCAGTGGCTCTTCGGCATTTCTGTTTGAAATCTCATAGATTTCACGAGTTTGTCCTCACTTTAAAAAAAAAAGGAAGAATGAAAAGAAGAAGGAATATGTTAGAGATAAGAGGAAAACTTACAGGATAATGAAAAGACCGAGCTGAATGTTCAATATTATAAATACATCTAGTATGAAAGCCAAAATGTAACTTTTGATCCATAGTTTTTATGACTGTTTTGTACTGTTTTGTTTTCATGTTTAGTGACTATATTCTTCTTAGTTATGCTATAGATGTATCACAGACATCTGTCACTTGAGCGTTGGTAAAAACAAATTCTCTTAATTGTAAGTTTTTTGTGACAAGCATGTACCTCACACATCTCAGGCTTATTATGACAAAAATCACACAATTAGCATGCCTTCTCCTAACCTTTTACAAATAGTTATTTGTAGCAAAACCTATGCAAAAAAAAAAAAAAAAATCATATTGAAAGACCTCAACTGAGTTTTGCAAGTACTCTTAGAATTTTTGCTTTGATTTTCTGTCCAACATCTGATTCATTTATATTTGATGTCTTATTCTACTTTGCCATATTCTTCTGAGCAAATAGAAGAAATAACTTGCTAACCATGCATCGCTAGATAGTCATATTCACCTCTGAATTTGTGCCTACAGGATGCTGAGATTCCAATGGATGACCTCTTAGCCATGTACCTACCACCCGAAGGGGGCGTGGCTAATGATGAGGAGGAAGAGGAAGAAGAGGAGGAAGAGGAGGAGGATGACCTCACCAATGGAGAAGAAGACTTAACTAATGGCGAGACAGAGGAATCATTACCTAGTGACGTGTACCAGGGGTCTAGGGATTCCACGCCCGGTCGCACGCATACCCAGAGATTGCTCAGATGTGAGTTGAATGTTTGAATTCTTTTCTGCTCATCTCCTTGTCTCATGGTCAGTTTGTCTGTGAGTTGAATGCTGTTTGAATTCTTTCTTGTGTCCATCATTATATGAATTTACATCTCCTTGCCTCATGATCAGTTTGGCCTACACAGTGCTCTATGTTTGTCTTTACCAGTGATGACAGCTATCATGTTCAACTGAGACTACAACATCTGCCAGTTCTTTTTTATTGTTTTTGTTTGTTTGTTTGTTTTTTTTTTTTTATGTCTTGTAAAGACTTTCATATGCATTGCTGTATGTGCAGATATGAAGACATGTCAATGAGAGAAATCTATGTCTATGGCATTGTAATCCAGCTGCTTGTGTGTCCAAGTATGAAGGTCCCTTTGTCGTAGGGGTTGTGTAATGCATTTTATACAGTGGGTCGTGTAAAATGACAGATAAGGTAAAATGTCAAATATGTGTAAACAAAAGTCTCAGCAAAATTATGGACATACTTCTGTTCAGACGCATCGTTTTTGTGCCCTATCAGTCTTCTGTGATGTGCTCATGTTTTTGTGGAGTTGTTATAGTCTTTTCACATCTTATGTAGATCACGTGTCTCAAATCTATTGTGAAGGATGATTTTGAAATAGACATTATGTTTAAATTGTGGTACTGGTAATAGAAGAGTTACAGTTTTTTAACGTGTTTAAACAAGAATTTTAATTCATGCCAGAGAAAGAAGGAGTAATAGTGCATGAATTATGCTCCTGTTTGTGTTAGTCTTTTTTTTTTTCACTTTTGTATTGTTATGGCTTTGTGAGATGAGCAGGCTTCTCTTTAAAACTTCAGATTTCTTAAAATCACAAAGATAACAAATTACTCAAACTCTAAATGTTGGGAGTTTAAAGTGATCTTTTTGGGCAGACATACATCGACTTCATTGTGCGTCGAGTGATTTGAAATAAACTGTATTTTATTTGTTGTTGCAGTTTTGTGAAACAAGACAATGAAATTCCTGCTGGACTGTTGAGCTGTAGAGAGATTGACTCAATGTGGGAGATCATGCATTTTTAATAGTAAATTATATTTATTTGACTGCAGCGAGTGCCAATCCAGACGAAGAATCAGAGTCAGGCTCCGAGGATTCCGATTACGTTCCACCTGATGATTGGAAGAAGGTCAGTTTTATTGAAACAGTAAAACCATTTTTATCATGAGTTGCATCCATGATTTTGTGCTGGCATTTGTGATTCAGCTTTCCTGTTAGAATGGCATGCTATCTGTATAGTTTATTGCATTTTGTACAGCTGGAAAATGTAATGAAGGGATGAAGGACTATGTCACTCTCCTTTGCTAGCTAACCAATGTTCTGAGATTTATGCTACTCTTTATCACAAATTGATATTTCACCATCATCACTGAATGACATTTGAGTCGAATATATCATCTTGACTTTGCTTTCTTTTGTATTCTCTGTTTCGTCCTTAAAATTATTTGTTGAGTGAAAGATAAGGCTCAAAGTATGTTCTTGCCTCACTATTACTGTATTCCCATTTCCATAGGTGTGTGCAGTACATCAGTGCAGGTCTACCCACCAATCTAATGTAGTTCAGCAGTTAGTGATATTCCTCATTAAAGGGAATCCAAATAGAGTTGACATTTGTCATGGGTTACTTTGCAAATGACTCTGATGTACTAATGTTTGGTGAGAATCTTTGATTTTGAAAGGATTGTTGTGTCGGTGATTCATAGAAATAGTATCTGATCTTCCTTTTTCCTGTGTAGTGTATAAGTGTTGGGCATGACTTCCAAGCCATTGTGCCTGAGGGACTGAGCCCATACGATGATGCTCCAGGTGAGAATCCAGAAACCATGGTGATTCATTTCAGCTATATACATTGCAAGGCGGGTTGAATCAGGAAGTCATACTGGAGCCATGAGTGACTGTACAATTGAATTGGTCTTTTATTAGATGCTGTGTAAACCGGTATCAAGCATTTATGTTGGTGAAATGATTGATTTGCTAATGTCTGAATAACAGCACTTCTGGGAGGCGTTTCATGAAGCATTTGGTCCGACAATTGTCAGACAAGTTTGCTCTCAGCCAATTAGATGCAAGGATTTCAGTAGCTTTCAACAGTTTGTCAGATGAAATACCCCCCTGATAATTATAAAACTTCCGTGGCACAAAATGATACCTGTGTACTTTGTAAGCAGCATACAATGTAAATAGTATTGAATTGGAATTTACATATTAGATTTGAAAATGCAGTGTTAGATTCCTTGATTTAATTAATTTAGTTCAACAAGTACATTACATTTTGCTTTGTTCTAATGCCTGAGGATAGTGTATGGAGGAGTGTATCTGGTGTTTATGTATGTGTTCCTGTGTGTGTGTCTGCATGCAGGCATATTAGTGTGAATCTATCAGCCATTTGCTCTTCGTGTGCTTAATGTCTCATTGCTCACACATTATGGCACACAGTGTACGAGAATGAGGACAGACTATTATGGGATCCCAACAAGCTGCAGGCAGCTGATGTAGAACGCTTCCTAGACCACGTCCACCAACCTCTCCCCGGCGTGCAGGGACTAAAGGCCCTCCCCACCGGCTGCCACATCAGGGATGATGAAAGGGTATGTACCCACCACCACCATGCATATTTTAGATGAGATGATTTTGTCCCTTTGTGACTGAAGTGTTTCTTTTCAGCTTCACTCTAGATATTGATGATGAGAATTTGACTTGCTGTATTCCGAATAGCGTGTACCTCCAAGTATTATGTTGAAGGAAAATATGATTGATTAATGGCACCTCTGCCTTGCTTCTTTTAGGCACTCTACATCCTCCTGCAATGTGGGCACAATGTGGAGGAGGCCCTCAGGAGGCATCGAATGCAGATGGCTCCGCCCGCCGACGAGATGAGCCTATGGTCAGAGGAAGAGTGTCGCAACTTTGAGAGCGGCCTCCGCACTTACGGCAAGAACTTCCACCTTATACACCAACACAAGGTAATGCCAATCATTTGAAATTCAACTGCTCAGTGAAGTCTGTCAAGCCCCTTGAATATCCTGGATGCTCCAGATCAATGCAGGCGACTCCTGTTATAAAATGTCCTTGGGACCAGCAGTTTGTTTGTTATATCAAAATTTGTTATATCCGAAGTGAATTTGGCATTATAGACATTATTATGCCTCCGCCAACGAAGTGGCCGGAGGCATTATGTTTTCGGGTCGTCCGTCCGTGCGTCCATCCGTCCCGTTTTGTTTTTGTCGATATCTCAAGAACCGTGTGGTGGTTTTGCATCAAACTTGGTATGAGAGTATATCCTTGGGGGATGATACTTTGTGTGGATTTTAGGGTCACAGGGTCAAAGGTCAAAGGTCACAGGTTATTTTGTGAAAAAAAAATTGAAATTTCATGTTTTTCTCCATATCTCGCAAATGGTTCAAGGTATCTTCATGGAACTTAGTATATATGCTTGTACCGATGCGCAGTGATTATCTAGGGAAGTTGGGGTCATGGGTCAAAGGTCAGGGGTCAAAGGTCAAGGTCAACTCCTCAAAATATAACTACTTTCCTTATATTTATGCAATGCCTGAAGGATTTTTTTTAAAACTTGATGTATGCATGTATGACCCAATATATATTCTGTGGGAAGTTTCTTGCCAAAAGGTCAAAGGTCAAAGGTCAAGTGAAAGTGCTAAATTGCACTTTTTCCTCCATATCTCAAAAATAACTCAAGGTATTGTCATGAAACTTACATATTTATGCATGTTCTACCTAACAGTGATTCTCTTTGGAACTGTGGGGTCAAAGGTCAAAGGCCAGGTTTCGATAATACTACAGTCAAACCTGCCTTAGCGGCCACCTGTCTATAGCGGCCACCTGTCTATAGCGGCCACTGAAAAATCCCCCCGAGAGAAAAGCCCTGTTAAAGACCCTGTGTATAGCGGCCACCTGTCTAACGCGGCCAGCGGCCACAAATTTTGTTTCCCGCGGTAGATTTTAACCTGTCTATAGCGGCCACAGAGCCGGTAATTCAGCGTGTTTTTCTGATCTGTGGCCGTGCCAGACATTCATGGGCAACGTTCAGTGATCGCCACTGCTGCATTCATCACTTATTCAGTAGTCATAATAATGCACTAGTGTTAAAGGGGAAGGCTAGTAACTGATCGGTGGGAATCAGAGGAAATGCTGGGAGATGATTGTTCCAATCCTTATGGGATTCATTCAAGAGTTCATTGTATATCTATTGTTGTGTGAAAATGATTTGCTTCAGAATGGTCTCATATTCAAGTAATGTGCAGATTAATGCTCCGTCACTGACCAGGGACGCTAACCTGGAAGCATTAAACTGCACATTACTTGAATATGAGACCATTCTGAAGCAAACAATTTTCACACAACAATAGATATATAATGTACTCTAAAATGAATCCCATAAGGATTGGAACAATCATCTCCCAGCATTTCCACTGATTCCCACTGATCAGGTACTAGCCTTCCCCTTTAAGCTTTCGTCACGACTGTACACATGCTACTGTGCAACAATTTCATAAACACCGGCATTGTTCAATGCATGAAATACACGTGTGTATACTTACGCATGTACATTAAATACTTATCGATGTATCCAACTGTGATATATGTACATGTATAGGCAATGCACATAAAGTTGGATTACCTGTCTATAGCGGCCACCTGTCTATAACGGCCACTTTTTTCGTTTCCCTTGGGTGGCCGCTATAGACAGGTTTGACTGTATTTTACCATTTGATACTGAAATTATACTTTTTCTCAATTCCTTGATAATTACTCAATGCATAAACTTGTAAAAGGGTCAAAAGTCAAGTGAAAATCATCAGTTCCCCCAAATACCTGCACTCTGACGTTTTAATCATTCATCCAATTGAACCTAGTTGTAGGAAAGTGAACATTCAGCACATTTGTGGCAAACCTGTCATTTTAATATTTTGCCAATTGTGTGAAACTGTCATCACACATTGTCAAGACATTGTACTATAGACCTATTAGGAGAACCATGTATTATGGCAGAGGCATACACCAGTCGCCGTAGCGACATTTCTAGTTGATTATAATTCTGGGACCTGAATTTATACTTTGATGCTACAAAATTTCATCATAACTATGTTGGTTCTAACAGAAGAGCTCTGTATTCAAAGCATTCATGCACTCTACCAAAGACTCAACATATACTGGTGGACTACATATCATACTCCATAAGTGTACTTCCACTCATCTGTTTCCAGACAAAACCATTGTCATTAATGATCTCCAGGCACTGGAGTATTGGAAAGTCTTGTGCCCAGATCCATTCAATGTTTTTACAAAGGCAATCTTATCATATCGACCAATTAGTCCTTGTTTGTTCATTAGAAATACTTATTAATTTTTAAAGAAAAAACAAAACACAATTTTGGTCAGGTATTTCTAAATGTGCGAACATCTGTTACAGTAAAGTGTGAGGCCTTTATGAAAGATTAATGAAAATAACCAATTCACTAAATTTCAGTCCAGTTTGTCTATGAGTTTTGCTTCACAGTTGGTAGTAACATGGTATGCTAATGTGGTTTAACATACTATACAAATGCATGCTTTAGATTAATTGTCCTATAAATCCTGTACCTGTATGTTGAATTGCATGGCTGATACAGCTCCACTGACCACTATCACTGTAAACCCTGTGACTGTCTTAGGTCAGAACGAGATCGGTTGGTGAGTTGGTCCAATTCTACTACCTCTGGAAGAAGACAGCACGGCACGACATGTTCGCCAATCAGAGCCGACTAGTGAAGAAGAAGTATCACTTGCATCCAGGCATTACGTAGGTTGACTTCTCTTTCTCTCTCTACTCCGCTTGCGCCAGGCTTTGCGTAGGTTTTCTTGGCGCCGTTTCTGCTTTTCTGAGCAGTTACTGCTTATTCTCTAATGGTCTGTTTCCACCAAGTCGATGGAGAATTCTTACTAAGAGAGTCAATTACTTTTCTGTTTTGTTTTTTTAGGGGGGGGGGTTCGGTAATGGTTGTTGACTCCTTTGTGAAAGGATAGGGAGCTGGCTGCATGAAGGAACTAGATATATCGCTACGGCGACTGATATGCCTCCGCCATAATGCATGGTTCTCCTAATATAGTATAGTACAATGTCTTGACAATGTCTTGACAATGTGTGATGACAGTTTCACACAATTGGCAAAATATTGAAATGACAGGTTTGACACAAATGTGCTGAATGTTCACTTTCCTAGAACTAGGTTCAATTGGATGAATGATTAAAATGTCAGAGAGCAGGTATTTGGGGAACTGATGATTTTTACTTGATTTTTGACCCTTTTATAAGTTTATGCATTGAGTAATTTTCAAGGTATTGAGAAAAAGTATAATTTCAGTATCAAATGGGAAAATAGCATTATCTAAACCTTTCATTTGACCTTTGACCTCACAGTTCCATAGAGAATCACTGTAAGGTAGAACATGCATAAATATGTAAGTTTCATGATGATACCTTGAGTTACTTTCGAGATATGGAGGAAAAAGTGCAATTTAGCACTTTCACTTGACCTTTTACCTTTTGACCTTTGACCTTTTGGCAATTCCCCAAAAATATATATTGGGTAATACATGCCATACATCAAGTTTAAAAAAAACAACCCTTCAGGCATATTGCATTTTAAAGAAAGTAGTGCTATTTTGAGGAGTTGACCTTGACCTTTGACCCCCTTGACCTTTGACCCATGACCCCCAACTTCCCTAGATAATCACTGCCCGTCGGTACAAGCATATATACTAAGTTCCATGAAGATACCTTGAACCATTTGCGAGATATGGAGAAAAACATGAAATTTCAATTTTTTTTCCACAAAATAACCTGTGACCTTTGACCTTTGACCCTGTGACCCTAAAATTCACACAAAGTATTATCCCCCAAGGATATACCCTCATACCAAGTTTGATGTAAAACCACCACACGGTTCTTGAGATATCGACAAAAACAAAACGGGACGGACGGACGTACGGACGGACGTACGGACGGACGGACGTACGGACGGACGGACGTACGGACGGACGGACGGACGGACGACCCGAAAACATAATCCCTCCGGCCACTTCGTTGCGGAGGCATAAAAACTGGCAGTTTTCATTTATTTGTCAAACATGGAGAATTCTTAACAAAAACTTGTCAGATACTGTCTTTTATTTTTTAATTTAAAGTTGTTGACTACTCGGTGGAAAGATAGGAAGCTACCTGGATGTTGGAAAAGCTTCAAATGTTTCTGAAGTTTCTTAATTTTTTAATCAGTTGCATGTGATAATTGCATGGGTAAAACATTTAGTTCTGATGATAGCGTGCATTTCATTCACTATGATATTGCCCCTGTCATTAGCATATTTTGGAGCCTTTTAGTTAGGGACTTAGCATTAGGTGATTGAAATTTTTACGCATATCTTTCACCCATGAGTTCTGAGCAGAAGTCAGCAAGTTTACATGTCAGAAGGATTCCAAATGAAAAGGGAAACATTACACCAGTGATAGCATCATAAGTCTTATGGCCCTTGACCTGACATCCAATTCATTTTAAACTAGAAAAGCACTCAGAGAGCTCGGACATCTGCCAAGCAGCTCATTTCCACCCAGAGACGCATGCTGAAATTGCCCTTATTTACCAATGATAAAGAAGCCTTTCTGTTGTGTCTCAATGTCTATCTCATCAGCAGCTTACTGCACACTGCGCCTCGAGTGCATGCTCAGTGCGCATGTGCACACCTCAAATACAAGCAGCTTGAACTCCCTCTTTTGTTGACCATATTTGCTAATGGATAATCCTTCCAAAAAAGAAAAATTTAAAAAGTATCCTGGATCCAGACAGTTATTTGGATCATTACCAAAATTTAATAATCTTTTCATTGTGTCATCATCGATTTCCCGCGTACGTTTCAGCCAAATCTGTTCACATCTTTTTGAGTTATTTTGCAAACAGACAGATAAACTGACACCAACAAACACATAACCTCCTTAAAGGACAAGTTCACCTTCATGTACATGTGGATTGAGTGCATGCAACAATATTAGTAGAACACATCAGTGAAAGTTTGAGGAAAATTCGACAATCCGTTCAAAAGTTATGAATGTTTTAAGTATCTGCGCAATTACTGCTGGGTGAGAAGACTACTACAGTGTGTGATGTCACATGCGTACAACGATATAATGAAAATAAAAAGAGAATTTCACAAAATTTTACTTTTTGAATAAAGTGCACATTTCTTGGACATTATTCCCCTTGCCTTCTGAAAGAGAGAAGTCGAGTGTTCTTTTGTTATGCGAGAAAAGTGAAAATAAGGTGAATTTTCTTTATACTTTCTTTATACCGTTGTACTCATGTGACATCACCAGCTATAGTAGTCTTCTCATCCAGCCATGAATGACCAGAAACTTTAAAAATTCATAACTTTTGAACGGATTGTCGGATTTTCCTCAAACTCTCACTGATGTGTTCTACTAATATTGCTGCATTCACTCAACCCACATGTCTATGAAGGTGAACTTGTCCTTTAATAGCAGAGGTTGCGAAAAGAAAAATTGAGTACATAAAAAAAAAAAAAATAAAGTATGGCAAAGTTGTGTGGTACCTCAGTGTGTATGGAAAAATTATTTACCTGTCTGTCTGAAAGCAGTTTGGCATATTAGAATGCTAATAGTAAACCTCAACCCCTCTCTCTCCCTTTCCACCACACCCAAAGGGATTACATGGACCGGTTCCTTGATGACATGGACAACAGCATGAGCCCTCCACCCGCTCAGTCCCTCTTGGATCGGAGCCGCATCAACAAGCCCCCCAACCAAGTGACCATGCTGGCGCTGAACGGTGTGCCAGATTTGCAGAACTGTTCCCCCGAGCTGGGCGTGCTTGCCAGTGGAGACCTGCCAAGCGAGGCGTCGGCCTCTGTTAACTATGCAAGCACGCGCACCCTACCCATCACCTCAGAGGACGGAGTCCCGCCAACCAAGAAACAGAAACTGAAGGAGAGCAATGACCTCCTAGTCCTGGAGAATCTCAAGACTTTCATTGCCAGCAATGGGGGCATGAATCTGCCCAACTCTGCCGAGCTGGTCGCACCAATCGATTCCCCTCCTGCGTCGTCGGCCCTCACGCATAACTTGCAGAACGTTGACCCCAGTCTAAAAGCCTACCACCAGCCTGCCTCCTCGGTAGCTGCAATCAGTGGCGGCTTTAAGGGGACTGACGCGATATCAGCGAGAGACAAGTTTGGTGCGGTTGTGAATCAATGATAATGAGTTGCGGTGGATCGCTTAGCAACGTGCTGCAGTATTCTGTGTGACAATATGTATATAGTGCCAGAGAGATGCAAACTATTCAACAGATATTAAGTTTTTTTTTACCATTATAGCATCTTTTTGTATGTTTGTAAAAAAAAGAAAGAATGAGTATACCTTCCCGTTACCATGATGATATTTACTTCTCCAGCGCGAAAACAGTGATGGAAGACGCAAGAAGTGCAAACTACCGTATGGATAAACACAGGTCTCCTGTAGCTCTTTTGCAAACTTTCAAGGAGTATGGCTTTTACAAAACACTTGGTTAGTGAGCCTTTGTGTTGCTTTGTTTTACTTGTGCACCACATGAGTTTATTTTCTAGCATCTTTTGTTGAAACCTGTGCAAGAATTTACCAAAGCGTTATCAGATGCCACCTTCACCGCACAAGAAACCGATACGCAAAATGCACGGCATACTATGTAAGAATTTATATTTTGATATAAT
Organism: Diadema setosum; assembly: GCA_033980235.1. Taxonomy (NCBI): domain Eukaryota; kingdom Metazoa; phylum Echinodermata; class Echinoidea; order Diadematoida; family Diadematidae; genus Diadema; species Diadema setosum. The sequence continues at coordinate 15,582,435 of CM067072.1, forward strand.
AAGTAACCACTTTAAGCTCTCCTGAGGCTCGAGTAAACTAGTGTGATCATTCATCGTCCAGCACGCATTGTGTATCTTGGGGGCCGAAGTGGGCGCCAATTTGTACTTTTTCATCTTCTTGAAAAACGCATGTTCAAATTTGTCACCAAACTTGGTATGTGTTATTGCTAGGGTGATAAAATATGCATTTGCAGCAATAGGCGCAGTGCCCCTCTTTCAGCCCCCAGGGGACCCCAGAGGACCCTAGAGCCCCAGATTAGAGAATCTTTACAAAATCTTCTATGAAACAAAAAAAAAAAAAAAGTGCTCAGAACACATGGTAATATAGGTGAGTGTTTGTACCCTCCTGTGGCCATTCCCAAATTAGGGACTAATTTTCTCACCTACTCATCTTTTTTTTCCCCCAAAAAATGTGTGTCTGGATTTTCACCAAACTTGGGAGGTGATAGAAAATCTGTTTGGTAAAACAGGCACCATGCTACCCTTGGGGGCCTCCAGGGCGCCCCAAAGTGAAAGATGTTCAGAAAAAAAAAAAGAATCTCGAGAACCAGATATGATAGAGTCACTAGTATGAGTGAATACATCAATGAGTGTGCTTTCTAATTTTTTGTGACAGATCCAGGGCTGGCTCCCTCGCAACCAGGGCCAAATATGGGGCCAGTTTTTAATCCTTTTGAAAACGGGGTAAAATTTTTTCTTCCGCATTACTTTTTATTATTAGTATGATACAATATGCAAATGGACACCATGCCCCCTGGAGCCCCCCCCCCCCCCCCCAAGATACATTTGTGTTTGCTATGTTCTTTTAAGATAATAGTCAGGAAGAATGCATTAAAGGTGAACTTGCGATACTCGGGTGAGCACTAGACCCACTTGGTCTCTTGTTCCTTACATTATGAGAATGTTTCCATCATTTTGGGCTATTTTCAAAGCTGTTTATCGTGGATAGAGAATCTATTTCTGCTTGGACAACATGAAACAGTTTTTTATAGTCCATTCCAACTTCCTTTCACAAAGCCTACATGGAGAATTTGCAGGCGGGATATTTTATGAAATGGCTTATTTTTTATTGGCGTATTTCACTGATTAAACAGAATACACCCATCAGCCTGTATTATTATCAATTGGTAAACCAATGTACCTGTGCAACAGTGATCACTTTACGCTTCCTACGAGTTCAGCCTAGACTGATGGAGAATAACAAGGTATTAGATAGAGTGTTGTCTGGACCAATAACTGAGATGTTGATTAGTTTTGTTGTAAACTTACGCCTATATACTGTATTTGTGAATTGAACTCCCCCATTTTATTAATACTGCAAAATCTTGCTTTTCTAATCTTTTTTGTCATGTAAAAAATAGTTTCTGTTTTCCTATTCCACTATTCTATGAAACAAACAAACAAAAACAGAAGTGTGTCAGGCTTTCATGTGAAAGGCAGAACATGTGACTCCCATCAAAACAGTTCTTAGTCCATTTATAAACTCAACTTCACTGGTACAATGGAACCTCATTATAGCGAGGTGGGATGAAATGAGATACCCCGACATGAGACAATTTTGCATAACCAATTCCTTTTATATTCTTCTGTTTTCTTTTTTCCTCCCTGATATAACAAGGTACTTGCTATAATGAAGAAATTTCAGTGATCCCACGCATCTTGTTATAACGAGCATCCCTTGTACCCAATTGCTGGAAAGTCCTGGATAATTTGATTCACTCTGTGTTTGAATCTTGATGTCTTGTCAGTTCTTTGCATAACCCTGTGGTAGTCTTGCAATAACTTCTGAAGTGACAATGAAAGTGTTCGGCCGAAAGTTATTCATTTTACACATTTTCTTCAATTTTCGTCGGTTCCTTTTTATTCTATATCAGGGAAAATAAGCTGCAATAGCGTTGTCCAAAAGTTTGTGTACATGTTTTGCCAAGACCGCAGTTGATGCCTTCATCATTATTTGTATGAGGTGGGAAATGGACATGCCTAATGACTGCGCATTGTTGGGGTCCAAGTCAGTGGTTTGATTACCTGTTTGGCCTCACAGTCCTGCGCTGTCCCGCAATGTAGATTTGTCCTTTGTTTTACGTGAATGCACAGATGGGAGTTTGGTTTGCGCCTTCATGTGTAGCAGTCAGATAGGATCTGTAGACTTGGCCATGGTCTTTTGGTTGTATTGCAGTGATAACTGGTTTGATTGGAGAGTGGTAGGAATGTACAGCATAGTATGAAAAGACAGTGTGTATCCTAGCTGTGATTGCCAGGACACGGTGGCTACTATTCAGCATGCTGCAGAAATTATAGACTGTATTGTGATGTCATCACTCCTTTGCTGCAGTAGTATCCACAAAAGACGAGTATACCTTAGCATGAAGATTCTGCGCTATTACATGATAATAGTTGCCTGTGAGTGTAACTGCAAAGCAGTGCTTGTCTTTGCTTGCAAACATTCTTGAGCTTTTACCTGCAGTCAGTTGCAACTTGTTGTGACAGGCAGCGGCATTTGAACTATTTGAATGTAAGTGTAAATGTTATAGAAAATCGTAGTGACCAGTGCGGACATGATAGTAGATAGTCCATTGGAGTAACAGTCTAGTCAGAGTGTTGCTCTTATGTAGACAGAAGAGATGTTATGTAATTGGTATCTATTGCTGAAGGATGCTGAAGAACTTTGTGCATTCATATATTTTCTATCTGTTGTAGTCTTTGCAAGCTAAAACTTTCCGTGCCCTCCAGCAGTGTGTAAAACTCGCATCAATCAGCCAAGTTTACTGTGACCTGTCAGTCCAGTGCCCAAAGGAAACTCCACTTCCCTTAGAATGTGTGTACTCTGGGATCTTGTCCAGTGAAAGCTTGCTACATTTTGCAGAAGTGATGCCATTTCTGTCAAGCAGTGAAGTGCACCATGCATTTTTTCTCCCGCTTTAGCTTTTGGCCATGTCTGAAGTGATGCACCTTTAAAGTAGTGGTCATAGTATATGATTTATTACCACTCTCACACATTCATTTTAATTTGTGGTCAATATGACATATTCCAGGGCATCAACATATACAGAGCCTATCTGATGTGTCCAGCTCTTCTCTTCTCTGGACTTGTTTTATTTAATGCTTAAAAGCAAAAACTGAGACTGTGGCTTGGTGATCGTGCTTTTATTGGCAAAGTCTAATGAACTTATATCTACTTGGTATGAAATATTGTGGCCTTGACAACTCGAATCACTTCCATTTTCAAGCTATTGCCATTTCGTTTGGAGCAGATAGCATACATGTCATAAAACTTGCACTGTGAACAATATTGAAAGTAGGAAGGTGATCCTTTTTTTGTTTTAACTTGAACTAAATGTGAAAAGTGTTGAGTTACCAGTGTACTGCACCAAAGTTTGATTTTCTGATTAGTTGTATAGTTATGTTTGATTTTCAAGTTTGACAAGTACAATCTTATGTTCAGTTTAGTCATATGTCAATTTTCCTCAAGATCTGGTTTATACATTTCTTTTCCTTTTTTGTATATATTCTGGTAGCATGTTGTATGCTTTATATGACCTACAGAAGAAAGAGTAAGAAGGATGTATGTAAATATACTCAGCAAGCGTATTTCATTGTGTATTTTTATTTCAGGTACATTTGTAGAAGATGACATAGTGACAATGGTGAACAGAGGAGGGAAAATGTTTGCAGATCTGTGTAGGCTTATGTCACTGATCTTTCCAAATGAAATGCAACATCAAATTCAACTTATTTTTGTATGATAGCTGCTTAAAAGTGAAAAACAACTACTGTAAAAGTGGATATTTTTGCAAAATTTTTCGCACTCAGCTGGGTTAAGATGAGTTTAGTGTGTTATTAATTCCGCGAGGTATACAAGGTGTACTACAAACAAAAATATTGGAGTGCTTTTATTTTCGCGCTAGTTTCTGGTTGCGTGAAATGCGCAAAAATTTCAGCACTGCAAAAATTTTCACTTTTACAGTATTAAGGTTCTTTGAAATCTTGAAAGGGAAAACTGAGATTTCAAGGTGGTGCTACTAGATTATAGTTATATGATTTTTCATTTTAGCAGTCTGTAAATTTTGTACATAAACACATAAAAACCTTTAAAAAAATTTAAATAAGATATATGCCGAGTTAGCATAGCATAGGAAGACCAAGGAAGGGGGCATGGTAAAGTTCTTTATGGGTTTAGCTGAGTGGGTTTGAAAGAAGGTAGTGAAAATTCACAAAAGATATGCTCTCAGAATACTGCAATTCTGTGTACAAGGTTAGCATCCCTGCATCACACATTGTTAGCTTCCAAAACTTCTTTTTCCCTTTTAATGATGTGTAATTAATGTTCATGAAATGACATATCCTTTGTATGCAGAGGTCAGCTGTGCGAACCCCCTCAACTTGTTCTTGGCATGGGGCCAAACATTTGTTGTAGCTTGAGTGATCATGTGACTTGGTAATCCGAGAGCAGTTTAGATTATCAAAGTGATGATGTCACCAGTCTTTTGTTACAGTTTGGATTGGAACCGGGTGCGAGCATGGTTAGCAACAATAACGTTCGCAGATATTTGAGCCAGGTTAGGGTGTTTAGAACCAGTCTTTATGGCCGTGAATGGATGCGACATCACACTTTGGTACTCTACTGCACTTGCCTTGGACAGTTGGAAATTTGATAGCAATGCACTGAATGAACAGGTTGTAATACAGGATTTCAAGTTCAGACTAAAAAGTGACTGAGCAAGAATTTCTCCAACTGTCAAATGAAATTATCAGCATCATGTGTAGAGACTCTACTTTCCCCCGACTGAAATATGAAAGATGCTTCTATCAACTCATTATTATCAGATGTGTGGCAAGGTATTCCTGTCACTCTTAAAGAGGTGGTATGAAGTTATTTTTTTTTTTTTGGGGGGGGGGTGTGGATTTCATTTTTAAATACTCTAGTATAACTGTGGTAAACCAGTGATAAGAATTCCCTGCATTTTTTTTTTTCTTCTTCTTGAAAATGTCAGCGGAGATATTTCATGCTGGTGTGGAAGAGAATGTCAACATCGTTGGAAGATGAAATGTTCAGTTCTTTGGTTGCTGCGATGTCGTAAACAAAGATAATCTTAATTTGTTGGGACCTTTGTATATTCTTGTGCCCTCATGAGACTATATGGTCCTCATTGTTCTGGAAGAGCTACGATTTCAATGTCCTTGTGGTAAAGAATTCAGGGGACTTACAAATATTCAGTCACATCAGATCAAATCGAGCCAGTTCTCGTTCCAGTCTGGACCTGATCCAGTTGCTGCATGTATGTGACTTCACTGTGGTTTCAAAAGCTACGAGAGGTTGGGGACATTGCCATTGCGATGATGTATACAGTAATGGGGCTGATACAAATAAAAAGTAATGACAGACTTCCTCAGAGCATGGTGTGTGCATTGATATATTTGATGTGACCCAACATTTTCTTTAATATATACGATCGACGAATATTGGTTTGTGCTATAGAATTCTCCAACATTTCCCCCTATTTTATAGGGTAAGCTGTCTTGTTACAGCATCAGTGAGAGGTGTCAATTCATCAACTTGTTTCATGTACTATACAACCTAGTATTTAATATCTTATTTTCTTGAGCTTTATGTGGTGATCCTGCTCAAGTTTTCGACTCTTGTTTTCAGGGATACACCCTGTTGTGAAGAAATCATGTTGCATATTTTTGACCAAAGCTGTGTAAGTGTATACGTGAAAGATTGATGATGTGATAGGCCAGCGACTTTGTGTGAAGAGCTCTTTGATCAAAATGTTTTACGAACTTGCAGCAAATTTTAATCACCAAACAAAAACCAAATGACAGAAGTTTTGATTAATCTGAGAGTATTGCCAGTGAATTTTTAGCATGATGTCTGTTTTTGAGACACTCACCTACCTTTTAAAGACTCAAAATCTCCTAGAATTTCATACCTCCCTCATTTCAAAGTAAATATAGGTGTCACTGATGTTGATTTAGTTGTATTTTTTGTATCTCACTCCATGCCTTGATGTCCCATACATTGTATCAGAATTTCAATAAAAACTTTTATCTTAATCTGCTTTGCCTACTTCAGTGGATAAACTAGCAAAATATATCAGACCTGCTGCAAAATAATGATATGGTAAATGTATGTTGCCATCTGCAAAATAATAGTACAGTGGACTCCCATTATAACGAAGTCCTCGGGACCGGCAGTTTTCTTTCGTTACTTCGAAATTTCGTTATAACTGAACAGATAAACAATAAACATACATAGAGCGGATAATGTTTCGGCCTAAATTTTTACTTCGTTGTAACCAAAATTTTGTTATAACCGTGTCCGTTATAACGGGAGTGCACTGTATAGCAAAACTCCTTAAATCAGCAATTTTTGAGACTCGTGATCAAGTCTTCTCTGTTGTTATGAAGGCTTCCAGATTCAGAATGGAACAATTTCTTTGGAGTGCGCATTTTGTGCACATTTATTATCATGCCCAGAAGGGAGTTTCATTTTAGACTGTCAGATTTTGATTTTTCATATGGATATGTTTTTGTGTGTTTCTGTCAGTGGAAGCGTCATTGCTGCTACAAGAATTTTTTTTTTTAAAGAAAACATAATTTGAAGTTACACTCACGTAGGATCCGAGGCTCATGATCTTATTTTAGCATACATGCCTTTGCCAGAGAAAAGAACCATTATACAATAATCTCTCGCAGTGTGAACTTGAAAGCATCATTTTTTTTTTGTTCCTTAAAAAAAAAGATAAATATAATCTTACTTTCTAAGTTTTTTGGGGAGAAGGATGGGAATCGACATGATCGGGACTCTGTATTTGTAATTTGCATGCCACCCAAACATTCACAAGGGGATATCATTATCAGACATTCATATACATTATACCTTTTTTTTTTTTGGTGAAGAGATGTAAATACTGTACCTTTTCCCTGGTGTGCCAACAATACAAGAACTGCGCAATCTATGGCAATGGAATGCCTAAAGGATACTTTGATACCAAGGATCGTACAGTTTTGAGTTAGGGATATCGGGAAAAAAAAAGAGAGAAAGAAATAAAGTCATTTTGTGTAATGAACATGAGACTAGAGAGTATACAGTGATTTGAGTTCCTTTGCAGTGGGGGATGATTATGAAAAAAAAAAAAATAGTGGGAGTAACCAGAAATAGGAACTTAATGAAAACTTTGCTAAGTCAACTAAACTGTTGTTAGAGGGTCATCACCCATTTTATCTTTGTAACTTTAGTGATATGCTACTGATAAATCTTTACGGTTTCCCATGCGCCCCATCTTATTATTTTGCAGATCTGTTTCCCCTCCCCCCCCCCCTTTCACAAATGACTTTATAAGTACTAAATTTACTTCCATGCAAAAATTACACAAGTATTGGAACTATGAGTGGTTTGATTCCTGTGACAGAGGAGCATTTGCAGTGCTAATTAACTGGATATTGAGAGATATGTGAAGTAACGCATCACCATTTGTGAAAAGTATTAGAATGGCAATTACCCGATAAGGAGGAAGAATGGCTTGGTATATGATCAGTTTTGTTGAACAGCAGTCTGGCTGTCTTATTGGTTAGAAGCTATTCTGTGTTGTTTTCTTTTTCCCCAACTTCGCATTTCATTCATGAGCACATCATCCATGGTCAACTAATTCATCTTAATGGATTTTATTTCATTGTAGGGGTCCTACTGTACTTGTATCAAGGCCAAAACTGAAAGATCGTTGGTCATTGAATTATTTCAGTATTATGTAACATTTGTCAACAGTGCACTGTTAAAAGTATATTTTAGCTTTGTATATTGCGTTTCAAGAACTGTACATTTCATTTGCATACTGTTTTGCACTGTTTGGATAATTGGGGCAGATTTGTTCGTACACACTGAATTTTTATCCCATGTTATGTATTTCCACCCGAAAGGGACTCGAGTCTGCAGTTTGCATATTGTTTGTATGCTTTGTTCATTGAAAAATTTTGTGTTATCTTTTTTTCTTTTTTTTTTGGTAGCAGACAGTGTACATATTTTAAAAGGCTTTAAATTATTGAGAACTACGGTATTTCTGATTGGCTCTGTGAGACTTGTGAAGCAGTTGTGGGATGATTCAAAGTACGACTGCTGGAAGGGGGTGGCGAGGGCTAGGGCTAGGAATATCATCAAGAGATCCTTCATCTTCTCAGCTATTTTTTCATGTACTTTTGTAAATATTAAGATGTTTGCCACTTCAACGTGTAGCTATATAATTATATATACAAATCTGGAATAAATATGACTGAATAGCAGAGTAATTGCCTCCTTTGTCTCTGCATTTTTTCAATGAAGCGTATTACAGTATACGTTCATTAGTGCCGCTATTTCTTTTATTTTTTTCTCTGATTGAAATAACATCAGTTATCTGATATTTTGCTTCATACGCCAAAGAACACCATGCCTACATGACAAAGCTAGTGTCTAAACTAGCACACTTTAGTTGCTAGCAAGTACAGTGGAAACTCAATAAAATGAGATCCTTGGGACCAAGACAATCTGTTCTTTATATGTATCAGATACATTTGTATTTTGGTCGTCAATAAACAATACAGTGTACAACACGAAGGAAATGGATTCATTGGGACCACAGAAATTAATTTGTTATATTCGATCTCTTAATGTTAGTTCCCACTGTACTCCCTATTTTAGAATACAGTCAACCTTGCCTAAGTCGAATCTATTTGGACTGAAGAAATAGCTTCGACTTAGAGAAAATTTGACTTATAAGGGATTAAAATCAACAGAATATAAAGAGAAGGGACTTGAAAAGACCTTCGACTTGAGCGATTATTCAACTTAAGCAAGGTTGACTGTACTGTAGAATCAAATCAGAAAACGAAGCACACAATATATACCTTCCAATGCCATAGGTGGGTCTTCATCAGCTCGAGCTTGAAGAATAGCGAGCTTATGGGGGATCAGAGAAATAAGCCCAAAGTCAGCTGAAATGTGCAATCGCGTCTTCACCAGCTCGTGCTTCACTTCTGGCACGGCCAAGTTTATAAGCTCGATGCTGGCGCATGCGCACTTAAACGAACGGTAGCGGCGCGAACACACTCCAACCCGACTGCCTACGTTCCTGCGTGGTGCACAATGCATGCAGTGCCGATGTTTAAGCTCAAGCTGATGAAGACGCGTTAAGATTAGCGCGCTACAATGTATTTTGCAAATTAGCTGGCTATTCTGCAAATAAGTCCAAGATTTCTTTGGCTTATTTTCCGATCGGAATAGCACGCTATTTCGGTCTTCACTGCAAAATTAGCAGGCTATTTTATGATCGGGCTAATTCTTTGGATCAGAAATAGCGGGCTATTCTTCAAGCTCAAATTGATGAAGACCCACCTGCTGACATCGCATGCAAAGAGTATGCTGATAAAGTACAAGGAGAGTTTTAACACTGAGAACAGAATACATATAATTCCTTAGTGAGGGCAGTAAAAAGAAATTGAAAGATGAGGAACGTTCTGGGCATTTACAGGTTTCTCGCAATAGACCTCCACTCTATAAACACAAAAACAATAACACAAAAGGAGACATTGAAAGTTCTACACAATTTTCAGTGGGTTTTAGACAAACTGCATTTATGGAGCTAAAATTTTTCAGGAGGGCGATGCAGTGTATAGACACTGGGTTATAACAATATTCTATCACAACAAAATAAAAATTTGGGTCACAAAATTAAGTCGTACGATAGTGGTTATAGCAAAATTTCTGCTATAACAAAGTCACTTCCGAGCCCCATTTAAAAAGAAAAACAACAGAAATGTGCTCCTCTATTTGAAATGCTGAAATGAAAAAAAAAAAAAAAAAAAAAAAAAAAAAAAAAAAAAACACTTAAAGAGTCTATGCATGGGCAAATGCTTCACATAACAATCAGTGAGCTTGGGTAAAAATAGAAGTCGCTCTGCGTTCACTCCCTGCTTCACATACCATTTCTGAGCAGAACTTACATTAGTCTATAGTAATCAGAAATGAAACACAAGTTCTGTTACATATATATATATATATATATATATATATATATATATATATATATATATATATATATATATATATATATATATATATATATATATATATATATATATATGAACAGGCTGTATATGTATTATATAAGTAGATGTTTATTAATGTGAAAATAAATAGGGTTTGTTACGGCATTCCATAGATTTGTTATTCCTGAGGTTTGTTGACCCAAAAATGATAGCAGTCTTTGTTACTCCGAAGGTAGGAAGTTTTGTAACTTATTTCTCCCACTCAACCCAACAAAAAAACAAACAAACAAACAAAAACACTAATTTGTTGAATACTTAAATGTTTAAATTCTTGCCCTACATACAGCTGTAGGCCAGTGTTGCAAACCAAATAGGGGAAAACAAAACTAGATGTATGACAAGCCCAACTGCTTGAGACCAGACCATGAGATGGCATTTATTTCCAATTCTTCTAAAAAAGGGTTTGGTACAGCAGAGCAGCTGACATAATGATCCTACCTATGGATGAATTGGAACAAGGAGCAAGTGGTGGTAGCAAAAGCTACAGGCTACAAACTTTTTAATTGGCTAACAAGGGAATCTCTCTCATCGACTTGGAGGCGTTTGATGCAGGAGCCAGGGTAGGGGAGAAATTTAGGGCAACAAAAATTGAATGCTGGGATAGAATTCCATGACACTATGCTTGACGTCATGTGGACTTTGTGGGGGGGGGGGGGGCACTGAAGGAATACATTCTAAGTCATCCCAGGAACTGAGCAACTTTACTGATGTTGAATTATTGTGACTATGTAATAAAAAACAAAACAAAAACAAAAACAAACCCCTACACTACTCTCTCTGAAAGTCTAAAAATTGGAATGATTGCAAGGTCATCATAATGTATTTAATTGCTTGTGACCTTGTTGTTCAAATGACATAATTTGGCTTCAGCAGCGACTTAAAATCTTTAGTGTACGCCGCACTGAACCCAAAATAAAGTATATGTAGCCAAAACATGTTATTGTAGCCATTTTAAAACTTTACTCAAAATCCTAATCCACCAACATGCACGTGCTGAACTACAGGTCAAATATTTTATTATCAGTTGATCTACAGGTAATTCTTTGTCACATTAAAATGGTTGACTTAAATGTATCTTTTATGATAAACATGTTCTACATGTAATGTTGACAAGGTACAGTGTATATTGGTTGGAGCAAAAAGTTAACATCTTATGTAGATATTCATGTGCATTATATCACTAGCTACTTTACATGCATCCAAATCAAAACGTAGGCTGCATCGTTTGTAATGTAGATTCTAATTATTCATGTCTTTTGCAGAGGCCAGTAACCCCCTCCCCCCCCCCCCCCACCACCACCACCATACACACTTTTTAAGCTGTTAAGAAGGGAAGAAAAAAAAAATTGCGCTAAAATTAAAAGCAGTGAAAAGGCATGGCCTTCTGACAAATGACAACCCAGATGAATTCATCAGAGCTATCGGCAAAAGAGCAGTGAGAGAAAAGATGAAGAAACTTGAAAGCCAGTTTAGAAGCACAATTTGATGAATATCAAAGTGCTTCCGCAGAGGAAGGGAAAAAAAAAAAGGAAACCAAACCTGAAGGCTGAAGACTGGAGACCCTTCATTGGCAACAACTAGTCACCTACCAGATAATCAAAATCGGGATGCTACTGTTGTGTAAGGAAACGAAGGCTACTAAACACACACACACTGTAGAGCCGCGCATGCGCTTTGCGTAATAAAAGTTGCTTTGGAACCGCACTTGAAAGTATAACACATGATTTCTTTAGTGTCTTCATTGTTGTATTAATGTACCTAAATTACACTTACATAACAACAAATGTGGCGACGAGGATAAACTTCAATTGCATCTTCTTGATTTGGTAATGTCTTGGAGTCAAATCATAGCTACTTTAGGGGCTATAGGTGAATTTCGTGAGGATGACGGGAGTTGGACCCAGTACATTGAGTGAATGGGACATCACTTCAATGCGAATGGCATCACGGGTGCCACGAAACAGCGCTCTATCTTACTGAGTGTGTGCCGTGCGTCAGCGTACAAGTTAATGTCGAGTTTGCTGGCGCCCAAGAAGTCAGGAGAGGTGGTCTTTTCGGAACTGGCATCATTCGTGAAGGAGCACCGAGACCCAAAGCCCTCGGTGATCATCCAGCGCTACAAATTCAACAGTCAAGCTCACAAGGAAGGCAAATCGATTTTGGCTTACGTAGCGGAGCTGCGACGTCTAGCATATTACTGTGAATACAAATCAATCTTAGATGAGATGTTGAGAGATCGGTTGGTACGTGGAGTGACTGACGATAGAATTCAATGACGATTACTCTCAAAGCCAACCTTGACCTTCGAGAAAGCAAGAAATATCGCTGTCGCAATGGAGCTTGCAGATAGAAATACTGCAGATCTCCGTGGGGAAAAAGTGTCGAACAGGACGGTAGACAAAATCGAATCTCCGAGTAGCCATCGCTATCAGGCTCATCGCCCGCCCTCCCAGCCACCATTGAACTGTAATCGGTGTGGTCAAGCCCCACACAAACAAGGGAAAGATTGTCCGGCGAAGGGCGCGGTTTGTTTCTCGTGTGGGAAAAAGGGACATTACGCAACCGCATGTCGCTCAACAGCCAGGAACAGCTCATCGAAGAAAGCGAACTTCCTTTTCTGTCCAGACACCAAGACCTCCATCTAGACCCGCAGAGAATGAAGGGCAAAGATCTCCTCATCCTCATCGAGCAGTGGATTAATCAGATGTTCTACAGCAGAACCAACGTGTAGAATGGAAGGAATCTGAAGGAAACCCTCTTCATTATGTTGAGTTTATAGTATGCTCATTTGACAATGTGATTGGTGGATATACTCTTGGTGATGGGGTCAAAGCTTATATCGGTTCTATCGCTGTAAAAGTGAAGCCAAGAGAATCACACAGTGCTGCATGGTCATGGTTCCACAGCTTGGGTATCAATGGGCCAGAGGACTGCTGCAGGAACGCTTTGGTTGTACAGTAGATGCAAAATTGGGGAAGCTTAGATAAAGCAGTTGACCAGTGGACCACCATACCATGCTAATGACAGGAAAGGTCTTCAGAAGTTCGCTGACCAGCTAAAGATGTGTGTGGAGACCTCGAATGCACTGAATCTCACACAGGAGATGAGTGGCCAGCGTGATCTCCTCAAGGTGGTAGAGAGAGACTTCCATTCTACCTGAAGGGCAGATGGCTCAAGGTGGTTTGCAGGCATACTGGTGGCTGTCCTGACATCATGGACATAGTCAAGTTTGTGTCTGCTGCTGCAGAAGAAGCGAACGACCCAGTTTTCAGGGAGATCACCATGACATCTAAATCAGATGCAGCTACGCTTAATTTCAAGAAGAGGCCTAATAAGAGGAGCTATTCAACAGTTGCCACAGAGAATGCAAAGCCCGCAACAGTGCAACCAAAGTTCATCGAGTGCATGCAGTCAAGACCACACTCTTTTTGGACATGACAGCTTCAAGGCATGATGCCAGAAATGAGATTTAAGTTCGCTCAAGACATCAAGCTCTGTTTCAACTGTTTACAATTAGCCCACAGCAGTCGATATTGTAGATTGGAGACACATGCTCTGATATGGGATGTCACAGGAAGCGATCCACGTTCTTGCACACACAGAAATACGCACTACTGGCAACAAGAAATTTGTCACAGACTGAAGATGAAGAACCCTCATCAACAACAACACAAACACATATCAAATCAATCAGCAGGGTTCATTTAAAAAAAAAAAAAAAAACCTACCACACGAACAAGGAGATGTGGCCTACTCATACAGTTGTAGTTCCAGTCAGAGTTGGGGCACACGGAAGAAGTGCATCTGTTCATACATATGCATTACCTGTACTGGACTCGGGATCTACCCATACGTTTTGCATGGAAGAGTCAGCTGTACAACTGAATGGTGACTCAAGGAAACTGAGTCTCAGTTTAACAAAACTCGAGAGGGCGAACAGCACAGTGTAAACATTAGTAGTCAGTCTGCTTGTAGATTCCGGGCCAGGATCAGATGTCATCGTGTTATCCTGTGTATACAGTACAGAGAAGCTACAAGCTACAATCTCAGGAGGTTGGCCATTTGAGAGTAAGCATAATAATGATGCAGATCTAACACCATATTTTCATGTGAGAGGTATGTGCTGAGCATAAGAGATGATCTTGTATTCAAAGGGGAGGAGAGAGAAGGTAATCACCTCTAAAGTCTTGAGAAATGACTTGCTCACACATGTACACAATTCACACATTGGTGCAAATGGCTGCCTCAGAAGGGCACAAGAATGTCTTTTCTGGTCAGGGATGGGTGCATAAACCAACGACCATGTGCAGAAGGATGAGACTTGTCAAAGTCAAGGAAAATAACAGCCAATAGAAGCTCTACCCTTCCATAAAGTTCTATGCCAGTTGAGGTGTTGTATTATAGTACAAGCGAGTGACATCTAGTCTTTGAGACAATGTAACTGTGACTTGTACCACTGCTGCATGAATACAAATAAAGCTGTTGCTATGTGACCACAGATCAACCCGATTCCTCTCTACATTGCAATAAAGAAACCCTGGGCAAAGGTTGATGCCGATCTGTTCCTGTGGATGGAAGGAACTACATGAACTTGATAACTGTGGACTTTTTCTCAGGTGACTGAGAAGCTGATCATCTGGAGATTACACTGACAACCAATGTCCTTTAGAAAATGAAATACTACATTGTGAGAAAAGTATACATCTATGCTATATACATGTAAAACTTGATGTTTCTGAATCTGAATGCTTAAGTGGACGTTTGCATACATCGAGTTTACCACATTTATTATACCATGACATGAATTATGATGCTGTTACTTTTCTGTAGCTTGTTGCTAGAATTTTCTGAAGAATAAGAAGTGTTTAACCCTAAAGCGACTAGGGGATGGGCCTAAAAGACCCCCCCCCCAACATAAACTATGATTATTTTGTAATGCTTAAAGGTTTCACGCTGCCGTTAGTTTTGTGCAACTTTTGATACTAAATTTGCATGCCCCGCATGTACGATTACAGCTACATCACATTTTCATGGTATGTCTTCACAGATGAGATGATGAACACAGTTCTCCCCAACACAAACAAGAAAATCAACAACTTTTGCTCCACCTTGTCACCTGAAGGGCTGAACTGCGACAAAATAACCAACAGGGATATGAGCTCTAATGGAAATGCTGTGCCGCCGGGGAATGCTTGCCCAGAACCTTCTTGATGTCAAGTGGCTCTTTGGAGAGCGAGTAGGCCATCCCATATTTGGAGCTACTATGAGCAAGAACAGGTTCAAGTTTCTCATGACAAAACTCTCCTTTGATGATGAAAAGACCAGGCCTTGAAAGGTGGAAGAATGACCACTTTGCTGCATTTCGGGAGCTCCATGATACAACGTATTCTGAACAGAAACTGTGCCCAGGTAGTCAACCCAGCTGACTTCATCACCATTGACGAGACCCTCTACCCCATGAGAACAGGAATTGGCTTTCGTCACTACAATCAAAGCAAGCCTGCAAAATACGGAATGCTGTTTTGATCCTTGAATGACGCAGGGTACCCATGCACATATGTCACCTCTGTGTACGCTGGAAAACTGACTGAAGAACTAACACGTTACTACGTGGCTGGCCCAGAACAAATCGTAAAGTACTTAGTGAAGGAGATGGAAGAGCACAGACAGCTGAGAGAGTGCAATGTTACGATTGACAGACTCTACACCTCATTCCCTGTCAGTCACTGTGGTGATGATGGCGTGGCCGGGTCAGTAGCCAGTTTGACAACCAGCTCTCCTTCTCATTTACATGCTATAAAGACCAAGGCAAAAAGAGCAGCCCTAGTAGCAGAGGCAAAAGGACTCAGATGCCTACAAGAACTGGAATTAGAGGAGCTCAAGCTCAAGCAGAAGAGTAGTCTGCTGAAGCTGCAGACACAGCTTGACATTACGAAAGTTGAAGAAGGTCTTTGTCTTGTTCTTGTTGTACAAGTATTGGTCTTCATCTTCTCTTCTTCTTTTGTTGTATTTTTGTGTTGGTGAACTGACACCTAAATACTGATTTCCTTATTATGTAAATAAATTTAGTTTAATCAATCATATCCCATCAGAGTCATACCCATAGGGTTCTTATCAATAGTCCCACATGAAAACCCCACTGCGACATTGGTGTCAGGAGACGGACATACATGTAGTGAATAGACTGGATTGGCCAACAAGACACAAAACAACATCAACAAAGAACTTGGAAGTGGATGAACAGCGACCCTCAATGTCGGAGATCTTCATCGATGTTGATAATGAACGACAGGGAATCATCAGGATAGATCGTGGGGAAAATACTTTGTAAACACATTGTATGATTGTGACTATTAGATATTTTAGTCATTGTGTATTTGATACTCTGTGCATATATTGTTAATTCTTTCCTCGTAAACCAGCAGCATACCTCGTGATACTGACAATGGAGGAACAGGGACTTGAGATGCTCACAGCTCTGGTATATCCAAAATGATAGCAGCTCTCACTAGAGCATTTCAGAGTCTTTTTGCCTCTCGAGTACTTCCAGCAATCAAGCTTTCTAAATTCAATGGTACTTCAGTTAAACCAGGAAACCCAACAATCACGGTTTGATGAGTTTGAGGAATACAAATTGTATTGTGCACTTTACAAGTTACAAGGCAGAGAGAAGGTGCAGGTATTGTTACCTCATCTAGCTGGACCAGCAAACGATGTAGTCCTCTGTTTAGAGCCCAATGAGAGAGAAAATTATGAATGCCTGTCAACGGCCTTCAAGTCTCACTTTGCTCTTCAGGAAATGGTACAGTCCCTCACAAGTCAATTACATGGCCACATCAAACAGGAAGGTGAATCCCTCCCTGCATACAGTAGCGCACTCATCAGAATACAGTATATGATTGGATGGAAACGGTCCCATCAACTGATGAACAGGCAGCTCTGTCTTAACCGTGTGATAGTACAATTGATTCATTCAAGAGGTATGAGACAAATAAGTGAAGAGACAGATTAGACCTACAGCCCTGGATACTGCTTGAAATTCTTTCCTTGTTATGAGAAAAGAGGTTCCAGAGTTATTTTCAGATGAAAGCATCTCATCATCCAAAGCCAGGATCAGAGAATGTGAAGTGGAAGCAACTAGAATCACATCACAAGATGATGTGTCTATGCAACACATAAAGGATGAAATCCCAGGACTGAAGGAAACACAACAGGAAGTAGTAAAGGTAGTGGCTGAGATGAAACAGAACACAAGTATCCAGCTGCATCCTAAAAAACTGGAGAAATGGTGTTCTAACTCTGCACAAAAAGGACATGTTAAGAATGACTGCAAATCACCAACAGATTGTTTCAAGTGCAGACAAACTGGGCACATCAGAAGTGACTGTCCGAATGAGGCTAAAGACAAGAAAGAGAAGAAAACAGAAGCAGAGGTGAAAGCAGTACACAAGACAGGTCATCTCTGACATGATTGTCAAGAGTCCCATGACAGAAGCAAAGATTGCTGGTGTCACTACTGGTCAGAAGCGGATCTAGAGGGGGGGGGGGGTGGGTTGCAACCCCCCCAAAAAAAAAAAAAAAAAAAAAAAAATCTGGGGACCATCTTTTTTTAATCTTATCTTTTTTTTTTAAACTTGTAATTTTATTTTTTTTCTATTTATGTATTTATTTTATTTTTTATGATTATTATGATTATTATGATTTTTTTTTTTTTTTTTTGGGGGGGGGGGGGGGGGGAAGGGAGGGGGATGGGCGAACAAATGTCATGGAGTCCCTTGCCCCCCCCCCCCCCCCCCCCAATCAGCTTTTTTTAGGACACGGGCCACCGCTGAAGTGACAAGCTAGGCCAGCGTTGCCATGTGGGGATTCTCATCCCAAAAATCCCCAAATTAAAAAAAAAAAAATGGGGGATTTTTTAAGTCTTTGGGGATGAAAAATAAATATTTGGGAATGAAAATAATATTGAGTTTTATGTAAAACGAATTTGGGGATTTTCTGTCAAAATTTGGCAACTTTGGGGATTTTTGAAGTGTCGTTTGGGTGGGCATTTTGTGAAGATTTGACCTGGCAACGCTGAGCTGGGCTGCTCATTTCCTGGATTACTTGTTCAAGTTGCTCAATTTTTATCAGTCTGAGTGACAAGCATTATGGAACCTGCAAATAGGGCAAAGATGTTGCGGCAATCCAGTCTCGCATCTTTCTTTACTGGAAGGTATGTTTGAATCATGCAAAACAGTTGGCATACAGGGTAAATTACCATACATGGGGTGTTACGGACGTGTTGTAATACTACAATTTGAGTAAATAAAACCAGAAGCGGATCTAGAGGGGGGGTTGCAACCCCCCCCCAAAAAAAAAAAAAAAAATCTGGGGACCATTTTTTTTTTAATCTTATCTTTTTGTTTTAAACTTGTAATTTTATTTTTTTCTGTTTATGGCAATGACCTCTATACCAAAAATAGTGGTGTTTTAGATGCAAGAAAACGCCATTTTCACACACAGATTTTCAAAAATTCTCCCTACTGTGGGAGGGGGGACACCCCCCTCCCACACCCTCCCCCCCCCCCCCCCTCGCTCGCTCCGCTCGCTCGGGCTTGGTCGCTTCGCTCCCTCGCATACTGCCCCCAACCCCCTCCTTTATAAAAAGCTAGATCCGCCCCTGAAAACACATCTGGCCCGGCAGGCCCGGGGCGCTGCGCGCCCACGCTTCGCAAGGAAAGGGCGCTCAGTCGCCCGACTGGTCAGTTTACAATTTGAGTAGCCCCAATTCTTTGTATCTGTGTTGTCAACTGGCCTTACATTGCAGGAAAATGCAACTAAATTTTACAAATTTTCATGGGGGGGTTAATTTGGCAATGACCTCTATACCAAAAATAGTGGTGTTTTAGATGCAAGAAAACGCCATTTTCACACACAGAGTTTCAAAAATTCTCCCTACTGTGGGAGGGGCGACACCCCCCTCTCGCTCGCTCCGCTCGCTCGGGCTCGGTCGCTACGCTCCCTCGCATACCGCCCCCAACCCCCCCCCCCCCCCCTTTATAAAAAGCTAGATCCGCCCCTGCTGGTTGCATAATCGACACTGGAGCGGGAGCCAGTCTGATTCCAGTCAGCTACTTTAGGTCCACTTGATGGTACTGGTAGCGGAGTGAAAGTGATTGGAGTTACTAGCTGGTAATATCATTTCAATACACTGTAGTTGGTTATGTGAAAGCTCCAGTTGCCATTGATGAGAAAGTAGCACAGGTAGGATTTCTTGTAGTCAGTGATCAGGTTTAATTGGTTAGGTTAAATGTATACTGATATAAAGTCTTTTTTTTTTTCGTCCTGAAACAGCTGATCAAATGTATTATATTTGTTTGTAGATGTTTGTATACAATGTACATGTATATATTTGTGTAACTATCAGTTGTGTTGTGATGGACCGGGTCCATTGTATTTCTTTCCTTGTACTTACCTGCCTGTGGGTAGGTAGTAACCTAGGATTGTTTATTACATGCTTTCATTTGTGAAGGAAATAAAGTATGTTATATATAGAGTACTAAACGGAGAGGTAAATTTCCTGTCATTTTGAGATGCAATGCCCTACAAGCACGGATGGACGAAAGGGGGATTCAGAATATGCCAGGTTGGGATCTGACTGAGAAGACCCTTGGAATAAGAAAAAAATCTCCAAAGAAAGTCAGAACCTCATTGCTGAAAACATGGGAAGGTGAAGTTGTGCCACCATTCCCAGTGCGAAGCGTACTCTGTTGTGTAACCATCATGGAGTATAGTTGTGTAACCATAATGGAAGATGATTTGCAAGTGACAATTGCTAATAGGTCCAACAGTAGGATCAGTATCAGTTGAGGCACTGTTACTGCATCTCTACAGTAGAAATAAAAGAGGGAGAGAGAGGAAGTCACTATTAATGATGGAGAAAGAATGGTGGAAGTAATCATGGAGAAAGTGACAGTAGAAGCTGATGCTGGAATGGAAGCAAGCCTTCAGTCACAAGGAGTGAACATAGCAACAGATGCACAGATCTGCATGAGTAAGAATGGACAAAGTCCTTGAACTCTTTCGAGACGACGATCCAACAATGCAAGACCCAAATTAGACTGAGTTTAGATTAAGGGATTATCACCTTGTCAACTTCGTATAAGTGTTGAGCATTTAATATCGCATGATTATTAGCAAGTACAGCGTGTGTTACGAAATCATACATACAGGCAAAGGGACATATGCAAGTTTGTTTAACCCTAAAAAGACTGGGCTATTTTGGTAGCTCGAAAGACTGGGGGGGGGGGGGGGGCCTAAAGGGCCCCCCCTTAAGATCTCGGCCGTGGATCGCGCGATCGCCGCGGAAATTTGCACAATGGTAGTGTGCAATGTAATCTACAAGATCGTATATTTAAATTTTACAAAACAGTCTTCTTTTATTTTATTTTGATTAATTATGCTAATTTATGCAAGAAATCAGACTCTTTGATCTAAATCAGTAAATAAAGCTCGAAAAGTGCTCATTTTTGGTCTAATTATTCTTTGTG
Source organism: Diadema setosum (assembly GCA_033980235.1). Taxonomy (NCBI): domain Eukaryota; kingdom Metazoa; phylum Echinodermata; class Echinoidea; order Diadematoida; family Diadematidae; genus Diadema; species Diadema setosum. The sequence continues at coordinate 15,603,044 of CM067072.1, forward strand.
GCATTCTTAGCAAATGCACTTGAAAAAAAATTCGGTATCAAAATTAATTTCTTATTTATTTTATTGTTTTATGAATTTCTTATGTATTTCCTTGTTTTTCGACCTTTTGTTTTTCTTGTTTTTTTTTACAAAATTTGTGGCAGACCCTTTTTGAAGCATAATACTCCTAAAACAAATTAATTTTAGCCATTGAGAGTAAAAATAAGCATATTTACATGAACCATGTGAAAAAACTCAATTTGCATTGACTTTGTACGCAAAATCACATTTTTGAGCCATTTTCAGCCTCACGTGCATGTACAAAAAGTTATGTAACTTCAGAACCGTACCCCCGGGCATCACAAATTTGGTGTCAAAATGTGCGGGAAACTCGAAAGAAAAATGTCATAGAGCATCGCGGCGAGAGCATTGCGCGTTGCCGTAATCGCGCGAAATGTCGAGGGGGGGGCCTTTTAGGCCCCTCCCCCCCCCCCCCCAGTCTTTTTAGGGCTAATGGTCAGTCTCTAACTTTCCATGGAAAGTGCTGACCTAGTGACAAGACATGACCATGCTGAAGGATGACAGCACTTTGGATGGGTCATCAAGGTTGCAAAGTCCAGAGTAGAATTTCCTGTGTTAGATACAGTGTTGAGCTTGTTGTATAGATCTGATGGAGATCATGTGACACGGCTACAAGGAGGGATCAGCACCATGACAGTTATGAGTTGGTTGGAGGTTTTCTTCCTTCTCTTCGTTTCTTTACATCTGTCTTCTACCTTCTGAACATCGAGTGTGTGTACAGTGAATCACAGCCGTGACAAATCTCATTCAACTGTACAACCTTGAGTCTCTGTGTTTCATCTGGCAGTGCCTGACCTGACAACAATCTCCTTTTCCAGACTACGACACCACCAACCAGGATTGGACTCTCTGTAGCTTTAAAACAGCCAGAATATGTATTGATGACATTAAGACATGAATGGAAAAAAAAACGGTCAGAAACTTGACGACTGTAAGTCAGAATTTACTCTGATAGGCTCCAAACAAATGTTATCCAAATTGAAATCCTACACAGTAGACTCCCATTATAACAAAGTTTTTGGGACTGGCTGTTTTCTTTTGTCATATTGCAATTTCATTATAACTGAACAAATAAACAACAGAAATACATAGAGCGGATAAAGCTGCGGCCTTAAGTTTTTACTTCATTGTCAACTGGAATTCCTTTATAACCGTGTTCATTATAAATGGAGTGCATTGTACATATTATGTTAGAATTGGTAAGGGCAGTCTTATGGCTTTGAACAAAGTCTGAAATCTTGGTGTTGTATTTAATACAAATCTGTCATTCAAGACTATATTTCATATGGATCCCAACTGGTGAGATTTCAATTGCGTAACTGAACTCAATTTGAAGATGTTAAGCTAGATCATCAGCAGAAGTATTGATAGATGCTCTCATTTCGTCCCGCCTGGATTTCAGCAATTCTCCGTTATGCAACCTTCCACAAAAAGAAATTAGTAAATTTCAATATTTTTAGAATTGTACTGCTAGATTACTCACCAATATGAAGAAAACAACACATATTACCCCAGTACTTCTGTCCCTCCACTGGCTCCCTGCAGAAAAACCTATTATCTTCCTGATCCTTCTGCTTGTCTACAGTGCATTGCACTGATTTGCCCTTGCCTATCTTCAAAATTCTCTTCATTTTCACCAACCATCACATAATCTCCCGTCATCTAACTCAAAAATTTTACAGGTAGCTCGGATCAAACATAGTTGGGGGACTGTGCTTTTTCATACATGGGCCCAAAACTTTGGAAAAACCTTGCAATATCTCTACAACAAGCACCTTCTATTGATTTATTTTAATTGAACCTCAAAACCTAGTACCTTTTTAATATGCATTGACAATTGTTTACATGTATGTTTATTTATATATATTATGTTTGTTTCCTTTTTGTTCCTTATGTTCTGTCATCTATAATACTGTGTTGTAATGTAACACACTTATTCAGTGTTTCCACAGCACCATGAGCAGCTCTTTAGGTACAATGAGTGCGTCATAATACTACAAGAATATTTACAAAAAAAAAAAAAAAAAAATCAGTCCATTTGAAGCTTTATTTCAGGAATTAGAGCTTATAATCTGATGCACAAAAAAAATATCATACATAAATTAGGATGATTAGAATAATTTAGAGAAAACAACCATGTTTTGGAAACAAATAATGATTTATTCTTGGAGATTATGCAATGGGCAATGTGTGTGCCAGTTTCAACAAGATCATGTGATTGACAGCCATGATCTTGGGAAAAATAAGCCCCCTGGGTTATACAAATTCAAAATAACCCAAGCTACAAAAGGTAAAATACCAGTGACTTTAAAAGCAAGCATTCAGAGTGTTTTGGTTGTTTTTTTTTTAAGAAATGAAATAAAAAGTGAAGATTACACCTCATCCTCAATCAATGGACTTAAGGATCACTTTGTGTATATTATTGTTTTACAAGCCTTACAAGCAACATTCACGATACAAATCCTCCAAAACCTCACAAATTTCATTCCTTTGGTCTTAATTATGGATATTAGGGACAGCAAAGCAAATATGCAGTATACTGTGAAAGTGGATATTTTCATGCGACTAATTCTTCGCACTCGGCTGGATAAGAAGAGTTTTGAGGGTTTTTAATTTTGCGGAATCAAGACAGCAACTACTGGAACATATGGCAAGCAAACATATTCGCATGCTTTTATTTTTGTGCTAATATTGGGTTGCATGAAATGCGCAAAAAATTTCAACAACGCAAAAATGTCCGCTTTTACAGTATTGTCTTTCGAGTATATATGAAAGGAGAGTTGATATGGTTTCAACTTGTTACTGTTCACCCATATTCTAATTTTAATACACGGACACACAGAGGAATAATTTCTCTACGACGCTTGGTGGATGCTCTCAATGATATTATGGAAACTTGCCCTTCTTGGTTATCAATGCTGATGCACTGACTAAAATCACTGTAATTTAACATGACTGCAACTCTCACTTTGAAAACAAGGGTCAAGTACAGATTAGGGTACGACTATGAGAAAGACGGTCTAAAGCACAAAAGAAGTCAGCGATACACACAGCATGTGGACCAATCAGGGCTGGGCTACAGCCAGCTGAATCATGTTTGCTGTATCAAACGATGAAGTAAGGTTTGCACCCAGAATCCAGGATTTGTGAGCAGCTTCCATCAAAATCTGAGAGATTCTTCTGAGCAGAATGTCACCAAATAGTCTCCCCTCACAGGACAACATCTCATCAAGAAAGTGGCACACGTATATTTGGTTGGCATCTAGCAATGGCAATATGAATCTGAAGAAGCCAAGAAAACTCTTCTCCAGATGATCCTCAAGTACAAAGAATGTTCTCTGTTGAAGGGTTACATAAACGATGCCCCTCGCACCACTGTTCACTTCCCACATCAGCAGATTCCAGGCAGTTTGTGGCATTTCTGTTGATATCAGCATTGACAAGCAGGCATCTCCATGGTCGGGACACAGCTGTCTCCTTGGACATCCCAAGTGTACATATCAAGTCTTCTCTGAGAGACTCTGAGAGTTCAAGTCATTATGTCTCACAATATTTAGGTTTACCACACTTCATTTTGACATGACACACATGTATGAAGGGGCTACCTTCTGTCCCCAACAAGGCTAACAGTTTGATGATGAGTCTGACCCGAGGCAGAGTAAACACGGCATTTCATCATGAAAAGTGGATGCCTTCCTTGTTAAAGCTGGTCAGCAGTCTAGGAGAAGAGAATGGGAAAAATCAAGACAAGGATTTGATTAGTTGTCACAGCATCAGCATTTAAGCTTAAGGGATCAGGCTCAGGTTAGCAGTTTGCACTTTTCATCTTGACATTGCAAATAAGATTTGTTTTGAGAATTTATTTGGACTGAAGAGTGGAACAAATAGCTATGGACTAATGAAACTTAAGGTTAGACAAATCAATTGATGTGAGGTGATCCCCTAACCCATTTTGATGATTCCTGCCACGTTTGGTCAAAATCCAGCTACCACTTTTCAAGAAGAACATGAAAATGTGGAAATGTGTGCGCATGATGGAAGCTGGACGATGCCAGATGGTGAATAATTGAACTAGCTCACTTGAGCCATTTGTCAGATGTGAGCTCAAAGTCATATCACAGTAATGATATTACATGTTTCAGCAAAAATGACTAGATTCATAAAATGATAAAAAAGTCACCTAAGGAAGTCATCAATGTCCATGGTCCTTGCTCTCATGCCATCAAACTGGTTTGCCTCAAGGATCTTGCACACCTTTTCCTTCATGTCCAGATTCTCTGGAATCGGCTGTGTGGTGAATTAAAATAGAGTTGATATACACTGTAGTGCCATTTACAGCATGACGGGAGCCAAAAACATCACAAGAGATTAAACAATTATCACAACAATCATGCATCTATACAGGAGACTAGTGATTATTTTATCCTACAGCAATAATCAGCACTGCAGCATTTAGTTTCTCAGTCACCTTGAAACAGTAATCAAACTCTGAAGTCAAGAAGAAAACAAAACATCAAAGAAAACATAGCATATCAACCACCCACACTGCATCATTTCTGACATATGTTTGACTTTTTAATTTCTAATTTGTGACATGAAATTTCTTGTAAGTAGGTGAAGATGTAAAAGAATCAGTAAGCAGCAGATATTAAAGGAATCAGCAAGGTTGTATTATCAACTTTAGGTTGTTGCTCACAAGAAAATATAGCAGAGAACAATTATATTCTTCAACAGGGTCTTTCCACAAGCAACAATGACCATGAGAAACTAAGATGAGATGAAAGAGTAACAGTACGGATTAATGTGAGAGACTATCAAGGGTTTATATACCTAGATGTACAAATGAAGAGTTTGTTTGCAAAAACCGATAAGTCCATTTTTGAAGATTTTGAAGTATGGTCTCTGTCATAAAGTACAAAACAATACCTTTTAAATGATATATTGGTCACTACATACAAAGGTACATTTTTGAAGTTATGATCAAAAGAAGCAAAAATTTTCAAATTATTCTCTTTATTTTTCTTGACCTTTAATCGCAAATATCTCCATTTGGCAAATATGGACTTATCGGTTTTTTGCGAACAAACTCTTCAAATGATAATCAAGCTATAATTCCAATGTTGTAGGTGACTTACGATGTTCTTGACTGAACAGTGTATCCTGTAGTTCTTCTCCAGCATTTCAATAATGCCCTTATTCCTGTAAAATGACCAAAAATTTATATCTTTGAGATACATTTTTAGCTGGAAATAAGTTTGCAAACAAACAGAAATGGCATTCAGTAAGACCCAGTGAAAACTTTTTTTTTTTTTTTTCCTGCAAGAGAGCCCCCAACTATAAATTTGTGAGAAAGCAACATTTACTGTAAATATTGAATATTTCGCGAGCTTTTTACTTTCGCGAACTTCGCGAATCAGGTGCTATTCGCGAAATTGAAGACACGAGAAAACATTGATTAATCAAATCAAATCGCACAATACACTTTATGATAGCAGGAATCTGGTGAACAATTCATGTATACCAAGTGATGCTCTGTGGGCAAAAAATAAAGAATAAATAAATAAACTAAATCAATAAAAACATAGCTTTGTTGTTGGAGCAGCTGATTTTTTCCTGATAGTTTGTGTGCAATTTATCATATTGGCATAAATCATCTGAGGTGGTAAAAAAAAAAATCTTAAATCAATTTCTTTAGTCCTAACTTCACTGTACTGTATGAAACAAACTCACAATCAATCAAGCAATGAAAAAGGAAACATGCTTTTTCAATCAATTGATGAAGAAGGAAATATACTTTCAGTGATTTTGAAATTAAATTTGCACTGAATGTTGCACTTCCTAATGTCACAATGCTATGTCAAGTTCTTGAATTACTCATCTAATCCATCAGATGAAACTAATAAATTGCATTCGATCAAGAACTGATGAAGAAGAAAAATAGACAACAGACGACAAACATTGTGCATATTGGGCAAACAAGCTAAAAATAACGAATATGATCCTGCTGACACAACCAGCATGATATACTTGCCTGAATGCTGCCGAGAGTGTCTTGTTTTTTCTCACAAACGCTATCCGCACCAAACCATCCCACTCCTACACAAGACAAAATTAAAAAAAATGAAAGTACCAAACATACTCCAACAGCACAAAATAATGATAATGCCTCTACTTATGAAAAAAAAACAATGTTTGAATCAACATCTTGACTGCACATATTAACTTTGAAACAAACCACTTGCATGAAGATGAGACATTCACAGCATTAAACCATATATAGTTTTTAGACAAGATTTTGTTTTCAGTTAAAGGGGAAGGCTAGTAACTGATCAGTGGGAATCAGTGGAAATGCTGGGGGATGATTGTTCCAATCCTTATGGGATTCATTCAAGAGTTCATTGTATATCTATTGTTGTGTGAAAATGATTTGCTTCAGAATGGTCTCATATTCAAGTAATGTGCAGTTTAATGCTTCCAGGTTAGCGTCCCTGCTCAGTGACGGAGCATTAATCTGCACATTACTTGAATATGAGACCGTTCTGAAACAAATCATTTTCACACAACAACAGATACACAATGAACTCTTGAATGAATCCCATAAGGATTGGAACAATCATCCCCCAGCATTTCCACTGATTCCCACTGATCAGTTACTAGCCTTCCCCTTTAAGGTCACATTCTAACAGAAGGGCAAACTTGAAGCACATGACGTACTCTCTATTGTGCGGCAACAAGGAAGCAGGGAATATTTTTCCTGTTATCTCATTGCAATTGGTGGTGCCTTTTCACAAGACTGCTTTACAAAATTTCTAGTGTGTAGCATTTTTTTTTTTTTTTTTTTGGGGGGGGTCTTTTTTTATACATAGGATTGTACTGAACTTTGTTATAAGTATTTTCCCACTGATCAAAACTACTTATCAAATTTGAGAAGTAAAATCATTCCCTGAGAAGCGGTTCAAGACTCCACTTTGTGGGGTGAATATAAATCTAGATGCAGAGAGATGCATGCAGAAACACAAATGCTATTAAATCTATTCTAATGCACTTTTACCTGAAAGTTGATGGGTGGTGGGGGGTTTCTTGGTTCGATTCGTACAACGCTGGATTCAACCTTTGGTGGTGGCTTGAAATTATTTCTTCCAACCTGGCAAAATTATCAAAATGAATAAAAACCATTTTGATGAACAAACCTAAATACTTGATTTCAAAGAATGAAATGACCTGGAGTACATATGTACATGATTAAAAAACAAAACAAACCAAAACATTGAGAGAGTGAGAGAGAAAGAGAGAGATAGAGAAATAAATGAGCTGTTTTATCACAAATCTGTCTTTCGAAAACTACAAAAAAAAAAAATTTCCAACAAAAATAGTTGAATTACTATCAAAAAACAAACTGCACAGTGATGATCCTAATCCAAAAATCAGATAACACTGTGCACAATGAAATCTTTTGAAGACAATTTTTCAATAAACTTTGCTCCTGTTTGTTAGCACATTTAAAATTCTAAATTTTACATCAATGCTCAATAGGAATCCCCTGCAAGATTTTTTGTTCACAAGTTCTCTTTCATGTTCTAATCTTTGTTCATCATTTCGTAACATGCAACCTGCTATGTTTAATATAGAAATGCTACACATACATTCAATATGACCATGCAGAAACACAATGAAATCAAGTCACATACATCCTCCTGTTCATTCACTCCATTTATGATTTTCAGAACTGCATATCACAATCTATGCACAGTTTCAACTGGTGCCACTACATTTTCATCATCAACACATTGTCACGGTTACCTTCATCAGGTGATCAACCCTTGCCAAAAGCTGTGTGTTTATTGACAGTCTGCAGTACAGTTTGTCCCCTGGCCTAGCTACCAGCCGCTGGGCAAATTCTAGCTGGAACATCAGCACAGCACACCTGTAAGTATTTGAGTTGTAAATGATTAATATCATCAGTAATAGAAATGTAATGATGATGATGTTAATAAAGATTGCAAAGTACCACTACTACCACTACTACTACTACTAGTATGTAATACCATACGCTACTAAAATATCATAAAATATTTATCTGTAATCATTTTCATTCTAAGTTTTCTTATTTTCTTCATTTTCTCCTTTCTATAATGAATAATATTATACTAATAATAAATGATAGTAATAATAACTATCATTATTGTCATTACTACTATTACTATTATAATCATTACCATTCACTGTTATTACCATTATCATTATCCGTATCCGTACAGTGCACTCCCATTATAACAAATACGGTTATAAAGAAATTCTGGTTACAACGAAGTAAAAATTCAGGCCGCAACATTATCCACTCTATGTACAGTGAAACCCCGTTATAACGAGTACGGTTATAACGAGGAACCGCTTATAACGAGGTGATCGCGTCGGTCCCGTTTTCCTTTGCGTGTAAACCTATGGCAAAACGAATCGGTTACAACGAGTTTGGTTATAACGAGGACATTTTCGGCGCATCATGATAAAGAAAAACATAAGAAATTTGATCGGATATAACGAGGTACCATTTTTTGACTTGCCGCTTTTCAAACACGCGACAAACGAAACATTGAAAATCGAATTCACGCTATCCATGTCTTTTTCCCGTTTTGCAGAGAACAGTTCCTTCCATGTTTTCTTCTAAACCACGCAATAAGACACATTAATACCATCAGATGTTCCTACTAAATTATCAAACATAATCATTCGATTTTCTTTTTCGCGAGATCACACGCGTGCGTAATGTTATAGGTCAGACCAGCGTGACAGCGCAACAAGGGAAAAAAGATAATGCACTCAAAAACTTTTCATGTAGCGACACTCGTGGCAAAATACAGAAATTGGAATGCGTGCGCAACTCAACATTATATCCTTTCCATTTTGTAGTCCCGACTTCCAGTTCTTTCGCTGGTGCTGGTTAGCAAATATGAGTGTATGATTACAGCCGAAATAATTAATGAAATCACGATCTCACCGGGTGACAGTAGCATAAAAATAAAACGCGAAGGGATATTCGGAAGAAGATAAAGAACGCATCTTTAATCCCTTCGGGCGCAACGATAATACATTGTATGAGATTACAGCCGAAATGATTCATAAAATCATCGCATTCCCGCTGGGCACCAACAGCGTAAAATAACCTCGCAAGTTACGGTAAACGACGCACGTAATGTTACTCTGAAATCATCGCAATCTCGCCGGATATGACAGTAGCGTAAAAATAGTTGAATAACGCATGTTAAGCTACTTTAATCGGTGTTCAGAAGAAGAAACAAACGCATTTAAAAATTTGAATAGATCTGGGTTTGTTCATTATCACAATTCTAACAACGCATTTCACAATGAAGATTTTTCTTTCTTTAAGAATGGTCTACGAGGAACAGCTAGATTTGCATAAAAAGGATCACAACTTGACCTTCGAACTTCAATCCTGTCGCATATTTTTCAAGAACGGACGTACAAAACGCAAAGAAGAAAATGAACTAATCATCTTCAATCCCTTCGGGGGCAACGAACATACATCGTATAAGATTACAGCCGAAATGATTCATGAAATCATTCCCGCTGGGCACGAACAGCGTAAAAATACCCCGCAAGTTACGGTAAACGACGCATTTATGTTATTCTGAAATCATCGCGATCTCGCCGGTTGACAGTAGCGTAAAATAGTTAAATAACGCATGTTGAGCTACTTAATCGGTGTTCAAAAAAAGAAACAAATGCATTTAACAATTTGAATAAATCTGGGTTTGTTCATCATCACAATTTTAACAACGCATTTCACAATGAAGATTTTCTTTCTTTCAGAATGGTCTATGAGGAACAGATCTACGTAAAAAGGATCACAACCTTCTAACTTCAATCCTGTCGCTTATTTTTCAAGAACGGACGTACAAAACGCGAAGAGATTTTCGGAAGAAAAAAAAAACAACAACGCATTTTAATCCTTTCGGGCGCAACGATCATGCATTGTATAAGATTACAGCCGAAATGATTCATGAAATTATCGCATTCCCGCTTGACACCAACAGCGTAAAAATATCTCGCAAGTTACGGTAAACAATGTATTTATGTTACTTTATTTGCGGTGACGTTTAGAAAATGTAACAAACGCATTTTATACAATCTGATTTTAATATAATATAGAAATAAAAATAATATAGATATGGAATAATTTCCCTTTATTCTTTCGATAATAATGAGCCATAATTGCATAATAAAACGCAAAGGATGTTCTTAACTTTCGTTAATGGGTATATTATAACGTCATCCTTACTGTATGTTTTTCTTTGTTTTTGATGAGTACCGTTATAACGAGGTACCAGTTATAACGAGGTAATATCGCCGGTCCCACAGACCTCGTTATAACAGGGTTTCACTGTATTTTTATTGTTTATTTGTTCACTTATAAAGAAATTTTGATAAACGAAAGAAAACTGCCGATCCCAAGGACTTCATTATAACAGGAGTCCACTGTATCATCAGCACCAACATTATTAGCATTATCATCATAATCATCATCTCGATTACTGTAAAGCGAGGAATGTTCGCGTGCATTTTAATTTCGCGAATTTCGCAAGCGCCAAGATTCGCGAAATTAAAATGCACGCAAAAGTTTGTGTCTACACTATGTGAATTGAATGACAGTGGCATTTTGCGAAAATTTCATACCGCAAAAGAGGCCGTCGGCTCCAATTCGCGAAAAACACATGCCGCGAATATATCATGTTTTACAGTACATAATTATAAATCTCAGTGCCAGAGAAGTGTTTTCCAAGGAAGATCTTCTCAAGTAGTTTTGGTGTCACTCTGGTCAAACATTTACATCTTGGAATGGCTAAGCTCATTCATATCCACAGAAGCTAAACTGCAGTGCTCAGAACTAGTATACCCTGTGAAGTATAATATGTCTTTCTACTAGGCAGTTGGAAATGATGAGTGGCCTCAAATCAACATGGTGTTATCATGTTTGACTTTGGGTGGTCAACTGTCTTGGTAAATATGATATTTTTACCTGCTCTCTAAAATTGAATCTATGCTAAGTGGTACAAAATAACAGAACATGACTAGAAAAGGCACATGTATGATGAAAGACAGGTATTTCAGAGGAAATCCCCTCATAAAATGAGAATTTGAACAAAAAATGTATGAAAAAAGAGCATTCTCCATGATGAGAAGAGCTATGTACATTGTAGAAAGGTCATTGCAAATACCAACCTAGAAAGTCACACAGTATAATGGACCTAAAGAATTACTGAAAATCATTGCCAATGCGAAAGCTGCATTGCAAATAAAAAACAGCAAAATTGTGAGTAAACACATAATCATGGAGAAGTTAATTTCAGTGCGACTCATTTAATTGAAACAATGATAATAAATACTCTCCTCTGTTAAGATAAGGATTTTTGGACTACTTCTGATAAATAAGCTACATTCACAGCAATGTCTGTTATCAGATGCCACAACACTGGCACAAACAGTAAGTCATATACATGCCACAGCAGCAACAAATCAATCTAAGGATTAATATCAGTTTTTCTAAAGGGCAATGAATGGAGAGAGTACCTGAAGAATGGACGGTGGAGGAGCAGCTTGAAGACAAACGGAGACGAGATCTGGTAGGGAAGATTGGCCACACAGACATCAAAGAATGGGAGGTCTGTCTTGAGAACGTCGCCCACAATCACCTGCAGCTTTGGGCCAAATGCCCTGGAACATAATACACAACAGAGAATGGTGGGACAATAACATGCATTAGAAACTGGTCTGGTTCCACTATGCAACAAACAGTAAGTATGCAAAGCACCACCACTCTTGTTCTACGTATCTTTGGCTCGGTGTGCACATTACAATGAATGTGCATGATCACATCGACTGCATCCAATCTTTATGTTTCCAAATTTGTAGACTTTTGTGGGTGCTCCGATTGTTCTCACAGAATACCTTATTTTTTTTCATTTACAGTAAAAACAGATGTGGGAAAATGAACAAATGCAGATGTGAACTATCTCTTTATTTCACAGCAGCAAGGTAAATGTAAACCTGATTGGAACACTTTACTTGTGTTGATTAGACTTGAAGTCAATTGTAGTTTGGTATCCAAACTGAATATTCAGTAATATATTTTGCTATTTACAGTACAGTGTTAAAAAAAAAAGTGTCATGGGTAACATGCTGATACTCCCTCCCCCTACCCAACCCTAGCATGCGCACCCAATGTTTTGCCCCCCCCCCCAAAAAAAAAAAAAAAAAAAAAAAGAAGAAGCACACAATATGAAACAAAATACAATGTTGGAAGAAGGAGAAAAATATTGATAGCTTCACAGACAAATGCTAATATCTCCTTTTTGTATTTGTGGGATAATGCCTAACCATGTATGGCAAGGTTCTTCTTTTAAGACAGTTTCAAATATCTTTTTGAATCCCTCAACACAGGGTAATATTTTTTACAAAGTTTGACTAGTTTTATACTCACGTTCCCTGGACCCTTTTTTGAAGTTCAGCAACAAGACGGGGATCAAGCTCACAAGCAATGACCTGCATGAACAGACATGCAGAAATCATTGTAGAATCACTGAGCTCTACCAATTTCATTGTAAGTTGGGTACAAATCACAATTATCAAAATGAAACTTACACAGAACTACCAGTACTTGTACACAAACTCTGTAATGCACAGATGTATACCAGGGAGGTGGCCCACCTCTCTCTGTGTATACACTTGACAAGCTCAAATCATAGTCAGGACATGAAGAACTCAACTTTAATTTCAATCATCTCGTTCCAAACTGGCGGTTGCACTGTCGCCATGACGATAATACACAATGCTGTAGATGGCGCCATTCACATAATTGCCGGATACAATAAACTCTACTGCTCTTTGTCTCACACATCATAGATCGTGATCATGTTTTTCTGTGTTGTTTTTTGTAACTCCTATCCTATAGAAGAATTTGAGCTTGTTTGACTTTTCTAGATGTGAATGGAGCAGTAAGCATGTGAAGCTCATGTTTGTGTTTCAACTCTTGTTTTCCCTTCTGTTTCTGCATGCATGATCACAATGCTACAAAACAGAACTATTATTGCACAAAAAAAATAGTTGTGATGGAGAACAGAATATACAGTTGAACCTCTCTTATCCGGCCTCCCTTTATCCGGATCTCTCTATTATACGGACGCAATCTCGCCGTGATTTTTTTTTTTTTTTTTTTTTTTTTTTTATAATTACGGGAGGAAAGGGGGATTCCCAACTCCTTTACAACTCCTACACAAACACATATGAATTACATATTACTTCCAACATTAACATACACCTCTATTTTGGAGTCTGTTACTGAGTGTAACAATGAAAAGGTTGCAGTATACACATTACTACATGTGGTACTACAATGGGCTACATCAGTACATGTGTATGTATATGTACATGTATAAAGCATTGAGTCTCCCGTATCCGGCCAAATCCCTTATCCGGATGAGCCCCGGTCCCGACTTGTCCGGATACGAGAGGTTCAACTGTACTCTTGATTAACACTTTATATTATACACATATCATTTCATAAGTGAAAAGATTACCATAAGAAGTGCAGTTAAAACAACATTTGGTGTTTTTTGTTTTGTTTGTTTGTTTGTTTGGTTTTTTTTTTTTATCTCTGCTCTGCAACATAGACATTTATAAAATGAACCAGTTGAGGATGGGCTCCTTTATTACAACACGCATTTCCCATAGACACTTTCTCGAGTATATTTGGGCTCGTCGTAAACGGGTTAAGAGGAATGCCCATACCTTTTTAACTTTGTCCAGCATCTTCACTGTCATGTTTCCTGTACCAGGTCCAACCTCCAACACAGTGTCTGTGCTTCTCAGTGCAGCCTTGTCATGTGGAAGTAAAATTTACAAAAATAATAATAAATCAGTAAGTTAGCATCAAAGAAGAGGAAAATTCATCTAACATCAAAACACATATCCAGTGTTGAAGTGTTAGCCTTGTTTGTGGCAAATCTAACCAACAGATATACACTCAATGTGGTTTAAATAAGAAGTCACATGTCTTCAAAGAAATAAAAAAGAGTGAGATAAACAACGAAAAAGGATCAAATATACATTTAGAAATAAAAAAAAGGATGATACATGATGGAATGGTTTTATATTTTCGTTACTCTCTAAATGCGTAGAGTCGTCGACAGGCTTACATTTTCTAAAGAGCAACTCACAGCCCAAATATGAATGACTTTAACTCTTCTGAGAGCTGTGCTAACAAAACAATGAAAGAAGAAAAAAAAAAAACATACCTTGTTTATGATACCCTCAATGACCAAGGGGTTCTTCAATATGTGCTGACCAATACCAGTGTTGAACAGAATGCCTTGTTAAAAGGAAAAGAAAACAGAAATGTATAAAATCACTACACTGACAGAAAATCTCGGTGTTATATGTAGAATAACTTTGTGACCAACATTTTTGGCATTGTTGCTGTGACTGCTCATTTTTCAGAGATACATTAAGCTGAACATTTCGACTAGCAGTGTAGAGGACCCTCCTTGATGAGCTTTACAAGTATCAACAAGTCAAAGTGGTGGTAAATTACCTGCGTACAGATGATTCTCCTGCACATATCAGTTGAATTTGTGTAGTATACAATATTTTGGACTCGGCATAAGTTGTCAACATTTGAACTACGTCTGTACACATTAAAATTTGAAATAAATCAAATTCTGATGTTGAATTTCACAGGAAAAGCCACCACATATGACCCACCAAATCTTGACATAGTAATTTAGTATAGAGTTCTATGCTGCCCGAACACACTTCGCATTCGGCATTGTAGTTCAGCTGCAGCTCAGTCTCGACTGGTCTCTCAGTCTCAGCTCAGTTTGAGGCCTAAAGTTTACAAAAGACTCAGGCAGCATTTGAAACTGTGTCCTTTTTCCTTTAATCGTTGTGACCTCATTCCCTGGGTACCATACCAGTTCTCCCAAACAGTAACACAAAGTTAACTGCAAGTCTCAATTCTTAGAGTCTTGCATGTTGGTTTATAAATTATACCACACAAAATTTCATATACATGGGACTATCACATGTCACCAGACACAAACACCACCACCAGCCAGGCCATGCCAGTTGTCACTGCACTGCAGAAGTCAGAGCAAAAAAATCACCACTTATACTCACCTTGTTTAAACACCTGCTCGTGGACGCGGGATTTTTTCTCAACTTTAACTTTAGGCATGATTGGTAACTTAAAGTTCTAAGCTTCAATTCACAATGAAATTGAAAACAGTTCGGTGTGTCAGCACGCAGCGAATTTCTGTGGCACGCACCGAATTTCTGTGGCACGCACTTATATCCACTACTACTGGACAAGTGATTGTACCGATACGATGCGAGTGTGCGATACACGCGAGTACACGAACATGTGGTAGAGGCATAGAGCTGTACACAGAACTCGAGCTGTACCTACCTTTACAGCTCTAAGGTGAAACATGTGTTGTGTGCTGGAGTGACACACCAAAGGGAGGTTTGTACGCTCTTTGGTACACACGCTGTAGTATTGCGCAAGAAACTCGTGCGTCGCGCAGATGACATCTAAGAAGCGAAGGCCCGTAGCGGCTTGCAATTGCGCCGTCAATATGCTCGAGAATGTCAGTCAGTATTGTGGTACATGTAGACCTATAAAAAGAAGAAGAAGAAGAAGAAGAAGAAGAAGAAGAAGAAGAAGAAGAAGAAGAAGAAGAAGAAGAAGAAGAAGAAGAAGAAGAAGAAGAAGAAGAAGAAGAAGAAGAAGAAGAAGAAGAAGAAGAAGAAGAAGAAGAAGAAGAAGAAGAAGAAGAAGAAGAAGAAGAAGAAGAAGAAGAAGAAGAAGAAGAAGAAGAAGAGAAAAAAAAAGTCTTAGCATCTCACTTCGTCTCTAAAAACAACATGTATGTGTTCGTTCAAAATTATCCTTTTGGTGCATTCATTTCATTCATAAAATCATGAAAAGTAAAATACCAGACTAGCCAACAACATCATGAGTGCCCCACCCTTCTCCCTCTTCCCTCTCTCCCTCACAAAGCCGCGGCGCCACGTTTTCATCAAAGTGTGTGTGTGTGTGTGGGGGGGGGGGGGGTGGGGAGCAGTTTAGATTTTTCTGGTGCCAGCCCACTTCCGGGTTTCACCATCTAACAAGCAAGAAGAAGAAGAAGAAGAAAAAGACCTTCAGCGCAGCTTTCTGGTGCCCCTTCCAGGGTTTCGTCGGCTAACAAGCAAGGGGGAAAAAGTCTTTCCCGCACTTCTAATTCTACCACTTCAAGGTTTCATCTGCTGGCAACACGAAGCCCTCTGGTCCAATTTGCAATCGGCTTCCAATCAATATCGACTCAAAAGCAAAACAAAGCTTAACCACATTTTTTTTTTTCTGGTGCCACTTTCGAGGTAAAAAAAAAGTGGGGGGGGGGGCAAGTGGTTATACCCTATGTATTCCTATGTATAGGGGAAAGTGGGGTTAGACGGCCCCTGTGGAGGCATTGGAACTTGTCCTTTGCTAGGTATGGTTTGGCCGCATTACCCGTCCACGTTGATTAAATCAGACAAAATGTTTTACTATTTGAATAAAGTTCAATACTATCCCTTTTTTAACTTTAAAAACACGCTCGTTTCTTTGTTCTTTTAGTTCTTAAAGGTTTTAATAGAAGTCACTGGCAAACAACTATTTGACAGGGATTCTCTATAAGCTCAGGTTGAGCAGCCTGAGATTACAAGCAGACCCAACTTTGAGTCATAAGATTCACTGAAAAGCACATTCGCAAGTTCTGCCAGTCCCCATGACCATGTATAAGGCGTGTAAGGGATGCTATTTCTTTTTTTCCCCTTAAAAACAAAACACAACAAAACAAAACAAAACAAAACAAACAGTGTGGCAAAACTATCACAATGATTTATTAGCACAATTTGAAACATTTAAGAAATTAGTGAAAATGACCTAAACCTGTATACTGGAAGATTTTCCAACGATGATTAACCTGTACAGTTTATTTATATAAATAATCATATTTAAAGCAACCACAGAGATAAGTTAACTTGCTATTCGGCAAATTCTTATTAAGTCAATCAATATTGTCCGTTGGCGTTGTTGTTGTAGCATTTATAATCCCATCATGAATATTATTATAGCCGTTTGGACCTTCACAACCAAACAGCATTGGCAAATACACAACCACGTTTCATGTCGAATTTGTGGTGTATTTGTCATTTCGTTCTCTATATCTTTCCTTCTATTCGTTACCTCTGTCAAATTTGATTTCATCGGAATTTGTGGTGCGTATTTTCATTTTGATCCACAGCGTTCTTCTATTCATTGCCTTATAAAAATCAATCAAACTGCATTTTAGGTATATACTTTAAACTCAGACTTTTCATAGCTTCAAGAATTTAGTAACTGCCTATATCATCATCTAACTTACTAGTATATGCCTACGGAGTTTTCGGAGCTTGTTTGATGCTGCAAGTCTTCTTGTATAAAAGACTTTATGGCCTCAGTTTGCTATTGTCGATTTCCTTACTTATCGCAAAGGCACGGACTCGTTCACACATGACATTGTGATGAAATTATAAAAGAAAGCCACAATTTATTTTGACAATGTAAACTGTATACCAAGCTAAGCAAAAATTTGATGGGGTAAGACTGCCTATGGTCCGTTACTGACGTCTTACCAAGGAGGCACTTCCGTGGTCTTATTCCACAAGGACATGCACCCTCATATGCAGTGGCGGATCCAAGGGGGTGGGGTGCTCGGTTTCTGAAATAACAGAAATAAAAAGAAAAAAAAAATGAAACGTGAAGAAGGGGTGCAACGGAAGTCCCCCCCCCCCCCGATCGTATAGATAGTGGCACCAGAAAATTGCGCTGAAGCCTTTGTTGTTGTTGTTGTTGTTGTTGTTTTGTTGCTTGTCAGCAAGTTTTTGTTAGTTTGTCAGCTGAAGAAACCGGAAGTGGCACCTGAAATATTTGTTTTGCCCCCCACCTTTTATACGGAATTCCTGGATCCGCCCGTGACACCATGTGCTTGTTAATATCAAGTGAAGGCATGATACAACCATATACAACCATGGAGCTATACAATAGCTCTACCAATGGCATACGGAATTTTACAAGAAAGCCCATATGATTCTTTATTTATACCGTGCCAATGCGACCATCACCCTTGCACTAAATCCACCCTAATCGACGAATGACACAATGAATTTGTCTAAAATGATATTTGTATGAACCCGATATAGAATCTGGAACTGTATAAGACATTTTCCTTACATCGGGTGCGGTGCCTGGAACGCATTATGTCAAGTATTTTTCCTCGGATTTCAACGTCCTGTGGTGAAAACTTTTGAGAACCCCATGCATCATTGCTAAATACACTCAGCAAAAAAAAAAAAAAAAAAAAAAAAGAAAAGTAAACACTTTTTTAAGTTCATCTTTCTCCTGGACTATTTGGCTAATAATGATGTTTTATATACCATGTTAAAGGTAATTTACTTGGCTTTGAAACTAATAGGTTGATAAAAAGGGAAACTTTACGCATGAGCGAATACATTCGTTTTTCTCTTCCAAGGCACAAAAGTAAAAATTGCAAAAATGGGCAAGTTGTTATTCAAGGGTGTATATGCTCTTTCATATAACAATGAGAACAAAAGACAAATTCAACTCAATAAAAATGCAAATTGTTTTGCAAAAAGCAACCTATGATCTCTATGTCTCTGTAACCCTTAAGATAAAGAAAGGCAAAAAATAAATGGAGCAAATTGAAGAATCTTCTGTCAAATCAATAGTCAAAAGACATAAGAGAAAAAGTAATCGTAACAAAGACGGTTAAATTTGAAACGTTATTCCAAATTAAGAAAATTTAAGATAATATTTGGTTCTTGAATTTGTCTCATGCATTCTTAAATTCCTTCATTATTAGGTGAAATTAAGAAATTCTGTCGATTTTATCACCTTTGCGGCTAGCTCCCTATATGTCATTTAAAGTTTGAATTGATAGAAAATTCTTATGTTCCACCTTTAGTTTTCCCACTATGTACAATGTATTTGTTTTAGAATATAAAGAGAAATGAGGGAACGGAAACTTATTTCTGCTATTTCATTCCACTCTCCCATTGCGTTAAATTGGTCTTTTGTTATCATTGCTATCTTGGACGGCGTTTGCAAATGAATTTCAATATGTCAATTTTTGCAATTTTTACTTTTCTGCCTTGGAGGAAAAAAACCGAATGTTTTCACTCATGCGTAAAAAATCCCTTTGTATAAACCTACCAGGTTGATAGCCAATTAAATAATCTTTAATATGGTACATGACAATGATTTTTATCAAAATTTTCTATGGAAAATGTTAACTGGAAAAAGTGTTTACTTTTTTTATGAGTGTATGTGCAATCACTGAATACCTCTGGTGATGATTAACAGCGCACGTTAGCAATTATTAAGCAGTTAAAGGGGTGGTCAGTCTTGCATATGGACCTATACTCTTACTCTTACCCAACTTTTCCCTATCCTTAAAATAATGTATAGGCCTCAACAAATAAACGTAGAATCCTTTCCAAAATTACATGCTCTTTCATTTTTCATAAGAGGTTTCTCAGTATCTCACTTAGGAATGTTCAAAACATGAATCTCCACCTAAACCTGTACTGTACTATCCCTTTAATGTATACCTAGATAGAATAACACCAGCCATACATATAAAGAGAAAAAAATTAGAAAACTGAAACTGAAGATAAACAAAAAGCTTCAATGCCCCATAATAATGCACACACAAAAAAAAAAACAGCGGACGGCTCTGCAAAAAAAAAAAAGGGGGGGGGGAGACAACGATCGAGGAGAAGGAGAAAAATAGAAATGCACAAAGATTATCAAAAAAAAAAAAGAAGAAGAGGGAGGGGATAGAAATTAGGAATGAGAAGAAGTTGGAGTATATAGTTTACAGGTTGAAAAAAAGAAAAATCAGTCCCGCCCATCATAATGTATTATAGACGACTAATAATGTTTGAAAAAAAACAAAAACCAAACAAAAAACCCACCCACAACTACAAAGAATATCAAGGCACGGAGGAGATTGAAATAATAAGAGTATACTAAAAAAGAGCCAAAATAAATGAAATGCAGGCTTGGTGAGGAACAGGGGGCTGATCCAGGAATTCCATAAAGGGGGGGGGGGCGTAAAAAAAAATATGTTACCACTTCCGGGTTTAATCAGCTGACAAGAAAAAAAAAAAAGGCCTCCCGTGCCGTTTTTCGGGCCACTTCAGGGCTTCAAGCAATTTTCTGATGCCACTGCAATCGAAAATTGAAAAAAAAAGGGGGGCGCAAGCACCCATTCTTTTTCTTCTTCTTCTTCTGATTAAGTCTGCCTCCTTCAATAGGCTGAAGATTCTTGCAGACTGTGCTATTTACTTTATAATACAGTTTATTTACAGATATTTACAAACACATAACAAATTCGAAGAAAATAACTAGCCACTGTGATCCCCTTTCATTTTCATTATTCTTTTGTTTGCGCCCCCTCCCCCTGGATCCGCTACTGAGGAAGACAGGAATAAGAAAAACAGTGTAGATGGATGTGGATGGACCCGGGTGTGGGAGTTAAGGGCTAGTCAAAATCATGGTGAGGTCAAGAGTAAATGGTATACCCCCTCCTCCGCAGCTTCTATATTGGGAGAATCTTAGGTTGCTCGGAAAGCCATAGGTTTCCCAGTTTGCGTTTTTCTTTCGATTTCTTTTTTTTTTTGGGGGGGGGTGGTCCGATTTTGGGATTGTTTTGTTCTCATGTTGTTTTTGTTTTTGCGTCTTTTTTTTTTTTCAAGAGCCAAAAATGTGAGTGTGTAAAGAGTATACGTGCCGACCTGTTGCACAGTCCCTGAAAAATTAGAAAGAAATGGAAGAGGGAGAAAAGGTAAAGAAGAAGAAGAACTTAAAAACAGAGGATATTGCAGCAGAAGGAGGAGGAGAAAAAGGTACCGTAGTAGCTAGCTTATCATCCAGCTGATGGTCTGGGCATGGAGCTACCAAAAAGTAGCTCCATGGTCTGGGATTGGCTCTCATGGTAACTGTTCTAGCAAGCTTCCGTACTCCCAAAATGCAAAGACCGCCACCAGTCACGGAGTGCTGGCAGTGAAGTACGATGTCACGTACGTAACAAATAGCGAAGGCTCACATGCGAAGGCTCGGGATCTCGAAAATTGACCTTTTGGATGACCTTTTTCTTCTCCGCAGCTCGACGATCGAAATTAGCGCATAACAAACTGGCGGAAGTACTGTGAATTTAACGCCATTTGATGGCAGCTGGGCCGAGTGATCACGCGTGATTTTACCAAATTTCCATGATTTCGTGAAGATACAGTCACTCTGACTCACGTGATCACGTATCTTTGGTACACAGTTTGTAAAAACGCAGGATATTTTGAAGGGAAGGTGTCGTTCTGTCAGACGGTCGTACTTCCTACATATTCCAATGACCAACTGTAGCTCTCCATCGCTATGTTGTGCAGACTACAAGGATAACGAGTGATCGACCCGTCCGAGACCGGTTGTGTGTTGTGCGGGAGTGGAGGAGGCAGTGTGTAATTACCACGGCTTTCGGTATTTGGGATCTAACGACGTAACGTGGAATCCCTAGCTGAAACTTGAACTTGGTACGATGATGTCTGTTCATCATTTTTCCTGTCATTTGAGATGTTAATTTCTAGCATATGCTTTCATTCATTTGATGTTTAAATCTAGATATAGTAGATCTAGATGGTCAATACAACTTTACAAGTCAACACTTCACTAAAAACCAACACTCGGGTCTGACACTAGTGACAGTGTCAATGAATGAACTTGTGAATGTGAGTTAATAAGTCAGAGTTTCGTGATCGTGTCAGGACTATTTATTCTTCATGTTTCATTCCATAACTATTGTTACTGATTTGTCCTGGGATTTAGGAAGCCATCATATTAAATGTCTGTGCATATTTAAATTTATCAATTCAAAGTGAGCATAGACTAGGTATTTTCTACATGTATTTATTGTCAATTTGCTAATGGGGTTTTTTACACTTTAACACAGGGTCTAACGTAGGGTCTAACGTTATAAATTGTAATTTGATTAGCATCCATTTGGTAATTGACAGAACTCTGTTGCTGGCACTGCAGATGGAATGAACTAGTAGTAGACACAACAGTAGGTAGAGCCGAGTGTGTGACAGTTGTGCACATGAGCATGACATGCGTACATCTCCATGAGCCTCATTTGCTGATTTTTTCTTTGTCGTCTGCTCGGTAAGCTGTGTACGGTGAATCTTGGGTATGAATTGTGATTCTGGTGCAAGCACAAGGTGGGAAAGAGGTTGATTATTCCATTACAAAAATTGTGTCTGGAATTATAATGCAAAAACTACAACTTTTTGGAGAGGGGTATATTTGAAGTCTATTTTACAGAAATCCGAATGGATGATTTTCATAATTTTGCCAAATTCATAATTTTCAGAACTTTGTGAATAACTGGTGCTATTTTTAGCCAAAATTTCATCAGAGGAGTCTGAGTATAGAATTCAGAGCCATGGAAAAAAAAAAAAAATGTCCGGTGATACAATCCACTCTCCTACAATTGCATCTAAAGATTTTCGTGAATTCTTGAAATTCAGTTTGTTCCATCCATACAGTGCTCACCAATATGATGTTTATACCTCTCTCAAGGGGAAATATGTCATGTGTTTCATCAATTCTTCATCTAGTTGTTCCTGGTAAGTGGCTCGATAACATTGCAGAATAAGCCAAAGCTATGTTATATACATTATGCCTAGAAATCTCATAAGTTCTTTTTTTTTTTTCCATTTTGAGACAACGGTAGAAATACTTGATAACAGTCACAACTGGATGAGAAGACTGCTATACGTATGGCTTGTGATGTCACATGAGTACAACGATATACAATGTAAAGAGAGAATAAAGAAAATTCAACATATTTCCATTTTTCTCGCATAACAAAAGAACACTCAACTTCTCTCTTTCAGAAGGCAGGGGGAATAATATTACCCTTAATATACATCAGCAACAAGTTGAAGAATTGTGCACTTTATTCAAAAAATAAAGTTTTGTGAACTTCTCTTTTTATTTTCCTTATATCGTGGTTTTGTGAACTTCTCTTTTTATTTTCCTTATATCGTTGTACGCATGTGACATCATACACCGTAGTAGTCTTCTCATCCAGCAGTGACTGCACAGATACTTTAAAAATTCATAACTTTTGAACGGATTGTCTGACTTTCCTGAAACTTTCACTGATGTGTTCCACTAATATTGCTGCATTCTCTCAATCCTTATGTACAGTTGTATATGAGGGTGGACTTGTCCTTTAAGTGCTGTTGAATATACAAAATGTGAACAATAGTTATAATAAAAATTTTTCCAAACTAAGCCATCTACATGTACAGTTACGGTTTATTGAGAAAAATACTAATATCTCCTTATATTTTAGGCTTTATTCCTAACTTTTTATATGGTAGGACATTTTGTGGTACAACAAACCTACGCTTATATATCTTAAACATTTTTAAAATCACTGCTCCCAAAGGTAAACAAGACCTTTAATATTAATAAGTCAGCTTTAAGAGTTTACCGTATACTGAGAATTTGTGTTAGTGTACAGGATGTGGCAAACACCAACATATCATAGAACTTTTAAGTGAAGGGGATGAACAGTAAGTAACCTTTTACCTATAGAAGACTCAAGAGTTATCGAGCAATAAATCGTTCCTTGGATATTGGCACTCCAGCAAAGCACTGAAGTGTGACTGTGATCTCTAATAGAAGATGATAACTACATATTTTACATGCTAAAAATGCAATTTTCTTGCATTTTACAACAGTTTGGACTTTTTATCTCTCAGATGAGGATGCTTTTAATCACAGGCAATGTCACAGCTATGTTTAGAGCAGCCTTTTGCGCATTTTATCCTTACAGGTTAGAAATAGACCACCCAGAAACAATGACTACGGGGACTGCCTCACCTGAGCCTCTCCAAAAATTGTGCCTTGAGTATGTTGCGAGGAACCTGCCAAAGTTTTGCTGTGAGTATACCTCACTGGAGAGTGAGCACACAGAGCCGAGACTCTTTCTCAAATCACCCGAGGTGAAGCTGCATCGTGATCTTGCTGAGCAGCTTCTGAGAACACTCAGTGAGATGCGTCAGCTTAGGGACTACACACTCAGCCTCTTTGCCAATCAGAATCTTGTCTCCCTGCGCAAGGCATGTATTCGGAATGCGACGCTGTCATCGCGGGGACTGCGTGCCCTGTCCGGGCATCAGCTCCTGGAGCTGGATGCAGCTGGTGTTCGCAATGTCAACGTCAATGACATCATCGGGGCTCTAGGCGAGTGGACGCGCAGAAACCTGCGCTCCCTGAACGTTAGTAACTGTACATTCATGAACAATTCCAAATTCTGCATAGTGATTTCCCTTCCTCAACTCAGGCTTTTGCGACACCTCAATGTCAGCTACACAGAATTTGGGAACAACCTGGGACTAGAGTGGGTGGCAGAGGACCTAATACATCTTGAGAGCCTGGACATTTCAGGTACCCTAGTCTACAACATCGCACCACTGACAAAACTCACTGAATTGAAATCGTTGTCGATGTATCACACACGGGTGGCGGAGAAGGACATACCCTCTACAGTAGCACAGCTTCCTGCCTTGCGACATCTGGACATTTCACAGGACATGCATCCGGTACGGGACAGCTCCCATGAAGCAGGGATCAATGCTCTGCTGACAATGGACGGTGCCCTCCCACACCTGGTGTCGCTGGACATTTCGGCACGAGATAACATTCGTGAAGAGGCTCTGCAGCATTTTGTGAGCACCAGGCGGAATTTAAGATTCTTGGGGTTAACGCTGACTCAAGGGGTAGCCAACGATCGACAGACCCCCAGAGACATGTGTTCAGAGGACTTCCTGACTAATGAGGAACACCAACTCTTCAGGCCAGAGCTGAAGGTATAAACACAGTCATATTATCACATTACCATTTTATCTCATTCAGTTAAATGTGAGGACAATGTACATTTGTACCATGATATTATACAGTGTAGTGTGCTACTGACATGCAGAACTACATTTCCTTCATGTTTACATCAGGATTCATGCATGAGAAGTGATTTTCAGAACACCATGTGTGGTACTTGATCAACTGAGCTTTAACCCTAACTAGGCCGGGGGGCCGCCCCCCTCAACATTCCGTGCGATGTTTCGGCATTGCAAAAAGCTATCGCAGCGATGTTTTATGACTTTTTTCTTTCGAGTCTCCCGCAACTTTTGACACCAAATTTGCGACGCCCGGGAAATGCGGTCCCAAAGTTACGCATAAGTGTGTGCATGCATGTCGGACCAAAAATTGCTCAAAAACGTGAATTCTTGTACAATTTCAATGCAAACCGTGCTTACAGTCGAATTTCATAAAAGCATGATTATTTTGGGGTTTTATTGATTAAAATCAATAAATAGCACATTTTCATGTTCGGAACAATGATGCGGACTAATTTCAGCCGAAAAAAAACCAAAAACAAAATGGAAAACAAAAAGTCAAAACAATAAGATACCGGATGTTTACACAAAAAATGTGCCTGTTTTGAGGTTTATTTAGTGATTTATAGCCAAAAGTCTGATATTCATTCATCATTATGCATAAATTAGCATAATTTAGCATAAATGATAATTTTTTGGATAAATTTACAGTCTTTTAGATTACATCACAGGCGATGTGCGTGCTAATTTTCATCGTGATTGCGCAGTCGATGGCCCAGATCTGAAGGGGGGGGGGGGGTGGCCTGGGAGCCCCCCGGCTCTACTGTGTATTATCTACCAAAATAGCCCAGCCTAGTTAGGGTTAAAAAGGACTGTGTGTTCTCTATGGAGTGATTTCATATCATATGAAATAGATAAGATACATTGTAGTTTTCAGAAGTACACGACCACCCATTATGTTACTTGACCATCTAACACCACATGTTTTGGCACAAGGAAATCCTCACATGTGTGATTCATCTTAATCTATGCTCATGAATGTCTTGTGTATAGTGGAAGGTTTCTATCATGGGGCACTTCATGCTACATTGTATGTAGTGCAATGCAACGGCGTAAATCCGTACTGAGGAGTGGGGGGGGATGACTGGCGATAGTCACCATCACCACGATTACAAGCCCATAACCGGACCGGCGCAGCCCTGGGGGGGGGGGGGGGGGGGGGGGGGAAGCTTGCCCCCCCCCCCCCCCCACACACACACACACACTTTACAGGGATCAAATGTCCCACTCGTTTCCATGCAAAGTGGGAGGGAAGTGGCAGCAAAAATATGACGACTTTTTGTTCTTGTTTTTTTTTTCCTTGTCAGTCAGACCTTAAAAGTATGAAGACTTTTTTGTTGCTGTTTCTCTTGTCTTTTGATGTTCTTTCTTCTTGACTGACAGGCGATTTTGCCCCCCCCCCCCCTTTTCAAAAACGTAGCGCAGCCCTGAATAATACCCAAATAAAATTCAATAAAATGCTAATAAGGATATCCATTTCTTGAATAACGTAGTAGATATTTTCCTGTATAGCTATTAATAAATTGTATTCTTCAATTTTCTTGATTTAAGTCAGTACAGCAATCATCACAGAGGCATCGTTCCGTTTTAATGATGGGGGTAGGGGAGGGACTTTGAGTTTGAATATCTGTGTGAGGGAGCGGAGCGGCTTAGCGGGGGGAGGGTGTGGGAGGGGGGTATCCCTCTCCCACACGAGGAAAATTTGGCATTTTCAGACCTCAAATTCATCGATCTGGTGCACACTTTTGGTGAAATTTGGGATTTTTTCCTATAAAAAACAAGAAAAAGAAATATTCATAGATAATTGAATGACTACATCGTGGTATTTCAGCTCTTGCTCCGCCTGTGCGACATCACTGTGAAGGCCTAAATAGTGGGGCCTATCACCGGCGTAGCCAGGATTTGATCTTAGGGGGAGCGATTAGATGCAAAGGAGCGATGCGAGCGAGGGGGGAGGGTGTGGGAGGGGGGTTTCCCCTCCCACAGTGAGAACTTTTTGCATATTGATGTTGTAAATGGTGCAATTGGATTCATTTTCTTTTTTTTTTTGCGTGTTCTATCGACTTGAAACAGTCCAACATGTTTAAGGTAGCAGTACATTTTATGTAGATTATTATTGAACAATTTTGCCTATAAAATGGTATCATTTAGAGAAACTTCTTGTCTTAATTCTTACACTGAAGACCATGAACGCGATCATGAATTTTGACATTGTACAGTCCAAAAGCGGCCGTTTGTAGCTATTTTTTTTTTCGCTTTGGAAATTAAGGGGGCGCACCGGGCGCATTTTCTGGCAATTTAATACTGGCAGCAACATCAGGAGAATGACATAACGATTAAATGCGAGCGAGCGAAGCGAGCGAGCTTGAAAATTTTGACATTTTACAGTCCCAAAACTGCCGTTTGTAGCTACATTTTTTCGCTTTGAAAATTAAGGGGGGCACCGGGCGCAACTGCTGGCAATTACCCGGCAGCAACATCAGGAGAATAGCATAGCAATTAAATGCGAGCGAGCGAAGCAAGCGAGCTTGAAAATTTTGACATTGTACAGTCCCAAAACGGCAGTTTGTAGCTATATTTTTTCGCTTAGGAAATTAAGCGGGGGGGGGGGGGGGGGGGGGGGGGGTGGGGGCCCACCGGGCGCAACTGCTGACAATTACTGGCAGCAACATCAGGAGAATGACCTAACGATTGAATGCGAGCGAGCTTGAAAATTTTGACATTTTCACAGTCCAAAAACTGCCGTTTGTAGCTATATCTTTTTCGCTTTGAAAAATAAGAGGGGGGGGGGGCGGCGCACCGAGTGCAACTGCTGGTAATTACCCGGCAGCAACATCAGGAGAATGGCATGACGATTAAGTGCGAGCGAGCGAAGCGAGCGAGCCTGAAAATTTTGACATTTTACAATCCAAAAACTGCCGTTTGTAGCTGTACTTTTTTCGCTTGGGAAATTAAGGGGGTGGGGGCGCACCGGGCGCAACTGCTGGCAATTACTGGCAGCAACATCAGGAGAATGACATAACGATTAAATGCGAGCAGGTAGGTGTTTCTCTTCCCACCTCCCTGATGCGAGCGAGCTTGACAATTTTGACATCTTACAGTCCCCAAACTGCCGTTTGTAGCTATATTTTTTTTTTTTTCGCTTTGAAAAAATAAGGGGGGGGGGGGGCGCACCGGGCTCAACTGCTGGCAATTACCCGGCAGCAACATCAGGAGAATGGCATGACGATTCAATGCGAGCGAGCGAAGCGAGCGAGCTTGAAAATTTTGACATTTGTACAGTCCCAAAACTGCCGTTTGGTTAATAGGTCTGAACCATTAATCTAAAGCAATGTTCATTAGATTAAAGGAGGTACTTGCATAAATTATGGCAAAATATGGGAATCGACACCCGTTCCTTTTGTTTTTTTCTGGAGGCAAACGAATTATACTAACTGAGCAAATATGAGCCAATATGGAGAGGGTAAATGCGTTGCAATTCCTACGACTGAAACTCGTACAAGGCTGTTAACGAACTCGTTTGTTATCTAGATCTTAATTGGGTTACTCATGCGGAGCTCGACGTGAGTCGTTTCGCGCTCGGCATGGTGCACTCGTTCACGCCTACGTCCATGGCCCTACAGACTGTGTTGCATCAAGGAGGTGGGAAGAGCACCTCCCTGGTTGAATGCAGCTGGTTGCCATCTGGTAGTGTGGCTACGATAGTAGTTCAACATCCGAAGCATGCATTACGGTCGATATTGCTTTACATGCATTCAGTGGCGTATCTAGGGAAAACGGCGCTCGGGGCAAGCGAGAAAATTGCGCCCTTAATTTCTGAAAAAGTGTTCAACCCCAAACCCATCCCGGTAGGGACTTTAAAGAAAGTCCATATGATATGCTTTTTCAAGAACTAAAAGGGGTCATTTTGAGGGTGATTTAAATGTAATGAATTTCGATAAATTTTGGCGAGCGAGCGCAGCGAGCGAGCCGAAAATTTTTGTATTACAGCTTACAAAAATGGAATTCTTGTCATTTTTTGCTTATTAAATCTTACAATTCTAATCAAGATATAGTGACGGCCTTATAGATAACGATTTATACCAACAAGCTGAGGACTTTAAAAAATACCCTAGATTAGTACGCGCGAGTGAGCCGAAATTTGTATAGGCCTATTTCCGCATTTTCATCACGTTTTGTTCTTATCTCTTTTTTTTTTTCTTTGATAAATTTTGGCGAGCGAGCGCAGCGAGCGAGCTGAAAATTTTCGTATTTCAGCTTACAAAACATGGAACTCTTGTCATTTTTTTGCTTATTACATCTTACAATTTTAATCAAGATATAGTGACGGCCTTATAGATAACGATTTATACCAACAAACTGAGGACTTGGAAAAAATACTCTAAATTAGTACGAGCGAGTGAGCCGAAATTGTATATTTCCGCGTCATCATTACGTTTTGTTCTTATCTTGTTTGATTTTTTTTGCGCCCCCCCCCCCCCGTATGTTCGAAACCGTTGGCGCCTTCTTTTAAACCAATTGGCGATCGCTTCAGAACGAAAGAAATTGCAGCCGCTGCTTCGTGAAATATTTTGCCTGCTAAATATAAAATAACAGGTGTGAACACAATAGACATTGACATTTTGTCCGCGTCATCATCACGTTTTGTTCTTACCTTCTTTTTTTATATAAATTTTGGCGAGCGAGCGCAGCGAGCGAGCCGAAAATTTTTGTATTTCAGTTTACAGAACATGGAATTCTTGTGTGAAAGCAATGAAAATTGTCATTTTGTCCGCGTCATCATCATGTTTTGTTTTTATCTTCTTTGATTTGGTTTTCTGCCCACCCCCCCCCCCCCCCACCATTCCCCCCCCCTTCCGGGCGAGTTTCTTCTTCTTCTTCTTCTTCTTCTTCTTCTTCTGTTATTTTTTTATTTTTTTCTTCTTCTTCTTCGTTGTTTTTTTTTTTTGCGCCCCCAAGGAGTGGCGCCCGAGGCACGTGCCCCCCTTGCCCCCCCCCCCCTAGATACGCCACTGCATGCATTGGTGTGCGAGAGAAGTATGGTAGCCCTACTACATATCGACCACCCTTATTGAAACCGACCGCATATAATTCGCGCACTGAACACTTAGTACGCACTTCTCTGCACGCAAAGCACATAAAAATGGATTGGCTTTGAATGTAGATGAGGATGGTGTGGGAAAACGCGATAATTCACTGTTCATTAATGGTTTTAATCAAGAACAAAATTTCGAATGAATATTTTCACCGAATCGTAATGACAGCACAATGTAATGTCTACGGAAGTTTCTAAAAGGCTTCGAAAAAGCTTCGTACAACACGGTGTTCAATACAACTCGGTTTGCGTGCATTGTCAATGCAAAAACAGCGGTCGATCCTAAAAACGCGATTTACCGCAGGGAGCTGAAACGAGGCCACGCAAGTTCGTCAGTGATATTTTTGCACTGAAACTTCGAATCGAAAAGGGAACAACGGCATTTGATAGAGCTGGATTTGCTCAATCACGTAGGTCAAGTTTTTTACGTGAATTTCAGTGTTAAATATTCTTATCAAGCAAATAAACATTAGGCGGTCGATTAGTAGTAGGTCCAACCATACACGAGCGCTGCTAGCACTGTTCAGCAGTACATGTTCTCGTCACGAGGCGGGCGTGCGAACGTCATGGCTCATGCATTACAGTACGTAGCCTATAACCTAGGTGGGGATGCAGCTGGTCTGATGCGACGAGACTACGAACAGTGGATGCGCGCGAATACACCGCCTATGATCCAGTTGTTTGTCGTTGTTTTGTTATTTTTTTTTTAATCGGTGGCAGTCTTCTTATACGAAAAAAAACAACAAAAACTGCCACCGATCGTGGCGCCTAGCGGACGCGGTAGATGCGTCCACTGTTCGTAGTCTCGCCGCATCAGATGTATCGCTTGGCAAAGACAATTATCTCGCTGCATCATACGTTTAGCTTAACAGCAAATTACAAAAACAATAACTGCATTCTCCGCCTAGATTATAGGCTATGCAATAATCCATCATGCTGAAATCAATATCAACACATTTCTTTTTGTTTGTTTGTTTTTTTGTTCCTACATCTTTTTCTTGGGAGAATTTCAGGGGGGGATATTTGTACAGGCCATCCCCCCCTCCTTCAAAAGTGGGGGGGATATATCCCCCCCATCCCCCCCGGGATTTACGCCCATGGTGCAATGTATGTGTCATCTGTGAATCCCACACTTGTGCAGGTCTCGGGCCATGCCACAGAGGGCCAGGTAATTGAAGCTCTGAAGAGGTACACTGATCGCCACGACTACGTCCACAAGCTTCTCTGCTGCCTCTTCAGCATGACACAGTTCCTAGAGAAGCCCAGGCCTGATCTGGTGAAGGTAGGTCAATGACCCCTGTCACTAACATCCATTAGTTATAAACTCTGCATTGCTAGGCAGATGGACTGATAGATTTGAATGCAGTAAGATGCCACATATTTCATTGTGATTTTATTTTTCACAAGTTCAACGCCAACATATATTTTTGACATTAATACAACTTGTATGCCTGATTATTTCCTCCTATACATGTACTATGTAGATCTCATAGCATGAATGTAATGAAAGTCAGTTTCACAATTAGAAATGTCTATTTTGGATTGATTGATTTTAAGGGATAATTTCTCATTCTTTCTCTTTGGTTCTCAATTATTTCTTTTACTACTTCCTTGTCTTGCAAGTTCTGATTCAGGAAATACAAAATGAATGCTGTAAATTCTAGTGCAACAGGTACAGCATTATTTGCAGACAGGAGTACACACATCACTGGTTTCATGACCTCCAAACTTGATATCCCTACAGGCACTTTGCATGTTTCACTCGTGTACAATGTGGGAACCACCTACATAGGGCATATTATTTGTTTTTAACCTGTTGAGGATGAGTCCCGAGTGTACTCGGGCAGGTGTTTATGGGAAATGTGTTTTGTAGCAAAATCAAACCGTCCTCAACGGGTTAACCCTCCTTGACGTTTCACGCAATAATTCTGCAACATCAGAAGGCGTCGTCATGAGGCTTCTCTTCCTTTTTTTTTTTTTTTTTTAAATAAAAGTCTCCCGCAACTTTTGAGACTACATTTGCAGCATCTGCACGTACCGTTACGAAGCCACGCCAATTTTGTAGGTTTTGCATGTCGCCACAAATGGGCATATGATCTTGTGTAACATTTCCTATGGCAAACAGTGCTCTGTCATGAAACTCCTAAAAACCTGAGCATTTTTATTATCACTTTATTGGATTAGTTTTTAGGTTTTTGATATTATGGTAGAAAGTGGTCAGTGACTTTAGAGAAAATCATTTTTAAAGTCAAAAGAGGAAATACATAACAAATTCAAAGAACAATAAAATGTATAAGAAAGAATTGAAATGACTTTTGAACATTTTTATGATGTAAAGTTGTTGAATACCCATGTTAAACAGATATAATACAAACTAAAATTTTGCCTCTCAATGCTTAATTGGTGTTTAACAGGCTGAAATAAGATTTTGAACTTTATACATGATTAATTGATTGAAATTAGAAATTGAGAAAATTTCAAAAATTCTTTGGACACACTCGTAGATTATGATGTGGGTGATCACACCACTGATGGTAGATATCGGGGGGGGGGGGGGGGGATGGAATCTGCTTCCTCCGCATATATGTATAGCATAGCCAAAACAGCCAGGCCTGATTAGGGTTTTTAAAACACTTGTGTGGCAATTTGATCACTGACACTGCATGAAATCATGTCCAATTTAAATTACATAGTCATAGTGTTCATTCAAAATAGAGGTAAGAGATGAAGAAAAGCAATTTTATTTCATGAAAAACATTGTGTGAATGCAAGCATCCATCCACATCACCCAAGTCAATATTTATTAGGAATTGTGACATTACAGTGTTCTGATGCAGGTAGTTTGCTTTTAAAAAGATTTTTAGGAGTTCTGCAACAACATCCTGGTCATAGTGCAGTTCACATCAGGATGTGTACTCTTTACTCAATGAGTATTTTTTTTTTGTACATGTAGTTCTAGGTAGTGTTTGTGTTACAATATATCTCAGTTTTTACCATAAAAATGTATTAGTTCCTACATCATAATACTCAAATTACTTTGAACAATTTTCGTAATGTTTCCAAGTGACAGGTGTTTTGTTTCCAAGAAGCCACAGTAAAATGTATCTTTAGAGGCTATGAAAGTACATATTTGTGCTTACCAAATGTTACATGTGAATGTGGGAGTCAATCATTTTGTGAATAAATGCTATTATCTCACCGTACATGATATACTGTGAACAGTAGGAATAGAGAGTTTCATGTCAAAGCAGTTCAAGATCTGGAACCTTACAGAGCTAGAAAGACGAGTAGGTTTGCACTTATAACATTCTTGAACTATAGGATTGTTTCCATTGGAATACATTGTGGAAGTAGGTATTTTGGTGTGTATTTATGCGTTAGTACTTCGGTGTGCAGTGTAGGGAAAGGATTGTGATGGTGTGAACTTTGTAAAAATTGCATACTTGCCTTTGAGAGAAATGTAGTATCCCCAAGGCACACAGCCAAGTGGCAATAGTGGCTGGCAATATTGATGGTATAGTACACCATTGAATTAATGCATACACACCATTAAAGGTAGGGAATCCCATTTGCATGCCTTAAAGGGGAAGGCTAGTAGCTGATCAGTGGGAATCAGTGGAAATGCTGGGAGATGATTGTTCCAATCCTTATGGGATTCATTCAAGAGTACATTATATATCTATTGTTGTGTGAAAACTATTTGCTTCAGAATGGTCTCATATTCAAGTAATGTGCAGTTTAATGTTTCCAGGTAAGCGTCCCTGGTCAGTGACGGGGCATTAATCTGCACAGTACTTGAATATGAGACCATTCTGAAGCAAATGATTTTCACACAACAGTAGATATATAGTGTACTCTTAAATGAATCCCACAAGGATTGGAACAATCATCCCCCAGCATTCGCACTGATTCCCACTGATCAGGTACTAGCCTTCCCCTTTAAATGAAGAGTTGTATAAACACAGTGGTATGTTGAAGAGAGTATCATTTTAGAAGCTCCCATAAAGTATTGAAAGTGGAAGGTAACATGTAGTACATTTTTATTGACCGTTAGATTTTGAATTGAATTCTTTTCGGGGCTCACCGTAATTCCAGTACATTACTAGGCTACCTTTGCAGACCCATGCACTGCATGTGTGTCCATCATGTATATTTTGTGAATAAAGTTCATCAAAACTTACAAACATTTCTATATAGGATTCTTGCCACACACTCTATATGTTATTACATCAGCTCTTATACTTTTAGATTTGTGTTTATAGATAAAAAATACAGAAGACTGCAACAAAAAGGCTTAAGTGTGGCTGACACACAGAACTACTGAGTAGTTGAGTTTTGTGCATTATTCAAATTGTAGATAACTGTTGACTTCCAAATTTCTAAGCAGTGGCCTAAACAAGTCCCCTGAGGTTCATATTTAATGTTTTGCTGCATTTTGGGAGTTCTGTAAAAGGTATCCCCTACCTTTAAATGAATTAATGATCAGTTTTATTCTTCATGGAAAAGCGAATAGGTATAGGACACATTGGTACTTTAAAACCACTACCAGCTCATTTGTTTTAACAAGTAACAACAGTTGAGGCATAGTGCAATTATGCATTACTGTCATGTTTGATGATTTGGAATTATTACTGTACGTGCTTCCTGTTTCAGATCATGTCAAATAATGAATCATTCTTACGTCACTTATTAGTTGAGTAGAACCTGAACCCATCTCAAATAACAGATTGATATTAAAATCAGTTCCTTTAGGGGTGGTAGATGTACCTAAAATGTATTGTAGGAAATGATTTTTTTTTTCCCCTCTGTTTTTGTGAACCTGCCCTTGCAGGTTCAGACACATGAATCATCTCCCTTATGCACGTATGCACGGCATGGACAAATTACGGGCCGCGGCATTATTGATTGTGACGTAATCGACCTTGATAGCATAAACAATTTATCGTTTATGATCCCTGCATTTTTAATTACCCCTATATTGAATAAGCACTAAATAAAAGAAAAACAAAAAAGGGTGGAAAGTATCGGTATCTTCATTTCATACATATTCATGTCTTTAAAACACTCCAGTCATAGTTGCAAAATCTCACTAAAAATTCCATATAAGTAGTTATTTTTGCACCCTTAATTTCATGCATTAAATATCAAATTATGTCAATTATTTTTACATCATCGTAATAGTATAAATAACATTTTTGGGGGATTTTTTCATATTTATTCCTCTTGGATTTGAATGAAAGAGGTCATGCCTGCCTGTTTCGTGCAATCGGTTTCCATCTTAGAATTTTTTGCTTATCTACCCATTCTCCTAAAGAAGGGGTACAATAGCGTCTCGTGAGCCCGATGGGCTACTAAAATCAGAGCAATTGTGTTGCTAGCGTTAATTTTGGGGGATATCGAGGTGACATGATTATGATCTCCGGTGAAGTTAGTTTTTTGTGTATAACGATTAGATAGATTGCACTTGGTATTACATTTTTTTCCCTTTAGGGGAAAAATAGAAGATACTTTCCCGATGTAAGAGCCGCAGAATTTTATTTTTATCGGAGTGGCGCTCGCGCTTCCGCCTTGTGCGTAGGCGCAGAGATTCAGTCCCACATCGTTCGTTGTTCGACGCTTGAACGTGCATTTTGGCGCATGCCTATGGCAACTGCGTTATGTCGTGCTATTTTGTAGGTTAGGCTGGTTTTTGTGCAGAATGCATCCTTTGCTGCATGGTTCCTTGGTTAATAAGGTTTTGTTAAAACATGAAAGTTCTGTGTGAAGTCGGATACTGCTTTGGCTTGCTTACGAGAGGGTCTGAATCTAAGCTGCTAAAGTCTCACTTTATGTACAATTTTGCTTTGGGATAGCTGTGTACTGTAGTGTATGTAGCCTGGATAACCAGTACTAGCTTCTAAATATGAATGTTTTTTTTGTGTTTTTTTTTAAAGATTTATCAGTTTGGGCAGTTTGTAATATCTGTCCAGGCGTCGATGTTCTATAACCTTACTAAATTACCTTCAAGTCTCCATACCATGGACCTGGTAACGGTGGTTCAGGCATGCTTTTGTGGATTTAGGCCTATACAAATGCCTTCATGAAATTGGAAAAGGAGTTCATGATAGGTAGATTTGATATAGATTCGTCTATATTATATACTGTATGTGATATTTGTGAGTAGGGCCTATTATCAGTATGGTTGCACATTTGCCTTCAGCTTTTGCAATGTTTATATCCACTCATTCCAACACAATGATGATGGGCATGGTGAAATTGTTTACCAATGATGATATAATGACAAAATATGACATTTATGCATTATTATTTTGGTCTCAAGAAAGTGACAGAGTGCATGTGGTTTACTTTTTTATTTTTATCATTTATCAATGTTAATGAATTCAACATCACAAACAACAGTGTTACACAACCTGAAAGAGTACCATGTATTCAGCTACAGGTAGTGATGTATGTTGACTTTCCATCCACTGCTCATAAAAAAAAAAAAAAAATTAGCTGCTGCACAGATGTAATTTCCTTCTTACTTGAATAAGGAAGTACATGTACAGATTTATGCTAAAACATGTACCGGTACTAAATAATGCAGTTGGTGCAATGGATGTGGGTTTGGTCGTTTGTTTTGTTGTTGTTTTCAGTGAGCAAAGCAACGAAACGTGCAGATGTAAATATATGTAGAGGTAGTAAAGTACTGCTGTGTGATGGCGTTGAACAATTAAGTCTTGAACTGTGGATACTATGCTTGCAGTGCACTCATATTTAGAAGACTTCAACATGACTTGAATGAGCGCTTTATGAGGGGGGGGGGGGGCAATCAATTGAAACTTTTCAACAAAGCTGCAATAATTAAACAATAGCAATAAAAATGAAATAAAAACAAGGTGATCAACATGTTTCAATAGGGCGTGCTACAATTAACACTAATCACAATGTCGTGACAAAGACAACAGAGAAATTCTTGAGACTGCTGAATGCTAAATGTGTCAAGATTAATTTTGCCTCCACACTTTGAGAGATTTCAAGTCGGTGCTGGTCAGTCAGCCTGGACTTTACTGCTCTCTCAAATGAAATTGTTGGCAAACTATTTTTTTTTCTTCTGTCAACTGATAGTGCAATGGTAATGAACATGGTTGAAATGATGAGCAGTCAATGGTGACTGATGGACAGACATCTGACTGCCTTAGCAGTGCTTAGTGTTGTCCGCTTTTGTGCACTGTCACTGGTGTGCAAAGTGAACTGTGCAGTCTTTGTAAAAGTTATGTGTTCTCTCCTGTACAGTCAAGTCGTTTTTCATTTGTGGAAGTTTTGATTGTAACAGTAGTAGCACGATGTACCGGTACAGGAGTTCGTGGGATGAATTACTGGCACAATCCTTCCGTAACCTTGGCCACCACCCGCCCCTCTGGCCCCGGCCGGCCCGCGGCGCTCGGCTCCGCGGTCGACTGTAAAGTAACCCGCGCCGCCCGTGTCGCGGCCCGTGTGGTGACCATATATTTGATTTGCCGTAAAGTGTAAATCGAACTGCCCTGAGCAGTGCACAAGGTCAAATTCAAGGGTAATAAATGATTCGCAAAAAAATTCTAAGATGAACAGGAACCACATGAACTTAACAGGAATGTCCTGAATAATGTCAAACAGGCCATCAAATTTCACAGAAAAATCCCGTCGAAACACCGAAAAAGTGAAGAAAATAAGCTGAAAATTGATCGTAATTACGATCCTCTCTGTGTGTCCCATGGGACCAACTCGTCATGACAGCGACATGACTTCAAACGTCGACCCATTGCGAGTTGAATGTTTTGCTAGGAACGTTCTAATTT
Source organism: Diadema setosum (assembly GCA_033980235.1). NCBI lineage: Eukaryota > Metazoa > Echinodermata > Echinoidea > Diadematoida > Diadematidae > Diadema > Diadema setosum. Next base: position 15,641,132 of record CM067072.1, read on the forward strand.
TTATGAGAGATTGGGTATATCTTGCTCTTCTGGATTTTCTCTGAAACATGTTTGGAAACCACTCTGAGTTTTTCTAATGACGTCAGATCTTGAGTCACCACCCTCGCTCATTTGATCGGTTTCGAACGGAACCCGAATCAAAGTATTTTTTATGAATGATAAAGTGAGCCCTCTCTCGGCGGATGTGCACAATATGGCTGCGCGCGTAAGCTGTCCATTGCTTCTGTGTTGACGTAACATACGTGTATGATGACAGTCAGATATCACTCATGGAATTTTATGTATGCACATCAAATGTGGTATGCATAGCATCATGAATGTTTACTGGTTTACCTGTGGGGAGGTATGGATGGATATACACATGAATTCCATTTGTGGTGTTTCATGAGCAACTGCTCATGTTTTTGGACTGGTATTAAAAGATACATGTACCTGTAAAACCATAGATATTTGCTTGCATTTTAATTTTGTGAATTTTGCAAGAGCCAAGATTTGTGAACTTCAAATGCACATGAAAGTTCTTGTCTACACTATATGCATTGAGTGCCATTGGCCATTCACAAAAATTTCATGCCGTGAAAAAGGCTGTCAGCTCTAGTGCGCAAAAATTTCTTGCTTAAAATAGAGTATACTGTAGCAAAGAGAGACTTGCTGGATTTTATTGGCCTGCACTTGTTGGTGAGTGACTGATACAGATTAATAATCATTAATACGATAAAGAGTGTGAATTTCGGTCTGCCATATTTTTCCAACAGTATTTTACTGTCCTTCCACTTATGATAGTCATCAACAGTGTTGAATGCTTGTGTACAATTCTATCTTGAGACATAAGAACTGAAGCAGCTAGAAGAACTTCCATCCTTGCCTCTTTTGTCTGCCCAGCTGCACTGCTTTATGCTGCCATGCCAAATGCACATTAGAGGTTAAAAGTCCTAGTTGCTGGTGTTTCATTAGAGTTTAAAAGTCCCAGTTGCTGGTGTTTGTATGTGATCAGATGCATTCCAACTTCTGCTTAAAATTGGGAAATAACATTGTGCACTATTGGACTAGACATGGGAAAATCCCTAATCTGTTAGATCGTGTCATGGCCATACATGTGTACACATACATATACAATGTATTTCTTTTTGGTACTGGTACACCTGTATTTCATTTGAGTTCCTTCTACAATTCTGAGTTCTGTATATGCCATATATTTCGCGCGTCTAAATTTTCGCAAATCAGGACTTCCCAACAACCCTTTCATAATGTTTCTCTTCAGTCTGGGTTCGAATACATTCCCCATAAATATTTCCATACTCTGTAGGTAATGAATATCCAGAGAACAAATAATGTGTGATTTTTGCCTGACCGTCTAGTTTGCACTGATGGCTCAGGAGAAGTTGCTCCTTATAAACAACTTGTCCATGATATGCATACCATTGTTCTTGGGGTATCTGGTCTTGGTATCTCCTATGGAATGAAAAAGACAGTTTTTCCGGGAATGTACAGTGTAGCACTTACGAATGCAGACTTATAGAACTTCCAAGGCATGGTAAGCATTATGATTTTAAAGGGACTGTACAGTACTGGTTGAGGTGAGAATTCAGCTTGTAATGTTTTGCAAAATATTTAGAAACCACTCTTTGAAATGTTAAAGAGCATACAATTCTAAGGGGAATCAAAAGTTTATTTGATGAAAATCAGTTTTGAAATGACTGAGATATCTAAAAACAAGGCAAAACAAAGAGATCCTTAGAATAAAAGTCATGGCCTGTCAATTTTATTAGGATCACTTTTTTTCTAATATCTCAGCCATTTCAAGGCCAATTTTCATCAAATAAATGCTGAATCCTTCTTGAAATTACATGCTCTTTCATATTTCATAAGAGGTTTCTCATTATCTCACCAAAAATGTTAAACCTGAATTCTCACCTCAACCAGTACTGTACAGTCCCTTTAAAACATCTACCAGACACCCATTCCCATACTGCATGTACAGTTGCTGTTTTGTAAGTTGTGTGTGGTGTCTCATCCTGATGTATGTTGTTTTCTGCTGTGTAATGGTTCATTTCAAGGCCCTGTGTTATGGAGTTCATTTGACGATAATGATGAGTATGCAATAGACCATTGTACAGTTGCTAATCATTCTGTCATTTCCATTGTCATCCAATGTGTTCACTACATTAGTTGCATAAGATTGTGATCCTTGGAAGGTGAATAGACATGATAGGTTAGCATTTAATTTCCTCTAAGTTTGCAGCTCTTTACACAGGGCCTGGAGGTGGGTAAATTTATGGAGAAGACAATGGACAATAGCAAATATTCTCTGATGGTAGTCTCAAAAGATCTTGATTGCTACTTTAGTAGACAACACATACATGCAAAGGTTCAGAACAGTGTGCATACTATGCTGGGAACCAAGTGACAAGTCTCCTAGCTTGAGGCAATACAGTTGCACAATAAGTAGGCTAGATGCAGTGAGGAAGTCCTCTCTATACTTATTACTGCTCTCATTTTAAATGCCCTGTTGAGGCTGATCTACATGTACACTGTTTGTATGACTTGAGGTAATTTCTGCCAGCTACCAATATTTCTTACAGGTTACAGAAAGGAATTAAAGGTTTTGTTGCATTACAGTTTCACTGTGTACTCAATTTTGAGGGAGATATAGGGCTAGACCATCAAGATATTCTGTAAAGCAAAAGGCAAAGTCATTTTGCAACTTGTTTATGAAGCAATCAGTGTTTCTGCTCGTGATTTGTGTTTCATTGAGTAACTTCTTTAGTTTTACTTATAGTACCGTATTCGCCGGCGCAAAGGCCGCAGCGCCGTATAAGCCGCACCCCCGATTTGTGCAACGCAAAAAAAAAAAAAAAAAAAAAAAAAAAAAAAAAATACTGAAAAGAAACGTGAAAACATGATGCTTGAAGACGAATGATGAAGACACTTTACGGTAAAAAAAATACTTAAATTTTCACGGAAATAAACAAGTGGGTACCATACAAAATACGATGTTCTCGCACACATTAATAATATTGTCACACACGTAGATACATCGTTCAATCGAAAAACTTGAACAAACACTCGAACAAAAACTCACCTCCAAATTTTTGCCAGTGAGGTAATAACTTAACAAAAATGAACAAAACACGCTCAAAAGTACGATTGTACTCTGAAAATAATGTGCAATGATACAAAAGCAAAAGAGAGAAAATGAGGGAAAGGGACAGGAGGAAATCTAACGCTATAGAGAACATAAACCACAGGTGTGCGAGTTGCTAGTCGATCGAGTCACATTGTGATAGCATAGCTAGACAGGTGGGTTGTCTGTACACATGCAAGTCTATAGACAGATACATTGTAATATAGTAGACAGGTATTCATGTAATAGACAGGTGGTTGTCTGTACAGTCTATAGACAGGTACATTGTAATATAGTAGACAGGTATTCATGTATAGACAGGTACTGCGGTACATGGTCATAGACAGGTTCATTGTAATAGACAGGTAATCACGTAATAGACAGGTTCTGACAAACACTCTATTACGCATTATTAGTTAGCACAGCGCTACGCTTTGAGCTTAAGTTTTATTTTTGCCTCATCAAAATTTCATAGAAAAGACAAAGAGGACATACTGATGAGGAACAAACACGGAATGCAGCTTTGCTTGTAAGATTTATATACCGGTATTCATATCATCGGCCAGAGATTATCGGGGGATGGTTGCCTCCTTGGTTGCCTATTGTGTAGTCCCATATATGCATAAATGTGTTAGTTTTTACTCCCGATTTGCCGGGTTGCAGAGACCAATTTTGGTTTTGCCGCCAGATAGGCCGCACCCCGACTTTTCACTTTTATTTTTCTGAAAAATACTGCGGCTTATACGCCGGCGAATACGGTATTTTAGATAATAGTTGGGATGTCGCATCTAAATAAACAATATCCTCTGTTTCTCTGTGCTTTTCAGTCACAATTTAATGATATTTTCTGACATTTCTACAATCAATATACATGATACTCATTTACATTGTACATGTTCTGAAACAGTGGACACACTGTAAAACATGATATATTCGCGGCATGAATTTTTCGCGAATTGGAGCCGACGGCCTTTTTGCGGCATGAAATTTTCGCGAACTGCCACTGGCATTCAATGCATATAGTGGACAAGAACTTTCGCGTGCATTTTAATTCCGTGAATCTTGGCGCTCGCGAAATTCGCGAAATTAAAATGCACGCGAAAATTCCTCGTTTTACAGTACTGTACAAGTTGTATTATGGATTTGAATTTCATTCATACAAGTAACTAACCTTCTAATGGTGATGAATACTTGAGGATTGACATGCGTTTCAACCTCTGCATAGTGTTGTTTTCAGATCCAGCAAAGAGTTTAGTTTGACTGATACAAACTCATTTTAGCTGTGAAGATGTGTGTGTTTCTGTAGAATATTTTCATGCAAGCTTTACATTCTGAAATAAAGGTAATCTAAGTCCATTTATTGATCAGGAAATGAAGGCGATCCCCCATGTAGATCCCTTGATAGTGCTACAATCACTCTGAGGTTCCAAAATCCTGTATGCCATGGTACACTGCCATCACAGATCTGATCAGAAGACCTGTGCACTTTGAACACATTGATTGTTTTTTTTTTTTTTTTTTGCCTGTGTTTTGCACATTGTGTGTCTGCTGGGGGAGTGGCCGAGAGCTGATAGCAGTGCATTCATTCAATACAAGAATGGTATTTGTGGGCTCAATTTAAATGTCCTACAAGCTTCATTTGAACGGGCCATCTAATGTGAGAATTGTAGTTATACAGTGCTTTGCATGCATGACATGTGAGTATCGTTTGATTATCTAGCAAAGGAGGTAAATAAGGTGTAGTGCAAAGTTCAACCTTGGAATGGATGTAACTCCTGTTAAATGATATCAGCTCCATTAAGTTATTTATTTGCTGATTAAGCACAAATTTGTAGTCTGTTCTGGATTGAGAACTTGGAAGAGTACACTTTGATGGTGTATATCTGGACGTGTTTTCAGTGATTACAGAGAAAAAGGCATTAAGACATTGAACGACGGATTAGTCTGTTCTGGGAGTAAAGTAGCAGAATGCTTGAATCTAGCATGCAGACATATGTTTTGTTATAGACTCCAGCTACATGTATTCAAGTTTATACTTGAAGTGCCAGATTACACTTTGTTACTCATACACTGCAAGGAATGTTACTCTTACTATACATTGCAAGGAAATTGCTAAATAATGTAAAATTTTGAAATAAATCTAGCACTGCCATTTCATGAGTCATTGTCATCACCTGAAGGAAAGCAAGGATATTTTGACATCTGCAACCCCCTAGATAATTTCTCCCTCCTTTTCCATTCAGGTCACATAACGCAACATCTACTGAGTATTTTAAGGCTTGGATGGTTCATAGGTACACGTGTGTACCAATACTGCACACTGGCACTAGTACTGGTCCGATGGTCTAGGACCTGTAAAAATCACTGTTGAACCAGTAAAAAATGGGGGGGAAATGGGTACTTACTGGTCGGACGGATAGGTTGGACCAATAGAAAACATGGCTTAGTGTGCAGCCCTGGCTACACCATTTATTTGCAGGTTTTTCATAGCGACATCCCTGCAAATGTAGAAGCATGTAGGCCTACAAAAGATTGCTCCTCCTCCATGAAACCACTCCAGATATTTCATTATGATGGATTTCTTTTGCTGTGAACAAAATGGAAATAGTAAAGGCCGCCATTCTATTCCAGCATATCAGACTGATATTGAGCAAACATGCGCTTGTGCGGTATGGCTGTCTTTCACTCAGTCATTGCCACCATGCAAACTGTGTAGAACGTGTCCAGCAATTCATATTATTTTCCACTAAATTTAATCAGTCATTTGATACATTTTGTGTGTGTCCCTTAATGGACAACACACAGGGTCAAGGGAGAGTTTGACTTGGCACTCTGGCCTACATCATCCATAGTTCCTTCCACCACATGACCCATGTACCTATTTTTTATTTTATTTTTTATTTTTTATCTTTTTGCTGTTAACTGTATCTAGTTCTAGTTTCCAGAGGAACCGGTGGTACTATACAACTGTAAATTATCCACTCTCTGTTCTGAGCCCAGTTACAACTGTAGTTCAGGAAGCTACTGTAGTTGGAACTACATCTACTGTGTTGTAGGGTACAGTTAGTGCTGTAAAACCAGAGACATTCGCATCTTGAAATTTTCGCGAATTGGAGTGGACAGTCTTTTTCACGGAGCTCATGAAAATTTTACGAATGGGCAATTTAATTCACTGCATTGTGTAGGGCAAAAACTTTTGCATGCATTTTAGGTTGGCGAATCTTGGCCCCTCGCTAAATTTGCGAAAGTTTCATGCAAATTTCTGGTTTTACAATAGTGTCAAGTCAGAGAAATTCCACAGAATGATCTTTTTATTACCTAAACTTGCCTGAAAATGTAGATAGTAACATACACAAAATGTGATACATAGGACAGTTTTATATACAAAACTTCTTGCTTCCTTTTTACCTTTTCCTTGGTGAATTCATGATATTTGAAGAAATATGTATGTCGTGTTCATGATTCTTACCGATCTATAGGCAAAAATAAGCCAGCCAGTCAGACCATGTGATACCGTGTACGGGTAAATAATGTATAGTGTACAACTGCGAGTCAGTCAGTCTTTTGACATGTTATGCTGTTTTTCCTTTCTTGCAGATAATCCTTCCTCAAATGAGAGCTCATCCAAGAGTGCTTGGAGTTCAGATGGCAGCAAGGTCAGAAAATCTCCTGTGGTCCATTTTAACCATTTATTTCTATCAGCAGTGTGTTTATATTATGGCATGTTGAGGTGTTGGTCTTAGCCCTCACTTAGCAGACATCCAAGGGATTTCATGAAGAAAATATTCATGAACATATTTAAATTGAAGTGACATGGGGAAAGTTTGCTGGATGTCTCACTTTGGAGAGAGAAGGAAAGACGGGCAGCTACAGTGTAGCTGTAGATAGTGTGATGGAACATGAGATGGATTCATGCGCTAATTAAATGACAGCAGTAAACTTTGAAAACATAGTTAATGACATTTCAACACAGAACAAAAGAATGCTCTGCAATTGATATCACTCTCTTTGGACTCATCATGGTTGTCTTTTTATGCCAAATGCCATGCAAGATGGCTTGCCTGCATTCAAATGGTCATAGATTTTAACTGTTTAACTTTCGTTAAACAGAACTGTTTAATTATTTCTTTCAGTTTGAGAATGTGATTAATGGTCATCCTCCACATCAAAATATTCATATGATGTATCGCTAAGCTTAATACTCAAGTTTATTTTGTCATAGTGCGCCCTAATGCTTCAGAGCATTCTTCTCTGTGAAGAGGATATTGGCTATGTTTGAGAACTGTATGTCTTATTTTTAAAACAAGTTGGGACACTGCACACATATGTATTTCATGAATATTGCATATTACATATCAGGACTTTAATAGTGAAGACAACCTTTGGGAGTGATTGAATTTGAATTGAAAACAGAGTGAGAAATACTGTATACGCTATAATTTTCGCGTACATAAATTTTCGCGAATTGCCGATGTCACAATTTTTCGCGAGTGGTTAAATTCGCGATTGGGGGACCAGAGAAAATATGAAGTGGCAAAGTAAGTGTGAATTTTCAACTTACTAGCAACGAATGCTACCACAGCGACTGGGCTGTGTATACTATGAATTGGTATTACTAGAGATTCTAGTACTAGTAGTTAGACGTGGACATGCTATAGATCTATGTACGTAAACAAGCTTAACCAGTATGGTCTGTTCGGTAAGCCGTAAAATGATCGTATCGTCAAGGCAAGGGATTCATTTTGGAAGGTAATATTTTCGCGTGTTGTTAATTTCGCGAATAGCTCCCGACTCGCGAAATTCGGGAAAATAAAACCCACGCGAAATATATAGCGTATACAGTATAATGTACTATGCACTTGACAGCAAAAGTGTGGGATTTGTGATCTTTGAGACAATGTACTGTATATGCCATATATTTCGCGAGTCTAAATTTTCACGAATGGGGACTTCCCGACAATTTCGCCGGTGGTTAAATTCGCGATTGTGGAGTCCTGTACTGAATTGAGAAATATATATACGTGTACATCACATTCATATCGGCATTAGAGTCAATATTTTCGTGTGTCTTTAATTTCGCAAATAGCAGCTGACTTGCGAAATTCTAAAATAAAAACCTCGCGAAGTATTTGGCGTGTACAGTACATGATGAACAGTTATTTTCAAAATTCATGAAAATAAAATCACCACAGAATATGTGGCATCATTATACAGTATGTATCAAAATGTGTGTGGTGGAGGTATGTATTCTCATACCTCTGAACTTGTTCTCTCTACAGTGCCTGTCTCTACAACCTGACCAAGCACCAGCTGGGGGAGGGGGTCCATGTGTCGGTGCTGAGCGAGATGGTTGGCTTGGTGTTGGATGCCATGGAAACCTTCTACAGTCAGCAGCAGGTGAGTTGAAGAAGGGCATGGGTACACTTCCTGCCTCTTATTCTCCATTTTCAGGTGGAATAAGCAGCTCTAATCCCACCAATCTCAGACCATAGGCTATGTACTTGTTAGTTCACTGTCAAAGCATGCAATGTAAATACCTACGTATAGTCATAAATCTAAATGTTTATATAATATAGATTTATAGATTTGCTCAGTTATGAAATTGTTTGGAAATACAGTAGAAAATGATTTCAAAGTGTACCGTGTTCAATTCAGTGAAAGCCTGTTGAAATGAAGTGTACCCTGAAGTTTATATTGAATAGAAGTTAACCATATAGGTATTACACTTTATACATCAAAATAATAAATGCTAGAAGTTGTCAACAATATAGAAATAAAACACATGTAAAAAGTGAAATATGCAGTTTCAACAGGCATGAAAACAACAACTCCCAAAGAAAATCCATAACAAAATTGAGACTACAGGTGTTTACAGTATAAGATAATGTAGCATTATCAAATGCAGCACATGTGAAGGACATTATAAATTTACATGTAGTATGATTTTACTAAATTTGGCAGTTAAACTTTGATAAAAGAATAATAAGAATGTAGAAATGTTTTCTAAAAACTTGTGTGTGTGTTTTGTTTTGTTTTGTTTGTTTGTTTGTTTGTTGTTGTTTGGGAGGGGTTTTATTTGTCCTGAAACTGACAAATTCAGCAATTTATAGTGACTGTTGATTCCTTGTGTGATCATCACCTCTAATACAGAGTGAAGAAGTTGAATGCCACTTACTGATGTTAGAAAACATATGAAATAATTAATTTCAACAAAAACTGCAGCTGATAAAACTTTACAAATGTGATGATATTCAGACAGTATGCTGATTTTTAGTTGAGAAATCCCATCCGTGATGTGGAAATTATTTGTAAAGTTTGCCATGTGTCATATCTATAAATTGCGGTTTCCCTAGCACAATTATTATTGGAAACAGTAAAATGAAAACAACAACCATGAATACCCAATATCCTGAACATGATCAGGAAAGGCGAGCAACCGTATTATCAAAACATGACATCTTTGAAAGAGTGAGATTCACATCGTACATTGTGTGCCGTCAAGGACAAGACATATTTTCTTCTGTGGTGGAAGAATGTGCATGTAAAAGCACCTTATCCTGTATGGCATTGTGTTCCTAAGGAAGTGAACAAAGTAGGGAAGAACCACTAATCCTCGTGCTGTTTCAGTCATGCCTAAATTTGGGGTTTTTGTGGAGGATAAAGGTCTGTCAAAAAAGAAAAGAAAAAAAAAACACAAACCCAACCAAAAAACAAACACCAAGAGCACACATAACCCCCAAAAGTCCACTCCAAAAGAATTGAACAGGGTGGGAATGAATACAATAAGAGAAAGAAAAAGAGAAAAAAAGGGAGATAGACAAAGACAGACCAACAGACAGACAGAAGGTTGTGCTTCATGATTCTACATTCAAAGATCCAGTATTCGGTCTTGCCAGACCAGTCAATGTTCAGACAAAGGAAATTCATATGGAAGTACATTGTACCAAGTGCGACTGAAAAAACACCAATGCAAAAAAAGAAAAAGAAAAAAGAAATCACCCAAATACACCATGGACCAAAAGATGACAAAGTTATAAGTGTACTATGCAAATAATGCACATTACATGGGGCATTAGTAGGAATTATCCACCTGATAGTAATTGTGGTCTGTTCTGAAGTAGGGTGGATAACCTTACTAACGCCTGACCAAGTAATGCACATAATTTGTTTGTTTTTGTGTTTTTTTTTTGCGTATGTAATTGGTGTCATGGATCCTTGTCATTTGATCAAATATTGATGTAACTGCCATCACACCATGACCTGTCCTCACAATGTAAGCTTGAGCATTAAAGATTCATGTGATTCACCGTCCAGTCCAGGCCTCTCTGCTACAATCTCAGGAAACTCCAGTTGTTTCAGGTGAAGAAAAGTGTCAAATTTGGTGAACCTAAACTTCATGTGCCTCCTTGTGCGAGTTGTTGACATGATCAGTTCGATCTGTCAGTTCTTGCATTTCATTTTCTAAACGTAATAGGAGGTTTAACGACTTAAATTATGTGGCAGCGGTATTTGCAAGATTCCCAGGCCAGAGCCAGCTCCAAGCTACATTGTAACTGGACTGCGCACACTAAAACAATAACAGTGCATTTACTATATAATACACAGGCTATGTAGCTAAGCACAGACAAGTGGTCATTAGTACCAGTCACTAAAAAAATTTAGGCCATTAGGCAAAATGAAACAATGAGTTATAGGAAAGTTGTTTTTATGCCTCCGCCACGAAGTGGTGCCGGAGGCATTATGTTTTCGGGTTGTCCGTCCGTCCGTCCGTCCGTCCTTCCGTCCGTCCGTCCTTCCGTCCGTCCGTAATGAATTTTGTGGACAAGGTAACTATCAAAACCTGTTGAGGTATCCTAATGAAACTTGGCATGTATGTGTATTAGGGGGTGAAGTTGTGCCTATCAACTTTTGGGTGCACATGCTCAAGGTCAAAGGTCAAAAGGTCAAGGTCAAATACATAAAATTTCACTATTTCCACCATATCTATTGAATGCCTGAAGATATTTTCTTGAAACTTAGTGTATACATGTATTACCCAATTAAGATTCTCTTGTGAAAGTTTAGGTCATGAGGTCAAAGGTCAAAAGGTCAAGTAAAAATATTAAAACTTCTTTTTTTCTCCGTACCTTGGAAAATTGTTCAAGGTATCTTCATGGAACATAGTATATACATGTACTGACTGGCAGTGATTATCTAGAGAATGTAGGGTTCATGGGGTCAAAGGTCAGGGGTCAAAGGTCAAGTGCAAGACTTCAAAATTTTACTATTACCCTCATATTTATGCAATGCCAGCAGGGTTATTTTTTTACACTTGGTGTATGCGTGTGTAACCTAATAGAAATTCTCTGGAAAATTTTTTTTTCTCTTTTTGCCTCAAAGGTCAAAAGGTCAAAGATCAAGTGAAAGTGCTGAACTAACTTTTTCCTCCATATCTCGGAAGTGGCTCAAGTTACCTTGAAACTTAGTACATATTATGCATGTTCTACCTGAAAGTAATTATCTTATGAATTTTAGGGTCAAGGGCCAGATGAAAATGGTAACAATTTACTATTCAATTCAGAAATTGCACTTTTTCTCCACACCTGTACCTTGAAAATTATTCAATGCCTAAATGTATGCGTGGGTCAAAGTCAAGTTAAAGTCCTTAAATCCCTAGATACATGCTCTCCTATTCATCCAATTAAACCTACGTCAAGGAAGGTGAACATTCAACACATTTGTGACAAACTTGTCATTCCAATATTTTGCCAATTTTGTGAAAATGTAATCACACAGTGTCCACATGTACTAACTAGACCTATTGGGAAAATCATGCATTATGGCGGAGGCATACCAGTCGCCAAAGCGACATTTCTAGTTTTTTTTTTCATTTGCATCTCATTTATTCATTTCAACACATGAAAACCCATTCAGCATTGTAAGCTGTTTTTCAGTGGGTACATGGATTTGATACATGGTAATTTAAAAGTACAAATGAATAACAAGATGTATATGAATATAAATTTAGAAAATATATTTATACAGCATAACGGTAAGAAATGCAAAAAAAAATTAACATACACAATACATTCATAAAGACATACAATACAATCATAAACACAAAACTATACTTACATATTGTATAAATTGATTTAAAAATGGAACATTATGATTTAAAAAAAACTTGAAATTACAAATCAAATTAAAGGAAACCAAAACCCAAAGAGAAATGTGGATTATTAGTGAAAGCAGCAACATTAGTAGAGCACATCAGTGAAAGGTTGAGGGAAATCGGACAATTGATGAAAAAAGTTATGAATTTGAAGTTTTGGTGTTGGAACCGCTGGATGAAGAGACTATTAAATGTTATGGTGTCATGTGTGGACAACAATATCAAGAAAATATAAAGGGAATTCCACAAAAATTCACTTTTCTAGCATAATGAAAGAGCACTTGAATAACCGCTTTCAGAAAGCAGGGGGAATAATTGCTACCCTTAATGTCAGTATCAAGTTGATGGAATGTGTAATTTTCATGAAAAAATGTTTTTTTGTTTTTGTTTTTGTTTTTTATGCCTCCGCCACGAAGTGGTGCCGGAGGCATTATGTTTTCGGGTTGTCCGTCCGTCCATCCTTCTGTCCGTCCTTCCGTCCGTCCTTCCGTCCGTCCTTCTGTCTGTCCTTCCGTCCGTCCGTCCGTCCTTCCGTCTGTCCTTCCGTCCGTCCGTAATGAATTTTGCGGACAGGGTAACTATCAAAACCTTTTGAGGTATCCTAATGAAACTTGGCATGTATGTGTATTAGGGGGTGAAGTTGTGCCTATCAACTTTTGGGTGCACATGCACAAGGTCAAGGTCAAAAGGTCAAGGTCAAATACACAAAATTTCACTATTTCCACCATATGTATGCAATGAATGAAGATTTTTTTTTTAAAACTTAGTGTATACATGCATTACCCAATTAAGATTCTCTTGTGAAAGTTTGGGTCGTGAGGTCAAAGGTCAAAGGTCAAAAGGTCAAGTAAAAATATTAAAACTTGAACATCTTTTTTCTCTGTACCGTGGAAATTGTTCAAGGTATCTTCATGGAACATAGTATCTATACATGTACTGACTGGCAGTGATTGTCTAGAGAATGTAGGGCTGATGGGGTCAAAGGTTAGGGGTCAAAGGTCAAGGGCAACACTTCAAAATTTTACTATTTCCCTCATGTTTATGCAATGCCAGGAGGATTATTTTTTTTTACACTTGGTGTATGCATGTATAACCTTATAGAGATTCTCTGGATAGTTTTTTTTTCTCTTTTGTTTTTGCCTCAAAGGTCAAAAGGTCAAAGATCAAGTAAAAGTGCTCAACTAGTTTTTCCTCCATATCTCGGAAGTGGCTCAAGTTATCTTGAAACGTACTACATATTTATGCATGTTCTGCCTGACAGTGATTATCTTATAAATTTTAGGGTCAAAGGCCAGATGAAAATGGTAGCAATTTACTATTCAATACAGAACTTGCACTTTTTCTCCATACCGTGAAAATTACTCAATGCATAAATGTATGAATGGGTCAAAGTCAAGTTAAAATCCTTAAATCCCAAATACATGTTCTCCTAATCATCCAATTAAACCTAGGTCAAGGAAGGTGAACATTCAACACATTTGTGAAAATGTAATCACACATTGTCCACATGTACTATCTAGACCTATTAGGAGAATCATGCATTATGGCGGAGGCATACCAGTCGCCATAGCGACATTTCTAGTTGTTTTTTTGTTTTGCAGTCTGTTCTGAAGTAGGGTGCATGCATGGCAGGTGTTGAGTGGAAGAGATTTCCATAGTATTGGAGCCAGGGTGGAGAAGACCCAATGCCCATTTGGTGTTGGTTCTTGGATCAATGACGAGTTAAGAGTCTCTAGATCAAAGATATCTTGCTGGGATGTATACTGTAATGATGTCGGATAGGTTTGATGGGGCAGCATTATTGAGAGTCTTATCAACTTAAAGTAAGACCTTGAAGTTGATTCAGTGATGGTTACAGCGCCATGACAAGCTGAAAACTACTCTAAGGACATTGCGTGAGTCATTAGAATTGCGTGTTGTCGAAAGTGGTTTGATGTATTGGTTAAAGAATGCAAATTGATCCCAGTGTGTAAGCCATTGATGGTCCATAAGACGGTATTTTAATCACCTTGCCTGACATTGTCTTTGATATATTCTCCCCGCAGCTCCAGAAGAATGCCCTCCTCACACTGTGCAGCGACAGGATCCTACAGGAAGTGGTTAGTACAATCTCTGTCTCGCAGTGCCAACATTCAGCAGTGCTCTGAGTAACAGATCCTGATGTATGGGGGGCTAATTAATCACAAAGTAGTGCTTTGACAATTCAAAGGATGTGGGGTTTGCAACAAAAGCAATTGCTTTTCAAAGATCAGTGCATGTTGTCAGCTGTAGAATATTAAACAAGGAAGTGGTTTCTGATTTTTTTTTTTTTTTTTGTACATGAATGCTGAATTAGGGTCATTTGATTATATAAATTTGTGTAAAAATTGTCACTTCATTAATTTTTCTGAGATTGTTTATTTTCTGTGAAAATATCACGCATACTCATATTTTCCTTGGCTGATGACAGGAATGTAGATTTTTTTTTTTTTCTCAAGATTGCATTGAGCATGACACATCCATCATTTTTGGCATAATCTCACCTCTTATCAAGAGGTCTTACAATATATTGCCAATGTCTAGTCTTTAATCAGGAAAAAGAAACCACATATCAATGTTTTCATGTGAGGAAAAATGAAATGAAGCAAACACTAATGTCTCTCACTTATGTCAAAGTGATCTCTGTAGAAATACAAAATTGTACTGTAGACTAAAAATGTAAATCTAAAGTATACTACCAAGTGTTAGCTGATAACATGTAGGGGTTAGTAAGCACACCTCCAATGTATAGATCACTGCCATTTCACTCAGCAGTAGTAACGAGATTAGAGCGTAATGTGGACAATTAGCAGGGGGATGGGCCCTTTAAACAGCATTTACATTGAGCCAGGAAGTCAGGTTCGATTGTTCTAGGAAGTGGGTGCAGGAAAGATCGTGAGTGGATTGTTGTTTCGCACCTTATCAATACCAAGCAGACCTCGGTTTTGACAGATAAGTTCAGGATTGGGTGCTGCCGTATCGGGAGCAATTTGCTGGAAGGCTGAAAAACAAATCGGGGATGAATGATTGCATGTTCACTCAACTATCGAGGACATATCGTTTGCCAACGTTTGCCAACTTGGCATTATGTCATTTGAAAGTGAACAAAAGAAGGGGAAAGCAAAATGAACCAATTTGCTATTGTGGTAAAGCAGAGTTACATGTATGTTTCCAGGGAATGCTTGCCCTGTTCATGGTATTGTGCAAGTGCATTTAATCAATCCACTTTGCAAAATATTCAACGCATTGCTTGCACATGTCCATATTTTGACAGATGCTTTTACACTATTCTTTGGTGTTTCTCAAAGGCCATGAAGGCAAAGTTGAAATATTGCAACTGATTGACATAGTGCCCTACATGGACCTAAATAAATTTTTGTGGCTACTACTATTTAAAGCACTGATTTATTCAGTGTTTATTTACATCAATGTAGGGCAGTTTGTCAATCAGTTGCATTAAAAACAACTCAACGCAAGAATTTCATTAATTTTGAAATGGAAATTTGTTTTGTCATTATTTTACAAGCAGTCTGTGCGATTCTCAATAAAACCAAAGGTTATACATAAAGCTGTACATGTATATTAATATATCATTTCTGAAGATAGATTTTAATAGCACCTTGATCGTGGTGACTTTGAAAGATAGAAATCAAACACATATTAGAGTGACACTGTTATTAGAATTAATTGGAAAATTAAGGTATGGAGTGTTCAAGTTTTCCATGTTTTTTAAGATAACTGATAGTGGTCATAATTATCAAATGCAAATTAAATTGTTTCACAAGTATTCTTTAAAGGGGAAATTCAGTCCAAATATAAGTTAGTCTAATAAGAAGAGTAATATACGAGTTCAAACATAAAATTTTGATTGAAATTGGGTGAAAAATATGGGAGTTGTTAATTTTTCAGGAAACAGTTCTTGAACAGTCATTATGAATATGCAAATGGCAAAGTGAGCATGTCATGCCCTCACAACTTGCCATTTAGTTTGTACAAAATTTATTGCAATTTTCCATTTTTCATTCAAACACAATTATGCCCAAAGCTCAAATCCTGGTATATCTAATTGATCACTATTCTGAAATTATTTAACCAGGAATAACATCATGTTTCAGACTTCAATGACAGAAACATCAAATTTTTTGTCATTTATTTGTACATGATCAATGGAAAATTGTGAGGTTATGACATGGTTAGCTCACTCATTTGCATATTCATATCCACTATACAAGAACTGTTTTGCAGAAATTAGACAAACTTCAAAATTTCATAACTTCCTTATTTTTCATTCCATTTCATTCAAGTTTTTTACCGTTGAACTCGTAAGATTGATATTGCCAAAATATAGAAGCAACTTCGATAGGTCCATATGGTATGTGGATGGGTGAAGCAGAAAGAAAATTGAATGATTTTAGTTGTCAGTTCTTTGCTTTGTTACATTGAAACTGCTGCCAATTTCTTGCATTCTATGACTGGAAATCATCACATTTTCATGTCTCTCCTTGTTCTGTCATTGCAGAATTTTGATCGTTATCGTGCGTCCAAGATGGTGATGGATTGCCTGTTTGTGTTTGACGACCCATCAATGACCAGGATGTCTGTGGCAATATGCTCCATCCTTGCTGCCAAGATTTCCACAGTACAGACCACCATGCTGGGTACCAAGAGAAACATGCAGGTGTGTCATGTCTCCTTTTCATGTCAACTGAGGTGCACTGGTACTTTAAAGGGATTGTATAGTTTTGGTTGAGACTTAACATCTTTTTTCTAACATTTGTTGGTAAGATTTATGAGAAACCTCTTCTTGAATATGAAAGAGCAAGTAATTCCAAGAGGAATTTAAAGTTTAGTTGATGAAAATTGGTTTTGAAATGGCCGAGATTTCCAAAACAGAGCATTCCTAATAAAAGGTGGGACCCACCTTTTCTAAGTCTCACTTTGTTTTAATTTGTTTTTAGATGTCTTAGCCGTTCCAAAACCGATTTTCATCAAATATCCTCTTTAATAGAATTGTATGCTCTGTACTATTTTATCAGTGGTTCCTTGGTAACTCACAAAAAGTTAAAAGCCCAATCATCATTTCCACCAATACTATACCATCCCTTTAATTGACAAATGTTGGGTGCCTTCATGAACTACAAGGTTCAGTGTCATATCCCTGCTACCAATATTTGGCCTACAGAGATGCCTAGGCACTCTTTATTGACAAATGTTGAGTGCCTTGATGAATCACAAGGTTCAGTATTGCATCCTCGCTACCAGTGTATTTGTGCAACAGAGGTGCCTCAATACTTTTTACTGACAAATGCTGGGTGCTTTACTGAACCAAAAGGTTTGGTATGTCATATCCCGACTGCCAGTGTGTTTGGTCAACCGAGGTACCTTGGTACTTTAATTGACAAATTTTGGGTGCCTTGATAAAATACATGGTTTGGTATCGTGTCCCTGCTACCAATATTTGGCCTACAGAGGTGCCTAGGCACTCTTTATTGACAAATGTTGAGTGCCTTGATGAATCACAAGGTTCAGTATTGCATCCTTGCTACCAGTGTATTTGCGCAACAGAGGTGCCTCAATACTTTTTACTGACAAATGTTAGGTGCTTTACTGAACCATATCTCCGCTACCATTGCTTGGTCAACAGAGGTGCTTTGGTACTTTTTACAGACAAACTTTGAGTGCCTTGATGAACCATAAACTCAGTATCATGCCCTTGCTCCCATTGTGGTAGGTCAACCGAGGTACATGTACCTTGACACTTCTATTAACAAATGTTGGGAGCCTGATGAACCACAAGGTTAGGTATTACATATCCTCACTACCAACATGTTTAGTCTACATATAGTTTCACCATATGGTTTTTGTATGATTCAGAGCCACATTACTTCATTTTAAAGTTGGTTTCTTCTTCATGCATTTCTATTCGTGTCCAGAAATTGCTGCAAATAGTGAAACAGAAAGCAGAAATCCGCTCTGTCGACATCACCCTCAAATTCACCTTGAGTGCCCTCTGGAATCTAACTGACGAGTCGCCGCCCACCTGCTCTATTTTCTACAATGAGGGTGGGCTTGATCTGTTCATCCGCATACTTGAGGTGAGTACTTACAGTTTTGCTGGATGTGCAGATTTCCAAACAATTCTGCACTCAAAGGAAAAAGTCCCGGTTTTAGGTGTTGTCGGTCCATGTGATAGATGCCAGATTCTTTTTTTTTTAATGAATGAAAAGTGCATTGCAACTCAATACAAACTGAATATTGTGAATTCTCAACAAAGTGTTTCTTAATGGTAGTTCAGATTGGTTGTGATCTCTGCTTTAGACCAGATTTTAAGAATGAGAGTAGTATTCCAAGTGCAATGCATCAATGTTAGAACTTGCTCGGGCACTTCTGAGTATTTTTTTTTCTTCCCCCCAGTGCTGTGAGCAACATGAGGATTTTAAGTGTCTAATGGTTGTGTTTGATATGTTAAACAACTCAATTAGTGAATCCAGTTGCAAGTAATGAATAATTGTGAAGTGCAGCAAGAGGTCAGATGTAATGACTGTAATGTGATGACGCACAAATTGAAGTGTGTATTGCATGGTAGAGATGATACTGATAGCAGAGACTCTAACCCCAAGCACCTTCTGATCTGGAGATTCTCCCGCCTGAAACCCCTAGCAAACGGGAGACCAGTATGACCTGCGAAAAACATGGGATTGTGCTTGAAGCAGCCTAAAATTTTGCTAAATTGGCATGAAATTATGTCACATTTTGTCAGCCAATTGTGGTGCCTCATCAGATGACGAGCAAAAAAAAAAAAAAAAAAAAATGGTCCTCACATTTCTTTTAGCTGCGAATTTGATATCTTGCCCGATCGGCTGACAAGCAAAAAACCAATAAAAATTGAGGTGCCCAATCGCATTATGGTTCCCAATCCCCTTGGATATATGAAAAAATAATTCCAGGTTTGAATAAGGTGTTTGGGTGGGAGAAAGATCATTTTAAGCGGGAGAACAGGAGATTTTGCGAAAATTGGCATTCGGCAGGAGATCTCCCATTGAAAACTGGAGAGTTGGAGTCTCTGTGATGGTATAAAAGTAATAAATGGTCTGAATTCTTCCTACAGATCTTCCCTGATGAATCCACACTGCAGACCAAAGTTCTGGGTCTCATTGTAAGTACACATGATTATCACTTTACAATGTTGCTAAGTTTTGTGTGTCTTTTTTTTCTTACATTTTTTACATGTCGAGATAGATAGGATGTACCTGACTGAGTAATGGTCGCTGGGGTGACAAGACCTCGTATCTACAAAATGTCAAATGTTCAGGAGAGCAAAAAATATGGCAGCCAAAGCACAGCATCAAATGGGAGAGCCTTTCCTTTGACATACCATTGTGGCTTTATTTGGGGGTAAGACAGCTAGGATTTGGACAGGACATCACTTAATTGATTATCTGACCATTATTCCAAAAAAGTTATTTTCACCAAAATTTCAAATACGAGGTCTTGTTGCCCCAGCGACATAATACCATTATGATTCTGTGACGTGATCTTTGAGTGTCTTAGAATGATTCATTTAATTTTCTTTTGAGAATTTTTATTTTGTCTTGACTTGCTTAATGTGAAGAAAATGACATGCCACAGACCAGCAATCAACATTAAAGCTTTGGCAAGATACTTGAATGAAAATATCTGTACATATCTTGGAAAACTTTAGAATCAGGTGATGTGACAGAAGTTACTGTACAGCCGAGCATGTGTAGATGCATGGTGCGTCATAGAGTACCATATGACACTTTGGGTGGTATGATGAATGGTGTGATTCCAACTCGGGGGTTTTCATTTTGCTCTTCCTTTTGCAGAACAACATTGCAGAAGTGAAGATCCTCCGAGATAACCTGAAGAGAGAAGACTTCCTAAACCACTGCAAGTAAGGCTGCATATTTAAGATTTAGCGTACCGAGAAACACGCTTTTGAAACACGGATTTTAAACATGGTTTGTAAACATAGTTTGACAGAGGAGAATTTATAGGAGTTTCTCCCGAGTGTCTTTGCGGCTGGGCTTACTCAGACTGCGCCATTGCACATCTCATAATGTGCAGCTTTTCCCTTGGCAATTGGGCCAAACAGGGCACATGCAGCTGTGATGTCATTGAAACCAAGCTTGAGATTGTGGTTGTGTTAACACTTTCAAATCCTTTTGTTACTAGTGAAATACATTCTTGAATCGCTCCCGCATGATGTGTTTCAAAACCATGTTTCAAAACCGTGTTTGTAATCACAACTATCATTTGCAGTAATATTTAAACCACAAAATGTGGTTTCAAAGCCATGTTTCTTGCAATAAAAGTTTAGTTTACGCCCACCATTCAAGTAAAATATGTTGTCATGTGCCCAGTGTCATAAAGAGACTTCCATTTTTATGCCTCCGCAACGAAGTGGCCGGAGGCATTATGTTTTCGGGTCGTCCGTCCGTCCGTCCGTCCGTCCGTCCGTACGTACGTACGTCCGTCCGTACGTACGTACGTCCGTCCCGTTTTGTTTTTGTCGATATCTCAAGAACCGTGTGGTGGTTTTACATCAAACTTGGTATGAGGGTATATCCTTGGGGGATAATACTTTGTGTGGATTTTAGGGTCAAAGGTCAAAGGTCACAGGTTATTTTGTGAAAAAAAAAATGAAATTTCATGTTTTTCTCCATATCTCGCAAATGGTTCAAGGTATCTTCATGGAACTTAGTGTATATGCTTGTACCGAAGGGCAGTGATTATCTACAGAAGTTGGGGGTCATGGGACAAAGGTCAGGGGGTCAAAAGTCAAGGTCAACTTCTCAAAATATCACTACTTTCCTTATATTTATGCAATGAATGAAGGTTTTTTTTTTAACTTGATGTATACATGTATTACCCAATATATATTCTGTGGGAGGTTTCTTGCCAAAAGGTCAAAGGTCAAAAGGTCAAAGGTCAAGTGAAAGTGCTGAATTGCACTTTTTTCCTCCATATCTCAAAAGAAACTCAAGGTATCATCATGAAACTTACATATTTATGCATGTTCAACCTAACAGTGATTCTCTTTTGAACTGTGAGGTCAAAGGTCAAAGGCCAGGTTTAGATAATGCTATTTTCCCATTTGATACTAAAATAATACTTTTTCTCAATACCTTGAAAAATTACTCAATGCATAAACTTATAAAAGGGTCAAAAGTCAAGTAAAAATCATCAGTTCCCCAAATACCTGCACTCTGACATTTTAATCATTCATCCAATTGAACCTAGTTCTAGGAAAGTGAACATTCAGCACATTTGCGTCAAACCCGTCATTTTAATATTTTGCCAATTGTTTGAAACTGTCATCACACATTGTCAAGACATTGTACTATAGACCTATTAGGAGAACCATGCATTATGGCGGAGGCATATCAGTCGCCGTAGCGATATATCTAGTTTGTATTAAACTTACACCTACTAGCACGCAAAAAGCAACAACTAAAAATGCCCTCAACTCCTAGGTCAACACATGCATGGCTGCTGCAATGGGAATTGCATTTATTGTAGGTTGCAATTGTCATAGAATGGGTGATTTCAAGTTCGGTGCTAGTGCTATCTCAGCACTAGCACCGGCGATAAAACCGAACTTGAAATCACGTTGGTGTTGGGAGTTGACCTAAAAATCATGACATATTTCCGGTTGCTGGTGCTGGGCTCGGTGTTGAATGTCGTCTGCTGAACCGAGCTCCGCCGTTTGTGTTAGCGTTTACGTGCTCTTTCGCCATTGACTAACACCTAGCCCCTAGGGAGTATCATTTTCGTCATTTCAAGTTCGGTGCTGGTGTTAGGGTTACCGTGCGAGACCTGTATTTACTTCCATAACAGATGCATGTTTTACGTGCAAAGTCTAATATGCTAATGCAGTGCTCGCCCACGTATACGTAAACGAACACTCTAGACATGGCTACATAAATCTGAGCCTGGGAGCAAAATTAAGATAGTTGTATTTTGAGGAAGGGATGAAATTTGTGGCATTTTAATCCGTCTTCCTCACCATGTGTCTAAAACTAAGCAGTTTTGGCTACATCTTTTGATATAATTTGACTGTAGTCATGTGCCATCACTTTTTTCGTCACACAATTCCCACGGAGCTCGCGGTGGTGCGATTCCAACACCTAGTGCTGGTAATTGATAATTTTGATCGGTATCTCCTCGTTAATCTGACCGTCGGTGTTGGAGCTTGATTTAACCCTGTTGTTTGGGAGCTAGCACTAGCACTAGTACCGAACTTGAAATCATCCAATGAATTCTATATGAAACAGGGCCCAGGGCCCCGCTGCATAAAAAGGTGCAGTCAAGCATAAGTCAGGTGTCAGCCAGTCAGAACTGAGTTTTCAGAGACTTGTGTTTGATTTCCTGACTCCCCCCCCCCCCTTTGCTCCTGTGAGAATGGAATATTCCTGTGTTGCAGTTTCATACCATGTTCAAATTGCCATATGGACAAAAAAAACAAAAATCAGAAATGACATAGAAAGTTACAGAATTTGAAATTTTCTCAAGTTTTCACCAAATTGATGCACTTTGGTAGAGGCTATAGTGCCATCAATTCACGCAAGTCTACCATGACTTTGTACACCAATACTGTATATGCCATATATTCAACAAGTCTAATTATTTGCAACTAGGGCCTTCAAAAAAAAAATTGTGTGGTTCATTCACGATCATGTAGTACAGCAATGGACTTCCTTGTATCCTTGTACCATTATCACACGCCAAAAATAAAACAAAACAAAAACAAGTGCAGAAATAATCCATAATGTCGTCCTTGCATTATGTCCTTGCATTATGTTGGGCAAAATTATTGCAGTGCTGTGTCTGTCCTGTTGACACCACTTTTATAGGCGCCTCCTAGAGAACGACCAGATTGAGGTGAGCTACTTTGCTGCCGGCATTGTTGCCCACCTCCTGAAAGATGGCGAGGAGACATGGGCCTTCAACCCAGAACTCAGGGAGAAGTTCCAGCAGTCTCTGGTAAGAAGGATATCAGCTGAGAACCGCTGGTTATCCACCAGCTTGAGATTTGCATTGCGTTCCATTCAGCTCTGTTTTGTTGCTATCAAAAGGCCAGTTGCATGAGAGTAACATGGAGTTTACATTACTGCAAAGTTTGATAAATCTGGAGATTCTATTGATTTCTACTTATTTGACACACCTATTTTATTTTTGCCACAAGTCATGAGAACATTTGAGTATATTGCCCTGCATCACTCTGAGCTCTAGTTGATCTCCTTGGTTTGTTATGTGTAGAAATTTGGACAAGTAGTTGGCGTGGTACAGCTCTTGATTAGTGATAATTCTATGAAGCTTTGGTAAAGATGATTTTATAGTCATGACGTGAAGAAAATCAAACATTTTTCACTGAGGGGCATGCTTTCCAACATGTGTGAGGTATTCTATTTCTCCTCATGCTAATCCTATTTCTGCTTTGAATTTTGATGGATATGCCTTTTACAGTTGTAACCCATTATAAATGGGAAGGTTACACAGGGTTTGCTTTAGGCTCATGCGAATGATGTCCAATAATATAAAGTTTGCATGCCAAATACCAACCCGAGATGAGAGATTTGGACATACAATGTACATGTAAGTATGTGCAGAGAAATGTTTAATAGTAGGTACATGTCAGATATAAATGTTTCAGAGTACTCAATATTGTGTGATGTTACTGGCTTCATTTCATACCATCTCCTGTTCCGACCACCAACAGCATAACAGCATCTTGAAGTGGAAGAACCCTGCTGGGGAGATGGTGGCTTACAGGTCTTTCAGTCCTTTCTTCCCGCTGCTGAAGTGCTACGAGATCCCAGAGGTCCAGCTCTGGTCTGTCTGGGCAATGCAGCACGTGTGCACAAAGAACGGTAAGGGTCTCGTGTTGTTATGAAGCGTGTGCTGAACATGAGCCCTAGTGGCTCAGACCAGAGACCCTTAATTGTGACATCTCTGGTTCAAGTTTGGCGACGGCAGCAGTTTTTTTTTTTTTTTTGTGTGTGTGTGTATTGAAGGCACTCTATCCTCATTGCCTAATCAGAGGGGACTTAAAGCTTGTGACTCCATTGCAGTTTCCTAAAAAGTATTTAAATGCTTCTCTAAAGGTCGCACTACTTAAAAGGCCATGTTGAATACATCCAAACAAACAAACAAACATAATGCAGACATTCAAGCTAACACATTAAAATTATGATAAACAGCAGTGAAATAGTAGATTATGATTATTGTTATGCTTATTATGATGATGATGGTCATCATGATCATCACCGTTATCATAACAAGAAAAATATTCTTAAAGCTTTATGTTTTTCATGTTGTGACTCTACTGGCTCTCATATGACTCTTCAGTGCTACTTCTTGTCTAAAAATACTGGTATAATCACCTTATCAAATACTTCACTATTAGCTAAATGGGATTGAACTGAATCATTAAATTTTAAAGTGGACTGTGACATAGTTCCTTAAAGGAAATATGCTTAAAATGCCTAGGTTTCTTTGGTACTTTAACCTACAGAAGCAAAGTGTGTGTAATGTTAGGACCAGTACAGATCATCAGAGGCAATTGTCTGCATCCATTCTTCTATGTGTTGCCTGTGATAAAGGAGCTAAAGAATTCATAAACTTATGTATTGAATGTATATAAATGTACTGGTGTTATGCTAATAAGAGTTGTGTTCCTCCTGGATGTGACCCTACAGCCAGCCGTTACTGCCCTATGTTGGTCACCCAAGGAGGTGTGGATCTGCTCAGTGAGATGGTAGCCAAGCACGACCTCCATCCGGACGTCCATCGGGTAGCCACGAGTGTCCTGGATGTCGTACGCCAGAACCGAACGGCCGTCGCCAGCCCCTGTGACACGAAAAAGAGGTGATCGCCCAAGCCAAGAAGTCTTTCATTGTGCGTGTTTTGAATTGTGGTGGACGAGGGAGATGTGGAGTGAAGCACAGGTTTCATCCCCCTTCCAAAGGATGGGATTTAGTGCTCACTTGATGGCGATGCTTGTGAATACTGGACACTTGGACACTGGACATTGCAGTGAAAATTCCCTCCGCTGTGGTCATCATCCTTCTTGCGTTCAACCATTTTCTTTCTTCCCCCCCTACAGTCAGCTGTTTTTAATAAGGGGTTCACCCAGAGCATGTTTGCCGACACCTCCCAATAGTTGGGGTGTGAAAACTATTTCATGCATCGTTGGGAGGAGGGTTTTCTTTGTCACTGTAATATGTGGCTAATTGTGTATGGACACCTTGTTTGATGCTAGGGCAGTGCCGTGTATAGGAGCCTTGTTTAATGTAAAACCTGCATCTCCTAACAGAACTCAGCCATGTAACATGTACCTACGTAAAAGCAAGTCATTCACTCTATTAGCATTTCATTGAGTGCTTGTTCAATGCAAGAGTCCTGAAGTGAGAATAGATCATTGTTCATTTCTGTCTTAATCAGTTATTATCAATTACCTTGTCAAAATTTAGTCTTGAAAGTTACGATTATACCTTCTCCAATGTCACAACTAACCTATAATTTTTTTTTTTTTAATAGTTTCCACAAAGTAGCCACTTCTAATGCAAGGAAGTTGTGTTTCTGTAACTCACCTCTGAAAATACTGTTTGTTTTATGGTTTCAACAAACTAACCATTTCTAATGTGAAGGAGTTGTGTCTTGATCATGACATTTCTCCTGCTTGTTTTGTGGACAGAGTGTGTGGAGAAACCAAAAAAAAAAAACCTTCAAAAACATTACTTTTTGCAGTAGGAGGAATGTTAGCAAACAGGATTGAATGCCTAGTGTGAGTTTTCTTCTTCATTGAGTGCCTGATCGTTTAGGAGTATGTGTAAAAGCATTATTCTTTCTGAGTGTCCCCAGTTGGCTCAGTGTTAGGCTGCTGCTTTTTTTTTTTTTTTACCTCATTTATGATGCTGAATAGGTGCATATTACTGTATAAGCTGTTATTTTTGCAAGGGTTTAATTTTTTTCGTGAATTTAAATAACAACATGCAAAAATGTCGCCATTTGCTGGGGACATAGTACACTGCCTCAGTGTCAATTCGCGAATGTAGGATATCGTGAAAATGTCCGTGAACTTCTCATACGGAAACATATCTGTCGCAAAAATAACAGCTTATACAGTACTCAGCCACATTTTCTACATGAGACATCCAAGATCAGAAGATTACATTTCTATCATTCTGGCACTACAGTGTACTTGTGTTGTGTAGATGTCTGCATGGCTCAGAGACAAAGGAATCTGTAGAGAAGTGCAAATAGCATCATCTGGTATAATTTCTTACGCTTGATTGACTGTCTGAACCTGTTTCTGGCCTGAAGACGTCTATCCTGATTTAGTTCACATGCGTCTGCCTTTAAATTGCCAAAGGAGTTGAATCTTTGAACGAATCAACAGCTTCTTGCGAATATCTTTGTGCGAGCACACCATACCGCGCTCTCAATGGATGTGCCAGCATGCATCCTTTGTACCTAGCAATGAAATTTTTTGCTCATATATGTATATTTTCGCTATAAATTTTGCACGAATGATATTAATCCATATTGCATGTATACTCTCTGCCAAATGTTTTAGTTCCCCATGACATATACAAGTAGATGTGAGAAGGGTGTGCAATCAGTTGCAAGGTCTCAGAAACAATTTCTTTGCTCGCAGATATTGTTTATTGGTTGTCAGTGATTTTTACTACTCTTTTCCTTTTAACAGTGTATAATTTTCATCATGTATTACCAGCATTTAATGCCCATTCATTTTTCTTTCTCTATTATGGTTTCTCATGACATGAAAATATCTTAAATCTTTTGGTACCTGTAAAGTGATTGGTCATGTTTTGAGTGAGAAAAGATTGTAAAGCTGTCATTACAAGAGGGCGACAGAGACTATATTCTTTCATTGAATGAGAGAGCAGTACCTATGTATAAGCATAGGAAGCTTATCTACATTGTATGTAAGCATAGGAAGCTTATCTACATAGTATGTACAGATGTATGCAAAGTAAATTGTGCTGCTTTGTGGACAGTGCACAATGAAACTATCCATTTAGGCGCATTTCTGCTTCAGTCATATCCCTTTCAAAAATGGATAACAATGAAAAACTTCAAATGTCCTAATGACCATATCAGAGCCAATCAGTTGGGCAAATTCTGAATATCTTTTCCCTTATATCAGCTAGGACAGAAACAGTGATTCTGTATCTATCAAAAAGATGGCTAACTTACTCTGATTGTTTGAACCCTGTTGGGAATACCACCTATAAATCCCATTCCTAACATTTTATATGATCCTCTCTGTGGTAGGGACTTTGGACAGTGTGTGCAACACTACGGGGGTTTTCTGTGCTAATCACCACTCAAAGCACACAAAGAGTTAACATGGCTGATACCGGTAATGTCACACTCAAAATGACAGAATTCTATTTCCTGTAGACAGGTGTTTTCACAGAATGATGGCATGGTATGTTTGCCCTGCTTTAATGGGCTGATGCTCACTAGTTTCTAGATAATTATATCCCAACAGCAGTCTGTCAGGCACTCTGTAGGCATGGTGTTGTAAAGCATGGCTTCACAGGTTTTATTCCCTACAAATGTCCCCCACCCCCAAAAAACAAACAAACAAAAACAACAAAACAAAACTCACAGATGAATGTATGATGGTGTGCTCTAGGAAATCACATTGTTTTTGTGGTTATTGCAAATTGTGTGAGGCAAAGTTGATCCAATCAGACTATGACTTTTTGTGGGTCAGTCCTTACACACTTAGAATGGGTTTGTTATACATATAGCCAAAGCATTAATTTTTATGGGGGTGTCTAAGCCTGGACACACTGTAGTACACCTACACTCCATGACAATATCCCTACAATGTGCTGTACAGCCACGAATATCACTGCATGGCACTTTCCACACCCTAACCCGGTCAGCTTTGTCTGTGTTCCTAACCTCAGGGTCACATAAAATGTGATTAAAAGCCACTTTGTTTGCTAGTTCTGTGATGTGGTGCATGCTATGAACAACTTAAATGTGTGTTGCCACAGGCTTGGGACGCACAGCACTCTCCGCACCCTGACTTTGCTGTCTATGTCCTTGTCTCTGAGCTCAGGTTCACATGAGATCACATGTGATAAAAACTAAGTTTGCTTGCTTGTTTTGTGATGTGGTGCATGCTATGTCCAACCATGCATTGCCACAGGCTTGGGGAATATTGTGGGTTTAAAGAAAAACAACAAACAAATTGAAAGCCCAGAAAACAAGCAGTAAATGAAACAGGATGACTTCCAAGAGATAAGCTTTTGTGTCTTCTCCAGAAAAGCATACCTCAACGTTTTCACCTCATACTTTTATTGTCTTTTCTGCTATTGTTTAGAGTTCAATGAGGGGTGTGTTCAGGGACATGCAAGGCCCCTTCAATGATATCACTGCATTTTTCAGTCAAGAGATCGTAATGATGTTTGCACTCTTAGACATGGACATTTGTTTGCTTGTTCTTGTCCATTGATCATGCACACAGACTGGCCTACCGTGACAGCACAATAATTGTGTCTATTTATGAGCGATTACTTGTCATATTGTTGTGATGGTGTGGTATTGCCCCCCCCCCCCCCCCTCGCTCTCTAAACTGGAGTCAGGTTGAACTCTGAAAATAGATGGTATGTCTACCATGTGTGTGCTCTGCCCTAAAGACCTTGAAGCATGGGGATACCATGGGGTGGGAAGGCCGGCTCCGCTGGGATACATTCCAGAATCCCTGCAACAAATTGTGTACAGCTTTATTGCTGCTCTCTATGTTAGTACACACACATCCAAAGAAACTTGACTGGAGTTGACCATTACCAATGAGTGTACGCTTCGATGCACATATTCGCCGACCGGTGCTATTCGTGGTTTTCAAATGTACCCCAATGGGCAGCGAATGAATCGGGCCACCCATTAACCTCCACACTGCTGGGTCCTTATAATCTGACTGGAATCAAAGTGCAGCATGTGTCTGTTCAGTTCAGTCTGAGACAAGCGGAAGCATAGAATGACAACTAGAACTATGTACTGCTGTAGATAGCAAGCAAGAAGAACACTATCAAGGAACCTGGATGATGTGAATGACAATCTGGGTGCAATCCTCTGTATACCTATCATTTTGCACACTTTTGAAGCAGTGAAGTGTTTTGGGGTTCACCATTGTTGATGGATATGTAGAGAAACTACAGGGTTCCCACAGTCATGGAAAATCCTGGAATATCCTGGAAAAATTTGTGGTCATGGAAAGTCAGGGAAAAGTCAGGGAATTTGGAAAATTTGCGAAAAGTCATGGAATTGCATTTACCTCTTGGCTATGGCAGCTTTCCAGTTTGTCACAACTCTCATACCCTGTGATCATACTCTGGTATTATAATTGGTGTTCATGATTTCCATTTTTCCCAGTTTTGTGACATCCCAAATTCTACATAACTCCCGGGACATATACTAATGATAATAGATGTACATGTCATGAGTAAGATAGTGGGTGAAACTGATGGCTGTGAGGGGAGGTGGAGGCCATCATAACGTGTCTGATTTTGGAAACCGTGAGAAACCGTGAGAAAGGAAGTCATGGAAAGCAGCAATTTAGTCATGGAAAAGTCATGGAATTCTGTTTTCAAATTTCTGTGGGAACCCTGAACTATTACATCTTGCCACTGAATGATTTCTCCTACAGTATATCTGAAACCAGAGGGATAACAGCAGTAGTTCATTTGCTTCATATGTGAAGCAAATGAAGCTAACAGGATTCTGGGTAATATCTGTTGTCAGTAATTTTTCCCTTCTCGATTCTTGGGCTTCCTGAGATTCGTGTAACATGGAGCTATACTTGAATATTGGGAGTGGACTGGTTACGAACTAATGTTGGTTGTCGTTGGTTGTCTCTATCTTCTTTCCTTTTTTTTTTTTAGAGGGGGTGGGGGGGGGAACAAACGTATATCAATAGTTCAGCAAGGCTGAAGCTGCTCATCTGCTCTGCTTGTCCTTGTGATATCCCCAAAAATTCTGTTTGAAAGCATAGCAAAGTTTTGCAATGTCAAGAAGTTATGCAAACCAAGTGCTTGTTTAGCAGTGAGATAGGGACATACAGTAGTCTATGAGAATGTATCAAGTTCTTTAATTATCTGTTTTAGTCTGTTTATGATGATTCAGGTGCTGTTAAAGTGTGGTATGGCTGGTCTATTTCGACAGATTTTCGTTACGCTGGCACCATAACCTGCGTTTGTGATGCACACATACACTGCAGGCTCTGTCGTGCATTCGAGCTATTTTAATCCTATTTCTTCTTAACATTTGCTAAAATGAAGACTATCACAAATGGATATTCTACCATCGTCAGAAATCATACTCCTGACAACTTTGTCTTTAAAAGAAAAAAAAAAAGAAGAAGAAATGTTGACGTTTTTTTCGGTTAGTTAACTTCAAGGTCAGGCAGTGAGTCCAGTTGATGTCAGAAGGGACTAATCTGCTATTATTTTAGGCAGAGCAGTTCATTAGAAGATCAGTAAGCTGGTTGAGGTGATGCGTGAAAACTTATCACAAAGCTATGCACCCCTTGCTATTATATTCCCGTGGTATCCATGCGTACTTTTTAAAGTGGATTGGCAAAGTTGTCTGACATATTTTTTTTCTCTCTCATTTTGAACACTAAGTAATATGTTCACTTCATAAGCCACATTTGATTTTGATGCCCATATTTTATTGTAACAATGAAGTGTGTGTTGGTTCAAGTGCATGAAAATGTGTACATGACAATGTTGTCATTGGATCAGGTTGTTGTTTAAACAGCTGATAAATGTTTCCTGCCAATAATTTGTGATTATCATCTATGCCTGAGAGATGAATGGAGAGAAAACAATGTGTAACGTGTTATTTTTGCTCCAGGAAGTTGTGTAATCCTCATTTGGAGGGGAGAAAACAATTCTTGACTTCACACAAACTTAAAGCATGTCAATGTTTGAATGATTTTAAGACCTTCCACTCACTCTGCAGCAGTGTAAATATAATTGCCAATTCTGTATGAGGGGAAACTTGCATATATATCTATCATCAAATACTGATTTTGCGAATAGCCAATGGTTGTACTAACAAGTGGATTAATCTGACACGCTAACTTGTGAGATACAGCAATCAATTTTAATATGCCCTGTAGTGGCCAGTGTATTTCTTTCTTTTTTTGTGTGTGTGTGTATTTTGCTTCAGAGAAATGTTGCCTGCAAAGGGTAGTTCAGTACTTTTAAATTGATTGGTTTCACTGTTCAAAAACAGAATGTGTTTTTGGTTAAGAAAACACGCTTGTGAGATTCAAGTCGTATCCTTTTACATGGTAAAGAGCAAATTATACAGACCCTGTCACTTTTCGCATGGATTTGATCTCTTGTATGCATGGTATTAGCAGCTTTACCAAGGGTAAATTTAATTTGTCAATGTTTCAAAATTGCTATGTAGAATGTTTGTTAAGATGATACTAATAGATATGCCCAAACACTTCTGATTTCAAATTCACAAGATGTGGGTTTTCATAATTTATTTTGTACTTGTACGTGTGCATTTGGAAATTTGTGGGCACAGTATCCAATATGAGATCATCAACGTTTTAGTGTCGATAATGGGCAGGTAGAAAGAACTGTCACCTTTTGTGGCATTTCCTGCAAAATCTTCATAGATTTCTAAAACGGGGAAGCCCCACTTTTCACTCAGTGAAGTGAAATATGTGAATCCCATGTCTCATCTGATTAGTGTGTTGTGAAGCTATGCGTACAGATAATAAAGAACAAACTGCTGCTTTCTAAATAGGACCTTCCGTACCCGATATAGCATAACTCATTTTGGAGAGCTGTAGGTGTCATTTGCTGGTGGCTTAGCAAATTTTTCTTCATGGAAGCAGACTCAGAATATCTCGTAGTGCAGCAGTTTGAATTGTCATTGTTGATTAATTCTGGAATCCGTCATTAAGTGAATCATAGTCTTTGCCAAGAGAGTTTAAGTGTTCTTCAAGCAAAAAGTTTTGTGATATGATCGGCCTATCAAGTATTTCTTTCCCATATTAGATGTGCTCTTCGGAAAGTTTGCGCTTCATTTGAAATTTATCAAAGTGTTAACTTTCGTTAAAGATAAAACAGTACCAATTTGATAAGGCAATGTAAAGAATAGCAATAGCTACTTTTGAATTCCGTGTAGAGGTGCACTATGTGAAATGAAGAAGGAAAGGTTCTATGGTGAAGTTAACCTAACTGCTTGGGCAGTTAATTAGAAAAGTCTATGCTGGATACGAAAACGGGCTAAGTTGAAGTCAAGATTGAATTTCGTATTTTCTGTCACCCCAAATACTGATTTTAAATTGTATTTATACCACTGCAATCTGCTGATATTTTTTTTTTAATGAAATGAAATGAAATGAAATGAGATTGGTCAGTGTAGGATGTACCTTGTGTGATGTTGACCAATACTTTTTGCAATTGTCTTGAAATACATGGATGTGAATGCAAGTGATGTACTGCGAAAGGAGTGGACCGTGATGGAATACTGAGGATGAAATTAAAAGGATAAAATCATTACAGAATGGGTTCCCGTTTCTGGACTTTGAATTGGTTGTATGGTGTGACGCCCCAGTGTTTTGGCAGAGCCTCCAATGAATGTACTGTTAGTCGCCCATCAACCTGCTTGATAGACAGCCGCGCATGTGTATGTATGTGTGTGTGTGTGTGTGTGTGTGTGTGTGTGTGTGTGTGTGTGTGTGTGTGTGTGTATTTGTTGAGATACATCCTAGAATGTGACCTGCTTACATTTGTATTTAGAGTTTTTAACAGATTAGATTTAGACTTATCATTATCTTTACTGTTATTAACAGTAGTGTTATATGATGATAATGATAGCTGTTTAGATAAAACTTTACAATGATAACCAAATGTGCCTCTGATGTTATTTTTCCCAACTATAGTAGGATTTTTCTGTGAAAAAAAGAACTACATTTTGAGATATAGTAATACTACTAAGTATACTGATAATAGTTGTATTGTTATTATTAACGATAACAAAAACAATATCGTAATATTTTTACAATGATAGGATTTACAAAAAAAGTACAATACTGATGTATTTTCTTTTTCTCTTTTACTCATACCATTTTGGGATAATGTGTTCCTGATATTTTCAAATGCATTCGAGAATCTTCTTGTTTTATTTTTGTATTCTTTCATTTTTTTCTACTTTAAAAAAAAAAAAAAAAAAATATATATATATATATATATATATATATATATATATATATATATATATGCACTGTAGATCAAAGGGACCAAAGGGTATAAAGGTACCCGTTGATGTGTATTTTATTATTTCTAGAACTCTCAGACTTTCACAATCACACTTATTGTATCGACATGCACTGACAAAAAAGAAGTAACAATCTGTCGTACTGCACACCAGCAACATAACTCTGCATGTTCCATTGTAGATATTTTGTTTGTCTTTCTTTTTTTTTTTTTGGTGTTCTGTTGGTGGACAAATAAACCGGTTTCCTCGCAGATTTTTCAATTATGCTGGCCCCAGTCGATGGTATAGAAACTCTTTTGCCTTGTCATATTTAACATTTGATATTGTGGTTCAGCGGTGCCGGTAATAACGAAGAAAATGTTAGAGCATTCTGAGATTTCAGAAAGTCATAGAGCTACCCTATTTGCTCAATTCTGGCAAAAGGTCGTTTCTCCGCCCATTGTAATGCACACATTATCGATGCCTTTCTTCTTCTCCTTCTTCTTCTTTTTCTTTTTCTTCTTTCTCTGCGGTCCGTTTCATGAAACTATCACATAAAAGTCTTACATAAATCTCTAAAAATGAGAAAGTAGTTCTATCCGGTGAGCAGTGAGTCTCTTGCAAAGTCAATAACTTATTACATAAACTTGCGAATGCTCCTAGACCACTCACAGATTTATGTGATAAAGTTATGTGAGACTATGAGATGACTGTGTTCATGAAATGATTTCTACAAAAAAAAATCTCTCATAAGACTGACTTTATGGGATTTATGGGACTTTTTCGTGAAACGGATTTTATCAAAGTCTCTCATAAGTCTTAGGAGAGAAAAATTCTCTCATAAAACGTTCATGAAACTGACTCCTGGACTTTTTAACTAATTGTTTCATTCATTCAGAAAATGAATTTATTATTCCATGACCGCGCTTCTCCTCGGGCTATTTAAAGCAGTCAACTCTGTAACACTTTGAAATTTAACGATGTTATTGAATTCTAATTCTGCAAATTGATTGAAAAAAGATCAGCAGATCAACACTATACGCTCTTCAAAGTATGTAGGATTTTCCTTTGTGAGTCCCCTATAGATTTAATCAACGTGCGCAATACCAGAAAGCAATGCATTCACATCACCTGCTGAAGCATTTACGCGGAACTATTAATTCTATTACTCTGTATTGCGTCTCATTTTTGTTTGTTTTTTACGTCCGATATAAAATTTGAGTTTCCTCTTGGCTTATGACACAATTTTACC
Source organism: Diadema setosum (assembly GCA_033980235.1). Lineage (NCBI taxonomy): Eukaryota > Metazoa > Echinodermata > Echinoidea > Diadematoida > Diadematidae > Diadema > Diadema setosum. Next base: position 15,675,971 of record CM067072.1, read on the forward strand.
GTAGCAGAGTTATATATTTTTCCCCAAACAAAATACATACAATACAAAACGGTGAAACAAGCATAAAGACGCTTCATATCGCAACAAGTTTCTATAATCTTATGATTCAATGTATCACATTCATGGTTTAATTGGACATTTCTTTTTGATCCTTAATTGACAATGTGTGCCATGAAAGTTTTTTTGAAAAACGGTATAACAATGAAATTGCATGGAAACTTTGGATATCAAAACTCACTGTTAAGGTACATAGTTTATAATATACTAATTCTCCCCGTATCGCAATTCGTTACTGGTATCAAATGTGTTGTGTCTTTATTAGGACCATATCGCCAAAATATGAATTCCGCTACGCCCACGATTGCGAAGTATGCGTGATCAGGTTTAAAAGAAAGGAGAAAAAAAAAGAGATCTTTTTGTTAGATACGTGAGAATATTTCTGATGCTTAGGCATAGCTTGTATAGGCTACCGTTGATGACAATCCATGATAAAGGCATATAGAGTGGAATGCCCGCGCCCTCCTTTTTTCACCTACAATGAGAGGCGAGTTCTTTAGACAAACAAAAGGCCTTTTGTCCCCTGTCAGATGAGCTCGCTATTCACTAGACTTATCTCTATTGTTCAATTCCTATACACCCACTGAGCTTGGAAGCTCCTTTCCACACGCTCCGTTCCCCGGGTTTGTCATTACCGGAATAAAAGAAAGTAACCGCGACGTATAATCGTCTATATAGACAACATGACGGGTGGGCATTAGACCTCTTTACCCGATCGTTTGTGTTGTGTGGCGTACTCCGAGCTTGAATGTGATCGTCTTCAACAATCATCGAATGGCATTGGCGATACGGCTTTATAATCGCACATTAATTGTTTGTGGACTGTAAGGGAATTGGACCGAAAAGAGGGAAGTGCATATTCGTCACAACTTGGGTATACTGCACATGGAACCTGACTGAACCCAAGGTTGTCCTTACAAGTCGATCATGGTGCTCCCTTACTGTCGGCGAAAACGACAGCACTGACATCGTTGTTGTAATTTCTCCCGGAAATACGCGGTCGCTTTCTTCAAAGCAGTTTTCGATCGTCTGCGTCTGTTATCAATATTTATAATCTACAAAGTATACAAGGAAACAATCAACACCGAATAATGGAAGACGGTGAGTAGCCTCATGTTAGATACTTTTTATAAGGGGTAAACTGCGATCATGTCTATATATTTTCAGTGGTATATTATCCGTTTACAGGCCTACATATCGTATGTTTCTCCACCAAACCTCTTTGCTTGAACAATAAACAAGGATATTACAGCAGCAGATACTCATAATGTAATTAATCATGACGATTAGAATACTCCGTAACATTGTAACATAATCGTCAGTGTTTCAACTAACATGATAATAATAATTATATCTGGCACGTGACCAAAACATCCCTTACATCGTAAATCGTACCTGCAAGGCCCATCATGAGTTCGTGTAAAAGAGTGCTTAGACTTAATTAGGAGATTTAAGTCACGAAACTGCCGTGGATAACTGAAATGTAACAATAACATTTATCGACGTGTTTACTTAGTTTGTTCAAATTTAGTTGAGTATTCATTCCGTGGTTTAGAGGTACACTACTCTTGTCTTTCTGAAACCTATAACCTTGAATGCTGTAGAATGTTCCCATACATTGCACATGACTTGGGGATCATGATATTCCAATATTCAAAAAAGTGAAATTAGAAATGCTAACGCAATAAACTTACTCAGGATAGAATTAAGGCGGAATATTCTTTCCCTTGAAAAAAAAACAAAACAAAAACCCAGTGACATTTATATATTTATGCTTTAATTTGATATCTTCTCCCTTTTTGTTCAGAGACATACATTGTATACATTGGGGAAAATGTGCTTGTTTTGTTTTACATTGTTCTATGCTGAGCATCTGCAAGCATCGTATTGTGAAATCATTTTCCATTACGATGTGCGGTTTTTCTTTTCTCAACCTGGACCCCTCTGAAAACCGTGTAATATCATGCTGCCATTGCTCACTCTCAGGGCTACTTGTATACATTCAGCCGTTTCTCTTTGCATTGTAAAGTGTATAATAATTTGAAATTTTGTGAATTTCTTAATGGAAACTAAAATACAATATATTACATTATCATCAATATCACTTGGCTTGAAAGTATATCTACATGCACATGTACATGTACAACATGTACAAGTAAGGTCCTTGATGAAAACTGCGCTTCACCAATTGCGGATACACTTTTCTTTATAATATACTAAACCTACAATGTATACCATGAGGAGAAAAGGCGTGAACAGCATTTTGCTCGGTTGTTCTTGTATTATACAATCATGTGTACTTACATCAGGTAGCCTCGGAGTCTCTCGTCTATTGCATTGATAATGATAGCACTAATGATAATAATTGATCAAAATGATAATACACTTTACTTTACATCTATCAATCATTTTTATGATTAATAATGACATAAACAATTCTGTACAGTGGTACAGACATTAATTCCGTTTGTTTGAAGCACAATGCACCAAATGTTTCATATTCACTGGGACAAGAAGGCAACGATATACTTTCGGCTCCGAAATTCAATCTGTCTAGCAAAATTCTGATCTTTTACTTATCATTAGCGATTTCTAGGGAATGGTATACTATTACACTAGTGACCAATTAGCTGGCATTTCATCTTGTTTCCTGTACACTTATTTTGTTTTTAAGTTGTTTGGTTCACTGAACAAAGTTGAGGTTTTGTGCTCAAACGAACAGCACGAGATTTAATGCAGGGACGGCGAAGTACAACTGTAAGGTCAGAATCATACGATTATGTCATAATAATATATACTATATATAGTATGGCAACACGCGAGGAAGATTACCGTATAATACATAATGTACAGATATTACCTTTTCCTTTTTAGAGGTGTGATATAAAGTAACACTTGGCATCGATTCCCACTTGAGTTCAACTGTACAAATGTACAATGTGTACATTTTCCCCTCGAAATTGCATTGTATTACACATAAGCGCAGCTCTGAGGGCAAATCTATTATTATCTCGAGGAATATTAACTCCAAAGGCACTGTTAAGTATTGTGAACTGTGATGTTACCTGAAAACGTCAGATGAAGTGAAGTTTGTACATTATCTTATGGTCTACATACACATCATTTCAATCTCAATAGCCCCGTCTGCAGCCAGTCAAAGTCTGGAGTTATAATTGCCTGACATGACGTCACTGCAATATAACAATTTCGAAGCTCGCGCTGCATTAGTCACGAGATGGAATTGTGACAAATCAACGACCAGCATTTATGTAGGCCTGTACAAGGCATGCAACACAGCAGAAGAAAAGTGTTTTTTTTTTTTCGATTTGTATTGGATTATGATCAAACTTTTACTGTTGTGCTAGTAGAATTTGTATTTTTTTTTTAAATAACTTTAACTTTAACTTAAAACTTAGTTTAAAATTTGGGCTTGAGTTCTAAACATCAAGGTTTGAATGAAAAGAAAAAAAAAGTATGATATCCGACTACTGATGACTAAACTATTCATGAAATGCACACAACTACTTGCAATCAACTTACAGTAGTCGACTCTACTACAATATAATTATTCATCTTTCAATCCACCTCTTTACTTATAAAGTTGGGTAGCAGTTATTTAGGTGAAATATATGAATCATTGTTCTTTACCCATACAATGTACAGTGTACATGTCCTAAATATATACCTTTCTTATACCTATTTTATTTTTCAAAAGTTATCAATCTAAAATAATGTGGCATGTAAGGACCTTGTAGGCACTTACACGAAGTCATGGCAAAGTCACTTGGCGTGGTCCGATAATTGCCACCATTTTGATAAAAAGTGCCTCAAAACTATAAAACACGGTTTCTGTCAAATTTGACTATTTTATCTTTGTCGAATGTTGGTAATAATAAAAAGAAATGAATTATCAAGACATTATGATAATATTGTCTTGATGATTTCTTCTATTTATTACGAACATTCGACGGGTTTAATATAGAATAATTAAATTCGAAAAAAAAAACACAGCTTGATGAATAAAAAACACACTTATATTGGTTCTGATACTTGATGAATTGCAATCATTTTCATATATTTTTCTTCTAAATAACTAAAGCAAATGCAACCGCTTCAGCTCTAAACTACATATGTACATGTAGGTCCCTATATAAATGATAGTCTAATGTAAGTCTATTCACATTTGGAAAAGCCTAATAATTATTCAAGGACAAGAACTGTAGTTATAGCCACTGATCTCTACCAGGAATGTTTTTTACTCGAAGGCAGCCATGAGTGATGGGTATCCTTGACCGAGACAGAATTGTGGTTACATTTGTATATGTAGACAGCCTGTATATACGTGTGTGTGTGTGTGTGTGTGTGTGTGTGTGTGTGTGTGTGTGTGTGTGTGTGTGTGTGTGTGTGTGTGTGTGTGTGTGGGTATGTGTTACACGGTCAGGGAAAGAAGAAAAGAAAGACAGAAAAGTAGGGCATGATACACCTAAATGGTATGTCGATTTATGGAAAGAGTACACAATTCCGACCGACTCTACATCAGAACATGGGGAAAGTTTATGATACCGTGTATATACTAGGTTTATAATGCAGCAGGAGTGGAAAAAAATGGGTAAAAATAAGGAGAGAAAGATGAAAGAGGAGAGAAAGAGGGAAAGAGGACGAGAGAGAGAGAGAGAGAGATAGAAGGAGAGGGGAAGACAGGAGAGGGAATGAAGTATATTTATAGACGACTTTTTTTCCGTCATACTGTTTACTATACGATGTAGATGTTTCTATGGAAACAAAACAATGCATTGTCTCGTGTCTACAAGCATTGGAGCAGAAGGCTGAATGGCGTCAATCACTACAATGTGTAGATTATGACGTAGGCGTATAAATGCAGGAGTGCCAAAAGAATGCAGTTTCACCACATTTTAAGCGAAAAACGTGTAACATTTGAGGGCCGAGGTACAATCTCAGGGTAATAAATGGGATGGGGTAGGGTCAAATATTGTTATCTCTGTAAATATCTCGAGCTTGTACAATGTACGTGAACAGCATTAGGCTTCAGGTCACTCGATTTCTACTGTTCCCGCTTTGTGCGAGTAGATTAAGTGGGAGTCTTGGTTGCAAACAACAACTTTGTTTACAGTTTTTGTTTACTCCAGATAATAATAGTAATGCTCTCACCTTACGAACGTTTCACTGAGATACCTTCCGCCTGTATTATGACACAATTCTTAAAGTATGCCATCTATATGCACTAATTCAAGAAGGCATAGTACTGATTATTATCATTATAATTCACCATTTCTTTTTTTTTGAGGGGGGTGGGGTGGGTGGTGCATGTGTTTTTGGCCTCTCTCTCTCCCTTTCTGTCTCTTTGTCTCTCGTTTTACTTCGGAAAGAAAAAGGCGGAATGAGATGAATAGAATTAGGAAAGACGTATACTTGTATCCCAGGAAACACTGACAATACCAAGACATCTGTAATTAAAAAAAATAAAAACAAAACAAAAACAAAAACAACGACAAAAAAACAAAAACAAAAACAAAAAACAATCCCACAGCAAGAATTTGTCTCTCGCATGTTTTAGCAATCACTGTGTCGGGTCATTATGACGATAATCTGTAATGATAGCAATAATAGAAAAAATCATGATGATATTGATCACAATGATGATAATAATAATGATAATTAAAAATACTATAAGCCTACTGTATTACTACTATACTACTGCTACTAATATGACTGATATTATCAATAATAATGTCATTATTCATTATTACAATGATACTTAATTTACTTCTACTATATATTACCACTATTAATAATAACAATAATAAGGTGCAGCATTAAGAACGACAGCAACAGCAGTAATATCAATAATGACAATGCTTATAAACCTACTTAAAATAATCTCAACAATGACAATAAAGATGATAAACATCATTACGGATATTTCTAGCCAGCGTAAAAAAGTTGGCTGTATTATTCCTACCAACCCTTTAATCATCTAAATTTAACATCGAATATCGATACCTCACCTCTACTTGACCTAAATGTGTTTGCTTGTTTTATTTGCTTTTTCTCATTAACAATTTTACTGCAGAAACTAATAGTCAACTCTCCTACGAGATGCGTGAGCTTTCCACGACCTCGAATGACTCCCCGCCGCCGCCGTACACGACCTCGGACTCGACGAGCCTGGACGTGTCATCGATGGGTCAGGAGATGGAGGACTCGTTCTCCGTGGCCGAGAGCTCGGCGTCGGCCTCGTTCGTGCCTCAAGACTACATCGGGTACGACTTCGACGAAGGCGATTACGATTACCCGGAAAATGTGCACTACGAGGTGACAAAAACCAGAAGTTTTTGAGGGTTGATGATTGGAATTTGTTACCAATGTACTTGGAAGAAATTAATAATCTTTAAGATTACACCTTCAAAAAAAGATTGGGGATTTGGGAATTTTTAGGCATATATTATGTGTATATGAACGATTATGTTAGGTATATTTTGTATATGTGAACGTAAATAACGGAGATATATCATAATGATTTTATTTATCTATCTACGCTTTAACTTGCAATAAGATAAAGGGCATATCCATGTACTTGTACTTTCCAAATGAAATTGATCACTTTTGTTTTGCCATGTTTGATAATGTTCACTTTTGCTTAATGTTTAGCTGTTTTTTCTTTTTTTAAGTTTCATTTTGAATTCCTTTTTAGTTGTACATGTATTATTTTCTTAGATCATGGTGTTAATTGTTTTATGTAGGTTTCTTTCTATTTCTTGTGTTGTATACGTATATCTTCGGTTTTGGTGCACCGTATACGTGATTAGTTTCATCAAACTATCATTATTATAATTTTCTTTAAAATCGTAAATTGTTATCAATTTCATGTTAGAATAAATAAAATGATTTAAAAGCATTGAACAGGACAATTTAACGACTTCGCGGGTTTCGTTATTATAGACGAGCAAGATCTTTGTCAAATTACTTTAAAAAAAAAAACAACAACAATTTTTACCTGTCAACTGCATACACTATGTACGCGTTTGTTGAACGGATTGTATACCGTATGTTCCCCCCCCCCCAAAAAAAAAAAATACAAGGGGCCCCTCCGCATTGATAACTTTAAAAATACAATTGTAGTGAATCAATCCAAATACAATTTCAGCATATGAAACTATAACTCATTGCCCACATCTTACAGAAAACCCCATTCGATTTGCTTCAGTGGTCAAAGAGAAATGAGGAATTTTGTAGAGCATGTCAGGAATCTCTTCCCTCCAAGTTCTGTCTATTGTGTTCACACACTAGAGCATCGAAGTGCTAAACTTGGAAGAATCAGACTCATGACCATTAGTCATGCATTACAACAATCCACATTTCTCTGTGACCGCTAAACCAAATTGAATGGGGTTTTCTGCAAAATAGAGCTTAATCTTAAGACCCTGAAGTAGCATTTAGACAGTTTAATCATATTGGGTGTTATCAATGCGAAAATCTGTTTGTATTTTTTTTTTTTTGGGACATACTGTAAAGGCACTCAAAGAGCCTGGTTGCTAATAAAATTGACTGCATTATTTGAAACAAAGTATCATCTCTTTTGAATGAATTTGATTTGCCTTGATTAATAACGCTCTTTCAAGATACTTTTGCAACGTTTTGTATCATGAAGTAAAATACATTAAATTAAGTATGGACGAGGTGGAAGTAAATGCGGACAAACACGACACAGTATCTCAATCGATCGGATGAGGGAGGCAGAAAAAGAAGGAAAGAAAGAGAGAAATATATATAATAGGGAGGGGGTGCTAAAATGATTGTTGAGCATAAGATACTGTGTCGTGTTTGTCCGCACGGAAAATACGACGCTTTGGATTTGGATTTGGATTTGTCTATTATATTATCATACAATCATGATTGTTTACAGCCCCGATGATATTCCTGAAGAGAGTGTATTTATTATCAATATTATTACGAAGATTTATTGTGGTAATTAATTGACCCATAAGTAACTGAACCTCCCGAAAACGCCCGTCCGCTTTTTAATAGTTTTATGCTTTCCCATTTTTATTGCTTTCATTATAGAATGTATTATAATTACGTTATAATTTGAAAGAGGTAAAAGATCAGCAAAAGTATGAGATATTACTTCAGTGACACACCATTCTTTTAGTGGTTTATAGGCTTTCAAATAAACGTAACTTATATAGACAAAAATAAACATGCCGTGAACTATTTTACTTAATTCCGAAAGTTGTCAAAATGAGAGCAATATTGCTGCACATTCTGTTGGAAACAATAGGCCATTGTGTACGGAATCTTCAGTTGATGAAGGGTTAGTTAACACTCATTTTTCGTTTCATCTACTTATCCGGCAGATTCGCAAGGTTGTGCTCGAGAAAGACTCAAGAGGTTTCGGGTTCACAGTCGCCGGAGGCTCCGACAGTCCCTACGGGGCGCTTCCTGTGTTCATCACCAGCTTGGACCCGGACGGAGTGGCGGCAGATTCGGGTGAAGTCAGGGTAAGAAAAGTGTGATCAGTGCGTGTGAAGAATAGATATCTTTTCACTTCCACATCATTGTAAATATAGTCGGCAAACATGCGTCCATCAAAACGTGTAGAGCCAAAATGCCATTAACCATCATTACACATCATTATTTCCGATTCACTGTCATTCATCCATCAATCAGTGAGTGGTTGACTTAGTGACTGAATAGTGAGCTAACATGTGAATAGACAGAACAAGAAGAAATAGGTGATCCATGAAATGGTGTCAAAATAGAAAAAAAAATATAATTGACAGATAATTGGACAGATACGTGAATGACTAGTCATATATGTATATGAATGGATTTTTGTAATTGAATGCGCAACATGTGTTCATGTGAAGCTCAAAGGAAAAATAAAGAGGCATGATACCATTGTCAGGAGTAAACGCAAAGAGGCAATGTACCTATGTCTGCATATTACACAGTGGGTATTGCCGCTAATTGAAGTGTACAGTCGTATTAAGTTGCCAGGCGCCATCTGCCGACTGAATGCGGAAAGTGAAGGTTTTCAGGTCGATCTCTCGGCCATTCAATCCTTACGACCTGAGATGTAGCGAAAGTATAGTTTCCTCTGTCTTGGTTTGGCGCGACGGGAAGGGGTAGAAGGATGAAGAATGTTCTGATTAGCCCAGAGGGAACTGGTTATGCTATTCGACATCAACCTAATGCTGTAATTCTCTCATGATTCTCATGAAAAAAAAAAAAAAAACACTGATCCAATTAAACTCCTCTGGCACAAACTCGAACGGGGAGTATGATAATGCGCCTTTGGCATCTGACAGTTCAACTACATAACGCACAATCCCAAAAAGAAGATGGCATGCACTCTTCTAATATCCGAAGAAGTCACACACACGCACTCACACTTTGAATTTCGTTTGATACCAGCATCGTTCTCACAAAGAAACGAATACAAACAAGAATTTTATGCAGATTCTCAGAGACTTGTACAAAAACCTACAACCATGTACGTATACACAGCAGTCACAGGATATGAAATTAGACATACGCACACTCACACAAACACACACATTCACGCACAGACCAGGTTTATATGAATTCCCAATATAGGCCTATACATCGCAAATGAATGATGTCTACGTTGTCGTCATTAAGGAATGGTACAGTTTCGGTTGAGATGGGGCTACGTTTTCTGATGATGATTTTTTGAGATAATGACAAACCCCTTACAAAATATGAAAGAGCAATGAATTCTAAAGAGAAATTAAAAGTCTATTTGATTAGTTTGATGAAAATTTGTTTAAAATGAATGAGATATCCAAAACAGAGCAATCCTAATAAAAGGTGGGACCCATCTTTTAAAAGGATCGCTTTGTTTTACTTTGTTTTTGAATATCTCAGCCATTTCATAACCGATTGTCACCAAATGAACTTTGAATTTCTCACAAAATTGCAAGCTCTTTAACATTACTTGTGTAAAGTGGTTTCTAAGTATCTTGCAAAAATTTACAGGCTGAATCCTCACCTCAACCAATACCATACCATCCCTTTAATGGTCATAACGATTTTACCTGCCGGGCCTATATTGTCATAATCATTTCCACGAAGCGAGCAGCAGACGCTTGAACACATGTTGAAGAGCAAACAGAGTACTTTGTTCTTTTCTTGTCCACCCATGTTTTGAGCTTGCTCGTATTTATTGCTGGACAAAGCACCATAACAGCTGATGCCTTCGGTACTGGTGTGTCTTGTGTTGTTCTGTTTTTGTGTCGTTGTTGTTTCTTTTCTCTTTTTTTTTTGGCTAAAACTTTTGATTTAAGCATAGATAAATACTATACTAATGATGATAACATGTTTAATTTGTGTTTACCTACTGACCTGTAGCATATCAACTGGTGAATGCACCTTGGATTTCATGTTCATACTGGGAAGAGGTGAAAACGCCAGTTTCGAGTGTTCTTCAATGTATGTTTTTTGTTTGATTTTGTTTTGCTTTGTTTTATTTTTACCTGCAGTAATCTAACAAGCTATCCTATTCACTTGTACATCATATACTCAATGTGCTATATACTATTAATGCCCTTGAAATTAGTCTTTATCCAATGTGACTGATCGCTGTTTGACTTTTCCCCTCCACGCAGCTTGGCGATCGCATCGTGAGTGTGAACGGCAAGGATATGGACGGAAAACCCCACGGGGTGGTGGTGCATGCCATTAAACGAGCTGGCGGCAGGGTTCTCCTGGAGGTAACGGAGGGACCGGAGAACATCATGAACTATCTGGCCTTTGACTGATGGGGAAACGACCAGGGGGTGTTTCACAAAGAATTTATAAGTCTATATACCTTAAAAGTTGAGATCAACTCAAAATTTATGGTATGTCACTGGCTTCCCTGTTCAGGTTTATCAGGCTTTCAGAATCCACTTCAAATTCTTTGATCAAAATTTAAGAAGATGTTCTTTGTCATGAATTACTTTATAGTTTCCAAAATGTCCATTTTATTAGTGAATTGGATACCATTGAAGACGCACACAGCGTACCATAATTTTGAGTTGATCTTAACTTATCTGAAACCGGTATTATTTTTTTTTTCTTCTGTGAAACACCCACCCCAAGGATGGATACGAAATCTTTACTCTGCGCCATATTTTCAGACAATTATCATTGATTGCGTCCTTTTATTAAAGCTACTCGGTGGAATTGTTATTTTGCTAAGCAGAGAAAGTTTTATTCATGTTCCCAGGGACAGAAGAGAAAGAGAGGGAGAGAGAACTAAAGGGAGGGAGAAAAAGAAATGGAAACTGAGGAGAGAATCAGGAACAAAAATAAATAGAAACGAAGGGTATGTATCATCCGCCGAGCACAAGAAAGATGGGAGGGTGGATCCTAAGAAGAGGAGACGTCACGAATGGAGAAGAGGATATACATAATGTATTAATGAATATACATTATATCCGCCGAGACACACAGAGAGAGAAAGATAGAGAGAGAGAGAGAGGGGGAGAGAGGGAGAGAGGGAGAGAGAGAGTAACAGAAAGGTTGGACCTTTTCGAGGACGCTGTTGTGACATTTACTGAATTATGTAAAACAATAATAATAATAATCTGTTTGGGAGAAGACTATCGATAATCGCGATGGCTTCGCCTTGCAGAAGACGTGGAATCAGTATTTTGCCGACTAAGATACTTGTCTGTCAAGTGAAATACAGACGAACATTGTATATAATTATATAGTATATTAGATATATCGGTGATATATCTACCCGCACTGAGTGCGTCATGAATTTTGACTGTGGTTATCGCATCGCTTGTAAAACTACGACTCGGAGAATGTAACTAGTGATAAAGAGGACATATACATGTATTTTTGTTTTCATACTTGTAATCGGTAAGATATTACGCCCACTGAGTGTGTCACGTATGAACTATTCTTTGCAGTATGTTATGTTTTCCACAAATTTTCTCTCTGACAAGATGGATGGATAGTGTCTATTTTGTATGGTCTTCTGTGGAGATCCGCTCCGGTTGTATGTAGCGGTATTGTAGCCTGCTTGGGGCGGGCCACATCACCGGGTTACACACTCTGCTCTTTTGTGATGAAGGAATGCATAAGCGGGATGCCTTACGTGCGAGGGATGTTTCTCTCATACTGCATACATACGGGACCTCATTTATGACATATCCGAGAGAAAGGGTGTTCTGCCTGTACTTTTTGCTCGGCGAGACTCGCTAGGATTCGAACCCCGCGCCCGAACCCGAGCCATTCGATGGCAAGGCAGAAACGCTGTCGACTGAGCCACCAACTCGCCGCCCTAATGTTATTCGATGATAGAACTTACGAGCACTGAACCCAATTTGAAGCTGAGAGTTAGCAAAATCATGAAATGGCACGCACCAGATGATGATATTGTATTTACAATTAATTTCTAATTTCTGGCGATCGAGGTAATGACTGTACCATACCGCAGTGGACCGCAGCTTGAAATTCTAAAATGTCGCATGGATGAGGGGAAAAAATAGCACCTTAATGGATGCGTTAACGTCTTGCACACCAAGAACATGGAATGTCTTCGGGATGGAGGCCCTGGAAGCTCTATGTTAGGACCTTAATTTTTTTTTTCTGGTGCCATTGTTGGTCACTTTGACCACAGTGAATGAGCTACCCTCCAATTAAGGAACCAAACGATTTAATCATGGCCTATACGTTTGTGGACACATCATTTACCCCATGACGAATTTCTTTCTTTTCATCAGCATGTCATCAATTTTCGGCACGGTGCTCAGAATATTGCATGTGTGTGTGTGTGTGTGTGTGTGTGCGCGCGCGCGCGTAAAAAGTTAAAATATTGCTGTACACTAGGGAAGTGAGAAGAAATACGTCCCACCTCCCTGATGTGACATACTGATGCCAAGGCTCATAGGCCACCCTTTTGTACCACCTTTGACGTTATTAATGAATCACTTGCGTGGAATTTTACCGAAAAGCTGATGAGGTCACATGATTGATTATCACGATTGAAACTGACACACTGATTTCTGTTCTTGTTATTGTTTTTTTTTGTTTTTGTTTATAGGAGTAAGAAATCTTTACTTATTTTGCTATCCACAATAACGTCCCCTCTGTTTCCTTTCACTTGTTCATGTCATCTTTGATATTGTATCCCGAAACAAACTTAAAGGGGAATGAAACCTAAACATACGTACATGTGAATAGAGTGAATGCAGCAATATTGGTGGAACACATCAGTGAAAGTTTGAGGAAAATCAGACCATCCGTTCAAAAGTTATGAATTTTTGAAATTTTTGGTGACGAGACCGCTGGATCAGAAGGCTACTTGTATACAGCTCGTGACAGCACATGATAATAATTTATGCACTACGATATAAAGAAAATAAGCAAAGTAATGCCACAAAATGTCATTTCATATGAAAAGTACTCATTCCCTGGACTTGTTACTGACATATCAAAGGTACTATTATTTTCCCTGCTTCCTGAACGAGGTAATTTTAGTGCTCATAATAAAAAAGTGAAAACATTGTGACTTTTGCATTATTGGGTTTCATTCCCCTTTAGGGCTAGAGAGAGTAAACCATTTTATTATATGATGGCTACCTGATGTTATCAAACCTCCTAGATCTCCCTCCGTTATCCGTGTGACTTTCCCTATTATTATCCGTGGACGTCAGGATAAGGGTTCTTACGTATTATATCTCATTAAACAGGCGGACAAGAAATATTAATTAGAATTAAGTTAAGTGTGACAATAAGGGGACCACTCTGTCTATGTACTATAGAGAAAAGGAACACTCTTTAGTGCTTTATCGTGTATTATTTTGCTGGAGCAGTATATAGGTTCATTTCAAATTACGCGGACTTTAAAGTGCAACTTCAGTCTATAGTTTAAACTGACTTGAATGAATACAGCAAAACCAAACAAACGGAACGGTGGTGGAATTTCGAATCTGACTTAAAGGGACATTCCAGACGATTTTCATAATTTCACATCGTGTAGTACCTAAATTTACAACTCCATGTATAGATTTGTGGAATTTATTGTGGTTTTTGATCAGAAAAACAATACTTTGAAAAACCTTAAACAAATCACACTTAACAAGGATGATGACATAGGAGGTTCGCATATTTCAGAAATGTAGCAGTGTAATTATATTACAATACCGCTTGCTTGCGGGTTCACCTGTGTATAATCTATGCATGCCTTCTTCTTTTGTTCTGCTTCCTTGAGCCCCAACTCATGCATACTTATGGTGACTCTGCCATGTCATCATCCTTGTTCATGGCAATTTGTTCTAAATTTTAAAAATATTCTTATTCTTCATCCCAGTCATCATAAAATCTGAAACTCTGTAATCACTATAACTAATCTATAGTTGTTCAAATGCAAAAATCTGAAAATCATCCGGAGGTCTCCTTTAAATAATAGGTAAGTTATAGATTTTTTAAAGTCTAAATAATTATGGGCACAACTACCTATGGAGATTAGATGAGAAATTGACGTCACTGCCCCTTGTTCTCCCATTGACCTGGACACCCATTTTCACTATATTTCGTGCTTTGAAAATGTACTCAAACAGAATAGATCACTATTCGCATCGAATTGCACAGCTGTCTTGGTGTAAAACAGCAATATGGGGATGGGGTTTTGTTTTATTAGCCTAATCATAGCCAATCTTCTAAAACATGATTTTGTTTCTTCTAAAATATCGCTACAAACTGATGGGAGATTTGTGAAGCGACATCATAAATATTACAAGTCTAATGCTTTGTACCGTTCTGTCTGTTTGATTTTTATCTATTTATCAAAGAAAAGTTGAATTTGAAGTGGAGTTGCTGTGTAGTATTCTGCAAACAACCTGCATACGTTGTCGAAATAGACTTCAGGTATATCGTCAAAATTGGTAGTGAAATGTGTCATCCCTCCCATGAAACAGTCGTACTGTTTTTTTTTTTTTTTTTTTTTTTGTTTTGAAGGGCAATCGCATCGAAAATTAGTTAATGAGATTATCGTATTCTGTTGACTCTGGATCAATCCCAGCATGGGAATATAATGTTATTCACCTTTTAGAGTAATGATATCGTGTCAGGGACGGACAATTTTCACGGGATTCTGTGTTCGACATTAATATGCAAATAACGTAGAGGGGGTACTCTCATTACGAATGAATTGTCACCGTTAAACCACTACAAAATGAATACAATTTTGTCAGAGAAGTCACCTCCCATGAGTTGGTTCCATGGTCGTAAATTGTGCAACATTGTACGATAGTGCATTAATTTCATGAGGGATAACGAAAGGTATGATAGTGTGTATGCGACTTGAGCACTCGTACAGTTGAGTGGATTTGGCGCAACATAAATTTACATTATTATCATAAATATGATCATGACAAACTTTGACTAATAGAAGATGAGTATATTGAGGAAATGAATTCAAAATCTCAATTATTACAGGGCAGGCAAGAGTTACACAGAATATTTCTCGAGCGTCTTTCAGAATATAGTATTAACCAATTGTTATCATCCAGCAAGGAGCGTGGATAGGAGCATGGTATATGAACAAATCATATCTGAGTGTGCCATAGCATATCTGGTTCAGATAGTATATATTTATTATATATCTGTCATTAATATTATTGGATCGCATGTTATCTTCAGTGTATTGTCGTGTTGTTTCATTCGTATATTGCATCATGAAATTGTACATTGTACTAATGACACTTCTGAAATAAAGTTTGTTTTTTTTAATGAATTGAAATCACTAAAAGAGCTTGAGATTGTTGTTTTCTTTCAGTGAATAGGTTTATGTGTCAGATTCGTGTCATATTTGCAATCAGTTATGTAATCATCGTCACCGTCGTCATCAAGATGAATGTAATTATTGTAGTCATTTAACTCAATGGAAGATGGTATCATTGACTATGTTTTGTCCACAAAAGAAAATAACCTGTATGATTCTTTTTTTGAAAATTTTTTTGAAAAATGTCAAATGAAACATTGTATTAGGGTTTCGATGAATCACAAAACTATACCAGGGAGCTGGTCACATCCCTGACTATACTAATCAACCAAGACAGTACTACACTATATACCTTTGAAGGCTTTGTCACAATTCCAGAGGACTTCACGCAAGGAAATTACTAATAGAGGTGGGTTATACAGGATCAATTTTAGGTCACTTTTTCAGAACATGCTCATCACACCTTAGTTTGATGACTTTGTGCCTACTGACACCATTTTTGAAAAAAAAAAGAACGAAAAAAAAAAAAGCGAAATCCGGGGTGCCCCGAACAAAACCGTAAAAAATCCAAAATGGCCGCCATTATTCGGCTTATGAAAAAACATTTTTGGCTATAACTCAGCTATCTTTTATTTTTATTTTTCGGTCTATTGTGATGATTTTGGTGTCAAAACCCATGTTTTAGGGGTCAAGGAAATGGATTAAATTGATAATTTTAGTGTAAAACCTAATCTTCCACATGATACTAACCTTTTTCCCATATTTAGGGTTAAATTTTCCTTTTCCATTACCCCGACCCCGACCGCCATTTATTGTACCTTTTTTCTGTATTTTTTTTTCAAGTCATGTTAACTACCACACTCTTAATATCAAGTGCTAGCTATCAATCTGGTGTTTTCTACCAACAATACAGCAAGAAATATACAAATAACTTACATTATACATGTATGTGTCATGTAGATAGCGGTATGTTCATGGCTGGTGGATTCAGGATGCATGGTAACTGTGAAGCCAATGCTTATACTGGTACTGTATCTGCTTTGAAGTGCTAATTAACATTTGATCATTAGACCTGTAGTCAGAGTGTGCAGATTTACTGTAGGTGCACAAATTAAATTTACAAAATGACTTGAATAAGCCTTCTATGATATGCCAATACATTGTCCAGCACAAAGATGTGTTTCGACTGGATGATGCATCCCATGAGCCAAATACAATGTACATTTACATGGAAGAATCTGTATCAGCAGTACTGTCTGTACATAAGCTTGCTTTGGCCATGACCAGTGCTGATGTTGATCTGTCCCTTTCATTCTTTCCATGTGCTCGATTCAATATGCTTCATGCTCTTGGTCTCAACACATACCAAGGTACCAGTTTCGTGCACCTTTATAATCCCATATCACAATGCAGCATTCATTGATGCCCAGTTCACTGTCAACAGTTTCTTCAAGGTTGGAATGGGCAGTTGGCAGTGATGCCATTGGTTGACTTTCGACTGAATGCATTCACCATGTCATCTTCAGTAGGCAGATCAGGGGCAAGGAGTTTATCAGACTCTCCTCCAGTCTATAGAGGAGTCAAGTTCATCTTCATTTCCACCTCAGAGATTTGGTTTCAAGACCTTATACACATGTGGGCACACAATAATCTCGATGGGATATGAGTCTGCGGTATGACAGCTCTCCTAGTAAAATAGCTTTGAGTTTGGTGAGATCTTGGGTATCCAGACATCCCTTGAGTTCATCAACATTAAGTTGATGGGCCTCCCCATGTTTTACATTCCTGTAACAGACAGCCTATATGCACATACTCTAACTGCTTGTTGTGCTTTGGCCACATTTTGGAATTGGAAAAGAGAACTGGAAATAACTATTAAAGTCAAAAGGCATTAATTACCTCAGCTTTGGGCACTTTCAGTGAGAGTGAGATGATGACTTTATCAAGATGCTATGTGAGGAACATACACATTGTACATAATATTTGTTTGTCATAGAACTGGTTGAATCACCCAAATGGTATCAAATTTCCCATCAAACCTAGGACCCTATTGTCTTATAAAAGTACTGCAATATACATGGTAGGGAAAAGCATGTTTTGGAAATACAGGACCACGTGGTAATAGTGAAACACCAAAACTAGGCTAAAGGATGAAAAAAAAATGACTAAGCTTTGGTAAAAAAAAAAATGTTTTCTTGGCAAAACGGCAGGTACAATGTACATCACCCAGTCAAGACATTACCTTCCTGCTGGACAGTTGACATATCAACCAAATTGTTAAAGGTCGAATGACCACATGTTAATGGGCACTACAAAGCAGATACAGTATTAACACTGGTTCAACAGTTACCATGCATCCTGAATGCACCAGCCACATACCAGTTTCTGCATGACAAGTTATTTGTATATTTCTTGCTGTATTGTTGGTAGAAAACACCAGATTGATAGCTAGCACTTGTTATCAAGAGTATGGTAGTTAACATGACTTGAAAAAAAACTACAGAAAAAAGTGCAAAACATGTCAGTTAGGGTAGGGGTAAAGGAGAAGGAAAATTTAACCCTGAATATGAGAAAAAGGTTAGTATCATGTGGAAGATTAAGTTTTACACTAAAATTATCATTATATTCCATTTCCTTGAGCCCTAAAACATGGGGTCTCACACCGAAACCATCACAATAGACCGAAAAATAGCCGAGTTATAGCCAAAAATGTCTTTTTAAAGCAGAAATGGTGGCCATCTTGAATTTTTTACGATTTCGGTCGGGGCACCCCGGATTTCGCTTTTTTTTTTTTCGTTCTTTTTTTCAAAAACGGTGTCAGTAGGCACAAAGTCATCAAACTAAGGTGTGATGAGCATATTCTGAAAATGTCACCCTCTATAGCCCACCTCTATAACTAGGGATCTGTGCATCAGACCTTGTCATAAATTCCATAGTCCGCCCTCTATTGGCAGGGAGTTATAAAACCTCTTTGGTTTCCACACACCTTTTTCTCACACACTTGATTGCACTCATTATTAGCTTGACCTTTGTAGATTGAATGGCCCCGCGTATATTACGTAATTTCATGGTCGATTCCAATTCGAGAGCTTTGTATACGTGCAAAGTCAATAATTGGTTAACGGAGGCTCGTCCCAGCGCCGATCGCCCTTGCCCTTCGAGGACTTTCTGGTGTGTTTGTCCGCCTGATGTATACTAAGTAGTATATACAATCGGCTTGTTAACAGCGTACATGTATCTGAAGTGCAGTGTTACTCAATGTATATGCGTGACCTTAATTCAGCTCTTTGTGTATCCTATGAACTCGAACGTGATCTGAATACCTGTATACCATCATTTTCTTTGCACGTGCACGTGTTTCAAGCCGAAAGATGAGCGGCGATGTGTACGAAATGACAAATGAAATCATAAAATACATTATGTCAAGCTTCCTCCCCGTAATGCTTCCTACTTGTATTTTTACTGCCAGTGATTTTCGCTAGTCTAATCACTATTATTATGAAAATAGCAAAAAGTCCCCGCCACCACCATGGAAGAGCTTGCTTCCAAAAGGCGCTAAATCCATCATTTTTCAATGGATTTAGCGCCTTTTGGTTGCAAGCTCTTCAGATATATATATATATATATATATATATATATGTGTATATATATATATATATATATATATATATATATATATATATATATATATATATATTAGTACTAGGTAGTAATAGTATAGAGGATGATGACCCAGTCAGTAGCGAGTCTGACTTATAATCAAATGATTCGCTTTCGATTCGCGTTGAGCCTATACTGACCACTTAGCGGATGTTACTTTGTACTGTTTAGAAGATCAGAAATGCATGAATATGACAGCGCAATAAGCGTTGCACACTCAGAAAAAAAAGCATGCATGCAATGTATATAAGATGAGATGGAGGAATAACTGCTGGCAGACGTTGCTATTACATTATTCAGTTTGCCTTTATCTCCTGAACTTTCGACCGAGTTACCGGTCTTTTTTAGGGCTTATTTAAGGCGTTGGGGTATACCTGCTGTGTGTGGTGTCATTGGAGTGAGTGTGTGTGTGTGTGTATATATATATATATATATATATATATATATATATATATATATATATATATGTGTGTGTGTGTGTGTGTGTGTGTGTGTGTGTGTTATACACTTACCGTATGTCTCCCCCCCCCCCCCAAAAAAAAAAAAAAAATCATTCGGACTTTCCGCGATGATAACTTTAAAAAAGGGAATCAATCCATATGAAATTTCAAGGAATGAAACTATAACTTAATTACCTACATCTTACCCAAAACTCCATCCGATTTGCTTCAGTGGTCAAAGAGAACTGAAGACCTCTATAGAGCATGTCCAGTATCCCTTCCCTTCGAGTTGTCCATTGTGTTTACAGTTAAAGGAGCAAGTTAAGTGCTGAACTTGAAAGAAACTGACCCATGACCATGCTTGAAAACGATCCACATTTCTCTAGGTTCACTTAACCTAGTTTTCTGCAAAATGTAGGTAAGACATAGTTTTATTCCTTGAAGTATAGCTTTCAGACTGTTAGAATCATTTTGAAAGCTATCAATGCGGAAATCAGATTCTTTTTTTTTTTGGGGGGGGGGACATACTGTCTAATTCATCATTATAAAATTTTCTTAGAACACATTAAAATACGTCGATTATTGCCAACCTGTGTGCAACGTCAACGTTACTAAACATCCACATTGTCACACAAGAATAAAAGACAGAAGAGTACTGCATTCCACCACATTTTCTGTTGAATTTATTCACCAGGTTGCAGTATTCGCAAATGCACAGTTACAATCGATGTGCACAGTCTCGGGAACAGTGCAATTACAACGACACATATCACTGGTGTCTGGATGAAAACAAAAACAAAGTTCAATGTTGAATGTTTTACATTGAATCGTCGCAAGAAGCTTAATTACAGCCCTGGTAGCTCGCCAATTTGTTCAGAAAGAACATTAAAACCAAAAATACACTGTATCGTTTTGTGGAAATGTACACACAGCCTGAGATACAAAAACGACCCAGCATAATATTAAATTTTTTTCAGATAGTCAAAATTTTGTTTTTGTGAGCACAGTATACATTGTCGAAAACTTCGAAACAAAATGGGAAGAATACACTGAGCACTCAATTACAATATCAGTAGTAGCACCTTCTTTAGAGTTTATTCAATATACGGTTTACCATCGGTCAACACTGATTTCAGTGTTCAAATTGACCCTGTTATATCGAGTAGAAAGAGCAAGCTATGATACTCGGAACAATATACAGTACTAGTAGCATTTCGGGACAGCCATCCTCTGGGAATTTTGCTTTGCGCATCGCTGGAACAGAGGGCACTGTTCCTATCAAATCCTGCATCCTGGGCTCAGAAAACTTGTGAAGCCCCACACACACATCAACAACAATAGACCTCTACCAAAACAAACAATAAAAAAAAATGCGTGAATCTCTTCATTGCTTCCCAGGAATGCTTTCGTGGTTTGCTTTCTAAATTTCACGGTCATCCACGTCCTCTAATGCCCCAGTCACATAGACATCCCGGATCACCCCGGACCACCCCGGATCTGATCCGGGGAGAGATCCGTGTTGACGCCGGGAGGCCAACACGGCAACTTTTGGAGGTCAAAAACATCCGGCGTCATCCGGAGATTGCCGTGTTGGCAGAGCAATCCGGGGTGGTCCGTGTGGCTGTCGTGTAGCTGCCGTGTTGATCCGTGTAGATGCCGTGTTTGTCCGTGTAGACGCCGTGCTCTCCCGGCCTTATCCGTGTAGCTGCCGTGTTGATACCGTGTGTACAGTCATACCAAAATCCCGGATCTCCCCGGACGTCCCCGGATCACCGTGTACATCCTTGAGCATCCGTGTTTATATGTGACTGGGGCATAAGAATGCTCACTTGAACAATTTCATCAAATCTCTCATATCTTTGGATGGCTGCAAGATACATTAGGCATTTTGCGAGGTATGTGAAGGTCCAGTTTCTAATTCACCCTGACGTACGTGTAAAAAAAGTGTATGTTGTTTGTTACGCATATTTACCACATGCTTTAAATACAACATTGATCACCTTCCACAAACGAGGTCGATCTCGCTTGGCGCGATGCAGGATTGCAATACATGTGTTGTAAGCAAGTACTACAGCCCAACAGCTGCAATTGAAGAGCAGATGTCCACAGTACAATAGTCACGTAAATATACACAGAGGACGTGGATAACTGGTTAAGTGCCAACAATCCTGGCAGCTCGCCACGTCATTGTCACGCCGATAAGTACAAGAGTGTGTTGATATAATCGCTCGTTATATAATAAATAAGCGCACGTGCGCGCGTGACGAGGAGAACAAAGCAAGAGGCTATTAGCAAAGATAGTTAACAGTTGCTATTAGTATTAGTGAGATGTGACACAAGTGGTGCATTCCACGGTTTCTTAACAACCTGGCTTAAGAGAGATTACCTGACCTGTGCGATGCGACGAAAATGACATCATAGGCACTTATTCAATAATTTCAAATACCCGAAGACAAACGAACTGTTTTCAAGACTAGCACCAATACAGAATATCCCAACACCCTATTATAGTGTATACATGCCAATTTTGGGCAATACACGGCAGATTCTACATACAATCTTGCTCAATGATCCCCTGTACCCATGATATCATAACAACGGTCGCACATAACACATACGAGATCAACCACAGAATTAAAATCGTATACAACCCAATAATGTCGAATCATTTAAACTGCAGTGAAAACGGTAAGGGAGTTCCCGTCATCAACCTAATATCCAATTGAACAGAAAATGCTACCAGGAATTTAACAAAAATTCTCGGATCCGTAGGTTCATCGTTCATGCTGAATTACCGCTGGCTGGAAAGGTGTGTAACTTGCATTCTCTCCATAATATCTATTTATTTGTTTAATCTTTCATTTCATTTTTTTTTTAAATCAAAATCTCATTAAATACAGATACTGACACTCAATATGATTATGAGAATGGTACAATAATACCCAAAATGGACACAAAATGAACGTATCTTGAAGTCGCGTCTACGTATGACAGAATCGATAGAAGGCGAACACGCAATCTTGGGAAAACGATCACATGGTTTACTTTGATAATCCGTGAACATTCATGAAATACCAACTTATTTCCACAAATGCAATGTGGGCAAACAATGCAACACAATCTGTATAGCTAAGTGTGAATTTTCTTCAATTTGTCTCCCTCTATTCAAATGATATTTGTAAGATCGCAACTACTGATCTGTAATTTGTAACAAACATGTTGGAAAAAAGGAACCACGGGACTCGAACCTGACATCTGCTGCTTTCCGGTCAGCCACACTAACACCAGGCTATCCCTGGTTGTCGGCAGTGACACGATTAACTTTTTTGTAGAACAAATACTCAAGCTCCCACATTCGCAAATTCCCACATTGTTAAAAGCAAGAGTACAGTGTATAACAACATATTATATCAATGTTCTTTTGCTTGCACTCCATAAATTTTGGAAGTCAGAGCTGCACTCTGCGAACAAAGTTTTTTTGTTTTGTTTTTGTGTTGTCTATGGTGCTTTCTTGTTTGTGCGCTTTAACTGTCCCGCAATCCTAATGTATGTTGACATTGGTTGACCTCTATTGATTAATTCTGGTCTGTACATATATAACAAAATCATGAAATACTTCATGAAAATATGCATTATATATTGTAAACTGTTCTTCCTTCTTTTTTTCTCTGCAAATCCACCTCTACACATAAAAAGGGATAGTCTTTATTCATATTCCAGTTTTGACACCATCCTTCTGCAGTACCTGAGCTGAACTGTATGCACAGTTGAGTGTCGTACAATTCATCGTGATTACTACTTCTGTATACCTGCACTTATTCACAACAGTATCACATATTCTTTTTATGCAAAAATGCTTCTGACAAATTTTGACCGTATAGCAATGTACGGTTGGGCACATTGCTCAGCTGCAGCTGCTATCCAGTGTTACACGAGTATGATGTCACAATATGAATCGGGAGATGATATAGATGACTATTTTTTTTTTCGTAGGTGGGACTGAAGATCTATTTTGCCTGTATTATGCATGTTTTCTCGAAGTTTTTACTTCTTTAGTTAAATAGATAGTCTAAAAGGTAGCAATACAGGTCAACATACATTTGGATTGCATAGGGGCCTTTTAAACAAAAACGATTCACACACACACACACACACACACTACAATTTTGCAAGGTTTACGGGTTGGCTGCATAATTACAACGTAAGGCAGTGAGATATAGGTGTGTTCCTCTCTCCTCTCTTTCTTTCTCTCAAATACACACACACATACACACGCACACACACACACACACACACACAAGGAACAAAAACACATTCATGAAATACATGAATACATTACTCAGTCTCTTACTGACACTATGTTAGACTCGGACAGAGCCTAAGTGGTATAGTACACACGGACACAATATATAGCAAAAATTACAATACATCATTATACAATACATCATAACTTTGTAAGACCGCAACGCGATAATAGCCATATATACAGAGGTATCATCCATCTTTTTGGACTTCTTCATCAATGAAGTTATTTCAAATTGATTTGCGACAAAAGGCGTGGTTTCAACAATAAACGGACAGGCGCCGTAAACGTTCATAATTGATTGACGCATTTCAAGGAGGTAATAATACTTATAGTAGTATTTAATATGCATTTAACACAGCTGTACTCAACAACTGCATGAACGGTGGGAATATACAACTTTGAATAAGGCACAAGTGCTTGCCTTATTTTCAATATGAATACCAAATTGAGTTGGAATCTTGAGTAACAGATTTATTACTATTTATAACTATGGAATATTAATTCCTTGGTCTCAAGGATCTTTCGTAAATGTTTGCCTCTCCCTTTTGCTTCATTTTGTTTCTTTGTTTTATCAGATTATCTTCTCTATCCTTTCTCCTCTTCATGTGGTATACAATTCAACAATATTGAAAAGATGGAAGAATAGATCACAGTAACGATTAAAATCACCCTATTGATGTCTTCTGTGAACGATTTTTTTTTTTTTTGCAAACCATTAGCATTTCGAATCTTTGTGGAAGTTGTTTGTAACAGAAAAAAGACTCTCTGTACACAACAAAAAGTCCTTGCACTGATTAATGGTTTGGGTTTCGTAAAAAGAGATTACTTGCGATACAATGGTTGCGTGCTCTAAATACCAGAGCCTATTGATAATATTTTGATCCACTCTTTCTTCGTATCCCAAGGCCTGAAAGTCACTTAGGCCACTTGGCGGTGCTTTCGCGCTCGTTCAGTGGAAGGAGGGCGTGCCCTTCAGACCTTCATTCGGGTGTGTGGCGAGCATGGATTATCTTATGTACAATAGAGCTTCTATTTGGACCATGTAGAATCCTCGTGAAAACTTTTTTCATTTTTCTCTAATTCATCGGAGAGAACAAACAAAAATAAGTTGAGGCAAACACCAAGATTTTTTCAATCATGTCATTTCAAGAGGATATAACACAGTTTGACTTCCATTCTTTGGCAACATTTGAAAGGAAAATTCAGAAAACTGCAAGAAATTAATCTACTGTCCATCTCATGCAAATTTGGGGATTATTAACATACGAATACCCTTTCGTTGTACGTGAGATCCTACTAAAATGCACTTTTACGAAATGCACTGCATTTAGATAGGACAGAGGTGAAAAACACACATAATTAGACCTTATTACTCTAAAGAGATTACAATGAATCATCTTAATCTCTGTAGAAGAAAATTATGATCCACAACACCATCACACCACATCAGACATTTGGTGCTGGTGCTAAACTTGAAATAACTACACCCACTTGTCCCTGTATATTTGGAGAAAAGAAGAGAACGTGAGGTGTGTCAAAATAAGCAAGGAGACAAATGGTTTAGCAGACGACATTTCCACTGGGCAAAGCTGTAGTGCATGCCTACTAGTACCGAACGAGAACTTGTACGATTATTAAATCCTGCTGCTGTTGCCGCAAAGAGGGACCCTAGCAGTCATCCAATGTCTTGTATAAACCTAGCCACTATCTCATTCGCCTAACCGATCTGTCAATCACACTGTCTTTCCATCTAGGCTCTCTGACCATTCATCAATTCCCTCTGCATCAACAACTCCCGCAATCTAATCACGTCCTCCGTTAGCGATTTCATTTCATTTCTGAGGTTGACGTTCTCCAATTCGAAGAACTTTGATCTGGCCGCGCGGTACTCGGTGAGAAGACGCTTTGCATCGCGACACTTCTTGGCTGCGATGTTGTTGCGCACCCGCTTGTCGCGATACTTTTCCGAAGCAGACATATCACGCGTGCGCTGCCTTGTCAGTTGGCGTACGGTAGGCATGCTGAATTCTTTGACCTGTAGTCTGGCGTCAACCAGAGCTGCGGCTGCCTTCATCAGCTGTGCGTAGGCATCAGCTTCATCTTGTGACATGGCCCGGTTTGGATCAGGGATTACGTTCCGTGCCTCCTCTACTTCAGCCTCAATACTTCCGGTCCATGCCGAATTTCCCTCCAGTTTTACGACGGGGGCCCCTGGATGCTCCTCCGCTTGAAAGCTGAATCCCCCTGCGTCAGCTGTACTCTCAATGTCATCGTCTACCTCTTTTTTGATGTTTGCAAGGACTCGGTGGGAATCTAGGTGAGGCTCCTCGCCGGGACGAAGGTCGTCTTTCGGAGGAGACGCGCATTGACTCTGTTGTGTCGACGCGGCAGGCTCCTGGGGTATTGAACGCGAGCGAAACAGCTTTCCTCGTAACTTGTGGGGAAGTTTGTTGATTTCAGCTGAAGACAATCCCTCATGAGAAAGGCTGGAGGTCGGTGTTAATGCTGGAACACCGGAGTCAGATTCGCTGCGTTTCGTCGTCAGGTTGTCACCCGATGTTCCTTCGCAGGGTGTGTCCTGCGAGGCAGTATCAGTGGGTTCAGAGCCTTGCTTCTTCTCTGCAGGACGATTCTCCGGAAGAGGACTGCTTAATCGCTTAGCGGCAGTAATGGCGTTCATTATCATAGGACCATTTGGAATGGCCATCCTCGGAGGAACAAGCTCGTGTGAGCCTGGATGAAGAAGTGGTCGCTGCGGTGTGACAGCCATTTTGCTCCATACCGGTGGTCCGACAACTGCGTTCGGGAGTGGCAGCGAGGGAGGCAGGTTCTCTCGAGGTAGTGATGTGGCCGGATAACGCCATGGCATAGTCGGCCCTTCAGGTATACGAAGCTCTGGCTGCGTGCCACGCAAGGTATGAAGATGGTAACCTGACAGATCGCTTCCAGCAGGTGGAAGCAAATGGTTGGGTAGATGCAGCGATTGTGACTCCGCATACGCACTGGGGAAGGTTTGCGGTATGTTGTGGGCGGCAACTGGCACACGACACTGTCGTTTTTGAGGTGGCGGCGAAAGGTAGTCTCCGTTTGAAGGGATGACACTTATCTCCGCGCTGGCATATTGAGGGCGCTCTTTCCCCGATTCCTTCAAGAGCCTCTCTTGAACCATTAACTTGATGCTATCGAGTTCCGTTCTAAGATGTTCATTCTCCTGTGCAAGCTTGCTGACTTTACTCTCCAGCAGCATGTCTGCTAGTCGGCGCTTTTCACGCGATCGCTTGGCGGCGATGTTGTTCCTCACCCGCTTGTTCCAGTACTTGCTGTCTTTCATGGTGTTCGGAACGAAATCGCGCTGCTTTCGCTTGGGTCGAAAAGTCTTGGCGAGGTCGATCGCATCAAAAGTGTTGCATTCGTCCACGTGTCCGACGTCAGGGTCGCTGTCCGTGAGGTCTAAAACATGTCTGTCTCCATCCTCGCTTCCTTTCACCGACGGTGATCGCTGCATGGCAGGGTAAACCATCTGCACCGGCCTTTTCGCGCTCACCCTGCTTGGGGGATCAAGGGGTAGTGTTGGCATGCGGGAAAGCGTGCTGAGACTCAGAATCCCGATATTCTTAGCCGGAGACTTGAGTAAACTGTTGGCATCGGAATGGGCTACGATGACATCGTCTCCCATATTGACAGTGGCAAAAGAGGCAGAGGCAGGGTCTGGCTACGTAGACTTGCCTCAAAGACGCGTCGGGTCCATCAGATGGAAGAAAAACCTGCAGAGACATGACAAATTAAAGAAAGAGTGGCATTTAATGTATTACATGACTGGCCTAAAAGCATCACATCAATATCATAACTTGAGAGGTGGGGGAGTGGGATTCTTGACGATTTGGTCACGTGACTGTAATTTCGCATCGTCGTTTTACTACAAGTTGGGCAAATGTGGGCAATTTCATCTTTGATGCAATTCTTTGATGCGGAATTTAACATTAATCTAAGAAATACCACCAACAGTATGACAGTGTGCGGATTTGGGTATCATATTTCTTTATTATGGAGAAATAATGTGAATGCTAATCCTTCAATGGATGGGTGTTAATTTTTATGTGAGTGAATGTTAGGGAGAGTGGTTGTGTGTAGAGAGTATACAACAATTTCGACCTATATAGAGGATAGTATAACGATTTGGGCACTGTTGCGTTGAGTAAGCCATACAGTTCGTAATTATCTCTCGTGCACAATAATTGGACATGTGACCTTTCTTTTTCTCTCAGTTGGTCAGACACTTTGATCGTTGTCACGGCGACATACTAGTGCATAGGCTTGCCCGACGTAACAATTGATGAAATTCATGTTCAAACAGAGTGAATCTGCGTAGACAAGGTAACTAGAATGGCCAGTCAGCTTTACTTGGGGGAAACATCAACATGTATTTCATTGTTTTGCATTGAATGTATTGACAAACCTTTCTTATTAGCATGGCTAACTGACAGGTGACTGTGCTGGCAAGGGTAACGTCATGATTACCTCACGGTTACGACATCTGCTCACGCCTGTGACAATTGCTCTCACAAAATATCTTCACGGTAAGCCAAATATTAATTCTACCCTAAAACATAACCCTAACCCTTTTCCTATTCCTAATCGTCACATCAAACTGAATCTAAAACCCTACATCACAACTCTAACCCTAAACCAAGTGCTTGGAGAAAAGAGGACCGGAGCAATTGTCGCAGGAGCAAATGTCGTTTAACGTTATAGGCCTACCTCACAGATGCTTATCTTTAATTTTATTGAAAATTATTTGAATTTAATAAAACAGTGTATCTATAACCACAGATGATTTTTGTTTTTGCTCATGCGTAAAGTAGAACTACGAATAGGCTTAATACACGACTATCCCAACTACTGAGTTTTCAAAGAGTTTCCGAAATGTGCCTAAAAAATAAATAAATAAACAGAGTGGGATGTGATGATTATACGACTGCCTGGAGACTTGGGTATACACGCAGTGAGAGCTGGATAACCTTGATTAATTAACAGACAGGTAGACTGGTTCTCTCACCTTTCCCAGTGTATAACCAGGGAGGTGTTAAAGGCGTGGTAAAGTTTTGGATGAGATGCAGGTTCAGATTTTAACTTTTTGTGAGATAATAAAAAACCTCATTTTAAGAGCATAAAAAAATTCTAAGAGGAATTCAACGTTTATTTTATGCAGTCGGTTTCGAAATGGCTGGGCTATCAAAAACAAACTAAAACGAGAGTGATCTTCACAAAAGGAGGGTTCCCACCTTAGCCATTTCAAAACTAGCTTTCATCAAATACTTTTTGAATTCCTCTTTGAAATATATGAAGAGTTTGTTTGCAAAAACCGATAAGTCCAGTTTTGAAGATTTTGAAGTACAATCTCTGTCATAAAGTACAAAATAATACCTTTTAAATGATATATTGGTCACTACATATAAAGGTACATTTTTGAAGTTATGGTCAAAAAAAGCAAAAATTTTCTTATTATTCTCTTTATTTTTCTTGACCTTTAATCGCAAGTATCTCCATTTGGCAAATGTGGACTTATCGGTTTTTGCAAATAAACTCTTCATATGCTCTTTGATATTTTGTAAGAGGTTTTTAATATCTCACAAAAAAGTTAGAAAAGCGGAAGTTCTATCTCAACCAAAAACTGACCAACCCTTTAAAGGAGAAGAAACAAGAATCTCTCCTTTCTACCCATGCATCCTGCCGAAGGGAAGTTATGCGCTCTGATACCGCAGGTGTTGCTAAATTTCTTTGACAAAAGAGACCATTTTTGTTAAACTGAACTTCTCTACAACAACAAACTCAGCCCTCCCCTTTCAATATTTTAACAGCAATTATTGAGTGTGAAGAAAGGATAAGAGAACAAAGATCGGTAAAAATATCCTTCTTTAACTGTAAAATGTTACTTAACTCGTGAAAATACGCACTACCCAAGTACTTAAAGGACAAGTTCACCTTCATAGATCTGGGTTGAGTGAATGCAGCAATATCAGTAGAACACATCAGTGAGAGTTTGAGGAAAATTGGACAATCTGTTCAAAAGTTATGAATTTTTGAAGTTTCTGCTCAGTGAAGGCTGGACGAGAAGACTATTATATATCTTATGATGTCACAAGTGTACAACGATATAAAGAAAGAATAAAGATATATTTTAAGATATTTTCACTTTTCTCGCATAACATAAGAGCACTTGACTTCTTTCTTTCAGAAGGCAGGGGGAATAATATTACCCTTAACAAGTCGAAGAAAATGTGCACTTTATTAAAAAAGTAAAGTTTTGTGAGATTCTCTTTTTATTTTCTTATATCGTTATACGCATGTGACATCTTACACTATAGTAGTCTTCTCATCCAGCAGTGACAGTGCAGATACTTTAAAAATTCATAACTTTGGAACGGATTATCGGATTTTCCACAAACTTTCACTGATGTGTTCTTTTTGCATTCACAGGATCCACATGTATATGAAGGTGGACTTGTCCTTTGATAAGAAAGAATTAGCATTCAAGTGCTATACGCACTACCCTAGTACTTAATAAGAAATACTTAGCAGTCAAGTGCTAATTCTGACGAATAAAATAATGCACAAAAATGTGCGTAAGATGGTTAAATGTAACTTTTACCGAGACTCTCATAATTATTTCCCCCCCCCCCCCCTTCAGTCCTGGGTTATTAACAACAAGAAGATTCGAAAAATCATGTGGCTCTGTGCCACAAAGTTCTTAAATATTTTTTCATTTTTTTATTTTTTTAATTTTTTTTTTACAAAAAGCTTGAAATTGTTAAAATCAAGTATTAACGTCTTTGATCTATACATCCAAACTCAATGGACGAGAGGATTGGAGCATGCGTGGAACATCGTGCAAAGCCAGAGAAATGCTAGACAGAATGTTCCGTCTGTCGGGAGGAGTCTTTTAATTTTTTATTCTTTTTATTTTTTTTACGTTATCGCTCGAGATCCTCCGATTCCGTGAAGCCGGACGCAGTCTCCGCGGAACATATCCCCGACGACCAGATACAGACCGATCTTTCGGTCAAGAGAAGTGCTAACTATAGCATTCAACTGTCAGGCAATAAATCTATATACACAAACTTGCACTCCTCCCTGCAGGAATTATATGCTGTACATGTGCACCTATTTATTGTTGTTGAATAGGTGAATAAGTACTTGCAAAAGTACATTAAGTTTAGGTATAGCACACAACGAGGATACAATGCTGTTCACACGATAAATTACCACTCGTAATACTTTCAATGACCTTTCATAATGTGTCATACGTCATACTGCCCTACTTTGGCAAAAGGAAGCAAGTGACATACCATCCGAATTTGAGTTATTGATGTTTTCATAATTCACATGATGAGCTCTTCTTCCAGGCCAAATTTCATGAAGAAACACTCATCTTACTAAGAGATATGTTAGATAAGACATCATGATAGTCCATTGACGTCAGTGTAAATGACAGACACATTTTGCTCTTTTACGAGAAATGTCACTTTTGTCACTTGCTTCCTTTTGCCAAGTAGGGCAGTATAGGCCTACACCCTAGCGCTGATCTCAGCCTGATAAAAAAAAGAAGAAAGAACAACAACAACACAGCTGTCTCACTGCGTCAACTCAACTCCAGTCGACCTTTTTGTGTACTAAGCCCATATGTTACGTAATCGTCTTTCCCTGTCGGGTGGCAGTTCCCATTCATGTATTAGGAAAATGATAGGACCTATATAAATACAATTCTACCGTGACTTGATAACACGGTGTCTTTATTATCAGATGCTGTCTGTTCAATCCTATAGGCCTACGTAAAGTCATGATTTTATTGCGTGTTTGATAGGCAAACTACATGTATGACTGTATGCAAAGGAACCACTCGGTTTAACGTTGTAATTTGGTGTAGAATTAATTGCTCCAAAAGCCAGGTGCAGAATTGACTACAAAATGGTCAGACTTAAATGGAAAACAGTTTAGCAATTACGCCTTTAGATAAAATGATGTCGTACCATGCATGAGTAGCTAACTGCAAGGATTCTTTTTTTTTAAATAAAATTGACACTGGAACCATGTATTAAATCGACGAGGTTCGATCAGGTACTACGCGCAGTACGCGAGCTCGCCTATACGAAATATTCCTTCCATCCACACACACCCACCCATATAATTATAAATACCACACCAATCATAGATAAAATATATAGGGCCCTACAATATCACAAACGCACATACACACAACCAATAAACGTGCATAATTCACATACACACACACACATGAGAAGAAAGAGAAATCCTGGTAGGGAATGCAGGTACAAAAAAAAAAAAGAGAAAAGAAATCGGTCATAACAGCATGTAACAATCAACAGTAGAAAAGTAGGCGATATCACATTTCGCGTTTAGAGATGAAAGCAGTCACTATGATATTTGAAAAGATAGAAAGATGAACACAGCAACTTAGGGTAACAATATACATCATCATAATGAACGGAGCAACTAGAATTGATATACCAACTACCTTTGACTTAGTTGACTTAGTCCAGACTTGGCTGGGCAGATGAACGCATCACAGTTTAGTTCCTAATTGTCTCGCTTTTTTTTGCACCCCTTCCTTCCAATTTGCTTTCCTCATACGGTGACAGGATTTTCGGCAGAGAAATGTATCACACAAATGATGCAAGAATCCTCTGGGCACACAGCCGATATGGCCGAACTATCTCGCAGGTGTCATGGGTGTGTGTGCTGTTTCTCTTTGGTCAATTCGAAGACAGCATGAGAAACCCAAATGTAGATGACACCAGATAGTCAACATTGGTATGATGGACCTTTGGCATGGCGTCGACTGTAAAAATATGACTCCAGACTTCAGGTGCTCTACTTTCTTTATCAACGGAAAAATGGTCGGAGAACAGACTATTGTCGCGATTACGTAAGACATTCTACGCATGCGCAGTGGGTAGCCAGTGTCCACATTCATCGCTTCAGGTTACGTGACCGCGCTCCTGCTTACCAAAGGTTGCGTAACCTTTCTCGAAAGGACGGTGATCTGGGTCGGAGTTAGTCGCCTCTCAGATTGGCAAGTGCTCTAAAATGTAGATCACCGAGCAACCTTTATTGTAGCGCAACGACACTCATTCCGAGTTTAAAGAAAGTCCGCTAAGAATCAACAAGCCTACAGTAGATGTACCATGAAATTTGGCCATTTTGGTGAAGCTGCATTCACGGGACTGGAGCTGGAGGGCGTATCTAGATCAACCATATTTTTTCTAGGGTGGGTCTGCGTTAAGACTATTCGACGCGAAGTTGCAAAATAGCTTTACGCAATCACCGGGCAAGGACGATGTTACGCAATATCACGAGACTTTATTTTTTATCGATCACAAAGTCGGCCACTAAGCGTCCGGTGTATAGAGAGCAACCATTGAGCAACCGGCCATTACGTGTTATTCAAGGGGTTACGAATGCGACGGACATGCTTTATCTACTTCTAAAACGAAAATGCCACGTTCTCTCCCCAAAATCATGGTTACAAATGCGAAATATCGTACTGAGATTTTTACATGCACACACACACATACACTCCCGTGCATTAATTCTTTCAACATTGTCTACAAATAATACCACACTGTAAGCCGACGGGAGAGTTTTAGGGGACATGTTTTTTTTTACATAATTTTCATGAAGTGAAGCTTCTATAATTATTAAAAAAAAAATGTTTGTCGTTTCATGTCCAACACCACTGGAACAACGATGTCACTTAATTTCACTCAATTTTTTTGAAGTCAATATGAGCATTTTTCTTTGGGGCGTGTGGGGGGGGGGGCTTCGGGTGGACCTTTTATCATATTAAACGTTTACTAATATTGCCAACGCGCCTGTATAGTAAGTTGTCTAAAATCAAAGTTGAGGCTATATGGTTTTGCTTTGGAATGGATGACGACAAACTGTCAGGAATCGACATCTTTTCGATGATGCCCACATTCAATAAATTGATAATGTGTTACCTACCCCCTCCCGTAATCATGAGAAAGTGTAAGAACTTCTTTTGTTCTGTGATGCTTGACCGTATGTGCGGAAGTGTAACTCGACCTATTTTTCTGCTCGACCTTTTGAGGTTCGAGAAGGCGAAATCTCACAGCTCCCCCAAGCGGTATAGCAAACGGAATACCTCGCCTTTTCGGACCCGAAAAGGTTGAGAAGACGGAGACTTCAGTGCAAAGATCCATAAAAGATCTGAATATGCAGAATTTCGGTCATTCAGAAATCTTGATGAGGAGGAATTTTATAGTGATTTGAGAAGTGCTTCTTGGCAGGTCATAATTTAAGATAAAGATGGCGTTGATGATGCGAGGGATAATACTAGTGGTTGACTCTATTCAATGATGCTATCAACAAGCACATCATACCTTTGCGTAAAAAAAGGGTAAGAAAACAAGCATCTCCATGTATATCTTACAAGTATAAGCTCATAATGGAACTTGATAAACTTCTCAAAGCTGCTAAAGCTAACAATAGTGATGGTCTTTGGAAACACATATAGATATCTAAAGAACACAAACACTCATCTCTTGAGAATGAGCATAAAACAATATAACACTGATCAAACTGTACAACGTCGTAACTAAATTAAGAAAATGCCTATACAAGTCATCACCTTATAATTCTTTACCATAAAGGTTGATGGTGCAGAAGTATCGGACTACGCAAATATTACTGAAGTATTCGACAACTTGTTCAAGTGTTATTTTGAATTTTCTTATATAAGTTTTGTTTGTAGTATTATATTATCATTGTGTAAATTTAAGATTTTGTGGTCTTGGAAGGGTTAAGGTAGCTTCGGTTATATAGGGTTATAAAGAATTGTATATGTATAATTGTGTAATAGATTTGTAGGTGTTGTTTGTATTCACTGTGCCTGTCATAGACATCATGTAATTGTGATGTGAGATGTATTTGTATTGTCATGATTATTTTGGTACAATGTATATGTCAATGCTGGAAACAAAATTTCTATGTCTGACATAGACCAATAAAGATGAATGAATGAATGAATAAGGTGAACAAGTTATCGAATTATATTACCTGATTAGATATTATCAAATAATATATCATCTTATGCTACTAAAGTTATAAAAGATCCGCAGAGAAATACTTTTAAAATGATGAGGACAAAGGTTTTGGTCCAACTCATTCTCAATTTAATCTAAATGTGATAATAAGAGGGTTTTTTTTTGTATTGAAAAACATTGAACTTCTTGGTATAGAATAAGCAACCAGAGAAGATCACATCAGCTGCAAACTTTTAAAGATAACAAAGAATGTTATCGCAGATTTTTTTTTTTTGGGTAATATTATTAACAAATACCTGTTTGTGGGAGTTGTTCCACGTGAATGGAAAAGGCTTGGGTAGCACAAATATTGGATGATGGTGATATCTTTTCGTTAAATGATATCGTCACATTCTAATCTGACCAATCGCAAGTGAAATTATAGAAAGGGCTTTCCATCAACAAGTGAACGAATTCTTGAAAGCGAATTACATCCTAATCAATCTGGTATAGACCATTGCCATCCACAGCAACTGCTCTTGCAAAACTAGTGAATCTAAGATCATGGATCGTTATAAGATAATAATCAAATTTCTGGAGTTACCTTGGAAGATCTTCCGAAGGCATGATACTGTAGACCATGAACTGCTTTTGCATAATAAGCTATCGTGCACGGTATTAAGACGACTGTTGATTAATTCGAATTACATACTTTAATGATAGACAGCAAGTGACCCAATTCAAAGGAGCCACTGAGTCCCATCCATCAGCTACCACATAAGGTGTGCCACAAGGGTCAATTCTTGGTCCCCTTTCATTTTCATTATGTTAGCAGCCTACCTGAGTGTACTCAGAAGGTATATATATGAGAGATAATGTACGCTGACGATACGACCCTCACTGTCAGTGCTAATGATGCTACAGTTTTGGAGGAAAAATTAGCTGCTGTCCTAAACAAAGTTATGGCGTCAGATCAAGGAGACGTCATGATTATCGATTCCCGTGCTAATCTCGGGAAGATTGAAACTTTCAGTATCGTATCTCATTGAATGGTTGTTTGATTAAGAAAGTTCAGTTCACCAAATCTGTTCAGAAGTATTGATAGATGAAGAACTGGAATGGTCTTAACAAATTGAAAAGGTATGTAAACTTACCCAGAAAAGTGTTTGCATGACTCGATTACTGGTATTACTGGTCTGCTGATAATACGGGGTGGCATTTAGTCTGGTTTCCAGACCCTTTGCCAACTGTACTCCCTTCCACAAAATGCGCCTTTCGCGGCGATTTGTCACTGAGGGCGTAAATATTTTGGGAAGGAAAATAGTACGAGCAGACGGTCTGGAAGCCAGACTAGGTGGCACTAAAAACCTTAAAGATAAGTATGACGCACCTCAAACACAATAATAAACAACAACAACAACAACAACAACAACAACAACAACAACAACAACAACAACAATACTGGCCTTAAAGATAAGTAACGGCAAGAACAACGATCAGCACAGAGGACCACGCATCAGAGCACATAAGAAGTCCTTGCCCTCTTCAAGATACGAATTGCCCCCCCCCCCCCACTGCCAAACAGTCAGAGACATGCAAAATGTTCGATTGGTTCCTTTGAATATAAATCCATCCAAAAGCTTCTTACGGATTGTGTTGAGATGATACATGTAGGCCCTATAAGTCTTTTCACCTCCAGGCCAAGAAAGACTTCTTTGTTGTCGCTTCAAAGGGACTGTTCAGTACTGATTGAGGTGGGGATTCATGTTTTGAACATTCCTAAGTGAGATGATGAGAAACCTCTTATGAAATATGAAAGAGCGTGTAATTTTAAGAAGGATTCAACGTTTATTTTTTGATGAAAATTGGTTTTCAAATGGATGAGATATCCTAAAAAGTGCTAATAATAAAAGGTGACATGCCACAACTTTATTAGGATCTCTTTGTTTCACCTTGTTTTTGGATATCTTAGCCATTTCAAAACCGATTTTCATCGAATAAACTTTCGATACCCCTTAGAAATGCATGCTCTTTGACATCTCATAGAGTGGTTTCTGAATATCTCGCAAAACGTTAAAAGCTAAATCCTCACCTCGACCAGAACTGTACACACCCTTTAACCCTAATCAGGCCAATTTTTTTCCTTTTTTTTTTCCTCAGGGAAGGGGGGGGGGGGGGGAGGGAGCGGCTATGATGCTTAAACTGGAGGGGACCGATTCCGCCACCCTCCCCCTAGTTCAGATTCTGAACGTTTTTAATTGGATTTTATCCTCCCTGTATACCGCACACTGCAGTCTCGCACACAACGCCTGTGCTTTCTTCGCCGCTTGGTGGCGATGCCCCGAGAATTTGCACGCCCGAGAGCGTTTTCGGAGCCGAATACAATAGTCATGACCCAACAATTTTCTCTTGATGAATGAAATTAGAGAACACCAGTAAACGTCCCCGAAACTTCAACATACTTTGAGCTGAAGAAATGTTTATTATTCAAAAGTCGGTGAGAGTCAATATTAACGTGCGGCAGTTCAGAATTTTCCCAATCATCGTATCATTTCGCCCTTTTTCTCGTAATCTGCTATCGTTGTGTATGGACTTCTCTGTGTTGGGTTTTTTTTGCGTGTAGGTGTGTGTGTGTGTGTATCTTTAGGGGGTGGCAGGTCATGCTTGAATGGGGACTATAAAAATTACGATAAATCTCACCTCTGTATGCCCTTCTAAAGGCCCAACCCCACCTTTGCAAATGTTAGTCAAGGCCATAATTATATCAGAACACAATTTCCTATTGTTATAATACCCCCACGTCTGTTATATTCATTGCGTGAAAGCTTTCATGTTAATACACGCTCCACACTTCGATGATCTAATCATTGACTGCTGTAAGGGATATAATGCTCGTTAAATAATTTAATATGAAAATGAATGGGAAACACGATATTCTTACGTGAAAAGCAGATACTACAGATAATGTATATGTACAAGAAAGTTTGCTGACGTAGCCTAATAGGCCCTGTTGCATGAAAAGATGCAACCAAGCTCACAAAATAAAACGTAAGCCAGTTATCAGCCGATCAGAATGGACACTGAAAAAAGTCCGGTGTTAAATATGAAACCGAGCTGGTGTTAAATTTCCGGTGCTCATTCATGGTGTTAGATTAACACCTCCGGGTGTCATTTCAAAATTAAAATTGTTTTTTTTTTATAGTTTCTTAGTTACTGCACTTCCTTTGAACTTCAACAAGACGATAAAGAATTTTCCGATAAAGTACTTGTTTTTGAAAAAATCTGTAAATACATTTACACCACAGTAACACCAGGTGGTGTGGTCCCCTATTGAAGCTGGACGGGTATTATACAATTGAAATTAACACCACCAATATCAAATCAACACCATGCGATGTCATTATTGAATTAACACTAGCGCAGTGTCAAAACATCACCAGCCACAGTGTCACATTAACACCACGAAGTGCCAGGCGAACACTTTTTAACACCGTCACAATACATTTTCTACACCTGTGGGTGTGGTCCTCTATTGAAGTTTGATCGGTGTTAGATTTAACACTCATGGTGTTAAATCTGACACCGATGTTTTTACAGTGGAGTATTGACAAACTTATGTTTGATTTTCTGACTTGATCTCAATTTTTATGCAGTATGACCCTGAGTGCCTCATACTTATATCTTATAAATCGTTTTGATCACAAGGTTTGACAGGACTTTGTAAGAATCATTGAAGTCAAAACACACGACATAAGATATCATTAGTTTTGAAAGTGCAGAGATATTGAATAAGACTGACATTTGCATTCGGAATCTAAGATATTAGTTTTTTTTTTCGGATACCAGACTGGTACCTTTAAGAGTGTAAGATTGAAGGAATGAGTGGTATGGGGTGGAGGGTGCTGTAAGAATTTTAGATGGCGCCATATATACGCTAGTTAGAAGCGTGATTGATTTCTGGCATTATAACAGATCTAATGTAAGTATTTCGTTTTTGTATACCTCATGCTACATGTGAGTGTCAACTTGTCTTTAGCAGTGAAATAACTTACAAATTGAGAGACGAAATGAAGAACATCATGTACTAATCTAACTTTGCCATTCTGATACAATGTTATTCACCTTTGGCAGCCAGTGGATGGCAAGCGCAAAACGGCGTTAACCTCGTTCAAATTGTGCCGCGTGGTGACCTCTCTTGAAGTTGTGCAATGTGTCGTACAGGGTTACATCTGTGTGTGTGTGTGTGTGTGTGTGTGTGTGTGTGTGTGTGTGTGTGTGTGTGCGTGTGTGTGTGTGTGTGTGTGTGTGTGCGTGTGTGTGTACTTGTTGTGTTTACCCTGTAACAAACATTATAAGGCCTATGAGACTGACCGAGTAATGTAGGCTGGGTCTATCTACTGTTTGAGTGTTTTTCGTGTTTGCTTACAGAAATGTGAAAACTGAGCGCACAAAGGACGGCTCGAGGAGTTCAGGGAGGTATGTAACCCTTTCACAACAAAAGCAAGCTGTTATGCAAGTCTCCAGTACAAAGGGACGTGGACTGCAGCCACCCGGCGAAAGAGGAGATTTTACCGAACAATGCTGCCGCATTAGATAATTTATGATTACGAAGCAAAACTTTTGAATACACAAGCCATTCTTCACCCGGCGCACTTCACATTGGTTAACGTCTCAAGCGTGACATATTGTCCTCCGAACAACAGAGCATTTTATCTCGTTTCGAACGCTTCTCACGCAAGCTTCTACCTCGAGGCAAAATGGCGACATTAACCATCCTAAATATAGATTATCTTAACAAAAGAATTTTTATTTTTGGATTTATGGGAGACTAAATTTAGCTTTTTCATGCAGCGAAATTGCTATTTTTGGGCCGTGCTTGTCTCTTTCATTCATCGGAACCACAAAAGTACCCCGACCGCCTTTGATTCAATATCGTGGTACGGTCTCCATCAAGGGAAAACTATGACGAGATAGAATTGTGTCGAAAAGAAAAAAAGGTCACGGTATTTGATCATGCGAATCAGGTACTTTGCGCTGTCTATTTTGTTTTCTTGTTTTCTTTTTCTTTTTTTTTTGCCTTTCGCACACAGAGAAAGAATGAAAATACAAAATGGAAGTTCGCTCCGCTTCTTCCTAATATCAAATTCGAATTTTCTGTTCTTTTCTTCTATTTGAAGAAAACAGCCTTCCCTATCGATTAGATGTTAAACAGATTTATGGTTGGTGTTTTTACGGTATTTCTAATTGTATGAGGGTTTTTCCAGATGGCCAGACGGCTGTGCTTGTGAGATTTCAGTTAGGCTTACGAGGACATTCTGCATGCCGGCATAGAAAATAGACGGTGGTGGTCTTGTGCTATAGACTTTACTCCTACAAAATGGTCAAATCAGGGTCACAAAGTTTGCCTCCTTACCATTATACTTGGATCGCGCACGCTTCGCTTTTGGCGCTAATTTTAAGTGATCAAGGCTACACATATCATAATCATGTCATGACGTCATGAACTCTCGTAGTCTCCTTATCCAGTGATTACAACAGCAAAACCTTTATAAATGAATAACTTTTGCATCGATTGTCCGATTTTCCTCAAACGTTCATTGATGTGTTCTACTAGTGTCGCTGCTTTCACTCAATCCACATTTCTCTTTGGGTTTCGGTTTCCTATAATCGGTCCACTTCATCAAAGGGGAAAATTTGAATAATTTCATCGCAAAAAAGTATAATCCAATCATCAGATATAACCTAGCATGACCTAGAGTGAAACGAAGCCTTTCAGCTAGCGATACCTCACTTGTAATGAAGAATTATAAGGAACATTATTGAAGTTACAATTGAAATCATCCCGTATTTTCTTATCAATTTCGTTTTTAGCGTTTTGATAGCAAATACCTCAAATTTACAAAATGGACTAGCTCGTTTTGAGATAAAAATGTATATTTTTAGATAATATCGGTTATAGACGAAGCCACAAGAAGGATTTCATCGCTTACTAACATAATTATTATGTAAAGTGCTTCGTTCCACAGTTGACACATTTAAAGCTGTATCTGCGCTTGCTCGTAATTTTATTTCAAAAATGAATGAACGAAAAGTTTATTTGATACAAAAGATTGTATTTCATAAATGCTACTATGTGCAATCATATGAATATACATTGTTTTTACATGTACATATAAATAAGTTATTGTAAAGAGCTCTTTTCTTGATAAAATAAAGTCACAAAATATGATTGTATTTCATTACATACTAGTAATATTTCACCTTATTATGTGAATGGGCTGCATTGACATTAACTGGTAGGCCTGTATGATAACTATTGTTGTGTAATTATGATTTGGTTGCAAATGGAATAAATGAAATATATTTTTTTTATAATATGTATATATACTCGAACATCTCTGGATATAGATTTTGATATACATTATGAAATATTTTCCTACTTTCAGAATAGATTTCATATATAATATGTAAAAACATATGATATGCCTTGTCTAAAGTGTGTGCTTGGTTTTTGAATTGATAGAATACTGGAAACATGCTGTTCAATGCATTCTTCACTTGGCGCTGTAAACCGTAATGGACGGTTTACGGTTACCAATGAAGGGCTCATATAGCATAACACTCATGTGCGATAATCCCATGCAACTGCCTCTATCGCAAAGAAGCGATAATTACAATGTCATGATTATGACATAGGACCAAACGGTGTCTTTAAACGGTTTTTTTTTTTTCAGCCTTCACCGAGTTACAGACAGGGCAAATGAAATAGCATTGGTGTTAGCAGCTAATCGCTATGGAGAAGACGAATTTGGCGAACTGCGTGGATCTTTTAAAAGAATACTGAAATATACAACGTGGATTGATGTATTCCTACTTTCAGAAATATTCCCTTAACCCCCTAACTCTTTAACTTTGCGATTACAACGAACAGGAATTCGGACAACAATGACACATGATTCGGAATTAATTTTCTTTTCAGTCACACATGCATCATTATTTGCATGCATGTTATTACAGGACAAGTCCACCCAAATATATGCGCCGATTGAGTGAATGCAGCAATATCAAAGTAGAACACTTCAGAGAAGTTCGAAGACAGTGGGACGATCCGTTCAAAAGTTATGAATTCATATGAATTTATAAGGATAAGGAAAAATTTAAAAAACAGTCATCATTATCTTATGAAAAGCAACAACAAAAAGTGATTCAAAGCTAATTTGATGAAAATCCATTTTCAAATGACTGAGATATCAAAAAAAGAAAAGAAAAGAAGGTAAAACAAAGTGGTCCTAATAAAAGGTGGGATCCACCTTTGAGTATATTATATAGGACCTCTTTGTTTC
The DNA here is from genome assembly GCA_033980235.1 of Diadema setosum. Lineage (NCBI taxonomy): Eukaryota > Metazoa > Echinodermata > Echinoidea > Diadematoida > Diadematidae > Diadema > Diadema setosum. Next base: position 15,718,603 of record CM067072.1, read on the forward strand.
TGGATACCTCAGGCATTTCAAAGCCGACGCTTGTCTTAAGAACTTTTAATTCCTCTTAAAATTGTATGCTCTCTTATTTTTTCTTTAAAAATTGTAAATTATCTCGTAAAAACGGATAAAACCTGAATTCCAATCTCGCCCAAAACTTTACAATCCCTTTCATACTGATCCCGTTGGCCCTATATTTGGACTATATGAGATGGGCGGGCATTGACAACTTGTCGATGGCACGAATCCATTACTTACTCTTTTGATGGGGGTAACTACGTGAGTGCGAACTTTTGAATGCCACATCACTCTCCAATGTACAAGAAAACAAGTTTGGATTCATCCGCGTTGACTTTCCTGGCCCTTCTGTTTTATCGGAAGTGTCTGGTGCACGTGCAGCTAACAGAGTGAAAAGCAGTTCCAGTTCCAGTTATGCGATCGACACGCTAAACCAACCTCGCCAACTGAAAATTGGCAGACATCTAACACGACACGCAAAACAAGACTTGCATTGCTCTTTCCCTTCACACAAGTTCACTGTCTTTAAGTCTGTAAAGTCATACGTTTTCGAGCGTGAAGGCGTAGCACAAGCACGCATCCACCTTGTCGCGCGGGCGTCTGCGTCATTATTGAAAAATTCATGATGCACGTAGAAAGATTTTATGGGGGAAGACGGGGCAGAAAGCAAATAAAGACTCGCGAAAAATTGTGATATAAACTTTTACGACGAACATTCACATTGTCACAGAAGGTACCTTTTTTTTGAGAGGATTGCCGCACCTTATGACGCTCAGACAATGGTTGCATATAAATTACCCCTACACAAAGTCAGAAGCACGTTCAGTGTGCAGAAAACCCCAAGGACAGTTTATCAAGCGTAACTTATCATACGTTGATAATAAATCTATATCACCATTCAACTCTGGCCATGTGCCTCATAAACCTCGCACTACTTGCCTTTAGGCATTTATTCTTTGCAACTTTGTAACAATCACTTGATATATAAGCATTAATGATAATAACAATGATAAAGACGATGAAATATATTACTAAAGGAATCCCTCTTACTACCCATAGTATCTCTTTGCAAACAAGATGTTATAATTCTTATCTTCTTTTTTTTTTTTCGTTGATGTTGATTGTCATGACAATTTCATTACGTGAAGGGCATTGAGTAGTGTCTATAAAGTTCACCTTGCAAATCTAAAGCTCGCTATTATCTATTTGCAGGAGGAAAAACAATGTGAAAATACCGTGTTTAGTTGACTTTTCTTATGTTAACAGAGTAAAATCAAACCGAAAGAACCGTGGTAGTTTCAGATGAATTTATATATATATATATATATATATATATATATATATATATATATATATATATATAAAGAATCAACCCAACAAACCTGTCATCTTTGGACTGCACTCTCCTGTTGCGCAATAAATTGAAATGTGTTTCTCTGACAAAGTGGGGGAAAACAGACTTTATGATATTGATTTCACTTGACAAGAACAAACATACTGTTAGTTACATGAAAAATCTACAAACGATGCAATATACATGATAATACATGTGTGTGTGCTTATCATGATATATTCCATGTATCGCATGACCTGACGTTCTATTTTTACATTAAAAATTATCATTATCTGTTATCTTTTTCTCTGGAGTTTTCCCCTTTTGTGTAAGTAAAGGCATTGTTTACCATTTGGAGATGAAACAAAAACCCAGCTTTGGTGCTTCGAAATGGTTCTATAATGTGCGATAGGGATAGAAAGAACCAGTGTAAACAAAATAATTTGTGTAATCAATGTCGAGTGTTGTTAAATATACAAAATGTGAATAATAGTTATAATGAAATTTTATGTACAGACCGAACCATCTACAGTTGTGGTTTAGTGAGAATAATAGTGATATTTCTTTATATTTCGGGCTTTATTGCAAAATCTTTATATGGAAGGATGTTTTGGGATACAGCTGACTTACACTTAGCACGTGGGCCTCCATATCCAAGAGAACCGCATTCGATTACCGAATCTCACTGAGCAATGTCGTGTCTAAGCATTTCTCCCCCTCTGGTAAGAGGCAAAACACTCTGTCCCTCGGATAGGACAGTAAATGAAAGTCCCGTATGTGAGTTATAGCCACGACTCACCCACGTAAAAGATACCACTTCATTCATTCACAACAAAATAAAGAGCAGGGTTGCCAGCCCGGTGAAGTGGTTTCTCTTTATACCGACCATGGACCCTACCACCCGTGTACCGACCATAATGGACTTTACGACCCAGGCACCCACACGGAAAAAAATAACAACAACAACAACAACAACAAAACAAAAACCGGGCGAATGATGTCGACCCCTCGTGGTTCGTCTAAGGGGACTAACAATAGTCAGCAAGCGGTAGCAACCACCACAGGCACATTTTGCCATACGCTTGGATGATTTAATAACAATTTAAAAAATATCCCTCGATATGTAACAAAATGAGATATGTGGTTGAAAAATTGCCCTGCTTGGACGTTGCTAGAAAAACAACTCGACTCAAGAATTTCATCAAGTGAGGTATCACTGGAAATGTTTAATCTTGCTCATTATGATGATGAACATACTTCAAATACTTTACATTTGGTGCTTAACCCGTACTGCGATTAAACCCTTCATAACAGAGGGGCTGATTACGTGCGCTGTAAATTCATATAACAGTTTGAGTACATTGCAATGAAAACCGGGACAAATATTGTCAAATACTGTCTTTAGTTAGGCACCTTTTTATATCTATATGTCCTGTTTCAACAGACGTTTTGTATCAGTGGTTGAATCCATTCAGACCTTGAAAACAAACGAATGTACATGACCCATCAACTGGAAAGCTTAAGAAGTGAGAAATAGGGACAATTTGGAGAACTGTATAGATTGAAAATACAATTGAGTGCTGTTAATTACTGTCTATAGTCAGGCATCTATATCTATCACTGGTGAATCCATTCAGAACTTGAAAATAACGAATGTACATGACCCATGCTTGTCAACCTTAAAATCTGAGAAATAGGGAAATTTTGACTACTATCGAGACATTTTTGAATTTTCTATACATTACTACATACAAATTGTCAATAAAATAGTGACAAAATTGAATAAAGAATTTAAAAGACGGCACTTTCAATTGCCAAAAATAGGGAATGTCCCTATATAAAATAGGGACAGTTGGAATGTATGATGACCGCGTGCAGTTTTGCTTCGGGTAAAAGAAAGTAAAAAGAAATATCACTCATTATATCTCACAATATAAAATTGTTAATTGAAATATTTCGAAACAGTTTGACAAAGTTGGCACTCGACTTTTTATATATAGATTCACTTGTTACATGTTCTGCTGGTTTGTTCACCTGATAACTCTAAGATTAACACTGTCTAAAATTTTTATATAAGAAAAGATACTCATATTGAGGGAATAGAAAACATCAGAAATAGAAATTGCTAATAAATCTAATAAAATGTAATACATGTGTAGTGGGAATAGTGTATAAACCCCAATGAACAATTTTCTGAAATATTCTAGACAAATTTTGTCACGAGAAAATACAAATTATAGATTTATATTAACATTTATGGTGATTTCGAAATTGATCTATGGAAATGCTTCAAAAATCATCTCAACTTATACCACTTTTCGTTTAGAAATCCCAACAACTATAAGAATACAAATACATTTTTAAATTCACTATATTCGTATGATGTACATAAGTAATGTATTATTCTGATGAATTTATCAAAAAAAAAAAAAAACCCGCAAGATATCTGTTAATGCTACTTGAAGTATTAAAAATGAGATGACAAGCAAAATACACCGCGCAGTTGTTCAGATATTTTAGACTCAATAGGAGAAATATCAACCCTGCCGAAAATACATAAGCTGCTTTTATTCTGTCCTATATTAGCTTCCAAATCATGTTGTAATAATAAGCATTTAACACTGTATTTTGATATTTTATTCCAATTGACAAACATGAAACATCCATTTGAAACAATGATGGCATTAATTTTAAACTTGAAAGCAAATAATTTCTTGATGATTAAGATAGATATCACACTATAGAAAATTATCTCTAAAGTATCACTCTCTGTTTCATGCTGTCCTGATTTATCAAAATTAGCAAAGGTAGTTGCAATTTATTTAAAGAAAGATAATCATACCAATGATTAAATTAATCATCGTCCTATTTCTTCTTTTTTTCATGCATATAAAAGTACTAGAAAAATGTTTACCTTGTTTTGTTGTAAGGGAATGGATTATTTTTTATCATTAAAAATAAATTCAATCTGGTCAATTTTGCTTTCGCGAAAAATCACTATCGATTTTGCAATGACACAATTACTAGAAGCAAATATTAATTTCTCTGGTCTAAAATATCAAAATGAAACACTACCTTATCTATATTTGTGATTATGGATGATATTTTACTTTTTTTACTGTAACATATAGGTGCTTCTTCTCGCAAATTTGTCTTCAGTAAGATAACGTTTCATCGCATCATACTTATCAAAGTATCAAGGGTTGATTTGAAAGGATTCCAATCTATTCTTAGGTTCATGCCTACACAATGTTGAAATGTGACATGAAATATTTCGAAACAGTTTGCTATACCGTCAGCAATTGACTTTTCTTAGATTGGCTTGTTTAGTATTCTGCTGGCTTAATCGCCTGTAAGCTTACTTTAACATTGACCGACACTTGAATATAAAATAAGAAAACAAACTCATACCGATTGAATACAAAATTTAATGGAAATTGTAGATACATTTGGAATCTGTAATAGCGGGAATATTATATAAACGTCAGGAAACAATGCCTTTAGCTTTCTTAAATAGATTAGAAAAAGTGTAACGTGAAAATATGTATATTAACTTTTTTGGTGATTTTGATATTGCTCTATGGAAATGCTCCACAAATTATCTCAGCTAATGCTACTTTTAGTTTAATTAGAATTACTAACAATTATAAGAATACAGATGCGTTTCCAATTCATTATCCTCGTATGCTTTTCACCCTTGTATTTTCTAACGTACCAACCAGAATTACCCTAATGCCTGCAACATTAATTGATAATATATTTACTAATTGATTTAGTATTAATGCTAGTAGTGCCTTTTCTTACTTAGGTTACCGATCATTTACCAATATTTTTTTTTATTTCTTCAGAAGTTCGATTCGATGGTAATTAAGAAACCCATGAACACACATGAAAAGAAAAATATAAAAAGCTGATTAAGATGATCAATAAGTGACAGTGCCATACTGTTAAAAATACTTGAAAGAAAAGTATGAAGGATTTTTTTTTTTGTCATAAAAAAACTCACTCTATAGCTCAATTTAGCTGTAGGAAAAAATGATTATCGATTCGCAATAACTAGATTGCTACATACAATCCAACAGTCTTTGTTAGAAAAATAAGTCATTCTACCCCCGTATTCGTGCACCTTATTAAAGGGTTTTGATACTGCCGACTACTAAATTTTACTCAAAAAGTTGTTGAAAGTAAAGATAGTTTTGTCATGAGTGAAAAACTACCTCTCAAATAGGCGAAAATAAGTTTCTATTCATAATGTAACATCTCCAATATCTTTTATTACCTACAGATTTTCAAAAGGTTCTAATCCTGGCCCATAATTTTTCGTTTCCAGTCTTGTCCCATTTTATCGTTCATCTTATTCGCTGCTGATATCAACATTTCGCTGTCCCACAAGAACGAAGAAGAATAGATATTGCGCATCTTCAAAATACTCGTAGATTTGTAGATTTACCACAAACTATTACCAATGATAATCCGCCATCCTGGTAAAAAAAGAATGATTATGTTGACGTTCTTGCTATAAGGCCTATACACAGCCAAATCATACCATAAGGCTAACACGTAAACAACGTGTCTTCTTCAATACCCAGTGGAATTGATATATTATTGTAAGAATTTAAACATTTCCTGCCAGAGCATTCTCTTCTTAAAATATACAATGTCTTTGATTTACTATACATTGACACAACATTATCCAGGAAAGTTGAACACAACACAAAGATTAGACTATATCATAGAGTTTCATTTGAATATGGTTAGGATTTGCACAAAGTCATAATTTCTCACACACTGCTCTTTTGTCTATAATCGTTATGCAAATACTTTACGAGTAGTTTTTTCTTTTAAATGTCACTAGGAAGTGCTCCCCCCAGATAACATTCTTCTTTCCATGCAATAGCAACTTACAAATTGTTAGAACACTATGACATATTAAATGAATGCATTGTTGTATGATAAAAAAACACAAACTATAACTGAATGGTATTGAATAGAACTTGTTTTATACCCAACAAGTGCATGCAACAATAGATACCTGTATAAATACCTGACTCCCTCTTACAGAAGATACGGGAAATAATATTACCTACAATAACATAAGTCACTGACAATTCGAGGAAATGTGATTTTTTTTTCAAAAAGTAAAATTTTGAGTAATTATCTTTATATTATTTTCTTTGTATTATTGTTCTACGCATGTGATACGTGTGTGCAGCTGTTCTAGAATCGCTTGCCTCCTTCAGCAGTGTTGTACACACTATGTCAACATAATGCATTTAAATTTGTGTGTATAGCTCCTGCACAGTACATGGAATGGATGTGTTTAGTCTATGTCTGAGATGACACTTACTAGTAACCAGGAGAGGCTAAATACTCTCAACTTTGAAATTTCCAACAACTATTGTGGAGCTAGTCTTGGCCATCAAGAGTTAAACTCCGATGCCAATTTTTTGAATAATTTTCTTGAAACATTGACTCTCATTATTATTATTTTGAGGATTTTGCTGGTAAATATTCAAAGAAGCCGCTGATTGTTCTAGTTTTTCGTGTACACATTTTAATTCTATGTGTTCGTCTAAAATTTTAATACAATGTCGACTTTTTTGAATCTCTTAGACTGTGAATTTGATGCAATTTGGTTTTCCGAAACCGGGTTACAGGATAATGATAATGCTCAAATTTCTACTAGCATATAGCCAACTATTAATCCTTCTCAAAAAAAAAAAGACGAACAGAAAAACAGGTGGTGGTGTAGCAATTTTTGCACGAAACACATCAAAGTATTTTCCTAGACCAGACTTGCAGCGTGCTGAAAATGTGTGATTAAATTTTTTTAGAACTTAAAAATGAAAAAGGAGGGAAAATATTGTTGCTGGTTGTTGTCTACAAACTTCCAAATGTGAATTCTTCTCTTTTTGTGGATGTTATTTATTCCCTTATTATGTGCACTACAAAACGTTTGGTGTTAAATATGAAACACCGAGCTAGTGTTAAATTTCCGGTGCTCATTTTTGGTGTTAGATTAACACCCCCTGGTGTCATTTCAAAATATATGAATGTTCTTTTGAATAATTACTTTGTTACTGTTCTTCTTTTTGATTGTGAACTTCAACAAGACTATCAAGAACTTTCCGATAAAGTTCTTGATTTTTTAATAAAAAAGTCGGAAAACATTTACACCACAGTATCACCAGTTGGTGTGGTCTCCTATTGACACTGGGCGGGTGTTATATCATTGACAGTAACACAAGCAATATCAAATCAGCACCATGCGGTGTCATTGTCATGATTGTTGAATTAACATCAGCGCAGTGGCAAAAATATCACCAGCTACAGTGTCAAATAAACGCCACGAAGTGTCAGGCGAAAACTTTTTAACATCATCACAACCTACTTTCTACACCTGTGGGTATGGTCCTCTATTGACACTTGATCGGTGTTAGATTTAACACCCATGGTGTTACGTCAAACACCGATGTTTTTGCAGTGTGGTCTAGTAGCTGAAAATAGATTAATCTATCTCTATCTCATGACCGAGACTCTTCCGAAGTCAGTAAGGCACAATTAAGAACAAGTTGAAGAAAGATACTTGCATAAACCCTGTAAAGCCAATGACACGCAATATAGGCAGTTCAGAAACAAATTCAATGTTCACATAGAAAAAAAGCTAAAAGAGATAATTATCAAGAAAAATCTATTTCCGTAAAAAGTGATATCAAATATACATGGAAAATGATTTATTCATTGATTGGTAAAAAGAAAGGTGACAGTGAAGAAAAAATGATTAAATGTGATGGAATATTATGACGAAGTAACCTACATGACATTGCAATGCTTTTAATTGGTATTTTTTCTAGAATTGGACCACAATTAGCTAGTATAATACTTGATTCTAAAACTCATTTAAAGGAGTATTTGTCCATCTCCATCAGTGGAAGTACATATTTCTGTCCAACAAAAATGAAAGTGTAATATGCGATATGCTTAAATCATTAATTAAATGATTTAGCCCTATGTGTTATTGATGAAATCAGTGAACCACTTTGTCATATTTATAATTTGTCAAGAATTAGAGATGTTTTTCTGATGAGCTGAAAATTGTCCAAATTTTTTAAAAGGGTGATAAAAGTGAAGTCAGTAATTACCGCCCAATTTCCGCTCTTCCATGTTTTTTTCCAAGATAGTTAAAACGATTTTTTATAGACATGTGATGACATTTCTATATAAAAATGATATTTTAGTAGGCAATGGTAGGATTCAGTTTCTATTTCGTAACAAGTACTCAACATTGATGATACTGGTGGACAAGTGTAATAAAAATTGTAGATACATTTGAAGAGAACTCATTTATGATTGGCATTTTCATAGATTTATCAAAGGTTTTGGATACGATTAATCGCACAATTACGTTATCGAAATTGAGACACTATAAATGATATTCGTGGAATTGCTTATTGTTGGTTCAATAGTTACCTCTCTAGTCACTTTCAATGTACTCAGTTTAAATCATGTGCTTCAAGTTTAATCAAATTTCCCGTGGTGTTCCTCAGGGCCCCTTGCTAGGACCTTTACTCTTTGTTTTATACATTAACGACATTGAAAATGTATCCCCTATGCTTTCTTTTCTTCTCTGTGCAGGCGATACTAATATCATTCGTAAACATACACATTTGAATGAGATTCAAAGGCATTCAAACGATAATTTGCAGATAATTAGTGTATGGTTTCGTGCCAATAAATTGTCAGTTACAACTGGTTGACAAATTGCCCAACATCATACATACTCGAGTATGTACGCCCATGATTTTTTATCATGGCTACTACTAAAACACTGATCAATTCAGTGCTTATTTACGTCGATGTTGGACAATTTGTCAATCAGTTGCAATGAAAACATCTCGACGGAAGAATTTCATTAATTTGAATAAACTGTCAATTCATCCGAAAAAGTGAAATTTCATGATATTCAGTAATCTCAGCAGAGTCTATAATTTATGTACACTTGAAATGATTTGAATGGTGTATGGTTGAATACATCAACTTCCTTGAGGTTTATGTACACTCAAAGTTGAGTCGGAAGTATCACATAAGAGAAGTTGAAAAGAAAGTATCAAGAAGCATTGGTATTATTTGCGAGACTCCGGCCCAATTTGTATAAAAATTTCTTGATAATGTTGTATTGTACATTCATCCTCCCCAACCCTATTTCTCTTCCTGCATTTGGTATGGGCAAACACATGCCAGTCGCTCCTTTAAAAAAAAAAAAATGTCTTCAAAATAAAATTGTTCGATTGATAGTTGGTGCATCCCGTAGAATTAATGCTAAACAGTACTGTCGTTTGAAATGAGGCTTATGACAATTCATGATATACTGCTTTTTCAACAAGATGTTTCTGTGTACAAAACTATTAACAAAACCATACCATCCCGTTTAGAGACATCTTTCCCCTACCAAGAGTTTTCATAATTACCGCGCACACGAGTATCGACTTGTCTATACATCTTGCAAGTCATACAACAATGTCATACCAGTATAATACTAGTATTCGTTTCACTGGACCAAAAACCTGTGGAACTCACGTTTTCAGTGCCTTATCTACTTTTATGAATGCATTTAAAAAGCAGATTTAAGAAGTATTTGTTATCAATGCCCTGCAAGTAAAATTTGAAGAATTCTTGATCTAGGGTAGATCAACAAGCATTTATACACGTATATTGTGGGGTTTTTTTCTATCATGGAATCGGTGAGCTTGTACCTTGCTTATTTTTCTTCTTCTTTTCAATTCTCCTTAATGGCCCGAATTCACGAATGTGGTACAAATGAAACCATGGTATAAACCATGGACAAAAACCATGGAGCGCCGAGTGTCGCATGGAATATTTCGTTACGAAATTGGTCATTTCGTCGACAAAATGACCGTTTCGTTAACGAAATTATAATTTCGTGGACGAAATGTTAATTTAGTTTCAAAATATTGTCATTTCGTTACAAAATAATGATTTTATCGACGAAATGACTGATTTCGTAACGAAATATTCCATGTGACGCTTGGCACTCCATGATTTAAACCATGGTTTCATTTGTACCACCTTCGTGAATTCGGGCCTTTGTGTATTTGTGTTTGTACGTACATAATTCTTGTATCAACTGTATTCACACTTTTATATCGTATCACAGGGCATCCCAACACAAGTTACCTATTAGCGTAACTTCTCGGACATGTCCTCATCCTATCTCTGTATAGCTGTCGTGTTCCATGTAAATGTATCATTGTGATTGATCTGATGTGAATCGAGTGGAAAAAATGCATTTTGATATTTGAATAACATGTATGTGAACATTCACATATACGTCCGAAACTTCACGACCGAAATAATATCAGTGTATGACATGTAACTACCGCCGAAAATAGGTAAAGAAATTTCAGTCGCGCTTTGAAGTGGCATCTGTCGGAACGGTTTGACAATTCAATAATAATATCGACGTGGACCGTGATAGGCATATACTGTTCTTAGCAAGTGGCGCTACTGATACAAACGGGAATTCTGAATGTTTCAAAACGGCCATATGGATAGCTACTGGTGGTAATAGGATTCATGGGTCATGCCAAACGATGGCCATAAAAATTTGCAGCACTACTGACGTTACCAGATCACACAAGAATACTAACAACTTGTCAAGAAGAACTATTACTCGTTCAGTTCAACCTAGATTCTTTTAACTAACGGGTTATATTAGTCACTTTATTCATGACACTTTCTTTTTGACAGTTAGATGGAAAAGCCTTCGCCACGTTTTTCTTTTTAAATTTATCTAAATGTATTATACTTAAATTTTTTCTACAGAAGTGGTTGGTTGATTTCTTAGATTTAGCGACAAGATATATCAAACGACTTCAAGACTTTAAATCGGTCTTATTCTGAAAGAGTAGTGATAATTGAGAGACCATTAGTGACATTAAGTAAGACGGTTGCCGGGCGGCATTTAACAATGTCATGATTCTTTTGTTATTAATCTGTCTACAAACGATCTTTAACGTGTCTCAAGACATGTTCAAATGCGTTTGTGAATCTAGAAGGGTGAGTAATGGTAACGTCACGGCAGTATCATACAAATTAAAAGACTCCTCTGAGGTGAACGATTAGATAAAGATACGATCTTGTTTTTTCTTCAACGTGATAGTTGCTTCGAACACTCTCGCTTCTTTAAATTGGTCTCAACATCATGATATAGATGTGGACGGCTATACACGATCACTTTGAACACGTCATTGGTTGCCAGCAGCTCAGGGGAGTGGGACTACAAGGCTTGCGATATCGCTGCGCGGTCGCGGTAGCCAAACAAACTTCTGGCGCGCTTTGAACTGCCACTTGTTGGGCTGGTTTGCTCCTTCAAACACACTACAGCACGACAAGCTATTAGGCTTCAAAAAGAAATTAGAAGCAAATCTTACTCATTCGTTTACCGTTTGACCACATCAAATCTGCGAATTTGAGCGTTATTTAAGTTGTATTTCATGCCATAATAACTGGTTACCACGAATTATATCTTGCATGCTTTCTTGGGATAAGCCATTAATAGGTCTTTGGTCTTTGTTGGATCCCAGCATTTGATATTATTCTGTTTTAAATATCTGCTTACCTTTGTATCTAGTTATCAGTGATTCATTCGGTACAACATTTTGCCTCTTTTTCGGTCATCATAAAATGTGAAGAAAAAATGAACTTGAGCTTGAACAACCTTTAATGACAAGTGACAACACACACCGGATTTGGATTCCGTACTGTCCATGACCAGAGTTAAAACATTTTACGAGAATGACCAAATCGACTAGCGCGAGAAAACCCATCGAATTTTAAGACTACATTAACGACATTGATGTGAGCAAGTCATCATAATCATGTTCGGAGTGTAAACTTTGTTTTTTATTTTTTTATTTTTTTTCTCATTTTTTTCTATTTCCAGCTGAAATATGTAGATATTTTACAGAAATTAAATGCATTAATTAGATCACAATAAATAAAAAGATATGTATAAGTTTTTAGAATACTGAAAGCACTCGAAAATGCTTGAAATGGGGAGGAACGCTCAAATGCAAATCTTGTAAAGTACATTCCCCCCACACGTAGGACAACATAGTCATAAAATGATTGATATACTGTTATACATAAGAAGCGGAGTAACGAAAAAAAACATATATAATACTAAGCACGTTTTCCCCTTATTTATGCCTTAAGAAAGTTTAGGATCTGTTCAAAGAATTATAAACATTAATATTCTTTAAAATAGACAGATATCAATAAATGAGCTAACATAATTGTAAACCTGGAACAAAATGCCTCATGAGTAGAATTAAGATTGGTTGAGCAGAGAAAGGCACTGCATTTTTAAATTGACTTGTTCAAACAATGACTATAAGAAAACAGTATTATCATGTCATTTATCCAGTCTAAAGACATGAAAAATGAGAAAGGTATCAAATTTTAAATAGTTACATTTTTTTTTATTTTACACAAAACCTTAACATACGAAATTCTCTATGAGTTTAACTTAAAACAAAGCGGTGATATATAGTTTCTTATATCCGGCCTAAAGATGAGAACGATTAGATAAGAATACATTTTAAAGGTTTACATTTTTACGCAAACATTAATTTACGAAATACCCTATGAATACAACTAAATTGGTTGTAGACTTACAAATGCCAAAAGTGCGTTTCAAGTTTACTTGTTCAAAAAATACCTTCAGCAACTTGAAATGTGAGGAATTTTCACTTTGAGAGCAAGTATTTGTGAAGTGCCATTATTATTTCGCGTACCCTCTCAACATGTGGTCGTTGGCTACTTGGAGTTACCCTGATGCCTATATACGGTCTCTTGGAGTTGTCATCGGGCGCAGTCAGGGGCACTGGGGCAGGTGCTTGTGGCAGAAGCTGGCAGCTTTTAGCTTTTAAATTTAAAGTCGATTTAGTGCGATATATCTTACGATGCTGTGTGGTTCTTACACCCTTTTTTTTTTGGGGGGGGGGGCCCAGAAAATATTGTAACAGATGACTTAACAAAAAAATATCAATCTTAAGATACAGGAAATGACTCATATCACTGTTGGTAAGTCTTGGTAGCCCCATTTCCAATAGACGGATAACAGTTGAAATCTATGCTCAAGATGCGCATTTTTTATGGACACAAAATAATAAAACCGACCTCAAATTTCTGTAGGAATTCACTCAAAGTCTGAGGTAGTGTGTGTGTTTTACACTATCAAAACAATTGTGTCAACAATACATCACAACACATTGTTTTATCAATACCTAATATTCAGTGTGTATCATGTTGGGAGTTACTGTATAACAACTTGGACCCCACCCCATGAATTCTGAAAATTTCATGGCTTTACTGATCCATGGTCACCTTGCCTTTGTTGTATATGTTTCAAGATTAATGTGAAAGGCGTATCTTGTCAGCATATTGATTATAATACAAAAAGTACACATTTTCGGAGTAGCCATGTCCAGCACGTTTCAGATAGCGGATTCGATGACAATATCACTTATGTCTACCACAACGAACTGAAGTGTTAAATACGAAATTTTCATTTCATCTGCCTTGCATTTCCTTTGTAATTCAGATTATGAAATATCCACTTCATCTCAACGATATTGCGTGCGATTGATAAATCTTGTTTGTGATTTGGAATACAGCTATATAAAGTACTTTTTCCCCTTTTCCTGTACTTTTATAGTTGACCTTCGATAACCAAACAAAACAAAACAAGCACCAACAATGCAGCTTTGGTTTGGTAACAAAGACAATTTTCTTACCTCTACGAGTTTTTCAAAGTATTTAAAGGTTTTGCTTGGAGTGTGTTTGTGCATGTGTGCTATGCATACTTAGATATTAAAACGCCTTTAAAAAAGAGCATGCAAAGCCTTGTTTAAAATCCGACTTCAAGTCACCAATGTGGTAATCCTCATATTATATATTCTCAGTTGTCTAGAATGATCGCAGTCTTTATATTGGTGTATACGAAGTTCCATTAGTTTGTAATGGAAAATGTATTTTTTTTTTCCTACGGAGGACAGAATTTAGATTGAAATGACACTTTTGCAGTCAGTTTACCAAGAGCACCTTGCTTTTTCTTTTTCATTTTCATAATGCTGAATTCTAGTTAGGAACATAAAAAACAACAACTAAGACCCACCTGGTGTTCACCTTCTTGAGTGTTAAGATAGGCGCATATGTAATTTATATACATTTCTGAAGCTGAAAATTCCTACGTTGAAGTAAGTTTTTTTTTAGTTTGGTCATGTTTGATTGATTCTTGGGGGGGGGGGGTTGTTTTTGTTTTTGTTTTTGCTTTTTTATATCTTGGCAGATAACAGAAAATAGCGACGCTGGTAATCGAAATATATGTTGCCGTTCCTGACAATGTGCGTACAGCACTGATGCATGACCTGCAGACCTTTCACCTCTCACACAAAAACCAGCATCAACAACAAAAACAAGAACTCATGTTGATTTCAATCAAGAAGGTGAATAAGGAACCATTTAACTACAATCATTTGATTAAAGTTGCAAACATGTGACTTTTGCCAAATTTCATGAAACTTATGTAACAAATACCAGGATGCCTGGGAAGTCCTCAGATTGAAAGAAAAAAACCCAACATCTTTTGAGTTTTACCGCTGCAGAACATTGGAATTTTAACTTTTGGTCTTTAGTAAAGGCAATCGGAATGACAATGATCAGAATTTCTACCATAGGACACCATGGCTCGAATTCACGAAGGTGGAACAATGAAGGAAACCATGGTTTAGGCCATGGACAATTTGTATGGAGCGCCAAGTGTCGCATGACCTATTTCGTTACGAAACCAGTTATTTCTTTACGAAATAGACCATATGACACTTGGCACTCCATACAACGTGTACAAATTGTCCATGGTTTAAAACATGGCTTCAATTGTACCACCATCGTGAATTCGGGCCTATATGTCCACACAGAAAAAAAAATGTATAAAGCCGAAATAAACAGCAATGGAGACCCGTTAGGAAATCGTTTTCATGTCCTTAAAAATGCCTACGCGGAAAATAATTTTTTACCATGTTTACATCCCTGCTTATGATGTGCTAGTACTTCTCTATCTCCTTGACTGCATACAAGCCCATTTTCTCTCATGTCCAAAGTCAGTGGACTCCGTAAAAGTATCGACAGTATAGAGTGCATATTCCATAATTGTAATCGTTACGAATTGTGATTAAAAACAAAATATCACTTGTTCACTTTCTAAGTACACATGGGAGCAGATGAGTGTAAAACTGCTCTACAAGTGTAAGATTTTAATTGAGCCTTCATTGCTGTTCATGCGACTACTACTTACGGTAGATTTATAACACGTACATCCAAACATTATTGGCTTCTTTGTGTCCGTAAGTCTTAGGATAACATGTGTATCCATTTTCTCTTACTCTTTTACAAAAAGAAGACAAAACAAACAACTATTTTCATGTGATGTAATAGAGGATACAAACATAACGATATTCAAAAGCGCAGCTGTACAAGACCTTCTTTAATGAGATCCGGAATTATTGGCTTTCGCAAATATTACAGAGTGGTCGGGATTCCAACAATCCAGTGAGGATATACTCAGGTTGTTACCACATTAAGTGCAGTTATTAGGCATATAGGAAGGAGCAATGTGTCGTACATGAGTATGAGTGGGAAGTTCTGTCTTATTACTCGCAGCTTCAATTATTCATTATTCATGTATTCATTATCATATGTACATTTTTAATGTGTACAAACCCAAGAAAATAGAAAATGACATACCACAACTTTTTTTTTTTTAATGTAAGGCTCTATTCTAAAGTAATTTTGCTTTTTCATTATCCATAAGGACGGAGTCTCTTTGAATAGCATTCCTTATGATTGTAATTTAAGTACATTCGAGTCGCAATTTGGAAAGTCCATCTGTGGCGGCAAAATTGTAAGAAACAAATGACTGATATCTTATATGACTTACAAGCATCCCCCATGAGGGATATCACTGCATTGAGATTGATTCAAACTGTCCAGCAGGATGTTATCGCTTACTGTAAAGTAAACATTTAAATAGAAGAAATATCAATAAAATCATAACAAACATCAAAAAAAAACATAAACAATATTAAAGGGAAGGTAAACCCAAAGAGCAATGTGGATTGAGTGAAAGCAGCAACATTAGTAGAACGCATCAGTGAAAGTTTGAGGAAAATCGGACAATCGATGCAAAAGTTATGAATTTTTAAAGTTTTGGTAATGGAACCGCTGGATGAGGAGACTACTAGAGGATATGACGTATGAGTGGACAACAATACAAAGAAAATATAAAGGAAATTCAACAAAAATTCACTTTTCTAGAATTATGAAAGAGCAATGGACCAACCGCTTTCAGAAAGCAGGGGGAATAATTGCTACCCTTAGCATATGTCAATATCAAGTTGATGGAATTTGTAATTTTCATGGAAAATTGATT
Organism: Diadema setosum; assembly: GCA_033980235.1. Classification (NCBI taxonomy): domain Eukaryota; kingdom Metazoa; phylum Echinodermata; class Echinoidea; order Diadematoida; family Diadematidae; genus Diadema; species Diadema setosum. Next base: position 15,735,453 of record CM067072.1, read on the forward strand.
TTTGTAGAATTTTCTTTATATTTTCTTGGTATTGTTGTCCACTCATACGTCATAACCTCTAGTAGTCTCCTCATCCAGTGGTTCCAACACCAAAACTTTAAAAATTCATAACTTTTGCATCGATTGTCCGATTTTCTTCAAACTTTCACTGATGTGTTCTACTAATGTTGCTGCTTTCACTCAATCCACATTGCTCTTGGGGTTTATCTTCCCTTTAAATCCGGATATTTGTGTTTATTCTCTGTAACATTCATGGTTATCACCATGGTTATCTATTCCAGCAATAAAATTGCCCAACTCTTCCTAAAAGGTACGATAATTTGTGTGTTATTTTTTAATCACGTATTCATGTTTATAAAGTAAGTAAGATCATGTCTTACCGGTAAGTTCATGTTCATGTTCATAAAGTAAGTACTTATATCTTACTTGTAAATTTTAATTTTTTGGTAGACGTAGTGATTATACATTTCCGCCATGTTCAAATAGGCTTATGAACATGTGGGACTTTTGAATTTTGGGGAGATTTACATTTCATTGCACAACACTATTGGATGTTTAATAACCGAGCAATATTTGTTGACATGATAAAGTCATTTTTAAACTCTGTTCAAGATGCAGTTTGCTATCTCTGTCATCTCGTAATTCCAGTAGTGCTGTTTTAAAGTTGTTATTGCGACAGAAATCATTTTTAAACCATCGTCATAGACTTGGATCTCATGATTTTAATGTTATCCTTATTGATCATTGATCATTATCAAAGCCATTACTATCAGTGCCATATTCATTATCCAGCCTCTCCATAAAAAAGAAAAAAAAATATCTAGGAACAAAGTAGACACTTGCCTTAAATTGACTTCGATACTCAAGCGGTCACACAGATCAGACTGATTTTCTTGCAGAGAAGTATGCCTATGGATTCTTCTTTATGAGACGGGGTGTGCCCATCAGTAGCTCGATCGTGCCGGCGGAGTGCTATAGTGCCACAACTGTCGGCAAGCATCGACCCTCTACAGGTAACTCCCTCACAGGTGAGTTTCAAAAAAATCCACAATCAGTGAAGCACACTACACCTATACATCCCACGCATAACTATTCAGCTCCAACCCATGGTTTGATGACCCGAAAAGATCAGCTGCATGTGTGCCAATTTTTTTCCTCTCTCATCTGTTTCTTCCAACCTGACAACACCCTATCGAGCGTTACAACAGTAGATACAAAAGCTTATGGTGACGCACGAGTTTTGCCACGTTACAACAATGTTTTTTTTTCAAAGACATTACATCAGTGTAGAAATAGGGTCCACTGAGTTTATTTGCTTCTTGTGTAATCGTCACCTGATGTGAAAGTAGACAAATACAAAGCTTACATAAGGATGAAATTATGTCACATGATGTTTGCACGTCGTTAATTCGGAATTAATAATAATAATAATACATGGTACTTATAATGCGCCAATTCCACATAACTATAAACGTGCTCAAGGCGCAGTAGAAAAAGTGAGTTATGAAGTACAAAAATCATTACACAAACATGCACATGAAAATGAATGACACAATAATGATAATTAAAAAAATCATAATAATTATAAAATTCTAATGGAAAACGATTACGAACAAATGAGTCTTGAGGGCAACTTTAAAGGAAATCAAATATTTAAATCTATAGTGAATGCTTCGACTACAGCTCACAAATTACGTAAGCATTCTTGTGGGATGACCTTAGTCAATGCCAGTAAAAGAGTAAAATCAAATAAACCGCAGAGTAGAAGTTCCATAAAAGGTTAACAGCTAAAAAATGTGGGTTTTTTTTTTTTTTTGGGGGGGGGGGTCATGTTCTCATTACACAGCGATAACACTATATCAACTTACAACTCCCCCATTGCCTTGTACGCAAAGCTATCAGAAAGATTGACAAAGTTGTCTGTTATTTGGTAATATTGTATCCTTCTCCCTATCACAGTAAAGTTAGCATTGTCAGCTGAAGAAATAAAATATGCGAAACGCAGAATTCTATCTTCGTGACTTCGTGTCAAAAAAGGACATTTATCGTTTAGGACGAATTGTCTTTAATAATATAGATATGTTGGTGAAAGGCTTGTATGGCCCCATCAACCCATCATCTAATCACAATATGTGGTGTTCGATGAAAACATGAAATGTGAAAACCCTTAATTTCCATAATGTCTCATCGACCGAAAAGTTCGATAGTGATGAAACATTTTTTATTCTCTTTGTCTAATTTTAGTCTATCTCTATATTTCAAAGCTGAAATGCCATGAATGTGACATTTGGATTATGCAAAACTCTTGTTGATTTTGAAACGCATCGACTTCCAAAGTTAATATATAACAGAGTCCCCCTGTGAAGACCTCAGACACTATGGTTCTGACAACTTTGATAGCGTTATCAAGAAAATCCATTATCAACGCTCAATCATTCGTAATTTCCCTACTTTTTTTTTTTTTTTTTTTGCTTTGGTATGAGGTAAAGCCTATTTCGCTTCAGTAGTAAACGAAGAAATTACGACGTTTTGATATATTATTTTCTTTTAGCTAATATATTTAGATGTTCGTATTGCCCTATAGAACTGTGCAAGGACGTTTAATTAAATTTATCTATAATGGTAATTTAGCTCAATACTTGTATGAAAATAAAATACAGTATTGACTGTGCATGGACGTTTACTTTAGTTTATCTATAACGTTCATTTAGCTCAATCCTTGTAGAAAATAAAATACAGTATTGACACTAACATAAAGCTTGCTTTTATTTCTTTTTTTTTCGCGTGTGTGTTTGCGTATGTATAATGTGTGTTAGCGAGCGTTCAAAAAATGACATAGAAAAGACTGTTATTGGTTGCCGAGCGATAATCATGTGTATCAACTTTTCTGTTTTCCTCAACATATCTGTTAACCGTAGACTGTATAACACACTGATTGAAAGAAAAAAAAAAGGACACGACGTGATTGAGAAATGCCATTTCACATATGAAGAGCTTGCTTCCAAGAGGCGCTAAATCCTTTGAAAAAGGATGGATTAAGCTCCTTTTGGAAGCAAGTTCAACAGACAATACAAGAGTTTTCTAGAAAGGCAAAATGTATTTTTATTTCTAATATCAAAGAGAAAACTCCCTATACAGATTGACCGTCAAATGAGGATTTACAGTGACCTTCCTGAGTATTAAGATTTAGTCTTTCTTTTATTTTAGTCGATAGTTTTTGTTTTTGTTTTTGCTCATTGCTGAGTGAAAGAGCTGCAGATATAAATCCTTAATTTTCGTTTGGTTTTCTTATTCATGAAAAAGTTGTAGAAATAATTTGAAATTGAAAACAAAAATAAATGAACTATAAAACCTACATTCTAACATACTATATGGAAAGACTGGTTACGCTTCATGAGGATTTTCTGTAATGGTGCTTTGGAACTAGAACTACTGGAAGAGGCTATCTCGAATAGAAGAATATAGAATAGCACCTTTTTTTTTTCAAGTAACTTAAGAAACTTTGAAACAAGGGTTGAAAATGTTAATACGAAAGTAAATGTTTATGCAAAAGAGAAAAGGGTAAAGGCCTTGTCCATCATAAGAAGGGGCTAAATATCTAAATCTCGGTAATTTCATGGATGAATTGCAACGTAGTGAAATGGTAAGAGGAATGTATCAAAAATGAAAAGCAAAAAATGTAAATAGCATGTTTCAAAGATAAATATAGGTACAAAAGTAAAACAATATATCAAAATAAGTTATTTGAACTTGAAGAGGTGTAAACGTAAGACATTATTACAAAGAGAAGTTCAGATTGAATATTTGGAAGGTATTAAAGTAAATTGTGTGCAAAGAAAAGCCAAAAGAAAATTACAGTGATTAAGGAGAATTAACAAGAAGAAAAAAAATATATATATATATTGGAAAGGAACTGAATAAAAACAAAAATAAAAACAAAATAAAATAAGAATAGAATCCAAAATAAGGAAATCAATGAAATCTTTTTTTAGGCCCTGCCCTTCCCCTACCATTGTACGGCATCAGAGCAAAGTGTGACAAGCATAGTCGTGTGCACTCTCAGCTGGGATTCGTCCTCCGCATGTTCGGATCGATTCGCAAAGTTCTTTTTCGGGGTTTCCGCACCGTTGGTCTTCTCGTACAGTAGATATGGAAGCCCCGAGTCCTACTATCCCCGGTTTACCGGGCGTAGGACCCGTTAGATAGGGCGCTGAGGCCGGAGCTGAGTTCCTCATTTTATACTGCAGTTAAACCGAAAAGACAGTGTCGATGAACTACTAGTATGTGCGCCAACGACCAAGCAATTAGCAGGGATTGTAATATCAAGATGAACAAACCTCTTCGCACTGTTGACATAAACTTTCTTTTTAGATCTTTTTTAAACCTCAAAGACGTACAAAGTATAGATGGAAAGGCACACACACACACATACACACACACATACATATTATGTCTTCAATAATTGTCAGGAGTGTTTGAGGGAGTTGCGTCTGGAGAAGCGGAAGAAGAATTTATATTTATCTTTAACTATACTGAAGGATGACCCTCTCCACAGGTATACTAGCAACATACCAGAGAGGTTGGCGTGGTGGACAGACCAGACATCCCTGGAGCTATATTCCATGAATAATTCATTTACGAGGATTACTCCATCAATACGTTGTACTGACGGGAAATGTCCATGCCCATTCTATACAGTGACTGGAAACAGCTGATGTTGTTAACCATAATTAACCTAAATGAAGAAACTATGATTTCATTGCACTGTATGGAATTTATGCATATTTTATGGAATTTTAAGGATAGAAGTGATAAATGTTCTGAAATAGAAAGTCCTTTTAAAAATAAGGAATAATGATTTAAGAGACATACTAATCTCGCCAGTGCAGCATACTACTGTTTTTATCGTTTTCATTCTTTACTGTCTTAAAAGTCACTTTTCAGTTTTTGTTGTGTAGTTTGCTAAACCTGAAAAAAAAATCTTTTGATATGCATGAAAAAAAAAAGTGAACAGGGACTTATAAAAGAAAGAAAACAATAGATACATACTGCATTTGCTAGCAATGCTTGTCCTCTAAATTATTGTTATTTCATTTCTTTTTTCGGGAAAGGATTTCTATCTCAAAACACTTTTCAACCAAATTCAATGCAGTGCACTTTCAATTTATATTCTGAATCATAAATCCTTTTTTTAACAAATTTATTTCCACTATTTTTTTTAACCCTCTGCGTCGCGTTTATGATTCAGCGTACGACAGTGCAATCGGGATTAGCACCTCTCTTTGAAAGTAGAGGAAACGAAAAAAAGTTTTGAAACATTGTTTTGAAAAATTTTCCTGTTCAAGATAAAAAAAAGAAATCATGATTGAATAATAGACATGCCGAACTTGGAAGTGCAGTATGTATTTTATCGTTGCCTTTCTTACTTATAGTAAACTGGTAAAAGTTCCTTTTTAGTTTCGATATGTTCTTTTTAAGTTTTTCTGTTATGTTTATTTGACATTTTTCCGTTTTATATTCTTTACACTGTCATGACTGTGCGTTTCTTTGTGATTCAGAAAACGAATTGAAAGTGAATTGAACTAAATTGTATTTGGGTAAACTCAGCTTCGTTGAGTTTACCCAAGTACTGGATATAATCGGTTTTATTTAGAGTTCATGTTTTTGTGTTAAGTATTGTTTTGTTGTTGTCAAAATGTTGAAGTGTGTCCCCCATATCATTTCCATGTTTTACTGATCTTGCGTTCTTTCATTATTACTGCATCTTTGTCAGATGTGGAACTAAAATGAAATTAAATGTAATGAAATGGAATAATATAAATATCTAAATACCTTCTCACACATGCAGACAACACAACTTTTTCTTTGTAGAGAATGTAATTCTCTGTTATGTGGAGGTTCAAAATCTACGCATGGAAATTGCCATTATGGAAATGTAAAAAGACATTATGGTCATTGTAAAGCTCTTTAAAAGAATACCCAGCTTATCTCAATATTTTTCGATGATTTACGCTTATTATCATTCATGAAATACGGTAGCCATTATAATCACATGTTTTTACTAAAGATCTTTAAAGTTTTGTGGCTGCAAAGACTTTTCAGCAGGAAGTTGAACCCTCTGTAGTCTTCAAAGAAGAAAATGATGGAAAATACGCGAGACGACGTCGTATCTCGAAGCCACGATCACGGATGCAATGCACGTACAATGATTTATATAGGCAAGGCAAAAAAAAAAAAAAAAAAACCCAACTAATTTGAATCACACAAGCAGAGAACACTTCCACTTTTACTATGGAATAGTTGCATTATACTAACATGACTAATTACGCAGTAACAATAAAAAAAAATATTACATAACGTGGAGTTTATTTCATAACATTTCTGATCAATTAATGGAGCTTCGAAGTTTTCGCAACGATCTTTTAAATGCATGTTTTCAGCGTAATGGTATCTGTAAATGATCACAATAAATGTTATATCTTTTAGATTGTGGTAACGTACACATGCGCGTGTCATTCTTCCTACAGTATATGCATTATGGTAGGACGCAGTCCTTCGACTGTGTTGTTATTGGTTTTTTTTTGTGTTTTTTTTTTTTTGGTAAGTCAAGTATATCAACTTTAGAATTGTGCAAGATTTTTCGAAATGTGAATATATGGGAATCTTACTAATAATGTGTCAGAATCACATTTACCACGATATCGTTTTTTTTTTTTAAATACATATTCATTGGAGTGACCGCAATGGAGATTCAATTTTCCTATAATTACGTACTCGCTTTCCTAAAAAAAAAAAAAAAAAAAAAAAAAAGGGGGGGGGGGAATGGGGCGGGAATCAAATTATATGCATAGTTTAGACTTAATTTGAACATCTTGTTAGAATGTGTGACTCGGCAAAAAGTAACCAATTTAACTTAATTTGATGAAACTCTTATATTACCCTAAAATGAAAAGGAATAAAAGACAACTGATGAGGATGCATGATTTCCAACGCGGTCGAATTTATGTATAGGACATATCAACTTTAATGGTAAAAGAAATATGTCTTGTATCATCTATAGTAATGTCACAAGATATATGTTACAGTCGCTGATGAACGATCATTAGCATGAAAGAATGAACATTGCTTTCATTTTAGCTTGTAAGTTCATCGTAATAATTAAAAACCAGCCAACCATCTCACTGCAGTGCTGCCAAGCAGCTGCATGCCGCAACGTCTGGCAAACCTGCAGGTGAGCCGGCGCTCCAGCGGGGGCCAGGTGGCCTCGAGTTGCGGGGATATAGGATAAACATTTTGTAAAGCTTAATTAAAAGGAAACTCCCATTTTTATACAATTTATCAAGACAGAACAGACTCAGTTTTGCTGCAGGACCAAATTACAAATTTCTAAGTTAAGTTAATTATTCAAATCACCATGTCTTTAATTTCTTCAAAATTGGTCTACAGTGTATATAACATCTTTATTCCTCTCACTATTTTCCCTGCAAATCAGTGCAAGTTGTTTCTCGAAAGGAGATTGCATTCATTATTTATAACACAAATAGAACATGTTTAACCTAACAAGAAGGGTAGAAAGCAATGCGTGGACCCTCCTTTTTTACTTGGAAAGACAGAAAATAATGAAAAATTAAGCCTGACAATGATGATAGAAATAACTCTTAAATGGATTACAAGCTATAAGGAAATGAGTTTGTATGTTATGTAGCCCCAGACCAACTTTATAGATCTCTGTAATATTACAGCTATTAAAGCTTTTAAATTATCATTAGTTTTGGTATCGTAATCATTCAACTCACTATACTATAACAAGGAGTACAGTAACTTTAAATATATATATATATATATATATATATATATATATACATTCTTTTTAATAGCAACTCGCATTGCGACATTTGATATTAGGGAATCATTGCATGTGACTTTATAATTTTAAAATTTCTATCCAAAATGAGACCAAAAAATTACTTGACTTAAGTGTCTAATTATATCAATATATGAAGACATACAATCAAAAGTTTCAAATAGGACAAAAATATGTGTCCTCTGAAATTCTCCGAAAATCGCTTTACCTATAGTAAACTCTAAACACAGTCTTAAATGATATATGAAAATATATTTGTCGTTCAAATATCACATTAACACCTGATGAATGATTTGGGCCCACAAACACAAAAAAACAACAACCAACAACAACACCTTTTTTTAATGGCGTAATTATATCAATTACATCACTGCAGATATTGATATGAAAGGTGCATAACATATACGTTAGACGCGTGAGTACACGGCGGCAGGAAATCAGTGCTATCGTTTGTAAGCGTTATCAATTTGTAACGCACCAGATGACAATAACTTTAATGTGCGCCGTATAATAATCATTATGATAGTAACACACGAACATAGTCACTTTTCAAATCATCTTCTATAAGTATCATGAAATCTAGATGTTTCTGTTCAGCACAGGACAGTCCCTGCCATTGAGTTTTTGTATGGTTTACCATTTACATTGATTCACGCAGAACCCATCAGTGCCCACGATCAGGCAAGTTAATGATAAACCTGTTCAGAGTTACAATCGAAGAATATACATAGGTGTACAGTTAAAGGTCATTGCAAACCGAGTTTAATTTGCTTAGAAATGACTTGTTGAGGTACTTAAAAATTTCATGAAAACTATATAATCTATCATATTCATATAATTCTGAACTAGGTGCATATTGGAATGCACAGGTGAAAGCGATATCTTTTCAACCAGATTATCAAGAGTCATTTATGCTGTATTCAACTGCTCTTTTTCGTAAAAATAAATAACAATAATCAATGTTTCAAACAGTCTTTCATTCAGAGGTCATTGCAGACCACTTCTTACTGTGAATAAGCCAGTTCATAGTTAAGCATTGTGCATGAGCAGAAAAGGTCAGCAATGTAGGCCCCTACTATTGAACAGGTATGTTGGTTTAAACTCCAAATTTACTGAGATAAACATCTGTGATGTTATGATTATTCGTGTCATCCTTATAATGGTGCTTGACAGCGAATCCACCTGACTGCAATTAACTGCCCATTAATAAAGCCTATATAGTAATTGGTGATGATATCTAAATAGATGTTTGGTAATGCATTCAATGTAAGACAATGAAATTGGTACTTCCTAAAGTCTTACATTATTATGCAACTATTCTGGTCATCTTGTCTACGCAAGTTCATTCCTAATTTGAAGATGAATTCCATAAATTACATAATGTTGCTTGAAAACGATGAAAGGGCCTAAACAACTAAGAAAAAAAAATAAAGGACATTTGTGCCAATGTCCACATGATATGTGCACATGAACTAATGTGTACACGAATTGGCCTACTACAGCTTGGTGTACTGCTTCAGCAGAGACACCGAGCTGCCTCAGGTAAAGCATGGGGCTCCTCTGGCGGTGAGCGTCGTACATCACTCGGTGTAGCATGTTCTGCTCATGATTCACATTCGGATATCAACGAACATTCGTTGGCGTGGTGAACGTCAGTAACGCCATTTTCCCACTTCAACACATTCACCAAGTTTTTGCGAAAGATCACCTCAAACTTGCATCAGATTGCCAGCAATATGACTTAACTGATTGCAAAGGGTTTAATGCAGATCTACGAACATGACGAAAACGACTGTTTTCGAATACCACGCGTATATCTACAGGAGTACAGCCTATATTGCACGTGGTAACGCAATTCTTCACACATTTCTTACTGTAGAAGTCTTGATGATTACATTATGTTTGACATGATCTTGCCATGGAAAATGTCTACTGATAGTCCTACAGGTAAATCCAAGTGTACGCAACCTATAGAACACAAACGTAAATGCATAAGTCTTTTCTACTTCTAGTACACATAATATGTCTCTGGCTAATCAAATTATGGTACCCTGGCCAGTGTCCCCTCTACGGGTATTCTGTTTCAGAACATTCAGATTTTCTACGAACTCCTCCTAGAAACAACGATGAAGTTATTATTATCTCGTTATTCATTTTATTGAAGGGGGATATATCCTTGCAAAAATACCGTGAATAAATGGACACATGCACTTATACGACTTGGCAGAGTCAGAAAATGATGCTTTTTAAAAAATAATTTTGGCAGGTAATATGTTTTGATTATAAAACATGAAATTCTAAAGCAAACTTTAAAATAAGTCATTTAGGTTTTGTATCAAGTTGCTTAGACAGTTAGTTAAAACGATTTTGATATGAAAATGTATGTGAAGGAGCGATTAACTGGCAATTAAGAAAAAAAATGTAGCCAAAAACACTCACTTGGTGAAATCTGCGGCTTCTCGCCGCGTGCGCAGAGGCAACAAGCTGCCGCGGTTTCGGTCTTCTCTCGGCTTTGACCTAGACCATGAAATGCTCAGAGCGTCTGCGAGAGCCGACGAGTTTTCTGTGTATTAGTCAATAACAAGTTCCAGATGGCGGAGAGGTCAACCCACAGAGCTGCGACCTATCTATTCCGATGTCAATCTGATTTTCGGACCAATGTGACGCCCCGGTGGTTCAAACTTGACCATATACCGTGTTCTGTGTGTCGCCAACCGGTGCACGAGGTACCGGTGGTATAGAAGCCTTGTCCAAGATGAACAAACGTGAAGGACGAGCTACCGGCCCGTGCATGCAAGTCGCGTGAGTACGAGCGCACGCTCAGTGCACACGCAGAAAAAGAAAAAGCACCCATGCTAACCCTCTTTCGAAGCCGTGAACTTGGCTGTACAGCACGCTTTCAATACACTTTATGGCTAGTTCTTCTGGAGGCTGAAAATATGGGTCATCACCTAGTACCTCTTTTTGTGTAATTTTTCAATCACCCTTTTCCTCAAAAGAAATATCTTCTTCCAAACAAAATATTCTGCACGCCATCTATACCTTCACTATTTTTACAACAACAAGAAGAACAACAACTCCCTAACAACAAGTAGGCAGAATATATTATGTTGAGCAGGTGACCAAGCAAGCATTAAGTCACTGAATAGCCGATTCAAATCAAGTTAAAGCCCACATGGATATTATTTCCCCGAAATGCATCTTGCGTGTCGATTTAGAAATAGATGACAATCTATGGATGAAAAATGTTTGTAAAGTAATCCGTAGGAAAAACATGCAATTACCAGTAAACTCTGCTTTTATATGTAGGAAAGTATTCGAACATCAAGAATCGCCCCAACATCAAATGTAAGAACAGCTTAAGTTCTATGACACTATTTGAAAAAGACAAAACACACACACACACACACACACACACACACACACACAAGTCACATTGATGAATTAACAGGCAGAAAGGAATTTGCCAAACAGACCTACACACGCAAACATGGATGAAAGGTTTCTCTGCTCTGTATATATGCCAACGTCTTCGAAAAAAAAAATGTTATATTGAGTGATTTTTTGGTCAAATTATTGAGCAAGCTATACACTGCTATAAGGGAAGTCGTGCAACAAACAAACAAACATGTACTAAAAAAGGGAGAAGGGAATGAAGGGAGGTTCCTAAAATGCGTAACAGTCTTATAAATCTTCAGTTATATAGGTAACAATCTAAGAAGCAGAAGTTCCAACGCGAAATTTAGATTTGTCAAAATCACGTGGTTCTGAAGAATACCAGTGGTACGGTAATTGTTTTTTGTGCATTCTATTCCACATTGATATTTCTTTTTATCTCGCTGTTCACATTAAGTGGATATCCCTAGTGATCTGCTAAACAGGCAACGGTAATTCTTATCTGTGAAGAGTTATATCTTATCTCGAAATCCGGACCAAGTAATTCGGAAAGATAGTTTGGGAAATCTTGGTAAACGTCGATATAGATTCAAATAGGATTTGTGTCAGTGCTAATATTAATAATAATGATAATGATGATGATGATGATGATGATGATAATAATAATAATAATAATAATAATAATAATAATAATAATAATGATAATAATAATAATAATGATAATAACAATAACAATAATAATGTCCTACTTATGTAGGATAGCTTCGTCAGTGTTGCCACTGTTCTACCACAGGGCCCTGCCATTATTATTACTCTGGCGTTGCCAGGCACCCATTTATACACCTGGCATGCCTGGTTCGAGAGCATTGGAGTGGGACATGTTGGTAAAAACATCTTGTCCAAAGGACGTAAGCACTGAGCGCCCCCGATTACAGTCATGTAGTCCTTAGCTTTTAGTGACGAAAATGCATTTGCAAAATGCATTCTGTACATGAAAATCAGGGTTTTGCGTATACAGTCTCTGGCCTGTTGGAGAAATTACAGGCACCCGTTGCACATTGTGCAGCTTTGAATTTCTTGAAAGGAATCTGATTTGGCATATAAGCACAGGTTCTTTCATTCCAACTCCTAAGTCTCTTTTGAAAGATTCATTTCAGTTCATTTCAATTCAAGTGAAATTTTATTTCAAATTGATTAGTTGTGTATTGATTAGATTTGATGTGATTGATTTGATTTTCTTTGATTTGTTTGATTTTATTTTTCTGCACAGAACATATGACATCAAAATCTGGGTATATAGCTGCTAAAAAACAAACAAGCAAACCAAAATCTTGAGACGATTTTGACATTTCCCCTATGCGAAAAATAGATGAAATCCAAATATAATAAGAGCTCCAGTGCTCAATTTTTCCTCATCTTCATTTTCGCTTCAGTTTATTTTTTCACGTTACCAGGCTCAGCCAATGGCTATTTTTCTTCCACTCCATTAATTAAATGCACGTGCATAGTGCACAATTAAATATACTTTGTGTATTGTGTATACAGAATACAGTAATTGCATAGTGAAATAGATTATGGTAATATACATGGACAAAACTTAACCTATACGTACAGATATAATTGTCCAAAATTAAGTCATACAAAAGAGAGAAAGAAAGAAGAAATACAAAGTAAAAACAAGACAAACATATCACAATATAATACACTGAGTTGTTGAGATCAGCTTTTGAAGACTGATCATCACCTGCCCCCCCCCCCCCCATTTATGTAATCCAGTATTTACTAAACTCATTGTGTTCGATTTTTAATACTTGTCTCCTAAAATCTTTTCTGTAATTCAAAGATTTCAGATGTCTTTGAAACTTATTATTTTATGTTTCCAGCTTCCCACATGATGTTATAAATGACAAAGTACAAAAGTTCGTTGATTTTTTTTTATAGTCATAATAAAGTAATGTACGGTTTTAGTTCTGTCGTTAGTGTTTGACTTTTTCTCCATTTTCTTTAGGAAAATGTATAAATATGTTTGTATATATCATCATGCCTCTTCTTGTACTGACTACAGACATGAACATGTTGTTATTCTTTGATGCCTGTGCATCATTCCATAAAATGCATGTCAATTCTCAGATATTTCTTTGTGCATTGAATTCAATTGAAATGAATATTGAATTGATGTTTTAGTCATTTTACATTCGTACGTCTGTCTGACCGTAAATGGTTACATTTCTTGTAATACATTAATAATGGTTTCGAGGGGAAAGCATAATTGTTACGAGCGATGCTTTTTAGATTCCCCTCCACTTTCACCACTTTCAGCATTTTGCAGTAAATAGCATATATCTATTTCATCCTCAATTTAAGGTTTTATGTTATATTTCGATGTATGCAAAATATGTATTTCATATTGTTTTTTCTTTCCACTAGCTATGTTTTATACATTGACATACTCTGTTAAAACGAAACGAATAAGATGAAAATGTCCATACCATACAGAGTATCGAATAGTCTTTTCAAACTTCATACGGACTTTTCCTATATAGGAAGATGCATGTAAATACAATGTGTGCAAACTATTTTTCACTGTTAGGAATGTATGTACATGTATTATCCCTTTTCTTCCTTTTTGAGAAACCAGCCTTCTACTCAGATGTCGAGATTGAAACATACGTGATGGATCAACATCAATAAAGTCAATTTATCAGCTGTAATCTACTATTTCTAAATACTTGTTTATGTTCTATGTTTTTATCAGAAAAAAAGACTATGTATTTCCTTTTGTTCCCTTTTAACTTATTATCAATAACACAAGTCTCTCTATATATCCACACGGGGCTTAAAGGCATAATTTACCATTTGCAGATGAAACAAAAACCCAACATTAGTGCTTTAAAAAAGATCTAAAATGTGAGTTAGGGATAGAAACAACCACTGTAAAAATTTGAATCCGTATAATCAATGTTAAGTATTGTTAAGTACACAAAATGTGAACAATAGTTATAATAAGAATGCTTCCAGACTAAACCGTATACAGTTATGGTTTAGTGAGAAGCATGCTGATATATCTCCCCATATTTTAGGCTTTATTGCAAAAATTTTATATGGTAGGATGTTTTGTGATACAACAGACCTACACATATGCATCAAATGTGATATCTTAAACATTTTTGAAATCACTGCTCCCAAAGGTAAACTGGACCTTTAACATGACGAGCTGTAAAGTCCTAATCTATCAAGTGAACAAAAACTTGTTTTTTTCTTTTCTTGTTTTTTACACTTGGTTATATTTGTTTATACTTCAACCGTTGTTATCGAATCTTCAGATTATTATTTGGCATCTTCTTATACAGATTATTATTGTATTGTATCAGCTCTCAGTCAGTCAGTAAAAGGGAGATTACAGCTCACATTACATTATCATTCTGCGACCCACATATCGAAGTTTATGGAAATAATGCGTTTGACAATAATAGCTGTTCTGAGCTGAACTGAACTGAACGCACATTCGCTGGCGGTTCTCATTGCACTTAAGGCTCTTAGCAACGTATTTTTACGGTCTCGAATATCCAGTCCCACTGTGGCGCCACTCCCTGGGCCAGGATCACGCCACGACGCAACGCCACTTTATACGGCACACCACGCGCCAGAGCCAACCACATGAACAAACGTTGCCTATCTGACATGCAGGGTAACCATGTCGGCAGACACTGGGGTATAGAGAGAAGGGGGTTTTCATTTTAAAGTGTCTTGTTCTATAACGGCAGTGCCCCTCGCAGTCTGGATCCCATTCTTGAATGCACAGTATCCACAGCATCTTCATTAAAATAATCATTGAAAAGAGACATATCTATGAGGAAATACATGAAAATAATCAAAAAATAAACAAAGACCAAATGAAGAGTTTGAATGCAAAATGGCCTGAGCACCTGTTTTCAAACATTTCAAAGAAAGTACAGCATGAGGTATTTAGAGCAAAATAAACCTGTTCTGGTGATAACTCACTTGAAACAGAACAGGGAATATTCTTGAAATTATGATTAAAAATATCCCATTTAGTGTCATTTTCCTCGTTTTTAAGCAGCTTTAATAGCAAATATTCCATCTAAACAAAACTATAGTTAATAAATATTGGGATAAAACTCATCAAATATATAGACAGTTGATTAGAATGATAATCATTGATGGCCAAACAAATACGCACCAAACTCATATTTCAGTGATTTTATTTATCTACTGAGCAATAAAGCAAACTCTTATTGTATATGTAAGTTTAATGAGTACGCCATCTGTTCCAAACTTTAACCAAACGTAGGAAATTACATTTTATGGTTTCTGATGACATTGCTCGATCGAACCATCCTGACATAATATTTTAAGCAATGTTTGAGGAAAAAATATTGTAATTGGTCCGAAAATTACCTTAGGTGTGCGTGATTCCGCTGTCTTGATATAATTATCATTATCATTTTTTTTTTTGTCAATCAGAGTTATCATTTTTGTAAAAATGTTGGTGTTGAAATGAGGAGCGGTATAACATCACCTGCATGAACAAGTACAACAGACCAGGGTACACAACTCATAATATAGAATGTGTTTTTAAAGTCTATTTCTGATTCTCCGATATTTGATTTCTTTTCTTCCTCATCTGTGGTTATATTTTACATATTGTTTTAGTCTCAAGCAAACTTTCTGATTTTGTTTAATTGTAATATTTGTTTCTATGTTCTGTGTCATGTGAAATATGAAACTTTTTAGTTTTGATATTTTTTTTTTTATTTTTGAACAATTCTATTGATACAAATTCAATGTTTTGAGTAATGATGACACAATTTTCGTGGATGTAATGTTGATTGTTGTTGTGTAAATGGTGGATTTATTGTAATGACTGTAAAATTACGTGTAACAAATAATAATATGAATATTGTTGCAGGGGAAATATGAGGCTAAAGGAGAAGAAGTGGAAGAAGGCAAAGGTAAATTTTAAAGAGGGAAAGCAGAGAAAAATAAAAAAGAAGAAGATGATGAGAAAGTAGTTGAATATTGAGAACATTATCAGTAATCACGATTACTTAGAATAATGGGAATAGCGGTATTAGAAAAAGTAATTGTACCAATTGCCGTAATTTTGTAGTAAAGTTTAATCTCATTTTGCAATAACATGAATATGTTTCATATTAAATTTCATTCCATGTATTTCCTGCTCTCTTCCATGTCTTGCACATATTTTGATGTATTCATGCTCATTAAAGTAACATATCACCAATTCAGCCCGCCGACTGAAACGGATATTCAATAAAAAAAACATTATTACCTATACGAGGTAGTTTTGCGAGGCAATTACAGTTGTTATTTTGCAAGGTCGGGAGTTCAGCGGGCGATATTAGAGCATATTACGAGCATCTGGGGTTTTACATATACAGTGGGCTCTCGTTATACCGAAATCCTCGGGACCGGCAGTTATTCTTTCGTCATATCGGAATTTTGTTGTAACCGAACAAATAAACGATAGAAATACATAGAGTGGATGACATTGCAGCCCAAATTTTTACTTCGTTATAACCAGAATTTTGTTATAACCGCGTGTTCTTTATAACGGGAGTGCACTGTAAAACAGGGAGGTGGGAAGAGAGATTCCACTCCTTCTCTTCCCACCTCATGTAAACATTCCGATCGACCACGAAGAGAAAACATTCAAGGACGTCGCTGCGTGTCGATTACACGCACCGCAGAAGAACGCCGATAAATCAACTCATAAAAGGTCGACCACTTCCACTAGTTCCAGCAGCACGACGCGTCAAACAGTGACTAACTGCACAGTGACCATCAGTTATTACAACTCTCCAAATTGAAACAGAAGCAAAAATAAAGTGTAAAAGCGTTCAGATGTTTGAAGTTCGCCTGTTATAACTACATATGTATCTTTGAAGTTGGAGTTGAATGATATACATTGATGAACAATTTTTCAATTATTCGACATGTTGGTGATGATCTACAGGTAGTGAAATGTGGCTTGATCTATATCATAGTGTATACCTGTATTCACATATTTTCTTAATTTACCTAGGGTATAGGTAATAATTATGATATTGACTGGCCTTGAGGGAGATACCAGATAAATATTGCCCGCACTGAAAGAATATTGCCCTCGTCTTCGACTCGGGCAATATTCTTTCAGTTTGGGCAATATTTTCTGGTATCTCCCTCGAGGCCAGTCAATATTATATAAATATCATTTTCAATAAGTTCAGTTCAATTCAATTGGTTATTACTTGTATATGCGATGAATTTTAGTAACAAATTGTATGTTATAGCTTCATTTTGATAAGACGAGATCCTTTTCTTGTTCAAACAATGTGTTTAAACTTTAGTGAAAACCTGAAGTAGTTCATTTTTACAGGTGGAAGCAATCTTGTGCATTTTAAAGGGAAAGGAATAATACGATTCGATTTATAGGGTGGGTCATCCACTCAGTTAACGTGCGTGTAGTCCAACTTGAATCTCTCATTCACATGAATAGTTTGACAATAATCATGGCTAGTGTTAACGAGTCGTATTCACGAGAAGGCGAAGACTTTCATGCTTTGGATGGAAGGGATGAATGTAATATGCATATGTAATATGCATATGTATATACCTTATAAATGCAATTATGTTGTTACTCATGATCACATGTATTTTGTTAATGTACGTTTTTGAAATTACTACACAATGTTCTGTTAATGCATTGTATATAATTTTCCCTGTTTATTCAATGGAAATGAAAATAAAGTTGAAAGTTGAATGAATAACAATTATTTCTATCATACAAGTTGTTGTGTTTCAGAGGCACGTCATTCACACGCGTCTTTATCTGAATCATGACAAATGCTTTACATAAGAACAATTGTTACTTGTCTATAATACAAGTAAAGTTCATAAATTAGTCTCCATTGCCAGACATTTGTGTTTATTTTCTTCTTCTTTCTGACCGTAGTTCTTTAAGTTTAAGCATGAAACAAGGGGTAGGAGGAGATCTCTGACAATTTGACGATTCTTGTAGGTCGGATTACTACATCCATAAGGCATTGCCTTGTTTTAGGACTAAATTTAGTTCTCATTAATCTATGCTCGCATTGCTGGCGATTTCTGCCTTAGGTTTTCGCTCTTATGCGTAAATGTATGAAACAATTTATCTGATTATGTTATAACACGATTTCATTTGGGTTAACATTATTACCTAAAAATATTCACCTCAAGAACTAAAAGAACTTAAATCTCAGAGCATACCCGATCGCGGTTGATTTTCTGCCCGGTGATTTTCTGCCCGGTTTCTTTTTTTGTTAGCTTGTTTTTTGGTGTTTTTTTCGTATGATATTTACATCAATAAATATATAAATTATTGACGAATCGGGCCACAGCAGTATTAACTGATCTTCTGCGCTAGATTTGAATCGCATTCAGCTTGTTAGAAAATACGATTGATAGGGCGCATAAAGTAAGATACTACATAATACCAACTACTGAGTGGGGAGGACGCTCCAGTAATAAAAGTCGTTACTGCGGTCGAAATTAATTAACACCTTTGATCTTAAAATACTCCAACAAGAATCAGTGTCTTGGCACATGGCGCCATCCAGACAAGTTTCACTGCATGTTCCGCTATACATCCGTCCGTTGTTGTTTGGGTCCATACGTGTTCTTTAAGGTGGGATTTCACGGAAAACGCGAACGATTTGCGAAGGACGCGAATGACAAAATCCAACATTCGGAAAAGTTTTTCTCCGAATGTTTTCCGACAATGAAGCCGAAAACTATTCTTGCGCAATTTGTGCGAAGTTTCCACGACGTATGTGCGAATGTCATGTGTATCATTGCTAAAGTACAGCATGTTACGTACACGAAGAACACGCGACGGAAATGCGAATAACGAAAAATTTTCAATAATCATGGGAGAAAATGTACCCAAGGAGAGGTGGAAGCTGTCTTGAGTTGATTTTTTTTTTCTTTCCTCTATTTCTCCTTTCTTTTTCTCTCATTTCTCTATCGTGTGCTTGCCTACATTTTTTTCCCTAGGACATATCTCCACTAGTAAAGCCTTTAATCTTTTTTTTTTTTTGGCAGTTCCTCCAACACATAATCTCTATAGTTCAAATGAAATCTTACATACTTTAGATTAATTTTAAGTGTATTCTACGATTTTTTTTGTATATCAAACATTTATTTCTCTTTGCTAGTCTTTCATTTCTTTTGTTACTATAATTGTTTGATGTGTATGTTACGATTTTTATTTGTAGAAAACGTATAGGTCATACATCCCCCAAACGTGCGCTAAACGTTCGCGAGAATATCTCAAAAGGTACGCGAACAGAAGCACGTCGTAAAATGATCGGAAAAACTTCGCAGATTTCGCGTAACATACGCGAGACTTTCTCCAAAGTTTCGGAGTCTGTTTGGGATTTCACGAACATTTTGCGAACATCGCGCGTGTCTTGCGAAGGTCTTGCGCATATGACGAGGCTTTAAAGACACTTTCGAGAACAATTCACGAGCAAATCACGACCAAGTGTGCGGAAAAGGTTCGCAAAAAATTTCAAACTTTTTTGAAATTCTCGCCGAAGTAAAAACGACATTCGCGAACAATATGACGACGCTTCCGAACCCTCACGTTTGTTTGGCGATCTTTTGCAGACTAAAATACGAATGCTGGATTTTGCCATTCGCGTCCTTCGCAAATCGTTCGCGTGCTCCGTGAAATCCCACCCTAACCCGGTGAAGTGGTCCCGCCACACATCCATCTTAGTATAGCTGAATATGGGCTCTCCAGCCATCTTCTCAGATAGGAAATTAACAAACAAACAAACAAAACAGTTTAAATTTGGTTAGGTGTTCAAATTGATTAACAGGATATCTGAGGTATTTAGTCCCCCTTCATCATACAGGAGCTTCTAGATTATCATTCTGAGGAAGCGTCTGACTAACATAGACCTACCTGTACAAGATACTATATCTTATTAAAAATAAAATGATTTTCATGGTTGCAAAACGGACACAAAATCAATGTAGAAAAAGCCTACACAAAGACTAATGTCGCAATAGGAAGACAGTTAAGGTCACAATATTCATTAATTCATTTTTTCATCCTATTGACAGAATCCATAACAAATCTTTTTCAGAAAGCAGTGATGGACAATATAATTTCGTACCGTTACAATGATAACGTGCCATTTACAGATATTATGAAGTTTTGTGGAGTTCTCTTTGTTAAAAATTCGATACTTTTGACCAGATTATCATAATATCGTTGGTGTGCTTCTAATGATTATGCACTCACTGAAGACACACTTAAATTTCATGTAAAAATTATTTTACTACCGTTTATTACCGTTGGCAACGTGACTGGGTAAAAAGTTAATAGCAGTTTCCCATAGTGGTGGTTGTGACCGCGGGTTAAATATTGATTTTCTTCATTTTCAGATCATGCAGGTAGAGGGTGATGTGTAATGAAAGTTTTTCAAGAGTTCCTCAAACTTTAATGAACCCCTGTAGTGCATCCTGCAATTTTCCTTTTTTGTGTGTGTCCTTGTTTTATAAATCCTTCACAGGTTGTTTGTGAGTTATATTGACTGTTTTACAATGCTCCTTTAAGACGTTCTGAAGGTTATTTCCCATTGTGAACATAGTGCGGCATTTTGACTGTATAAGACTATAGGGGGATGAGCGGCACATCACAAAGGAAAAACATCATCTTCAGCGATTTATTTTCATGTTTCAGAGTCCAGCGATTTCAAAATTAGGGATTTAATAAATGGAATTCTGGTAATTTAGTCGGCAAAGCCAACACAGTAAAAGGTCTACTATGCCTAACATCTTAGATAATCCTCCTTCGACTGCGTACTTTGGCCAAATTTTGATTTATTTCCTTTGCAGGAAGACCAAATGAAGAATAAGATTTGAAAAAAAAAATCACTTTAACCTCGCAACAGAGAATAAACAATTAAGTCCACGTCATGCTTCATAGTCTAAATGCATGCAAGTCCCCTCAATTACTTTATACTAAATATTGTCTGAAAGTAGTAATTCACTTTTGTGAACTGACCATTGCAGCATGATTAAAAAAAAAAGTTTGGAGTGGGGTATAGTCGGTGTTGTTATCTTGTCGACTCCACTTTGTTAATCTCACTGAGGAAGATTATCGGAAAATGACTTTAAATTTCACAAATTCCAGATGAATATAGATATCAAATGTAAGAATAAAAAAGAAAGTTATGGCAGTTATGATAAAGCTAGCTGTGTGCTGCTATTATTATGGGGGTTTTTGTTTTTTCATATTCGCATAATTATCAACAACGTCTTTGCAATCGAATTCTAGTAAGCGACATTCTGAAAGTACTACATAAAGAATGGTATTCTGTCCTGTCTTGACGCGAAAGCACCCCTGTAAGTGAGAGTGGATGAACTGAGTGACGATAACAATAAGAATGAAATAGCATTTATTTCGACCCAAACCCACATTCAGCCCCTCCTCCTAGAATGATTAATAGATTACCGACGCGATTCAGAACGATGCAGATGAATATAAGGACGTTTTAACATAAAGTCAGAAGAATATATTTTTTTTTTATAACAAAGCTCCTGTATCACGTTATCCTGTTATTTAGATCCTTTAGATAATGTCCTGTGTAGCCCAATGTTTTTTCCTCTCATAATAATTATTATGATCTTTTTTGTCTTCTTGCCTTCTTGCTTTTCTTTTTGAGGGAAAACCCCATCTTTGCAGACACAATAATGTTTGTCTTCAAAGAGTATGTCAACCTCCTCACGACCTTTTTCAAGTAATGTTGTTTTTCTCCTCATTTTCTTCGAATTGCCTCTGACTGAAAGGCCATTACGTGTATCAAGGTTTTCTGTTACGTAACACATCGGAGAAGCAAGCTTGCATGATCCATCTTCGGTGTTGCCTGATACAATATCTATCTTTTTTTAAATCGTTGTTTGTTTCTCCACCTTGAATCATCTCGATTTTAAAGGAATGATATAGTATTGGTGAAGATGAGTTAGCTTATAACATTGTGCGAGATTCTAAAAAACCACTTATGAAATGCTGTTACAGAGCATACCATTCTAAGAGGAATTCAATGTTTATTTGATGAAAATCAGTTATGAAATGGCTGAGATATCCAAAAACAAAGTAAAACAAAATGATCCTAATAAAAGGTGGGTCCCACCTTCTATTAGTAATAAATAAAAGTTTATAACTAATAACTAATAAAAGGTGGGTCCCACCTTCTATTAGTTTCTCTTTGTTTCGCATTTCTCTGTCATTTTAAAACAATTTTCATCAAATCAACGTTTAATTTCTTTTGAAATTACATGCTCCATTATATTTCATAAGAGGTTTCTCATTATCTCACAAAAAAAGTTAGTAACGTGAAATCAGGGGCCCGTTTCATAAAACTTGTTATCAGTGACAACTGTCACATTTCTATGACAAATTTGCTCTCAGCCAATCAGATGCAAGGATTTCAGTAGTTTGTCACAATTGTCATCTATGACAACTTATCACTAATAACAAGTTTTATGAAACGGGGCCCTGGTCTCAACCAAAACTATACCATCCCTTTAAGCAGAACGTGCACAGTTGACGCTAATATAATATTGACGCTATAGAGGCACATTTCACTATCCTGTGCTATTGAAGGTAACTCATGCAAAAAAGCTTACCACGGAAAATGAAAAACAATGATGATTACAATGCAACCCTCTCACGAAATCAAACGACTCCCCTGCCAGCCTTTAACGATATTGTCCAGAATAAGATTCAACAGGTTGCATACTTCTCCTCTTGTCCCGAACAAGACGCCTCGTCGAGTTGCATGCACCATGTCGCATTCTCACCATGCGTTTTGAGCTGCCGCTGTTTACAGTTCTCGAGAGAACTAGTCGGACCCAG
This sequence comes from Diadema setosum, assembly GCA_033980235.1. NCBI lineage: Eukaryota > Metazoa > Echinodermata > Echinoidea > Diadematoida > Diadematidae > Diadema > Diadema setosum. Next base: position 15,758,642 of record CM067072.1, read on the forward strand.
GACCTAAAGTCATGCAAAATTGACAATTCGTCTAGAATCACAAGTATGAGCAATTTAAACTAAATATAACTAATCAAGTCTAGTTCCAAACATAGTGAGATTTCACGTATTGGCTCCACAAAGAAATACTGAAACAAACCGGTGGTGCAGTTTTGGCCACTAAATTGTATGTTTAATTGACTCAAACTTTAGGCCTCCAATGACTTCTTCAGGAGTCTTGGCAATAAAGGTATAATGTTAAAATTTTGCTTACGGTTTTGATATTAAGAGTCGTGAAGAAGGCGTGGCAAGCCGAAAAATGGAGTGAAATTATGCTTTACCAGTTTGAACATATAATATATATATGTATGTATATATATATATATATATATATATATATATATATATATATAGAGGGTCCTATATACATTATATATATATACATATAATATCCGGCAAAGGTTTCTCGACTGACGAAGGAATTGCCAGCGTATACATAGGGGATAAAACAGGCGCTTTTCGTGTTTAAGATATATCTTTTTAGAATATGTATGGCTGTGATCATCCTTCAAGACTTTTCTACCAAAAGGTCCTAAGTATTAAACTATGATCAATATAAAAATATATATCTTGGAATTTTCATGTATAAACTAACAACTAATGAATTACCATCCGTTTTTATTCACATGTTCAAAAGAAATCGCTCTATTCATTGCTACCCCACTCGTCAGAGTGACGCTTATCACCTTCCCCGTACTCGTACTATTTTTGCAAAGAAAACAATTATGTTTATTGGACCCATATACTGGAATGACCTCCCTCATGATATTACTTCTTCCTTATCCTTATTCACCTTCAAACGCAAACTAAAACGGCTATTACTTAGTGGATACACACTACCCGGCTCTTAGCAACATTTTTTTTTATTACCCCCAGTCTTTTGTCTTTGTCTGCAGCTCCAAGTTATTTGACGATACCGTTATAGCACTTTTGTGTGTATATGTGTGTGTAAACACGGCGAAATATGTACAGTCTCGTTTAAGCGATACTAAAGTATTCATGTGGTTCGATAATTCGTTTTTGATACTGATTTTGCACTGGTACAATTTAAGTTGGTCGAGATAAACATGTCCGTTCTCCGTATAATTTCACGCCTATAAATTCGGGAACCTACAGTTTTTACAAGCATCATTGCTTTTATGTAGGCCCCATCATATTTCTGACATTTATTTGTAATAGCCTCAGATGAAAACGACCATTTATATTTGTATGTAATGTTTGTTTGTCTTTTTTTCCTCAAACATAAGATATGGTTGTATATGTTTTGTACTTTTGTTTTATTGTCAATCATTTTGTAATCCCATCACTGAGAAAGTGGAAATATGAAATAAACTTGAAACTTGAAACTTGAACTTGAAAAAAGATATTAAATTCAAGACATTGTCAGTTTTGATATACTTGTGATGGAGATGGCTTTTAAATATAGTAAAAGAACTTTCCGAATGGAAACATAGAATTGTGTGAATATACAGGCTCGTAACAACAACAATGATAATGATGATAATAGTAGTAGTAGTAGCAATAATAATTATCATTATTATGATGATAATGATAACACCACAGCAATAATGATATTAAAAGAAAAAAAAACTTGATTTACTTGGAATCAACTAAAGGTGAGTTTAGGCCCTTTTGCAAGAAAACTCTTCATATGCTGTTTTCCCAAATAGTTTTCCTCACTAAAGTCTGTCTTAAAAGTCTGTCTTTAAGCTCGCCACATTTCAAATTCTTATGACACAGACCAGGGAGGTCCCACAGTCCTCTATACTAACAAGGCAGGGAAATGATTCGAATTAGCTACAGCAATGGTAGGTCTCAAGTCAGGGATAGTAAATGTTGTTCTCGCATTTTGAAAATGAAACAAACAAACAAACAAACACAAAAACAATAAAAACTGCTCAAAGAATGCACTTTTGCGACAACTACGAGGTTGCGAAGTATTATCAAAACAGGTGTATTCAAGAAATGATCATGAAGCATTTACCGTAACACAGCTAGAGCAGCAGTTATAAGAATCATTGACGTATGTAATGACGTAAAAGTATTGTCATACTCGAAGAAAGGACAGTGAACAAACAAAACTTCCTAAACAGAACATTGACCATCCGTAACGAGTGTTTGATCACATTCATTTCCCTCCCCAGCACAAGTGCTCATGAATACCCATTATGACCGCAAAATGTGTGGGTAGAAGACCTTGGTCCCCTCTATGCAGCTCCATGTTTCTTAATAAGGTGAGAGATCGGAAAGGTAGCGGAACTAAGAAGGGTACCAAGGGCAAAGTTGCGCCGCCTGAGCGACTTTCAGGTTTGCCTTGTTATCAATGCAGTCACACCCTTTGAGAAGCAGTGGCGTATAGTCAGAGAAAACAACGACTTAACACTTTCTGTGCCATGGAAGTTCAAATGGACAAAATTCATACGCATACCTATGAACAGAAAATTAACGCGGTATGCAGTGGGTTAAGTGACCGTAATAGTGTTTTGTGATGATGTTTATCGGTCTACTATTATCTTTGCTTTATTCTTACTCTTTTTCTGCAACAGCCGATGTATTGTATTCATTATTGTTTCGATTGTTGACAAGCCAGTTTACAGCAAGTTGGAATGTTCTGCCAATGACCTCCGCAACCACAAACTTTTATAAACATAGATTCTAACCTATAAATAAGATTGTTTTATGTTTCATAAAAGTTGTTTTGTGTAAGTGCTACGTGAATGGCTTTTGTTGATTCCTTAAATCCTATTATATACATGAGCAAACATAACGTGATACTCTCGAAGTTATAAATTATTGAAAGATTGAAACTGTGAACTGGCTAATTGATGCTCGTCACATAATGACAACTACGAGCAATTGCAAACAAGATTTCATCGGATATTTTCTTTATGATAAAAATAAAAGTAAGTGAAATTATAGTATCTATCGTTTTAATATATTGATACTTCGCTTGCAATAAATTGTTGTTGTTAATACCAAAATCTGATTACTCTTTAAATCACTCTTTAAAGTGATTTGAATATATACCAACAACATACTATCAAAGGTAGAAAAACCTGTTAAACATCAATGATTTTTTTTTTCATATATATCTGAGTACGTTATACGGTGCAAGGTCGCAGAGTGACCTTTTCTCAGGATAAGAATAAACCTTCAAGAAATGTTCTGTAATGTCTTCCTTCAATCCCTGCGAAAGGCAGCAAGAGTAATCCATTTATTTTAAGGCAAACAGGATAAACATATTCGAAAAGTGATTGTAGACATGTTACATGTCTGTGCCATTTGAGTCTACGCTCCTTGAAACAATGACAAGATTTACATTTATTAAGCACTAAAGTAAACACTGAACGTATATAATAGCCAAGCACTGAAAGCAATCGCTGAAAATTATGCAGCATCCCAGATAAGTGTTACGTAATTCTAACGTCGAAAGGGGAATAAAAGCATTCAAGTTTTGCCCTGGCTTCAATCTGTAAGAAGAAACCATTTGATTCCGTTCAGTCCTAGCAATCCTAGCAATCGAGGTCCAAACTTTAAACTCAGTCTTACCTACACAACAATATTAATCGTTTCACACATATTACTTCCATGTAGCTAGAATAGCTTAAAGGTCCTGCTTACCCTATGGAAAAGAGATTCTAAAAAATTTTAAAGATATCATATTTTGATGCATATGTGTAGGTCAGATGTATCACAAAACATCCTAGCACACAATTTTCGCAATGAAACCTAAAATATGAGGAGATATCATCATTTTTCTCAATAAACCATAACTGTAGACGGTTTAGTCTGGAAACATTTTTATCATATTACTCACATTTTGTATATTTAACAATACTTAACATCGATTACACCGATTCAAATTCTTATATTGGTTGTTTCTATCCCAATGGACACCTATACACTCACATTTTAGAACTATTTTTGAAGCACTAATGCTGGGTTTTTGTTTCATTTGCAAATGGTAAATCATGCCTTTAAAGTGTAACGCTACATTGAAAAGTTGATATTACAGCAAAAGACGAAGTTGTAATAATGTTTACTAAAAATATGACAATCTGAAGCTCTTTACGAGTAGGTGTAATAATGATACATGAATGATAATTTTTGTATCAACTGAGATGGGCGGTCGAAGTCGAAGAAAACATACGATAATGGCATTTACGGAGTTCATTTGACAATGACTGCCGTCAACGCCTGGTATAAGATTAATTTGTGTAGATTACGGAGGAAATTAACCAGCATTAAGGAGGACATTTGAAAACCTACAGATGCTCTTCCATGACAAAGAGTTAATGTCCAGGGTATTGATACACTTCAAGCCATTCTATCATGAGCGATTGTGTTCTTGGGTAATCGTCACTTGGACCTCAGGACCGATTTCCCTTGTGCTGATCGTCCTTTCTCCATCACAATGGATGGACCACCGAAAATTACAAGAGAATTCCTTATCTAATGTAGCTTGTTTGAAACGGTATCTGTGGTGTTCCCAGTGAAGGCAAGCTAACACGATCAGAAAAGTTTGACTTGAACAACAACAAAAAGTGGATCAGTCTTGGAAAAGGTTAGGATAACGCTCACTGGTGCTCCCGACCTACTGAAGAATCATATCCCAATGAAAGTCCAAATACTGGTCTAAACTGTGTTAATGATTCTGATTAAGCAACAATTGTCTGTACAAAATTTAAAGAACAAAGTTCCTAAGTTGAACTCTCGACGAAGAAAATAATATTGAACATTATGCAGATGAGAGATAATCTGTACCGGGTACTTTCAACAAGTTCAGTTTAAAGTGGCAGTCTCTCCAACATTTGTTTGTATAATGTGAAAAAAAAAGCGAGATTATGGTTGAATATTATTAGTCGTACTAACATTGGGACATTAACATTGTTAACATTGCGACAGTGTAATATTCCATGGTGGGTTAAAAACTTTTGGGAAAAAAATACTGGTCTTTGTCATGTATAATCAGGTCGTCACCACAATATAAGCTCTCGTGCGTGTTCATCCAAATGAGTCATCATGACCATAATAGTTGCGCCAATGAATCAAGGTTGTTCCTATTTATTGGAGGATGCAGATGAAAGTCCTATCTTTGATATATCCTATTAATGTCATGATAACACCCGTCTTCTGAGAATATCATTATAAATGATAATATACTCACAAACGAACATATAGAATCATTATTTCGTTTATTCATTTGTAAGAAGGATGACGTGGCGTGTTGCGTTGATCTGCTGTATTATTGCTTTTAGTTGTTGCCATGCACAATGTCCGAGGATTGCATATTCCTCTGAAAAAGTTACAGTCAGTGACGCAGGGAAAGGAACGAAGGGGGGGGGGGGGGGGAGTAACACCGTGTCCGGGGCACCGCGTTCAAGTTCAAATAATCTGAGCAGCCTCATTGAAATCGAAAGAACGGTTGTGGACCCTCCGTTGGCAGTTTAGTTGGCGTTCCGCCTGGCGCTGCCGTTATCGCTGGAGTCGTTGGTGGCGCACTGCAGAGTGTGCGGTTCTTATTCCGGGACTTGAACTGTTCATTCAACTGGTGTCGGCTGAAGCAGGTAGCAGCTTCAAGGTCGCACTTGCACAACTTCTCGGCGCACTCCGTAGCACCCATGGACGCCACCCTCTCCAAGCCTGAGTACTTTTGACGAGGTTCTGGCATTGAATAGACAGAATGAACGGAATTGAATGGGGCCGAATTCAATTGAATTTGATTAAATGGAATGTTTTTATGTCAGTGATGAGGTTTGATTGGTCTCAGTCCTTCTCATAAAGCAACTAATTGCAAAAACAAACAAACAAACAAACAAACAAACAAACAAACAAAATAATCAAACAAACTTACAAACAAACTGCAAACAAACATTGCTGTCACTAAATCTAGATCAGACCTGAATAACAAAAATGACGCAGATGATATCATTACGAAGTGGCTATGGATGGGAAGTAAAACTCGTACACACATACAACAAACCATTTAGAACGAACGTTACTCATGAATTCACTTAACACAAGGTATCGGCAGTATATTCATTGTATGTTGATCAGCAAGCATGATGTTGATGAATGTTACTAATAAAGCCATTACTTTGTCTAATTCTATCTTTTCACCTGATTACAGTCAGAGTTTTAAAGCAATTAAATTGATTTCAAGTGTCATTATTCGTACAATAATGCGCATAATCATGCATGTATTTCATTTAGAATTCATATCGCTATCTCGCAAGATAGTAGGCAAATTATTAAACTATATTGTACACAAATAGTTATGCGTGTCATAGTAATCCGTTTTGACTTAATCAATACAGTTAACATATTTAATGCACACATTGCCCATGCATAATAACTGCTCATACAATATCAAGTTCCTACCCACTTTGAGGGCAAGGATGGGAGGCAAGGGTTGGAAAAAATGTTAACTCCTGAGTTACTGTGACCAGCACTTTGTTATTCATATCATAAACTCAGTCATAATCCTTATTATACCATAATATTCCACCTGAGAAAAAAACAAATATACCAGCTAAAAGTACAGCCTGGGTCACACTACATTGTATTAATTTTGCAACGCAAGGTCAGTAATTTAATAAAGAAGAATACTTGCGATATTTGGGGCAACCTAGCACAAGGTAAGTATCACTATGAAGAAGAATGTTTGTGTTTAATGTTTATACCCTGCCGATATTTATGGAAATCTAACGCAAGGTAAGTGTCATAACGATAAAAAAGAATGTTTGTGTTTAATATTTGTCCGTCCCCTGCCGATATTTCGGGGAAATCGCCGCATTAAGAATGGACCCATAGACGATTCAAAAGAATACGAAAGGATATGCTAAGATATACTTACTGCATGTTATCTTGGCGACCTTGTTTTTACCGCACCCCTTTATTTTCGCTGCATAGGGGAGCAAGAAGGACCCCTTGGGACAAACCCCCGTCGCCTGGAGATTGTCTAAGCACATATCATGTGCTTGGCAACACCTGCAAAATCCGAAAATACAAAAAGTCAAAACGATAAAAGAGAAGGTCTCTTAGCTGCATTGAAAACGTCGCCAACACTATTTTGGGAGTTTATTATTATTTGGAGAGTATTCAATGGGCAGATTCCAAAGAGTATGTATTTAGAAATATCTATAACAGCTTCATCAGCTTTCCATAATATTTGAATGGGATCATCTTATTCTCTCCAGGTAAGTACATTTCTTTCTTATTTTCAGTCTCTCGCTCTCTGTTTTCCTTCCGTCAATCAAAATTAAAAACAAACAAACAAACAACTAAACAAACAAACATATAAACAAACAACAGTCCCATAATCTTTTTATACATCATTCATTCGACAGGTAGTGAGAGTATTCTGGAGCAATCATATCATGCTAAAGGCTCATTATCGCAGTAAAATTCAATAATTATGTCCATGTTCAACACTCGTCACAACAAGATACTAGATGTTGTAGCGTCGGCGTGACTGATTGCCACATTATGAAAATTTGCTAAAAGAAAGCATTTACCCCTTGCAATATATCACATGATAATCACAAGCGGAGTAACAGATGCCTTCATGCTGAAAATCTTTAGAAACAGAAAAAAACAAACAGATAATCCATCAGCGAGAATAGAATGTGACGTTCTTAAGAAATGAATATGGAAGACGTTGTACTTGAACAGGAAGACAATAAACTGAGGCGGTATACAGTGTGCGAAAGGTGAAAATTGAGTAAAAGCATAAGTGTATGTCGACCGAAAGAAGAGAAAATAATATTCAATCTACTTAACTTTGTGTGCAGTTTACAATAAAAACATGTTATATCATTGCGGCGTCTTCGGATCATTCATGGACGGACGGAGGATCACGATTGAAACTGTATGGCTATGGCCGTTGGGGGCACTATATGACTTCGTTTCCAGCGCAAGTTTATTACAAGAGGGAAAATGATTAACAGAGGCCTACGTCTGTATGGTGGAACTGTCCAATTATCTCTGGTCATTATTCTTCAACACTCATAACCGAAGAAATAAGCATAAGAGGTATGGAACAGGGTTGTTGAACAAAATTCATACGAAGATCCAGAATTTTTATTGGTGATTAAAGTGCTGAAAATGAACGTGGATATTTGGTGAAGATGCTGAACTCCTAATACTAATCCGATTGAATTCCTCAGTTTGCACCACGAATGATACAGAGTGTACTCAGTAACTGTTTTGGGGTGCGGAGGTACGGACTGACGACACACCTATGTACATATACAACCTAGAAAATCATGGTATATACAATGACCTAACCGTACCTACAGCGACTTCGACAATCTTGGAAAAGTTATTTACTGAACGCCCTCTTTCGTTGAAAAAAAAATAGTTGTACAATAATTTGCCCCCCCCCCCCCCCCCCCCCACCCCGCCACGAACTGTTGGTTGAAAGTTCTCATCTTTCCCATTATCTTTACAATGGAGACTCGGGTAAAAATCGTTATCACAGTGATCATAATAATAAATAAAATAATAATATGATAATGATGATTACAATGGTAGTATCATTATTTTTAGAATGATAATGAAAGAAGACAAGGGAGAAAGATGTTAGGCGGAAACGCTAGCTGTCATTTCATTTCATTTTTATTTTTCCATATCCAAATGATACAAAACTATTGCAAAATAACAATAACGACTTGTACAAGATGGTTAAAAGACATGAAGCAAATACTTAATACAAAAAAGGAAACACAAGAATTACGTACAAACACAGCTATGATATCTTATTCCTACCTGTCCGTTTCGTCCACAGGGGTACCTTCGCCGTTCAGGAACCCGCAGTAGCAGCCGTAACCCTGGTATTGAAGAGGGTTGGTTTTAGTCGTGCACTTGATCATCGCAGCGAACTGGAGAAATAGATTGCTAGGTGGCATGGCGCCTCCATCCGACAAAGACGCGGGAGGCACTGGTGTGATATACACGGAAATAAACTTGAATGAACATTGCAAATGCGAAAGTCTTTTTTTTTAAACGAAGATTCAACTGAAATATTTACATTTATTATTGTTTCCTTTATTTTCGTCACCACTGTTTGAATTAACACAGTTACGTAGACACATTTTTATTTCATTACCATATTTTACGTTTGTTATTTTTTCAAGCTATGCTTCATAGCTGCCATCTGCATTCTGTATAATAGCAGTTTTACTTTCCTATATATTCTTCCAATATTGTAAACACAAATCAAGTTCATTTGTCTATTTCAGTTTTAAATTAATTGCTGATTTTCATTTTCACATTAACAAGCTGTATGACATTAATCTATCGTTCATTCATAATATTGGTACCTATATTGTCTTATTTCAGTTAGACCCATATCATCACGATTAGCAACAGTAAATTTTTCACTACAACAATAACATCTACTGCTGCCAATACTGCCCAAATCCTCAACCAAATGTGACTAGAGAATGGAATGCACATGGAAATGGATATTTCTGCAGTTTTAGGGGGCATTTCATCAAGCATTTGGTCAGATTTTTTTTTTCTGTGACAAATTTACTCTCAGCCAATCATACGCAAGGATTTCAGAAGCTTTTAACAATGTTGTCAGAAAAATATCTGACAAAACGCTAGATGAAATGCAACCCAGGGGTCATAAACCGGTGACTATGGCAAGCGGAGATGCATGATGATTCCTCACAATTAAGTTCATCAGTTTTTGGATAACAATGCCAGGAGTTGATTGAAATAACCAAAGTCCGCTTCCATGGATATGAATAATTTTCTTTGTTTGACACAGTCTTGATAAGTAACAGTCAGATAATGGTTAGAACCCTTCACAAAGTTTATTACTAATGAATGAATAAATGAATTAAATGAATAGATTTTCGTTGATCATCAACTCACTTTTGGCCTGTCCTCCTCTGGAAAACACAGCTATGGGTACCACCACAACCATCACTGGATAATGAGGGGTTAGAAGAAAACAAATGTCATTATTCATTTAAATGAAAGAAGGAATGAAGGGATGAATGAATGAATGAAGGAGGGAAGGACGGAAGAAAGGAAGGAAAGAAGGACGGAATTAAGGGAGAAATCATGAATGAATATAAAAATGAAAGAGTGAGGGAAAGAATGCATGAGTGGATGGCTGAATGAATGAATAAATGGATGGATGAATGACTGAACGACCGACAGAACGAATGAATGAATAAATGAATAACATTTATAAGTAAGATTAATGATGAATAAATGTAGGGTGAATACATAAATAAACGAGTGGAGTACTCATTAAATTAATGAAAGAGTTATGAACGAACAGATGGATGGACGGATGAATGTGGGTGTATTAATGAATGGATACACAGTATAAGTGACTGAATATTGAAAAACAGAGAGTGACTAAATGATTGCATGATGTGAATACATAAGGATATCGAATCGGTAAATTGATAAATGAGCTATGATGTTTTCATAAATAAATAAACTCACTACCGAAGCTGTCGAGATTAAGACAAACAAACTCATACACTTAGTGCTATGCGTATATTAACGGAAAATCTGAATCAATGTAGTGCATAAATCCATGCTTTTGAAAAGCACTAACACAGCCGCGGATCCAGGAATTCCGTGAAGGGGGGGGGGGGGGGGAAGGCGCAAACAATATTTCTGGTGCTATATACTCCCAAGTTTCATCTCATTTTGTCTTATCATTTCTTTTGTTTTAAAAACAAATAAAGAGGGGGCACGCGCCCCGTGCGCCCCCCTCTGGATCCGCCGCAACAAGAAGATGATAAGATATTGAAAGAAAAACAGATATCTAATGGAAGACGAGGAATTTGCTGTACAGTCCTTTGAATAATCAATTAGGCGCAGCTCTGAGTAAAAGAATTTACCAGTTCAGTTTCTGAGAAGCGCTCCATAGAGCGAATTCAGAGATGAAGTCGGTTAGACAAAAGGGAAAGGCGAAAAATAGACAAAGAGAAGATAAATGTTTGAGGAAACACCATCAATCGTAATATTGGTAATCATCAGTTGCTTGATTATTAAAGAATAAAGTTATGTTGGTATCAACTCAGTTTACTGTACACTCATTAAAAAGAAATTGAAAGTATTTTCAAATGGGGACACACTAGATTTCTTCTGAAAATCTGCACAAATTTTAAATAGATTCTTTTCAAATATGACCCAAAATGCATGAAAAAGAATCCATTCAGGATTTAATCCGATAGTGAAAAGAAACCTTGTAAGTCCCCATCTGAGCTGATTCCTATTCTAAATCGATTTGTTTCGTTTTAAAGTGTTATATTTTTTGGATGTCATGGATGTTGTGGCAATTTGAGAACTTCATCTTGACTTACTTCGTCATTTTCTACCTAGCAGGGTGTAAAAATGATAATGAATACAAGTTCCAAATAAAGAGAGAAAGAGAGAATCTAAGAAACAGATCAATAACTGGGAGGGGGAGGAAGGTCGAACACCCCCCCCCCCCCCACACACACACACCCACCTACACCCACAGCTGGTTAGTATGGTACGCTTTGACAATTACCACTTCTGGTGGATCACGCAACAATGAAATAATTCAGTTCGTTTTGTGTTTTGCAACCTCAATAAATAACCAGCGTATCGTTTTGCGTTTTTGATTAGAAAGTTTTCCAAATATTCCACCCAAAGTGTACGCCAGATCATTGAATTTCAATTTGAATTGAATTTTCAAAAATGCCAGCGGAGGATTGCAAACTAAGAATAAGAAAACTATAAAGAAAATCCAAGATATAAAATGATTAGTGGAGGAGGAGGAATAGAGGGAAATGAAGGATTGAGGAGAAAGCACATAAATGAAAGAGAATCAGAAAGCCAAAGGATATCTATCTACTGATTTAGATTTATTCTCACATTTTCCATCTTTGCTGGCTTGGGTATAGACGCTGGGTCGCTGGGTATGCGAGAAGTTGCTTTATGAATGTTAAAGGTCCAGATAACCTTTGGGAGTAGTGATTTGAAAAATGTTCATGATATCGCCTTTTATGCATATGTGTAGATCTGTTGTACCACAAAATACCCTCTCATATAAAATTCATGCAATAGAGCCTAACATATAAGGAGATGTCAGTATTTTTCTCAATAAACCATAACTGTACATGGTTTAGTCTGGAAACATTTTAATCATAACCATTGTTCACATTTTGTATATTTAACAATACTTAACATGGATTTCACTGATTCAAATGTTCATAGTGGTTGTTTCTATCCCTAACTCACATTTTAGAATTATTTTAAAGCACTAATGCTGGGGTTTTGTTTTTTGTTTTTGTTTTTTAGCAAATGATAAATTATGCCTTTAATTGTTGTCATACACTCCTGGAACAAGAGTCCGTCTTGGGTGCATGTAATGAGAAGAGTGTATTATCTCATTGTTATATAATATGCTATACTGAAACCATTCATTGTCATATGACTCAGCACATAATTACTGCATCCTGTTTAAACAGCTGCAAAGAGGCTCTATCATTGGATGCCTTTAGTCGATGCCAAACCTACGATGAAATACACGGTAAGATAATCGTGCATTCTTCTGTTGACATTTGAAGTGGATATTTTCTGACGTGATATTGTACCTTGGTAACGTTACTCAGTTACATTTCGTACGCGTGCCTGTGGATTATCCCACCCCCCCCCCCCAAAAAAAAAAAGAAAAAGACAAAATGTTATACTTAAAAAAAAAAACAAAAACGGCTGACTAATTCATGAGTAAATGCAACACTTAAAATTATATTTCAATTGTCATGCTCCTTGCTGGTCTGAAGAAAATAAAAGAAGAGTTTGTGAGTATTTATTGTGTGTGTGTGTGTGTGTGTGTGTGGATATAAACCCTTTTGACATTATATAGTCAAAGCCAATTATATTAGGCCGAGGTCACGCAAAAATATCTACAATGACGAAAGAAGTTCAGCGACGTGATTTAATGCGTCATTAGGGATGCCCTAATGCCAATACAAATATATCCATAAAGAGAAAGTGGGGGAGGGATAGAACACGGATATAATTATAGAATACTCTGCATAATCAATTTTGGACTCTTACAATGATTTTATTCCTCAATGTGTATAAGCAGGTTTGTGCATATTATATGTATAACGTTTGATTTTCGTAGGATGGGAGAGTCATTGTAATCAAATTGACATTCTTGACCAGCCCCCAAAACTTGAAGAATTATTCAGTCGTTTTGATGAAATGTAAAGTTTGTTAAAATAGCGGTCGAGTATACACAATACAATAGTATCTATGTATAGCCCTGCCTGATCCTGATAGGTGCGTGGAGACACACATACACACAAAATATAAACACATATATTACTCAAGCAAACAGTTTAATGTTTTCATTTCACGTAAAATAACCTGTTTGCATACCATGTAAATGGTATAATTTGGGATCAGTATATATATGTATATATATTATATATATACATCATATATTGCCATTTTCAAAAAGGAACTAAAGCCCGTTTATTTCAAGAACAGATCCGATGATTATGTAATTGTTTATTACTTGATATGTTTCTTTTATTTTGTTAATTGTAAAGCGGTTAGAAATATTTTCGTGTTAATTAAAAGCGCTATACAAATTTTCATATATATATATATATATATATATATATATATTAATGACAGAATGAAGGACTGGTTGTTAATATCTTAAAGCTTACAACAATTTTGCTGTTTTTGGCTGCACCGTTCTTTACAGGGATAAACTTTGTGTTAAATGCCTCAAGAAGAGTCTGATGCTTTCAGTTTTTTGTATCCACTTTCGTATCTTGGGATTATGAACTGAAATATATCTCGCATTTGTCGTGTGAATTTCGAAACATGGTGATTAAGCAGGCTCTGAAACTAACGACAGTTGATACGGATGATTTAGATAGACATTATCGGTCAAGCCTACGAGGTATAATGGGGATACTTTCAGTGCTCATGTTACCAGAAGTTGATATAGACACTGTATTTCAATAACGTTGTCAAGCATTATTATCAAAATCATGTGATCTCATCAAAGTTAATCAAAAATCAAGAAAGTTAGGTCGTGCAATCATCATCGTTGTCAATGAATGCATGTCGCGTGTATCTTATTTTAATGTGGAGATTACACTGGATTACTTTGATGTTGTTTTTAGTCGTAGGAATCGCTATGACAAACTGAAGGAGAGAGAGGGGAAAAAAGAAAAGCAACTCAATAGATGGGTATCATCCTTACTCTTGTAGATGCGAGGTAAATCTTCCCGAATATGATATAATTATGTATATTTATAATATGATATGTATAAGTTTATATCCATATTTAATTATGTATTATTGCATTTTTTGTTTCTGCTGGTCTTCAAATCACACTGACAATTTTCACAATATATTTTCGCTTTTATAATATATAATATATATATATATATATGATACATTATATGTTTATATATTATAATATTATATGTATGTATCTTTCAAAAGCTCGGACCAGAAAATCACATAGTCTACATGAGACACTCTAAAAGATGAGATGGTAAATCATTCAGTTTATTAAATGTCACTCCTCCAACCTTTAAACGTAATAGTTATCACCGAAAATGTTGGATTTACCATTTTTTAAGTGGCAATTCAACGTTTTTAGTGTATTAGATTTAACATTTTGAGTGTTAGAATTAACATTTAACAAAAGGTTGGAAGAGTAACAATATTGAAAACGTCGATTTACAATATCAAGAAGGGGAAAACCTGTTTCGGTTGCCAAGTTATTTATTATTTGAACAAATTCAAGTCTACTTACCCACGGCCACGGATACGAGTACAGCAAACACCGTCCATTTTCTCTCCCAAGCCATTGCAATATTGTAGTTGTTGTTGTTGCACAGAATGTTCTCAATATGTTAGAAAACTTTTAGAAATGCAAGAGTATACTCCTCTTTAAGTTCTTGAGATCCGAATGATCAACCACTACAGTACTGTCGTCAGAGTAACTATCCGTGAAAGTTGAGTTGCAAACTTCTAATCATATAGCATTAACCCCGCTCGTAACTCGAAGTCCTTGCTTAATCACAAGACTTTCCTGTTTGGGGGAGGGGGGGGGGATTAGACAGCGACAAGCTGCATTTATTTCATGTTGAAAACGCATAAATACTAACGATGAAATCACCCGTTAGCGGCCCTCCGTTGCTAGGCAACATGACCACTTTTCACACGCAAACGTTGAAGTAACTTTTCATTGGTGACTCGGCGGCTTACGCACCGGATTTACCGGTGAGCAGTCCGAGGGACGAGGGAAGACTGCTAAAAATATCAGTAGTCTTTCTTAAGTCTGCTTCAAAAACGTTCTCATTTCAGAGCCTTCCAGGCCCAAGAATTGAAATAAGACATTCATAAACCCAAAATATTAGATAACGATTTGGTCCAATATAATTTCGTAATATTAGAAGCGCATGTATTGAGCATTGAGCAAAAAAAAAAAAAAAAAAAGTAAACAAACAAAGGCTTATAATCATTCAGGTTAAAGAATCAATTAGATCACGTCGAAATCTGCGAATGCTAAGTGTAGCTTCGCTACATTGGGTGGGGTTCGTTCTTGTAAACGCACTGTTGCATCACCTGGCACACGACCAGTCGTCAAGAAAATAATGAAACACTGTCCAACTCGTTGTTTGCTTGAATCAATAATCCAGGCCTGTCCTGATTTAATGATCGATTCATCAAAACATTCCTTGAAGAATCACAACTGAACATAAATACACCAATGTGTATCACGACGTGAACTTAAGATTTAAACGTGGGATGAAGTGATGTGATGAAGTATAGTGTCGTAGAGAAGTGTCCTAAAGATGTCCTGAAAGTGTCTCGTGGGTGAAGTGTCTCAGGGGTGAAGTGTCTCATGGGTGAAGTGTCTCATGGGTGAAGTGTCTCATGGGTGAAGTGTCTCATGGGTGAAGTGTCTCATGGGTGAAGTGGTTTACTGTAACAAAGGAATACATGTATAATACACTTTAATTACACTGTAAATGTCTACCGCAAATGGTACATAAGCGTCGTTATAGCTCACCTTGTGTATACTTGGCTAGTTACTAATAAGCCTTAATTGATTATAGTACAGTAATAAATGAACATAAACATAACACTTGAACTGAATGATATTTACAATGTAATCCGACAAAGTCTTATAACTTCATCATTCTGAAGGGTTCACTTCATAACCTTCTACAAATCATTATATAAACTACCTGTCTAGGTAATGTCAACGGAGCGTTTATAATCATTGCATAATACAGTCATAACAATGCATGGAATTATGTGTGTGTGTGTATACATGTGTGTGTGTGAATCTCCTTCAAATAACTGAGATTTTGACGTACGAATTGCTGTATAGCTTTACTACTACAACTGTACAACTGTACACACCTTTAATTATACCAAATTATAATGACGACAAACATTTCTTCTTGTATCACAATTGAATTAGCACAACTATTGATATGTGGCTGAAATAACAAGTATTAAAACTTCTATCTCAACTTACCAACTGTTTGAGAACCCCAGTCAATTGTTGCCATACAGTCCCATACTGTATTTTGCAGCCTCCACTGCTTCGTTGATTCTGACTGCCTTCTATCACCGATAGTTGCACAGTGAAGAAGTGTCAGAAGTTTTGCGTGTTTAAAACCAATTCTCCCCTTTCTCTATACAAATTATGTCAAAAAGGATTTCTAGAAGTGAAACTACTTGAAACAATGCCGACAGTGGTGCTAAGTGCACTGGGTCGAGCAGATTCCCCTTAGTGATCCGTCATCTTGACACGGTTAGTCCTCTTTTGACCTCTGTCATAACCCTTATGACCCGCATTTCTCTATGAATATATTTGAACTATATACATATCAGATCTCCTCTACTGACATGTCATTATTCTGAATGAGTGTAGGCGTTATAAGTCAAATACAGAGGAAAAATCACACTTCTGCCGCTACATAACCGGCCCCAATGAGCTAACTTCTTCCAGTTGCTCATTCTCATGAATACTAATTCTAGCGGCAAAGTTTACAATTACAATCAACCTGAATCAAATAGGCACAAACATATTGCCTAATGAATGTACCATGTTGTGTACAAAATCAAACAACAAATGTAACAATCAAAAGCCTTCACTGAAAGCTACGTATCACGGCAGTCTCTGCTGTGACAATTAAGAATCGTATATTATTCTTATTACTCATTTGCTTCAAGCAGGCAGAGCTTCGAAATAGGACGTCGGTAGTGTTTTACGCCGACTCTAACCTCCACTTGCCTGACTAGACCGTTTTTGTCGGGGTAGGTGGACACAACTTTGCCCATGGGCCAGTGTCCACGAGAGCTGCTGTCATCTGCCAACAGCACTAGGTCACCAATGGCGAAGTTCCTTTTGGGTTTTGCCCATCTTTGGCGAACTTGTAAGAGCGGCAAGTATTCCTTTACCCATCGCTTCCAGAATTGATCTGCCAAGTGCTGGACCTGACGCCATCTCCTCCGATGGTAACTGTCCTCCTTCGAGAAAGCTCCTGGTGGTAGGGAGGGGTTCTGGCGCAACAGAAGCAGATGGTTTGGTGTAAGTGGCTCATCGTCGTTCGATTCCATACTCAATTGGGTGAGTGGCCGGGCGTTCAAGATGGCTTCAACCTCCGTCATCAACGTGGTGAGTGCCTCATCTGTTACCAACTGTTCTTTAAGAAGGCCTGACAGGATTCTTCTCACAGCCCGTATGACCCTCTCCCAGACTCCCCCCATATGGCTGGCTCCTGGGGGGTTGAATTCCCAATCTATGCCCTTTTGTGTCAGGAACCTTCCGACCTTCTGGGAGTTTAGTTGTGTGAGACTTTTTTTGAGCTCACGATACCCGCTCTTGAAGTTGGTACCATTGTCACTGTGGATTTTCTTTGGACGTCCTCGCCTATTGATAAACCTCCTCAGAGCGTTTATAAATGAGTCCGTGTCCAATGAGTGGGCTACTTCGAGATGTACTGCTCTCGACGCCAAGCAGGTAAATATACATCCGTATCGCTTCACCTGGGTTCTTCCTCTCTTAACCTGAAACGGTCCAAAGAAATCCACTCCCGTATTGGTGAAAGGTGGGGCGTTCGGGGTCACTCTTTCTCGTGGTAGATCGGCCATAAACTGTTCTCCTCTTGGGGAGTTTCGCCTTTTGCATTTGAAGCAGTTCCCGATCACCTTACGTACCGTTGCTCCTCCGCGAAGTATCCAGAATTTCTCTCTCAAGGCTGTCCAAGTCATCCCCGCCCCTGAGTGGCCTACTTCCTCATGGAAATGTGAGACTAACAAATTTGTCACATGATGATCGTGAGGTAATATCAGTGGATGCTTCACATCATCTGAGAGTGGAGCCTTTGCAAGTCTCCCTCCCACTCTCAACACCCCATCATGCACAATGGGATTCAGTTTTGCAAGACGACTTGACTGCTGGAGTTTGACAGAATCTGCTTTGCTCCTTACTCTCATCTCCTCAGGGAAAGCATGCTTTTGAACATGCTTGACAATTTCAAGCTCTGCAACTTCCAGCTCCTTCGCTGTGAGGTTGTGTCTCATCTGTCTTGCTAGTGGGTTTCCTGACACCCGCATTCTCAGATATTCCTTGTACCGCAGTATCCACGCTACGCCTCTCTTCAGGCCGTTCCAAGTGGAATACCGTTCAGTGAGCTTCTGTACAGGATCAGCAGTTGTCAGGTTTACTAGACCCTTTTTGACTTCTGGGTCATTGAGAACTTCTCCGCTTGTTGCCAGGTCATCGTTTTCACCCAAGTCAGTTGGAGGTTGTGGCCAGCATTCTTGGGGTTTCTGTAGGAATTCTGGACCGCATATCCATCTACAGTCACTTGTCATCTCTCTGGCTTGAAGTCCTCTTGATCCATCGTCAGCCGGATTTGACTTGGTGTCCACGTGACGCCATTCAGATGGGTCAGATACACTTTGGATCCTTGTGATACGATTCGCAACAAATGTGTGGAATCTTCTACTCTCATTGCGTATGTACTTCAAAACTGAAGTAGAGTCTGTCCAGTAAGTAGTGGTCAAAATCGATAGCTTGAGTTCTGCCTTGACCACTTCCATCAATGAACATGCCAGTACTGCCGCCGACAATTCTAGTCGCGGTATTGTCATCGTCTTCAATGGACACAGTCTGGTCTTTCCCATGACGAAGGTGCACTTGATGCTTCCATCAGTAGAAGTAGTGCGGAGATACACTGCTGCAGCATATCCACGCATAGATGCATCACAAAATGCATGAAGTTCGTACTGACTGACCTCCGACGTTGGTTTTAGACATCTGTCTATGGTGATGCTCTCCAGCTGGGGCAACTCTTCCAGCCACTGCTGCCATCGCATGCGTTCAGAATCCCCTACTTCTTCATCCCATCCTAGACCTTTTGCACAGATGTCTTGCAGCAGGATCTTGGCTACCAAGATGAATGGTGCTGCAAATCCGAGAGGATCATACAGGGAGCTTGTGACAGACAGGATTCCTCGCCTTGTTGCTGGCTTTTCCTTAACAGACACTCTGAAGCCGAATTGATCAGTTCCAACATTCCACAGTACTCCTAATGTGCGTTCAACAGGCATGTCATCGAGATGCAGATCTAGAATTGAGGTTGATCTTTCAGATACAGGGATAGTCTGGAGAACATCATGATCATTACTCACCCATTTGGTGAGTCGAAATCCTCCCTTCGAGAGCAACTCTCGCAGGTCGGCGCATAGTTTCACTGCTTCTTCCTTAGTGCCAACTGATGTCAAACAGTCATCGACATAGAAATTTTCTTGTACGGCCTTGACAGCAGCCTCATTTTCATCTGTTTGGTTGTCTTCTGCTGTCTTGCGTAGGGCGTAACCCGCACAACTGGGGGATGAGGTGGCACCAAACAGGTGGACAAGCATCTTGTAGTGTTTCGGCTCCTTAGTGTAGTCTCCACCAGGCCACCACAGAAATCTAAGCGCTTCACAGTCTTCTGGCGTCACTCTTACCTGGTGAAACATGGCTTCTATGTCGGCGACTAAGGCTATCTTCTCTTGCCGGAACCTTGTCAGCACACCAACTAGGCTATTGGTGTAATCTGGTCCCTGCAAGAGTTGACTGTTGAGTGATATGCCCTTGTACTGCGCTGCGCAGTCGAATACCACCCGTGTTTTGTCTGGCTTTCTTGGATGAAGTACCGGATGGTGAGGCAAGTACCAAGTCTTATTGGTTCTATCGTCCGGCGAGTCTCCATCATGTGGCTCTCCTTGGGCCGTCTTTTCCACTTCTTTGGCATAACCCTTATCCAAGTATCCCTCCATGGTAGCTGTGTACCTTTGGTGGAGCTGTGGATCCCTCTTTAATCTCCTTTTGAGGTATTGCAGCCGTGCCTCTGCTTGTGTGAGGTTGTCTGGTAAGCATGGATCTTCATGCCTCCATGGAAGACCCAGCTGATAGTGGCCATCGACCTTGGTGATGGATTGGTCCATTTTAGATCTCGCTCGTTTGTCTTCGAGGGACTCTCCCACCTTGGCACCAAGTGTGGATCCCCCAAAGTCCATGTACCAAAATCGCTCCACCTGCTGCTGAAGTTGCTCATCTTTGTTGTGGACAAAATTCACCTTGAAGTCAGTATTCCTCTTCATATTGTTGGTAGGTCCGATCAAGGTCCAACCCAGTGGTGACCTTATGGCGTATGGATCTTTTCTTCCTCCGCGCCGTTCTTCCATTACCCAGAACGCTTCTGGGACGTCGCCACCAATTAGCAGCATGACCTCCTTGTTTTCCATGTTTGGGAGTTCTAT
Organism: Diadema setosum; assembly: GCA_033980235.1. Classification (NCBI taxonomy): domain Eukaryota; kingdom Metazoa; phylum Echinodermata; class Echinoidea; order Diadematoida; family Diadematidae; genus Diadema; species Diadema setosum. The sequence continues at coordinate 15,779,495 of CM067072.1, forward strand.
CCCCTTGAGATGTGGCCATCTCGCAACATCCTCGGCATGCGGCATGCTACTCTCCGATATTGGTAATTTTTTGACCGTCCACACTGAGTCAAGTTGGATGATCTCAGTTTTCCCAATTCCGATAACAGTCATGTTGACTTCGACACTAATTACTTTGTGATTCGGTTGGTTGATTGTTGTTAGCTCAAGCTCCTTTGCCGACCCTTTTAGTCCTAGCTCCTTGACCAGCCTCTCATCGCACAGGGTGACATCACTTCCCTGGTCAAGAAGCGCCCAGGTGGTCACTTCTTTCCCATTCCCGCGTACCTTGACTGGGAGCACCCGAAGACACACTTTGCCTTGTTTAATCGTTGAAAGATTCGTACCCTGAGGTTGAGGGTTATTGTTGCTGGCGCCGGCCCCAGTTTGGTTACTGACACTGCTACTATCCCATTGAAAGTGAAGGAGGGTGTGATGTTTCATGCCGCAGCCATCATTTTTACACCTTTGTGAAGACCTGCATTCACTCGCAATGTGAGACGGCTTCAGGCAGTTGTCACACAATCGTTTCCTCCTCACCTCTCGCAGCCTTTCCTTCGGCGTCTTGGCCAGGAAGTCCTTGCACTTGAACAGATCATGGTCCTGTGAACACAATGGGCATTTACGTCTAGGCCGCTCTGTGTTTTCTTTCGTTGGCTGGCTCTCTTTGCAGCCTTGAGTGGAGAAGGAAGTCAGTCTCTTAGTACCACTAGAAGACCTTCCACCTTTCTTTGCCTGACTAACGTCTCTCGTGGACTTACCTATGTTCTGGCCATAGACATTGTTTGCTACCTGTGAATGCTGTTCTATGAACTCCGTCATGTGAGAGAAATTGGGCTCCACACGTAATCGAAGCATTGTCTGAGCACGCTTTGCCCAGTCCACTTGCATGTGAACTGGGAGAATTTGCTGTATCTTTAACAGAGTTTCACTACTGTTCAAGTTTGCCGCGTGACCTATTTGTGTCAAGGTTATTTCACACTTGCGCATTTGACGAGCAAGCTCCACGAGCTTGGCTCCATCGTTTGGTCGAATTTGGTTTCTATCCAACACTTCTCTCATCAATGCATTCGTGATCACGTGTGGTTGCCCGTACTGCTCTGCCAGTATCTCCCTGGCTTTCATGTAACCCATGTGAGGGTCCATCAACACACAACACTCAATGCTCTCCTTAGCTTTACCTTCACAAAATTGCACAAGATACATCAATTTCATGCGATCATCGGAAATCTTACTTGCTACATTGATATCAAAGCTATTCATGAAAGTCCAATATTGGATTGGATCGCCATTGAATGTTATCATATCTGGTTTGGGCATATTCATACTCAACATCAACATATTACACAATTGTGTTGTAGAAACAGTATCATTACCTGGTTTCTTGCTATCGAGAGTCTTCTTGTACATCTCACTCTCAACACGAACATTTTCATGTACTGCTTGATTGTTAGGTAATTGTACTTCTACGTTACCAAATTCTACGTCTCCCTCTGCAGCGATGTTAGCTGAATTGCCTTCGTCTGCAATTTCTTGTGCCCAGAATTCAGCTTCCAGGTCGGCATTTTCCTTCTCATTAACAATGTCCATCTCGGCCATGCGCGCTTCCAGTTCGAGCCTTTCTCTATCCAGTTTCTGCCTTTCCCTTAGCTGTTCAAGCTTCTGCTGCATGAGCCTCTGCTTTGCCCTGGCCTCGCGGAGTTTCATACTACTCGATGTCGAACTCGCAGTGCGGATGGAGCGAGCTGATTGGATCGACCTCACAGATTGGCGCCCATCGTCGTCGTCGTCTCCACCATTCTGCTGTTTCGTCGCTTCCTCCATCCAGCCAGACAGCCGCTTCTGGAACTCCTCTTTATTAAGCTTGTACGACTCAAACTGCTGCATAGCGTCCTGTAATTCATCTCCACTAAGCAGAGCAATGTATTGATGGTACTTGTTCTCATAAAGAAGAAACATTCCTTTCAGCTGATCATATTTGTGTTGCACGGCATCCTGATTTTCATAATTCACAAAGAGCTGCTCCAACTCTTTATACCTCCTTGTGAGGTTTCCTAGGTGACCGATACAAGACCGTTTCAGCGCGGTCACTTGCTCCATTGTTGTACCAACAGGGTTAGATTGTTCCATCTTAGTTGTAAGCGTTCAAAGCCAGATGAAACTTTAGTTCAAAGCACTTGTAAACTGAAATCCAAACCAGTTGTAAACTCAAATGTAGCTTCGCTACATTGGGTGGGGTTCGTTCTTGTAAACGCACTGTTGCATCACCTGGCACACGACCAGTCGTCAAGAAAATAATGAAACACTGTCCAACTCGTTGTTTGCTTGAATCAATAATCCAGGCCTGTCCTGATTTAATGATCGATTCATCAAAACATTCCTTGAAGAATCACAACTGAACATAAATACACCAATGTGTATCACGACGTGAACTTAAGATTTAAACGTGGGATGAAGTGATGTGATGAAGTATAGTGTCGTAGAGAAGTGTCCTAAAGATGTCCTGAAAGTGTCTCGTGGGTGAAGTGTCTCAGGGGTGAAGTGTCTCATGGGTGAAGTGTCTCATGGGTGAAGTGTCTCATGGGTGAAGTGTCTCATGGGTGAAGTGTCTCATGGGTGAAGTGGTTTACTGTAACAAAGGAATACATGTATAATACACTTTAATTACACTGTAAATGTCTACCGCAAATGGTACATAAGCGTCGTTATAGCTCACCTTGTGTATACTTGGCTAGTTACTAATAAGCCTTAATTGATTATAGTACAGTAATAAATGAACATAAACATAACACTTGAACTGAATGATATTTACAATGTAATCCGACAAAGTCTTATAACTTCATCATTCTGAAGGGTTCACTTCATAACCTTCTACAAATCATTATATAAACTACCTGTCTAGGTAATGTCAACGGAGCGTTTATAATCATTGCATAATACAGTCATAACAATGCATGGAATTATGTGTGTGTGTGTATACATGTGTGTGTGTGAATCTCCTTCAAATAACTGAGATTTTGACGTACGAATTGCTGTATAGCTTTACTACTACAACTGTACAACTGTACACACCTTTAATTATACCAAATTATAATGACGACAAACATTTCTTCTTGTATCACAATTGAATTAGCACAACTATTGATATGTGGCTGAAATAACAAGTATTAAAACTTCTATCTCAACTTACCAACTGTTTGAGAACCCCAGTCAATTGTTGCCATACAGTCCCATACTGTATTTTGCAGCCTCCACTGCTTCGTTGATTCTGACTGCCTTCTATCACCGATAGTTGCACAGTGAAGAAGTGTCAGAAGTTTTGCGTGTTTAAAACCAATTCTCCCCTTTCTCTATACAAATTATGTCAAAAAGGATTTCTAGAAGTGAAACTACTTGAAACAATGCCGACAGTGGTGCTAAGTGCACTGGGTCGAGCAGATTCCCCTTAGTGATCCGTCATCTTGACACGGTTAGTCCTCTTTTGACCTCTGTCATAACCCTTATGACCCGCATTTCTCTATGAATATATTTGAACTATATACATATCAGATCTCCTCTACTGACATGTCATTATTCTGAATGAGTGTAGGCGTTATAAGTCAAATACAGAGGAAAAATCACACTTCTGCCGCTACACTAAGGGACAAAGCTATGGTATCCTCAAGAACAATATCAATAGTTTTATTATTAACCTGACGTAAAGTTAATCCAGTCATATTTACTTTCCGAAGTTGTTAAGAACATTAAGACATTTCATAAAAATTCCACCTCTTTTAAGGTCTTCTTTGAAAAAAAAAAATAAGCTTTGAAGTTTTTAAAGTGTTCTATCAACTCGATTATGATTTACCATACAACTTTGAGAAATAACGCTAATATTCCAAGAATCTTAAATTTCAAGGTGGCACATCCCCTATGTTTTCTTAGTTTTTTCTTCTCGGTTTCGGGCCTCATTTGTATTATGCCTCTGCAGTCATTGCACTGCGTCATGGTAACACTTTCTGTGCATGTCGTGTTTTGTCTCAAGGAGTTACCCTTGCAGCCTTGTGTGTGCATTTTCTAGTTCCAGCCGATGCGAGGTCACATTTAAACCTCATTTGGTGTACAAACCAAAACCGTACCAGAAACCGAATTAAAGTCTGGTTTGTCTGAAACGAGACTACCTCATCGAGCTCCATTGATAGACTGCTCGGCAAAGCCCCATAGTCTGGGTGCCAAAGCCACTTTTTGGGCCTAACCTTGTTTTACCGTCCACCCTATGTTTTTTGATGGTTTTACCCTATTTCGGGGATGCTGAATCCGAATCTGGATGATGCAACACTTGCATCCTTGAGGGTTTTGAGATATTCAAGATGGCCGCCAAAATGGCCGCCAAAATCGAAAATTCCCACGTATTTCCTTCTAAATGGTGAGATAGTGGAAACAATTGATGGTTATACCCTATTTCGAGGGTGCTGAATCCGAATCTGGATGATGTAACTCTTGCATCCTTGAGGGTTTTGAGATATTCAAGATGGCCGCCAAAATGGCCGCCAAAATCGAAATTTCCCACGTATTTCCTTCTAAATGGTGAGATATTGAAAACAATTGATGGTTATACCCTATTTCGAGGGTGCTGAATCCGAATCTGGATGATGTAACTCTTGCATCCTTGAGGGTTTTGAGATATTCAAGATGGCCGCCAAAATGGCCGCCAAAACCGACAATTCCCACGTATTTCCTTCTAAATGGTGTGAAATTGAAAATAATTGATGATTCTCCCTATTTGGAAGGTGCTGAATCCGAATCTGGATGATGCAACTCATGCATCCATTAAGTTTTTGAGATATTCAAGATGGCCGCCAAAATGGCCGCCAATTAAAACTGGAAATTCCCAAGTATTTCCTTCTAAATGGTAAGAAATTAAAAACAATTGATGGTTATGCCCTATTTCGAGGGTCCTGAATCCGAATCTGGATGATGCAACTCTTGCATCCATGAAGTTTTTGAGATATTCAAGATGGCCGCCAAAATGACCGCCAATTTAAACCGGAAATTTCTATGTATTAGCTTTTAAATGGTGAGAAATAGAAAACAATTGATGGTTTTACCATATATATCGAGGGTGCGGAATCCGAATCTGGATAATGCACCTCGAGATAGTCAAGATGGCCGCCAAAATGGCCGCCGAAACGGAAACTCTAATGTATTTCCTTCTTATAAATTGTGAGAATTGATGGCTTTACCCTATTTTTTTTTTTTTTTTTGACTGAAAGATTTCAGGTTTTCGTCAATGGCACAGTTTGAACTTGCTGTATATACAGTGAAACCAGCTCTACCGGATATCTTTGAGTTGGTACGATACAAGTGTGCCAGCAATGAACCCTTCAAGACTACAGATGCGGTTGAATAATTGCAAGATTACACTGTTTCCTCTACAGTCATATAATGGATAAGTTTTGAACACTAACAATTAATAAACAAGACATGTTCATCTAAATCATATTGTGATAGTGATGTAGAGAAGTGTACTGAAATTACCCTACATTACCCGTCTTAATCCAAGAGCAATTTTAATCTCTTCATCCATGAACACTCAAATTGGTTATTTGGTTTATATTGGTGGTCTTGATGACATTATTGAAGACACGAGTGGGACATTTTTATAGTTATGATTCAATTTTTTCTTCAATATGGTGTAACATTATGTATGTGTATATGTATATATATGTGTATTATATATACATGTATAATCTATTACAAACACACACGAGGGGAAGGACAAATCACAGGACCATAACGCGCCGTGAAAAAAAAAACTGAATAAAAAAACAAACGCCAACATGGAAGGTAATAGTTCATAATCCAGTACTTACGAATATCATAATCGCGCAGAGTGCTTTTGAATTACCCTTATTTATATCTACTATAGTGGTCATGGATGCAATCATTTCCAATGACCTAATCAGAATATGCGACAAGTTTCATAACAATACGAGGCGAGACTCGTCAGAATACAAGACAAGTTTCAACACCAAATACCAACATGCCATAATTCAATTTTACTCTATTGATAGCCGAAAAGGATTAACTTCACATCTGTGGAGCCATATTATTGGCGACCAGAAGCATTATTTTATAACAATTATGCATAAAGACATTTTCAGTCGTATCTTTCTTTGTGTTTGTACGTTTCAGTATGATGTCAATATCACTTCTTTTTTTTTTTTTCCAGTACGTGTTAAAGTTCCGTTTGAGACATATCGGAATATCTCAGTATATTACAATACCATTGTTACAGTCATTTTGGATGTCAGTAACTTTTATCTGATTTGGTAAATTCGCTCAACTGAGCTGAATTTAAGAATACGAATTATTGCTTTTCACCCTGCATGAGTTTAAACCCCCGCTTCGCGTTAGAGCACAATACTTCACCATTTCAGTATAAGAAAATGCTAAGGAGTTTCCGTTCATACAGGACATTTATAGATGTCCGAAAACCTTCAAAGACCTTCAGCACCCTCGAAATAGGGTAAGACCATCAATTTATTTTACAATTTTTACCATTAAGAAAAAAATATATTAACATTGGAATTTCTGCCATTTATTTTGGCTGTCATCTTGGACGTCTAATAACCCTAAAGAATGGACGAATTTCAACAACCAAGTTTCGAGGGTGCTGAATAAGGCTTCAAATTTACAAATTTTTGACTGTTATTTTGGCGGTCATCTTGGACATCTCAAAACCCCTCAAAAAGAACACGAAAGAAGCATCAACCAGGTTCGGATTCAGCACCCTCGAAATAGAGTAAAACCGCCAATTGTTTTCAATTTTACACTATTAACAAGGTACAAAAGATGTAATATAGGGCTTACATGGAAATTTTCGTTTTTGACGGCCATTTAGGGACCATTCTGGTGGCCATCTTTATTATCTCAAAACCCTCAAGGAAGTAAGAGCTGTATCCCGGAGTTTCAAATTCAGCAAACTCAAAATAGTGTAAAACCACCAACTGTTTTATATTTTACACCATTTAGAAGGAAATAGCGGGTCTGCATTTGAATTTCCGTTTTTGACGGTAATTTTTGGCGACCATCTTCATCATCTCAAATCCCTTAAGGATGCAAGATTTGTATCCTGAGCTTTGGATTCAGCACACTCAAAATAAGAGAAAAACCACCAATTGCTTTCAAATTGTCACCATTTAGAAGGAAATACATGGGAACTTCAGTTTTGGGCGGCCATTTTAACGGCTATATTGAATATCTCAAAATCTTCAACAATGCAGGTGTTGCACCATCTAGATTCTGATTCAGCACCCTCGAAATAGCGTAAAACCATCAATTGCTTTCTATTTCTCACCATTAAAAGCTAATAGATAGAAATTTCCGGTTTTAATTGGCGGCCATTTTGGCGGCCATCTTGAATATCTCAAAACCCTCAAGGATGCAAGAGTTGCATCATCCAGATTCGGATTCAGCACCCTTGAAATAGGGTAACACTATCAATTGTTCTCGATTTCTCACCATTTAAAAGCTAATACATAGAAATTTCCGGTTTAAATTGGCGGCCATTTTGGCGGCCATCTTGAATATCTCAAAAACTTCATAGATGCAAGAGTTGCATCATCCAGATTCGGATTCAGGACCCTCAAAATAGGGCATAACCATTAATTGTTTTTAATTTCTCACCATTTAGAAGGAAATACATGGGAATTTCCAGTTTTAATTGGCGGCCATTTTGGCGGCCATCTTGAATATCTCAAAAACTTAATGGATGCATGAGTTGCATCATCCAGATTCGGATTCAGCACCTTCCAAATAGGGAGAATCATCAATTATTTTCAATTTCACACGATTTAGAAGGAAATACGTGGGAATTGTCGGTTTTGGCGGCCATTTTGGCGGCCATCTTGAATATCTCAAAACCCTCAAGGATGCAAGAGTTGCATCATCCAGATTCGGATTCAGCACCCTCGAAATAGGGTGTAACCATCAATTGTTTTCAATATGTCACCATTTAGAAGGAAATACGTGGAAATTTTCGATTTTGGCGGCCATTTTGGCGGCCATCTTGAATATCTCAAAACCCTCAAGGATGCAAGAGTTGCATCATCCAGATTCGGATTCAGCACCCCCGAAATAGGGTAAAACCATCAAAAAACATTGGGTGGACGGTAAAACAAGGTTAAGCATCTGGCACCCAGACTACCAGTGTATGATGTCACCGATGGCTTGTCGTTCTTGTCAAACTCAGTCCGTGTATAATGAACACCTGTCAATACTCACGGTAAAGAATCGCTCAGATTCTGCTATAGTCAGCGCGTGGGTTGGGACCCCCTTGCGCTTTCCATTGAAAATTGAACAAGAAATAATTAGATAACATTCACTGCGTGTCACCAATCAGTTGATGTCATACGTTTCTACGTTTGATACCGGACATAGCTAATTCTTTAACTCTAGAATCGAGAACAGGAGTCTACACCCATGCACTTCCAGGGGACCAGGGGATCCAGAGGGGGGTGCAACCCGCCCACGCCCCCTTTATTTTTCGTTAAAAAACAAAAGAAATAAAAAAGGAAAAAAAAAAAGAAATGAAATCTGAAAGTGGCAACAGAAATATTAGTTGCGCCCCTCCCCCTTTACAGAATTCCTGGATCCACCCCTGCCTCCTTCCTGTGTTTTGCCTTATATCGATGGTGGCACGTGTAAAGTGACATTAAGTGAACACACACACACACACACACACACACACACACACACACAAGGTGCACACGAACACATATATATACACACACACACACCTACACCCCCATACGCATTCATTTCGTTATCTATTCATTTTTTTAATACACATATAGGTGCACATATTCAAAGGCCGATGGAGTAGACCCTATATTCCAAATCATACTTTTCAGTCAGCTTCAACCTCGCGAGTATGATATGACACATATAGACATAAATATTTACTTAGAATATCCTAACAATGCAATATTTCTGTTTTTTTTTTTTTCGTATATAATTTATGGCTAGAAAGGTGGAGAACTCCGGAAGGAGATATACAATGGAAAAGACACTTGCAAATAAAAGTCATGAGACAAAAAAAAAAAACAAGAAAAGAAAAAACAATTCGATTAAAACAATCAAACAAAACCGTTTTTTTTTCCAAATCAGTTAAGATTTGGAAAGTGAACACGACTGACGACAAGATAAACAACAAAACGAGTTGAGACAAAAGTATGGAGAATAAAAGGAATGTAATTCATGTTATAAGTATTTTATACAAACAAACTCGCGATACATAAAGCTGGTTGATTGTATTACACTTAGGGCAGATAAAACACGCAGCATACACATGGACATTAATTTCTCAAGTTATTGCAATTTAAGCAAGCTCGCCCTTCCACCAGCACCGTATACTGGCCGAGTGATTCATAATGAACTCATCGAGGTACTCAAAAGTAGCAGACATACTGTTACACAACCCTTTCCTGCCGTCAACGAACACTCTTCTCTTCTGTGGAATAAATCCTGTGAGAATTTAGTTTCCCTCTTTAAAACAGAGCAATGATAAATCTAAGGTTTCTATAATCTTCTGATGACTTCCTTGTTTATTAGGCACGCTTAAGATGTTCGCATGCTATATGATTCCCCTCTTTCTAAACGTTTGTTAAATTGTTTTCCTGCTAGAACATGAAATCAAAATGATATTATGTAAAAGCATACTTAAGGCGCAACTTCATCCAAATTTAAAACCACAGAAGCATCTAATGTTAGTTCAGTGTTGAAATATATCGTACAAGTGCGAAAAAGTAACTATTAAACGTTTGTTTAGAACTCGCGTTCCCTGTGCACGCCAGAATAAATACACACGTATTCGTAACTACTGTCTCCTTATAATAGAATAACACGTCCCAGAAAAAACAAACAAACAAACAAACAAACAGGAGGCATGGAAAGACATAGGCTACAAAGGTCATCTTACTCAGCACTTTTATAACTCAACACTTTCATAATATATAGGCCTGTATACATTTCCAGGCGCGGCTTACACAGTTGGCATTGTGTGTACTGGGTACATCATAGGTGTCATTGAAAATTAAAAGAGAAAGAAAATCATCGTTGATTATGCATTTCGCGTCACAGAGATCTTCGTTATGCAATACCCATAGGACGGAATTTACTTGTAATAATTTACGTATTACGTATATTTCTCTGTATTACTTCGTTTTGGTGTTCGGCATTTCAAATTTTGTGCTTGCTTGTAGAGTCATTCTTTTCTTATGAACTTGCTTTATGTCTCAAGCTCTTCTCTTTTATTCTTGACAAAATAACTGTGACTACATCCCTGGTTGGATGTGCGAGAAAAATACAGTAAGCTGGGACATTTGGAGTTTCCAGGAAGGAGCTTAGCGCAAGCTTTCATTTGTTTGTTGAAAGGGTATGCAATGCTCTGGCTTTTTTCTGGTGAAAAAAAAAAATGTTGAGAAGGTGAGACTCACCTCCCTGATAACGCCAACAATTTATGAGTACACTGAAATGGAATGATTTGAATCAACAAACAGAAATAAGTTAAAGATATTAAGTTAAAATTAAAGAGTGAACATTCAAGGTTTGTAGAATTAATCAATTTGCTACAATGCTTCCCACTCCGTAGTAAATCATAAGAAGTGACACACACTCTCCCATATTTTACTGCTTGCACACTCCTCTCCCCCCTCATAAAAAGTCGACATTTTAAAGGAACAATAAAATCAGGCTCAGATTCCTGAATAAAAAGAGATTTTTGTCTTACGCAAGGGTAGGCAGGCGAGACATCTGAGACGAAATGAAGCGTGTTTGCATGGGTTGGCAAAATCAGTATTTTTGAATCGAATCATTGGCTGTCACGTCACAGGAAATGCATGTTGTAATAATAGGTGACGCATAATACAAAAAATTTCCTTCAGTTTTTTTTTTCCCGAAACTGTGTATTCATGAGTAAGATATTGAGAGTGATGAACATCAATACAGAACTCTTTTGCGCAGTCAGGTTTCGTGTGATCAAGGTAAGTGAGTTTCGTATATTCAATTATGATGTGTTGTTCTTTAAAAAAAAAAAAAAAGAAAAAAAAAAGGGTTCGATGGAAGCCAAGGGAGTGGAGAAAGAGGAAAAGGGGGTGGGGAGTACAGCAATCAGAAGAGGCGAGGATTAGGGGAGATCGGGGCAAAACGAAGACTCGTAGGTACGGGTTTCGCCACATTTGTTTTTTCGGTCGTACTTGGCGTGATCATCATTGTAATGCCGAGCCCTATTTTGAGCAAAACACTCAGCGACTCTGACGTCACACATGCAGATTTTTCGAGGACAGCCTTCCTGCGCAGATGCTGTGATTCATGTAGGAAGAAATAAGAAGAAAACATTTAAAAAATACTAATAAAACGAGTTGCGTCACAAATGAGTGCGGAGGTGGGCTGTTACGTAACAGAAAGAAGAAACAATGGACAGGGCTGTAGCTTTCCAGACCCTTTGCCAACTGTACTTAATACAAAATGCGCCCTCCGCGACGAAGAATTTTCCGAAGGCAACTGCTACTTCTTTTGTCGATAGAGGTCGTTAGTATTCTGGGAAGGAAATTAGTATGAGCTGACGGTCTAGAAGCTAGACTATACTTGGACTGACGAATTACCCGTTGCCAAGAAAATGACAATGTAAACGTCTTTGATGATGTGCAGCTGCATTATGTGCGAATCGATGATGCAGTTTGTTCTTTGGAAACAAACGCTTCTTTGTGCTTCTCTTCTAACATTAGACTTTTAAATGAATATTTGACTCATCGCCATGACCTTGGACTAATCTTATAAACTGCCAAAACAAGAATTACATTGCCAACCAAACCAGGGGCGGATCCAGGAATTCCTTGGGTGGGGGAACACCCTCACAAAATTAAAGGGGGCGCACGCGCCAGCCCCCCCCCCCTCCCATTTTTTCCTTTTTATTTCTTTTGTTTCAACAAAAATTAAAGGGGGCGCGCGCCCGGTGCGCCTCCGCCTGGATCCGCCACTGGATCCGCCAACAACAACGATTATAATAATGATACTAACGACTATGATAATGCTGATTATGATAATAATAATAATAATGATGATAATAATAATAATAATAATAATAATAATAATAATAATGATAATGATAGATAGTGAAAAAATAATGGCGATAACAACATACCTATTATCAGATTAATGTAAGTATAATGATAATAATTATCTACCATGAAAATGGCAATAATCCCACAATCATTTATCATCGTTATTAATAGTACCAACTATCGGCGTTTACTGCTATCGTTATATTCGGCATTAACGAGTGTAAGAAAATTGTCCAGTCGTATAGGCACTGTATATTGGTTCTCAACTTGTCCAGATACATCTTATTCGGTATATCTTGGTAACTGTGATATACATGGACTTATCTTAGTTGAAAATAGGCAATTTTCTGGGCTTAATCATCTAAAATAGGTATAACTGTCACGAAATATTTCTGTGTCACTCGTGTCTTCCAGAATATATGTGTATATATATATATTTGCCTCTGTAGCAATGTGCTGAAGAAACACCCCAGCCCTAATATCTTATCAAATGTATTGATGTATAGGGCATTCCGATATTAGACTAAAACAAAACATCACTGTATAAAACGCTTTTTATCAAACTGATCAATACAATCTATGCAGAAATCTCAACACCTAATTGACGTAAGCAATGGATAACGGCACTCAATTATTGTTTCATCTGCAAACCGTTTAAAATAATGTATCGCTTGTTTTTGAAATTTGGTCATCGGGATATAGACCGAAGTCATTAAATTACTTTGACTGAACATACGAGTTTAGACATATAGTATGGTAGATTTATTCGTAGATTTTATAAGTAGACAGCCGACAATCGACGTAATTATGTCGTGTTTCAGCAATCTCCTCCGAAACTGAACTTGCGTAAGACAATTAATGTAACACCCAACTTTTCATTGCACGATGATATTTCGGTGCCGTTTACTTTAATGAGCATGTCTCCATCACATGAATTGAAAGGTAGTGACTTCATTCAATATGGATTGTTCTCTTCTGCATTTGAAGGCTCATAAAATAAATATAATATATGTAAATATATGATATTTTTTCATTTTTGAAGCGCCATGAGCACTGAAAAGTGGACCTGTGCGCTATACAAGTAGCCACTATCATTATTATTATTATTATAAACATTCATGAAGTGACGTATAAATGGATTTACTTACAGCAATCGACATGGGGCTTGCCCGCATGGTGATACTTCTTGAAATTATAGACAGTGGCTATTTCAGCCTTGCCTTCGCAATCTCCAGCCGCCACCAGGTCATCGTAGCATTTGTCATGCTTCCAACAGCAGCTGGGGGAAACGTGACGAATGAAACAAAGTGTTTGCAAATACGCCTTCTAATTAATATCAATATGAATATTTACGGTTGGCTTTCAATGAGAATATATATCATGTATCAGGTTGGGGCCAGTAAACTGATTCAATAGGCCTACACCCACGAATCATACAGACCAGGAATCATGGAGCCTATGAGTCATACAGCCCAATAATCGGGGATGACCCCCAATAACCATGCTACTAGCGTATTCATGTTAAGATGTTCCGTTGCTAAAAACTTGGGCATTTTGTACGAATTCTCACCAGCTGTTTTGACTACATGCCCCCTGTAACTTAACTTCTCCAGAGCCCATGATGTCTAATCATAGATTTGTAGTATAAATGCACAATAATAACTAATAATTTTCTTGGGGGATTATTTGATGATGATATATCACAAAGTCAAGAAAAGGTTCGTTTATTACAAACCATGTTTTGCATAATTAATACTGAAAATTGATAATTTTAAACAGTTTTTTTTTTCGCTAGGATTTCAACATGGTATAATATGGCAAATTCAGTTCGCTTTATCATTAAAATCCGTATGAACATTCCTTATGTGTTGACCAAAATAAATACGAGCAACAGTAACACTATATAATTACGATAATGTGTATAATATAGGACATCATGCCAAAAATAACTGAAACGCACCGAACATTGGCACTGTTACACTATATCGGACTATAACATCATCAAATTAAATATAACCAAAATAATTATACATCCAGCCATGCGGTATTGATGACTAGGATATTTTTATCGGAAATGGGATCAAATTTTGTTGGCAAATGAACATCATCCGGCCCCAGCATCTGTACAAAAGTGAAACCCCCTTCCCTCATAAAAAAAAAAAAAATATGTCAAAATTAGATTTCCAAAGTCTCCAACTTGAAGGTTGGTGAGAATTCTGGTGTTCACATCGGAAATTCATTCATATTTTACAAAACTAGATATCTCCAAATACAAAGTATATGGAGTTTTCTCGGTCAAACCCAAACCAATGCGTTGAACGGAAACCATCATAATTTCTCAAAAAACTACATGTATCTCCGACGAATTTCTGGCTACATAATACAGATTCGTATCGGTATACAAATTTCACTGCGTACATTCTATATGAGATATATTTTACTTTAACTGGTTGATGTATGTATATATATATATATATATATATATATATATATATATATACAATATACACAAAATCAGACATTCTTTTTGAACTCTTAATTTGAGAGAAAATATGGATTCTTTTCTTCTATAGATGGTACGTGCAGTTGTTGACTCAACGATGGATTTAGCGAATAATAAAAGCTTGAAAGAGTATTTTTTATTGCTTTGCCTTTATATAAAACACGGTCTTCATTGAACATTAAATGAATAATTATCTATACAAGGAGCATATGATAAAAAGGCACAGCACCACAAGCATGTAGTTTCTGCTAAAAGATCGGTGTAAGATTTAGCACCATGGGTGTTAAATCTAACACCGATCATGGACCACACCGAAAGATGTATGAAGAATGTCGTGATGGTGTTGAAAGTGTTCTCTCGGCACTTCATGGGGTTAATTTGACACTGCATATAGCTTGTGATATATATATATATATATATAGATTATATATACATGGCTCGACACTAACTTTTTGTTTGGTGGCCCGATGGGGCCACCAAAATCCTAAATTTCAAATTTTTGGTGGCCCGAGAGAAAAATTTGGTGTTCCGAAAAAACAATAAAAAACATTAAAAGTCCTTTTTTTTTTTAATGAGTCAAATATTTAAGATTTATGATAGTAAGAATTAGAAGTTGGACATATCTACTCATAAATAAACTTCAACAAACTTGCAACACGCACTCTCAGCCACTCATTCAGTCCTTTTCATCCATCCTTTGAACAAATTTAACTGCTAATTTCCGGCGCAAAAAGTTACGAATTTATTAACATAAAATATATATATTTTTCAAAATATTTTGGTGGCCCGAGGCGGGCCACCAAATTTGCCCTTTTTTGAAATTTGGTGGCCCGACTTCCATTTTTGGTGGCCCCGGGCCACCGGGCCACCGTAAGTGTCGAGCCCTGATATATATATATATATATATATATATATATATATATATATATATATATATATCAACACTGCACTGATGTTACTTCAACAACGACAATGACACATGGTGTTGATTTGACATTGCTGGTGTTGATATCAATGGTGTAACACCCGCCCAGTGTCAATAGGAGACCACACCAACTGGTATTACTGTGGTGTAAATGCCTTCACAACTTTTTCACACAAAAAATCAAGTACTTTATCACCTTTATCGGACGTTTTTGTTGAAGTCCAAAGTCAACAAGAAGAACAGTAACCATGGCAACCTATCTTAAAAATAAAAGTTTTGTATTTTGAAGTGCACCCGGCGACGTTAAGTTACCACCACAAATGAGCACCGGAAATTCTACATCAGCTCGATCGGTGGGTGTATCATACCTAACACCCGACCTTTTGCAGTGTGATACTCACCAGTCAATGGGGTCCACAGGTTCTCCTTCCCCGCCGAGTCCACAGTAGCATCCGTAGCCGTTGTACTCCTGGTAGGCATCGAAAAGAGTTTTGATCTGTGGATCCTCGTAGGCGATCATTTGCCCCAGGCTTATTGCGCTCGCCTTTACTGTACCGCAAAGACAGATCGGTAATATAAGCAGGGATGAAGTTAAAGCAGATTGATATGGAATCCAAAGGAGTCAAAGAGTCTGACAACCGTTCCCATTAAGAAAGATTCCTATTTCATTTCATTTCCAGGAATACATAACTTTTACAAATGCAACATAAAATACAAAATCTTTTATTTTTGATAAACACAATTTCAGTACAACGCAATAACGAAGAAGATACTGTGAATTAAACAATACTTAATGCATCACTTTTAAAAACCAAATTGCTGGAAATGGAGGAGACGTGCTATGCTGAAAAAAAAAACCCCAACAAGTAATACACGGTGTTTTTATCTTGACGAATAAATGTCACAAAAAAAAAGAAAAAGAAGAAACTACTACGCCATATATTACCTAACACATTTAACATGAGCCAACGTTGTTGTTGTTGTTTATTTTTGTACCCTCTAGTCCTAATTCAATGATCCGCAAAAGAATTTCAATAGATTCGGTGGTGCCAACTTTATTTTCGATGGCACCTCGGGACTAAAGATTTTAATCGTCAGATTAAGTGTCCATTGTCACCATTGGGCGGATACAGCGACAATACTCTATCCAACATGAACTCTCATTTCACGCAACAACTAGTAACGTTGCCCAGGGCTCCATTTCATAAAAGATGCATTAAAGGATACCAACTCTTGCTGGAATTGCAACTTCCCATCACCCATAGCAACAGCCAATCAGGAAGCTTGATTCTTGTCATTACCATGACAATTGCCATTCCAGCAAGAGTTGCTATCAAGTCAATTTTTTACGAAATGGTGCCCTGGTCTTTTTAATCACTTCAGCATGTTGAGTGTGCCAGGGTCTATTAGTGTATACCACGTGGAAACCCTGCGTGAAATGCACATCTCATCACAAGAACTGCGACTCCACGATAAATGTGCTCAAACTGTCGGGTAAACGCAATTCCTACTTACCCAATGAAAGACAGCACGCTGTAATAAGGAAGAATAGTAGACAACCCCCAACCTTTGCCATCTTGATGTTGGTGTAAATCTGCAGGAGAAAGAAGAAACAAACGGTGTAATGGCATACAAGTAAACGAGTTGATTAAGTCAATGCCAAATGAAAAAAAAAAAAGACCCCACAAAGAACAGGAACAGCCTCAATTTCAATATTTACTATATTACATCAACAGCAGCAGCAGAAGTAACAGCAAATTGGTGTTTCCTTTATTTTTCTAGCAGTGATGACAGACAAAGTAATACAATAATCTCTTAACGTTTTTTTTTTTTTCGCCTTGCTTTCAGTCAAAACTGCACCTATATTGTATATTTCTTCAGTGAAGAGACACATAAAACATATGCATGGTGTACACAAAGAGCCAGAAGACGTCTATAACACGCGTCTATGATTACGGAAATAAAGCATATACATCAGTGGATACTATTGTCTTGTAAGACGATATGACAATGATGGAAAACTCCCTTCTTCCCAAGGAGTGTATACCAGCACCAATAGTGCAAGAAGCACCTCTCTATATAGGTACTTACAAAAATTGTATATGGTTGTACTGGCTTTGTGGTTTAATACTTGTCATGTATAGAAGCGTACCTGTATATCTTTCTAAGCCAAAGATCTGAAACCAAACTAAATCTTCTCATTTTATTTGTACAAGTGCACTCCCCCACACATATAAAATAACGAGCAAAACAAAATAAAACAAAACAGATGTATTAGTCAGACTCAGTGAAATCACATCAAGCCTTAATATATTGTAAAACGGAATATAATTACATGCGGTTTTCTGACTCAAACTCATTATCTCTTTTGCTATGTTTCTGTACTCTAAAGATTGGGTGCCATAAGGAATGTACAGACACAGTGAATTCTTATATCAGTTCATTCATCAGTCGTTACAAAAAGATCAAAGCTGTGGTAAAAAAAGAAAACCTAGAAACTTTCATTTCTATTGAATAGAATACAATATATGAATTTAGAGCTCTTAAGCAGCAACATCAGCTTGATTCTGTCTTCAAACAGTCACTTAACCTATGACGTAGCAGCAAAAGTGACCCCTTCACGTCGATTTCTAACTATAAAGTACAAACTGTTACAAAGCATACGAAACACAGAAAACAAAACTATGAAGCCATTATCCGAAAATAAATCACAATATTGTTAAATGTTGAATAGAATTTTATGAACTCACAACAAATCTGCCCGACAAGTTTTACACTCCTACGGTGATGTGCAATAAGAATATCCTGCGTCGCTCGCTTTGCACCAATTAACCAGTCGAAAGCACTTTCAGCACGACCTTTATAATTTCACAATAGATCGAAATGTATGACATGATTTGCTGACGTAGTCAAGTCGTCACGTCTACCTCAAATGCAATGTTTTCGTTCCTCTGTCAAATTTCGAATGGTGTGTATCTTTCACAGATATTGCCACATAGCAGATATTAATGTAAAAATCGATTTTTTTTTTCCACACGCATGTAATATGTAACTAATTAAAGTTGACGCATGTGCAATATTCCGTTTGGGTTCAGATTGCTTTCGCAAAACATATTTATATTATTCAATTATGACCCAACGGAAATATTATTGCTGTAGACATTACTGGTTATTATTGCCATGCTGAATGTAATATTTGATTGTTCATGTTTGTTCGCAATTATAGGGAGTTTGGAGAAGCTGTGTTTTTGAAGACGTTCAATGTCATAATTATTATTACAGCCTGAAACAGTTATGTATGATAAGCTGCGACATGAATGAATTATTGCAAGGGGACAAATATTTACCAAATGACATTTTATAGGAATACATGAATCTAGCATCATCTTCATCTAATTTTGCGTCGTCACTTTAAAAGCGATTTTAATCGGAAGTTTACCTGCACACGAACATAAATGTATGAAAACTGTGAGAAATACAATGAAAAATTGGTAGATTTATCTATTACAATGAGGTTACTCTTAGTGATGCAATTCGATTCAATATTTGGGTAAAAAAAGTCAATAATTCACTTCACAATTACTTACATGGTGTACTGTTGAACCAGAGCGATTCGATTAGGATGTTAGCACTTTAGAATTATAAGTTTTGTTTTCTCATCTTGCTTTATAATAATTTCCCTATC
Organism: Diadema setosum; assembly: GCA_033980235.1. Taxonomy (NCBI): domain Eukaryota; kingdom Metazoa; phylum Echinodermata; class Echinoidea; order Diadematoida; family Diadematidae; genus Diadema; species Diadema setosum. Next base: position 15,798,730 of record CM067072.1, read on the forward strand.
ACATGTAATGCAAAGGCTGCTGGTGTTAAAATTGAATTTGTAAAGAGCCGAGAGATTTTCGTTCATTTCAGCTGTCTGCTTTCATGGCTTTTACAAAACTGTCATGTATGTGCAGATTATTGGAAGATGATAGATTGCAGATTATTTCTATGTGTGTAGGTCAATGTATGTACACTTGATATGTGTATGTATTGTATGTACGTAAGAAGGTAAAGGTACATTATAGGTCCAGTGCATTCAAACGTATAAGGGTAACAAAAAGCTGAAGAAAAACATTCGTTTGAGAAGATCAAAGGTTCTGCTTGAATGGTTTCTTACTCTAACACATTCCCTCGTTTCCCTGACAACGTCCGTGGGCTCGAAGGGAAGTAGATTTTGATGCTTTTAATGAGATTTGCAATGTTAAATAATGATTTTTTTATTATTTATTTTTTTTTACAAATGATATTTGTTTGTTTTGCAGCATTTACATGTATTGAGCTGTTGTCAGTGAGTCTGCTTCTGTGATTCGTGTGCAGTAGAATGGGACTGAGTTTTATATACCAACCCACAAAAACTAGATATGTAATGTACACACACAGAATATGAAGGTGTTAAATAATTCCAGTGTTACACCATCGCAGGTCATCTGCTAACTTAGATTACAACCAGTTGATGGAGTCATTGTCAAAAGGAATATTTTTCAGTACTTTATCTCAAAAATAAGAATAACAAGAATTGATCTCAAACATCCGCGATATTGGTGTGCATCACCGAATTCTTGTGGTAGATAAGGTGGTAGAGTTCGGTTGTGTGCCTACACACTAAATGTACAATCATGATGAACTCCAATCAGCGCACACGCACTTACATGTACAAGAATTAAACTGGTTTTAGGTGACGATTCCTTTATGTCTATAAGGCTTTTGACATCAGTAATTGTAGGCAACATAAAATTTCCTTTACATTGATGTGTGTGTACGTGTGCTGGAATTTGTGTATTCATATATTTACGATATTATTATGTTATTGTCCTAGTTAAACAACTTATTAACGCTGGCTATAATAAGTGAGATATTGACCATGTTGACCGGGGCAAGTTTTCCTTCGTAGATTTAAAGACAACACCTGTACCTGAAACCATAGCCCTGTTTACACACGTACTGTAAGTTATAAGATATTTCTTATCGATTCAGGATACCGGGTTTCCAATCCATTGGCCCTATTATACCCGAGTCAAATGTGTATGCGATAAGTGATATCTTTATCAAATCAACTACCATGTATCTTCTTGAACGAGAATGATTCAATTTAGGTCACTACATTGTACTTTATCATTAGGACCTACCATCGCTTTTGGATCATGCTGTTTAATTACCAGCCTGATCCGATTTACTTTCTTTGTTACGTGTTTACCAATGAGAAGTCGTCGCGAAATAGATTTGCTGACAAACCAGCGAATTACGATATCTTACCTGTGTGACTACCTTGACAGACCAAATTAGAACTTAAACCATGTCAGAGGAAGATTGAAGCAGAAAAAAATACAACACGAATGGTACAGCGGCGCCAATCAGTGTTACACTGTGCTCTTCATGTTGAATCCGCCATTTTGAGCGCTACTGTGATGTTGTGCTTTCACGACGCCATGACTCCTGCGTGTCGTGGATGTATGGTTGGGCGCCGGGCCGATATGTGTGTGTGTGGTGCGTGTGTGTGTAAGTGCGTATAAGTGTGTATGCGATTATGTCTGCATTGCATTATGGTATGAGCTTCGAGATACTGTGAATAGAAAACTGTAACGACGAAAGGTAGCGCCACTGAGAGCCGCATTTATGATGCTAACTCGGGTGTGAAAATGGAAGCCACACTATCACAAAAAAAGATGACTGTGCAAATAGCAACGCAAACTCACAAAGCTGCTCATGTAGAACCAATGTAGTTAGCATAACAACCGACTACTATACATGCATGAAGAGATTATCAATCTTTTCAAAACTTTCTCTTTTACTCAAGGAAACAATTTAATGTCTGATCGGGGTTGTTTTCCACTTTCCTTTTCGTCTTCATCATTGAGACAGATCACACACTCTGTTTACAGGACAGTCATAGCACTGGTTACATTCAATATTTGTTTCGCCGTTGAGCGTCTACAATACTGGTGGGAATTGATTTTGTTTAGTGGTAGCCGTAAAGAAACGGCAAAAGTCTCGCAATATTCTAATGTACATAAATAAAGACACATCAATTGATTTCTTCCAAGTGAATTTATTTTTGAAATAGAAAGGAGAAACAACATGGATATCCGGTTTTGTTCTGCATGGTCAACACTACACATAAGCTCACTCTGACAAGCCGTTAGTTAATCTGATCATGATCGCTGGAAAAAAGCGATTGATTATGATATTCACCATAATGTTTTTATGTGCAACGTACATCCTTATATTTCTTCTCTCGTTACTTTCATCGTACAAAACTTCAAGGTGCTGTTATAGCTGTCCCTCATTTGCACAATTATTATTCTTGGCCATAACCTGTTATCAGATGCCTCGGAGTACATTGTCTGCAGCATATTATTTTTTTGTACTCGATTACGAACGTGATCTGACAAATCTAGTTTTAATTTCATTCATGTATCTTATTTTTTTGGTGTTCATGGTTTTTGTTTGTGTGATTTCTTGGTATTTATTAAAGTTTAAATGCTTGCCGATTTTCATGAGGTAATTTAGGCCCTACATATAACTTGTAAATGTGTTCTATAATAAGAGGTTATTTTTTGATAATTACAACTCATGATAAGAATTCACCATGAACTATTAAGATCTTAAGAATTAAGGTTTCAAAAGATACGTGATTCTGTCAGATTAATGCACTGGATACACTCCAGCACAATGATCTGGCAAAAACTATACTTAACTCTGAGATACGCAGTTTTGCCAGATTATATCTGAATAGTGAACCATTATACTCAATGTTCAGAGTTAAATAAAAAATTCATCTTCATGGCATTTTGAAGTCAATTTTTAATCTGACATTTTTGAGTCAGATTGCACTGTTCAGGCCCTACCCTAAATATCTGTTTGTCTGTTTTTTAATAATTATAACTGTAACTGTAACTAATAATATGAGATAGAATGAAGAGTTTGAATTCAGAAACAGACAAACGTCATTTTTCAGAGTTTTGTATTCTAAGTAAGGTCAATTTTTTGATTGATTGAGGCCAATTTAGGCCATTTATTCGGCAAAATAAAACACAAATATAGTGGTGTTTACAATGACAGCCAGGCAGCCTTGAAAACATCTTGATGTGCGTGTACTAGGTGTTACAAAAACATTTCCCACCATTTCCCACTTTTGATCCTTAATAGTTCAAAAACTATATATCAGATAACAATTGAGCAATAGCTGAATAGTGTACAATTTTGTTGGAGGTAATTTAGAAATGATAGCATAAATCAGTTTCATTAAAATTCAAGATTTAGTTTTAGATTTAAATTTAGTTTCAGATTTTGCTCTTTTTTAACCCTCTGTACAAAATTTTAATTTTGCACAGGGGTCAATTATTGGTGTGTATGGGAGTGTGTGGTTAACACCCAGACAATGGTCCTGAACAATAACCAGAAATGGAACGCTCTATTACATAAATTCCACTGTCATAGCTGGTCATTATTCATCCTGAAATGTAGTGTATGCAAGCACATGAAAACTGTGCTTTTTCATGTGCATGCATTTTACCCTTTACCATGAATTCAGACTAGCATTGCCCAGGGCAAGTTATCATGAATTATCAATAAAGTTTACCATGAATTCAGACTAGCATTGCCCAGGGCAAGTTATCATGAATTATCAATAAAGCATTCAATGTGCTTTGGAGCAAGAATCCAGAAGCCTATAGTCAGCAGAGCTCTGAAAAGGTGATGTTCGTGGTATTCATGTCTATTATAAGCACACACTCACATACACATCATTGGTTTTTGTGGAAAGTTCAATTTTGTACAGAGGTTTCAAATTTGACCAAAATATTTAACTTAAATCAATCATGGATTTAACAAAAGTGATTCATGCTCTGATATTCAAATCCCCTCCAACTAAATTGTATACTATTCAGCTATTACTCACTATCAATGACAGTGTTATCTGATGTATAGTTTTCGAACTATTAAGGAGCAAAAGTGGGGAATTTTTTTGTAACACAGTATTAGGTTGCCTACACATGAAAATACTATATAAATACTGTAAAATGACAACATATATTACAAATAATTCTGTGTGAAGTCAAGTATAAACAAGACACCATCATACACTCACACACACAACACACATACACACATACACATACACACACACACTTTTTTGTTTTGTTTTATGATATTCTTTATTTGAGTTTAATTCAATATCAAATCCGTATTGACAATAATATTACCAACAACAAGAAAAAGCAGCTGTATTCTTCTTTCTTGTGCTGCGGAATCATTTTTCCAACATACAGTACAATATATTTGGGGGTTTTTTCCAACTCATACCATGTTCATATAAGAGAAATGACATGAAATTCTGCATAACTCTCAGAAAAAGCTATCTTGATTAACCTCATCAAGCCAATCCAAATGTGCCTTATTACACACACACACAGAAAGAAATTGTGCTGCTAAATCATTTTTTTAACATAAATTCCTTCTTTTTTTTTCGCAGAGCACATGCTATATATACAAAAATATATCAAATTAAGCACAACTCTTAAAAGGGAAAAATATCTTGATCAACTTGATCAGATTAATCAATATCCGCTTCATTACATAAATTCTCTTACACTCCCTTGAGAATACAGCATTTCCCAAAACGAGTCAAAAACAGAAAAAAGCATGCTTAAATTAACCAAACAAAACTCATTATTTTATTTAACCTATATCAACCTACCCCCTTGCAAAACAAAATAACGAAACACACACACACACACACACACACACACACACACACACACACACACACAGGCAGTATACATATGAATAGAAGACAGGATAGATAAAAAGAACATTGTCTATAAGTCATGGCTAGCTGTTAAAAAAAAAATGCTTCAGTAAGCACTTAAATCTAGAACGAATATTGTCCTGAAATTCAAAGCAGCACTTATTGAATTCCATTCGTTTACACCGGTGAACTAATAGAGTGGGATCGGACAGCCAAATGAGTAAAAAGGATATCGTTAATTACTTCGAGAACAAGTGGAAGACAATCATGTGAAAATGAGAGTTTGCCTGGAACATATTGTCAAATACAGAAGGGAGAATACCTCTGTGATATATAAAAATAAGGATATTCAATCTGACAAGTTCACGCAATGGCGAAATCTTCAATTTGATAAACAATGGTTGACTGGGGCTACAATATGGAACGTTACTTATTAAACGCATTGTTCGTTTTTGAAGAAGTACAAGCTTATTAATATGTGTTTTTCCCCATTTTTTCATTACAGTAATTTAAATATGGCAATTATAAGATATTATCAATGTTTTTCTCGGTATCTTTTTTTAATCAAAACAGACAAAAAGTAGATCTTCCAATGATACTGCACTCGTTACACAGCGAGAATAGTTTTTAACCTATCATTAAGATTATGTCATATATGTTTTAATTATTTTCTTTGTTTTTCCAATAGCTTCAATCACAAATATCTCTCTCAAGTTGATAAAAATGGATATGTCAGTTTCTGTGCGCAAACTTTTCATGTAAAATCATACATTATGTTTATAATCATATAATTATATATATATATATATATAATATATATAATACAATGTGTTATATTGTTCAATCTCGTTCATACCCCTGCAAACTGGTTGAATATAATTATGTTTTCCATGTAAAATCATGTATTATAATATGTGTATGATTATCATGAAGTAAATTCGTATTTATTCAAGCACGTTCATACTCCAAGAAACTGGTTGAACGTATGCCACCCTCGCATTAATTTTCATCCATCTTTGCATTCATCATTGATCGATGATCTGTTGCATGGCCCGCTATTCTTCGTTCAGTCAATCAAATAAAGTGTAAATTGATTTTCCAATATAGTTTAATTTCTTCTCTTCATTTATCTACATTTCCTTCCTCCAAAACGGGTCCAGACATTGCCAGATGGCTAATTTCTGAGATACATAATGTTGCGCAGGAATAAGGTTTGTCTGTAATGTAAACCATAGTAAACCATCATGCTAGCTTCGGAGGTGATAATTAAACTTTATGGAAACACATTGTCTCCTTACGGTCGTGTGTCTGCTTACTCTGACCATAAATGTCTCCCTAAAGCTGAGTGATAATGATAATATACCAATGTATCGCGCCTTTTCTATAGTAGACTCTTCAACAATTACAACAAAATGCAAGAAATTATCAATATATACAAAAGTAAAACAAAAGAGCGAATGAATCAAAACAAACAAACGATGGTTTTAAACTTGTCAGATCATTACCAGCAGAGTATGCAATGGAATTAAGTCAGAACTATGAAATAAAGAAATACATGTATAAATAATATAAAGTAGGCCTATAGTCATGCTAACATTATAAATGCTTACAAGGCGGGGGGGGGGGGTGGGGAGGAGACTGCAAACTTTATTGTAACTTACTCCCGATCTGCTGACCCGATCAGATTGTTTTTTGTTGATTTTTCCCCTCTGATACACTGTATACGATAACTAGAGAAGCACTCTGAGAGCGCAAACCTCCCCTAAGCAGGTTTTTCTACCACTTATCCAGCTTGCAATAATCACTGGTTATTATAGGGCTCACACCTGTAAATAAAATGGAATGTCCCTGACCGCTTCACAAAATCGTAACAAAGATACTAAAATACAGTAAATGAAGAAAAAAATAATAATTAAAAATCAATAATGCAGTTTGGCATAAAATTGAATAGCTGCAGATATCGAGTATGAATTCCTCTGCAAACTTCATTTTGGTTTGAAGATGAAAGTTTTTCTCATGGAATTTGAAGGGACTATATTTCACTGGGTGCATGTACAGAAAATAGGTGATTTTTGGAGTGAAAATAACTCGTAGTCTGGATTTGTGAACCCTAGACAGAGTTAGAGATGTAAGAAGAACCCCCTTGGAAATTTGATGGATGAAAGGTTTTATCTGACTTATCTGGGTTAGTGAAGATGAAACACCTCATTTCTCTCAGCTATTCTACATTATTTTTTGAATTTTGAATTTTAACACACGTCTCTATAATGGGGAAATTATTCACCCGTGTGAGCCCTAACGGCGAACGGCAGTGCCGCGAACGGCAGTGCCGTATACGGCACTGGCGAACGGCAAAGAAGGACGCCATCTTCGCCAGGAGTACCGCATGCAGCTGACGACTGCTGCACTGACGACCACGGTATAAATAGGTCAGTGTGGCAGAGTCGAGTGGCCTTTACTAAATGCACGCACGTGCAGATGTGTATAAGTATACAACCAGAAACATGGCAAGTAACCAAAGTCAAAGTAGTATTCTTAGGTACGAGGGCTGCAATTTCTTCCGACAACGGCTAGTCCTTTCAACACTGAGCGGGAAATCGGTATGCATCAGCAAGATCAGGCACAAAGATGATGATCCAGGACTAAAAGGTAAAGGAATATGACTAACATATCCAGAGTCTCAGAGACTCAACATTGTAACAGTCCCACGTATTTTGTCTCTTGTGAGGAGTCGTTGGCGTTGGTTCATATTTCTAGTTTTCTATGTACACCGTGATGTACACGGTACGATTAACAAAGAAATGGCATTGCCATTTTGTCATGATCGTAATGAGTGTTTTCCTGAGTGTGTAAACATTACTAGTAATTATCACCATAGTAAGATATTATGCTGAACTTGACTTTACCCGCTACCCGGAATGCAGTGAAACGCGTTCATAATTCAAAACACAGAGCCCAGAGCAGAGTAGATAGACGTAGACTAGACTAAAGCCAACCAATGCAATGGTCCAGGAAGGCAAGTCTGTGATTACCGTGAATAGAAGTGAAAGTTGAAGTGGGTGAAATTAGATAAAAATAAATTTATCGTAATTTGTATTGACCAGGCAATCAGGGAGGAAGTGTGTAAATGTGTCTAGGTCTAGGGGCCTATGCGGTATGCCATATCATTGGCCATAGGGGCATAGGCTATGTGTAGCCTATAGGGCAAGACATTTCTTATTTAGCTTGAAAGTGGTACACCAACATTTCGCATGCACTGCGCGATCAAGTTGATAGTAAACTACATTAGTGTATAATATGCTCCTTGCCTCTGCTTTGGCTGTGACAACTTTGGGGACCACATTCTCGGTCTACAGATTGGACTCTGCTCTATCTAGGAGTCTGGTTAATGTTGTGTCTTCTTTCCCACAATACAATATAGGTAGGCAGGCTGCAGGTACATACAGATAAACCTAGGTCTTCCACTCACACTCTTAGGCATTTGTGCATTGTGGGATAGCAATAGCATGAAGAGGTTATCTATCAGGCTTTGTTACAGTATATTACGTAAGTAAGCAAAAAAGAATTTTAAAAAAAGGATTACCGTAAAACAAGGAATGTTCGCATGCATTTATTTTCGTGAATTTCACGAGAGCCAAGATTTGCAAAATTAAAATGCATGTGAAAGTTCTTGTCTACACTATACACATTAAACATTAAGGGCAACCCACAAAAATTTCATGACACGAAAAAAGGCCGTCGGCTCCAATTCGTTAAAATTTCGTGCTGCAAAAATATTGTGTTTTACAGTATATGTCTGAACACATAGGCTACACAAATACATACCAGGTATGTGTGTAGGTATTATTGGTACTAACTATACACAGCCCAGTCGCCGCTGTACATACGTAGCGCGACAGGGCTGTGCCAACGAAGCTCCAAACACGAAGAGGGTCCAACGACCGCATGCGGTCGGATTGAATTTTGATACTTTAGATCATTTTTTTGTCACTTGAAACTCATCTGACGAACAAAATGATAATGAGACTTCATATCTATGCTATGAATATTGAAATTTAGATTAAATAACTTACCTGAAATGATGGTTATATGCAGCATGTGTGAACGGTTCACGAACGGTACATCGTCTTTCACGCCAGGCCATGTCCAATATCCGGAGGTCACATGATCTGAAAAGCCCTTTCAAAAGGTCGCGCTGTCGACCGTGCTGCTACACTCAAGCAGCGCACGTACGCAAAAGATATCTCCGCAGCAGATGACGTTGGGCAGTACATGTGTACTCAATACGATATAGGTTCTGGAATACGTTCTCAAGCGTACAAGTGCACCTCTCTTCTTCCTCGTCCTTTTCCAATACATTGTAAATACTTATCAAGAGCATTTTTTCCAATAGATATGGATATTGATACGTGCATTTGCAAAATAGCGACAGAGATTTTTGGCCCAAGTTTTGGAGCACTTCCGGTCGCGCATGCGCATAATTTGCAGAGGTCAAGGCGCCATCTTTAATTCTGCAACGATGAACCCCGTCGGTCAGGGAATCCGCCAGAAAGTGTCATTTTTTTTCTCCCACGGACTCATCGTGATGGCTCTCAATGGATTTACGAACATTCTGTAATACAAGCATTCACTTAAGGTGAGTAATGTAGGGTAACGTGTGCATTGTTTACAAGAAACGTAAAAATTTTCACAAGTTTTGGAGTTGTGTTGTGGTTCCCCACTGTGAAGGTGCCTGCTCGTAGGTCAGACGCTGTTTCGCGTAGCGTATTAACAGCGTCTGGTCGGGCTATATTGGTACGGGCCTATGATGTAATACCTAACAACTCATCGAATGGCGAACAGGACGACAGGACTGGGGGTACCACCAACAGGAAGGGTAGACGACCGTATGACACTTAGAGTAGTGTAGAAAGCACCAGGGCACCAGTAGAGGTGAACAGTGTCCTTGTAGGATGTATTGCACTTCCCGAAATGATAAGAACGAATATGGACTAACTCCGAATGCACTTAGGGTGTCCGAAGACGACAGTGTCCCATAGAAGTATTATGTACAAAATATCCAGCAGCAGCGTGGAATATCCTCCGGGTGCCGCGGCTAGCACAAGCGAGGGTAGAGTCCACCGCTGGGGGGCTGGATAGATGAAACTGCGAGGTCCCTGGTAGAGCCTGCACACCACGAACAGTACGCTAGCAGGACCGATGCAGTGCAATGTAGAGCGCAGGTAGATCGCGTTGAATGAAGCGATGTAACGAAGCGCTGATTGCGTTGAATGTCAAAGCGATGTAAAAATCCCCAGGTTGGAGTGTAGAGTATGAAGAAAGGGCGAATCGCGGTATAAAATGTAGCGAAAGTCGCGAAGTATAAAATCCGGGAAAGTGTGATGTGCATCACCTTGCATTTGTTTCAAAACCTTTTGTACTCAGTTCGATGTGATCAAATCTTGCTTTATTTCCCTATTTTGAATTGATATCAGATTTTGAAGCAAGCTTCATTCGACTGCTGGACAAGATCACAAATGGATCATACATTGAAGTGAATGAGACTGGTAAGACATGGGTTTCCTTTTAAAATGTAGAAATATCAATGATTTCTGTAGAACTGATTTTAAAATGGCAGATCAAGCCAGCTTGCCCTCATACATTCGTCTGGACTTGTGTGATTAAAGATAAGCTGTATTAAAATATTATTTTATAGTTTTATATTTCTTAAGTTTTAAAGAATTACTGATATGTTGTTCAATGAAGCATGATGTTTTCAAGATTTCTTTCTGCTTGTCTACTGGAATTTATTGTTGAACTATGATAGAATGTATTGTTTGTCAACCATATCATGATCTTGAGAATTATGACTATGATATCATGGATGAAGACTTGGTTATTTTAGAGATATGAATGGACCTGGTTCATGTAACAGAAACACTTTTGCTTTTCATAGTTGTCATGTAAACTCTGTATTCTGCGCTTGTCACAACCAGGTACCCAGGTGCGTTACCAGCCTGGCCTTCTGCTGGGTGGCAGTGTGGAACATGACTGCAACGTCCAGAGAGCCATTGGCTACTATCTGGAAGCTCTCATCTGCCTCGCACCATTCGTCAAGAAGGCAATCAAGGCTGTGCTGCGGGGTGTAACCAATGACCAGGTGGATCCATCAGTGAGTCATATACTGTAAATGGCAATATTTTCGCACTGAGGAACCCGAAAATATATTCGTGGGTTGTGGAATTTGTGATTTGCAAATGCTTAATTTGGATCCAATTCACAGAATAGACAGATTTTGATTTGACGTTTCCCTGTATGAAAATTGATGTGCTGCTTGATCCATTCAGATGTATGGCCTGCACAGGAATTACGGCATATGCACATGTGTTCAAACTTAATGAATACTTCTCATAGTCCTATGGAGCACATGCATGCACGCACACACACACACACACACACACACACACACACACACACACACACACACACTTGTACCAGATACGCACTACTGACAAGGCTCGTGATTCAACTCAAAATTCAAAATGGGCAGAGAAACTCACAAAGATGTTTTTCACAGGTCGTAGAATTTGCACAACCCAAAAGCAGGGTGAAAGAATAATGTACTGCAAATATTTTTGCCTTTACTGTATTGTTTTTTCTTTCTTTTTACTGAAGCGAGTTTTTTTTTTTTTTTACACGTGATATTATGAAATTGTATGTAAAGGGTGCAGTTCACATCTCACCTTCACGAAAAGTCCCACCATTGCCATCTGTTAATCTTGTTTGCTTCTTCCATCTATCAGGTTGATGTCATCAAGTCAGTCACATTCCCTCTTCTGAGAAGATTTGGCATTGATGAGGGGCTAGAACTCAAGGTTAGTGACTTGATAGTTGTAGTTCTATGTGTATTTTACTTACAGAATGCATTGTTATTGACCATCGAATGTACTGATAAACTCTTGATCATGAGATGCCATGTGTACCGGTAATTACCAACAGTTTCACACTTTGACTGCCAATGCTTGTATTTTGTGAGCAAACTTCCTCTATAACACTGTATGAATATATTTTTGATTGCCATTAAAGTGGCAGTAGGTCTAGGTAGGTAGGTATCTTCTAGGTGTGATCAAACATTTTGGTGTGTTCAATAATATTTTAAAGATACTTCAGTCCAGACCAGGTGATATCCCTGTCTTACCTTATGTAAAATTTTCCATAATATATAAAATACAATCTGATCTGTTCCACTTGCTCATGCATATTATTGGATAACTGGGTATTTGTCTGTCTGTCTGTTTTATTGATCTCATTCTTGTGACAGTATTCCCTCACACAGATACGGAACATGCAAATAACTTGGGAGAAAATTTTGGCCAAAAAATTGGTCATCTCATGTACAAGTATTGAGGTAGATTCTGCAATACGTAGATGTGATATGAAATCCTCAAGTTTATATTGCTCTGTGGACATTACATGCTTCTCAATTTTCCTCCTCCCTCCCCCCCCCCCCCCCCCCCCAACACCAGATCAACAGGAGAGGGGCTCCCCCACATGGCGGTGGAGAGGTAGTCTTCCGCTGTCCAGTCAAGAGGAATTTGCGACCTTTACAACTCACCAAGCCGGGGAAGGTGAAGAGGATACGAGGTGTAGCGTATCCTTTTTGGCAGAATATTCCAAAGTTAGGGCTCGTTATACAATGGGCTGCATTCATATTCATCAATTAAATTCTCCGCATACATTGCAAAAATTCTACATCGGATTTTCTCTCATATTCAGGTTCTTTGCTTCAAACAAAGTCACTTAAAGCTGATGATCTTTATAGGGATGTTTTGTTTGTATTTACTTTTCATAGTGCATGGATTCACCAGGGTAGATTCTTGTATTGTTAAGACCAAGACAGAAACATATCTTCAGTGCTGACGTTTTCTGAGGTAATGATTAAGACTATGACTATTTCATTTCATTTCATGTCATTTTATTTATTGTCCATAAAATGGAAAGTCTTCATGAATCAAGTGGCATACATAATTACACATACATAGAGCACACATCCCTAAACAAAACACAAGAGATCCCAAAACGACACACATTTCATTAATTCATTATATGAATAACACAGAAATCTTTAGACCTAATGACTAAAAACTACATCCACAACATAAAATATTGCACCTCTGTATTCTAAAACCCACATACATAAACCTAAATAAATGAAAAACAATTATACCCAACTATCTATGTACCTTTATACCTGTATGGTTTCCCTGTGTTTTTCTTGTTGTTTTCTCTTTGTATTTGCCTTTGTTTTAGCCTGAAGAAGGTGTACAGTAACACTAATGAATATAGTACATATATTTTGTAATTTGCTGGTTGGAAATGTACTCTCCTTGATTCAGACTGATAGTTATGCCATGAGGGTGTCGCCAGCCACGCCTAATAGAATTGTTGACGCGGCGAGGAGTATTCTCAATCAGTTCCTCCCCGACATCTACATCTACACAGACCACATGAAGGGACCACAGTCAGGAAAGTAAGTGTAATGAGTAGTAGTGTTCTTCACACCTACTACTGAATGGGGAGGGCACTTCTGGAATTAAGTGTTGGTGTACCAAATTTTATTTTTTCAAACTTTGATTTTAATAAGAAATAACTCATTATTATAACTCATTATCTTGGCAAATCATGTCAGCCAGACCAGCTTTTTGTAGAGCTTTCTGATATTTTGCAACCAAATTCGAGTTGGTGAAAGGTGAATTTTGAGCTCTCATGAGTGCTATGTTTAAGCTTTAATCTTCTTGGAGCCACCATCTCAATTGTCATTGATATTATTAGATATCAGGTCATAGTGGTTGTGAAAGAGTTAATGTAATTAGTATTTTGATTTCCCAAATGAATGTTGAAGTTGTTGTTTTTTTCAGCATACCTCTTTGTATCATCATATTAAAGGGATAGTATAGTTTTGGTTGAGACCTAATTTCAGGTTTCTAACATTTTTTGGTGAGATAATGAGAAACCTGTCATGAAATATGAAAGGGCATGTAATTCCATGAGGAATCCAATGTTTATTTGATAAAAATTGGTTTTCAAATGGCTGAGATATCCAAAACAGAGCGATTCTAATAAAGTGTGGGACCCACCTTTTATTACGACTGCTCTGTTTTACTCTGTCTTTTGGATGTTTCAGTCATTCCAAACCCGATTTTCATCAATAAATAAAAGAGTGTCTTTTAAAATGGTATGCTCTTTACTATTTCATAAGTGTTTTCTTGGTATCTCGCAAAAAAGTTAAAAGCCCAATTCTCATCTCCACCAATACTGCAACTTCCCTTTAACCCTATTCCAACTTGGGGGGGGGGGGGGGGGGGGGGTCAATTTGACCCCCCCCCCCCCCCGATGTTTCACGCCACGATTCTGCAACGCGCAATGATTTTGCTGTGTCGTTTCATGACTTTTTTCATTGAAGTCTCCCGCATATTTTGAGACCAAATTTGCGACATCTGGGTACACTGTTCTTAACTGATATCGTGTGCAAATCCGATGCAAATAGTGTTTTTTTGTTAAATTGACATAAATTAGATTATTTCAACTTTTAACCATAGAAATTAATCAATTCTAATGTAGATAAGTTTGAAATGTGCCGGCAACAAATTTTGGCCAAAAAACAATAGAAAACAGAAGAAATTGATTTTGATTTTGCTATTGTTTTTTAAAGAAAATTGTTTGATGAGTCTTGAGCAACTCTGACACAAAAATTTTGGGATCCTTCAGTCATTTTAATGGAGTTATAGGTGAAAATATGATTTCATGCGTAAATATGCATAATTAATTTACTAAAAATAGAAAGCCAATATTTTTCTATTATATGACCATGCAATCTTGTATTTGACATCCGGCTCTATCTTCAGGCAAAATTTTGCGTGCGGCCAAGATCTGAAGGGGGGTCCCCCCCCCGTAAAAAGTTGGTCTCAAATAGCCCAGTTAAAATAGGGTTAAGTTGTGTCTGGAATTCTCATATCAAATTCTCTTGTACTCTACTTTGCTCTCCTTTGCCACTATGCCAGGTCACCAGGGTTTGGTTTATCACTGGTTGCGGAGACCACAGAAGGAAACTTCATTTCAGTGGAGTCTGCATCAAACAGGGCTGGGGAGGAGCCCAGTATACCAGAGGACCTGGGGAAACAAACCGCCATGTTGCTCATGGAAGAGATATTCAGGGTGAGGTTCAGATGCCATGGAAAGCTTTGGATGTGCATAGGTGGTATACAAAAATTTGGATATTCATTGATGGGATGGAGATATATTGATGTGCATTTGCACTTTGTTTGACAAGCCATGGTAAGTATTAGTCCCAGGAATAATATCCTCAATTTGTGGAGAATTGACCAGGTAGACATAATGACCTCAGTCTTCAGCCTTCTTTCCTCAAAATGATCATATATTGGAAGCCTTCAAAATGAAATGGTTTAAAAAAAAATGAAATGGACAAGATTTTAGCTTTGGTAACAGGAACAAAGACAAGATGTAGCTTTATAAACAAGAACAATGGCAGTGATAACACAAATAATATAATTTTGATGAAGGGATTTTTTCGCACAAAGGAAATGGGGTATGGTGATAAAGTGTATGATAAATGTGAAGTTCTTGACATGCCACTGATGGATTTAGCTCTGTGGTATGGGTTTTTTGTAATACTTTAATCACATACATTTGAAAAACGTGTATTTCGGGGGGGGGGGGGGGGGAGGGGGTGGGGGTGGATGGTTTTCTGAATGTGATCGGATCAGTTACATGATAATGTCAATATGGCCCTCTATGAATAGAGATAAATTTTGAAGCTCATGTAGTATTCATTTATGAAGATTTTCCCCTTCATCTTTTGTTTTCCATCTCCCAGGGAGGTTGTGTTGACTCAAGACACCAGTCTCTAGCACTTCTCCTCATGGCACTTGGTCAGGGAGATGTCTCAAAGATTACTACAGGACCACTCTCTCCTTACACGTGAGTAAAAAATAGTTCCTCCTTCTTTTATTAATACCTTCATAGTGGCCTGTTCAGTGAAATGTAGATACAGGGCACTCCAGTTACATCGAACACAGATATAATGAAATTATGACAATGAAGTGAAAATTCAGGTCCCAAAATTATTATCATTAAAGTCTATGGTGCAAAATTTCCTCTGGTTGTAACAAGATTTGGATATAATGAAAGAAATTGCTGGACCCAAGGACTTCATTTTAACAAGAGTTGCCTATGCAGGTGTAGATGTTATAAATAGATATATAGATGGATGAATGAATGAATAGTACAGGTGGATAGGTAGGTGGATAAACAGAAAAGATATGCAGTATGCACAAAAAGTATTCCACAAAGTATGTTACAACTTTTATCAACACTCTTTTCTGTGTATCTGCTTTGATTGTGTAAAGTCAACAAATAAAAGTAGTAAAGAAAACAAGGCCTAATTTTGACCAAAACTCATTATCGTGTACCGCAATGGATGAAAAATGTGTGCATGCAGGTTTCATATATGTCGGGATCAGAGGTAATATTTTTGTCTGATATTAAATTTGCAAATATATGGCTCATACAGTATGTCCCCCAAAAAATTACAATCGGATTTCTGCATTGATAACACCCAATATGATTAAGTCTTCTAAATGTTACTTCTTTAAATATAACATCTCAGCTCTATTTTGCAGAAAACCCCATTCAGTTTGGTTAAGCGGTCACAGAGAAATGTGGATTGTTGTAAAGCATGTCATGAGTCTTGATTCTTCCAAGTTTAGCACATGGATGCTCTTGGAACTGCATATTAATGTGTAAACACAATAGACAGAACTTGGAAGGAAGGGATTCCTGACATGCTCTACTAAAATCCTCATTTCTCTTTGACCACTGAAGCAAATTGAATGGGGTTTTGAGTAAGATGTGGGCAATGCGTTGTAGTTTCATACCCTGAAATTGTGTTTGGATTGATTCACCATCGTTGCGGAGGGTACCATTGTAATTTTTTTGGGACATACGGTACAGTATTATTGACTTCACCACACCAACAGGATCCAGTTTCTGAGACACCTGAGGGACTTCCTCCAAGTCATGTTCAAGATGGAAGTCATCCCTGCCGACGCGGAGGGAGACGGCGAGATGAGGACGGGCGGAGACAAGGTCCTCCTCACCTGTGTGGGGTCTGGCTTCACCAACCTCAGCAAGACCATCATGTAGGTCCTCCAGCGATGCTCTGGAGGGGAGGGAAGACCACCCAAGGAGGGGGATGGAAGACAACTGGAAGAGAGCACTGGAAGACCAGTGGAGGAGGGGGATGGGAGACTGATGGAATGGGGGATGGGAGACCAGTGGAATAGAGAGATGGGAGATAACTGGAGGAGAGGAATAGAACACCACCAGAGGAAGGTAACACTTTCCTGAAGGAGCAGAGTGGAGTCTGCAAGGTTTTCCCATGCAAAGAGAGATCATGGCATTGCAATCCATTTGAGATGACTTGCTTGTGGCTGCTGTATGGCAGCGTGTGAGTTCTCAGTAATGTCAGCGGCTGACAGCAGACATAGAATTTTTTTGACGAAGGACAGAAGTCTTTGTATTTGTGCAAAGTGAAAAAGAGGGTCATGAAATTGAGGTTTAGGAATGCAATACTTTGAAACTGAACCTCAAGAGGAAACCTCCTCTACCCAACCCACATTCCCTCAAAAACATAACATGCAATATAAAGAAAAAAACAAAACAAAACAGGATAAAGGAAAACATCTGGACTTTTGCCCCTGAACTCTTTAAAAGTACACGTGTAGCCACAATTGAAGAGATATGTTGAATCCTTATGGAGATCAATAATTCAGTTTCAAGGAGATGATCATGAAAGGAGTATGAAGGATGTGGAGGAGAAAAGAATTGCAAATGGATTGAAAATCAAGACCACATACATGTAGAAGGTACTTTAGCAAAGGCCAACAGAGACTGTTTTACTCATGACTTGTCAGATGGTCATTGATGCCAGTCCACTCAGAGTCACAGTGTACCATTTACCAGGGCAAACACAAATTATGTATCTTTAAGACGGAATCAAAGCCCAGCATATTAAGTCTGATGAGATGGTGGAAAGAAGCCAATAGCAAATTTGAAGGACTAGATATTTATACAAACCCAATTTCTTTTCTTTTTTTTTTTGAAACTGAAGTATCCCGTGTTTGGTTTAAGATTTACCATTGTGATAGCTTGAGGTAATTGCAAAGACCATAGCTAATAATGGCCAATCGGCAGTTGTGATTTATATGATGTAATTTACAAATAAAAACTGTCAAAATATGGAAGCTGTGTAAAGCGGTTCACAACCTTTGGATGGTGAAGTGTATATGCCATGCATGTGGCTGTAGCTACTGTACTTTCCAAGTCTGAAAGAAACTTGATGACATACATTCTGTAGGATTAGAACAAACTCCCTGGACTTCACAGGGAATAAGCCATTTTGGAGTTATAGCTCATGGCACATTGGCACGAATGACCTTTCTTTTTCTCAGTTGGTTAGGGGCACTTCATTCGTTTTCAGAGTGACATAATGCATAAGCTTTACGTAACAATTTATGGGATTCATCAATCCTGTTCAAAGAATGAACTTGTGTTGCGACCAGATGACCAGAATGATCATCAATTAATACCTGTGAAAGCATCCATTTAATTATTTGGCATTGAATGTACAGTGGAAACTCGATATAACGAGATGGTCGGGACCGAGTCATTTTCCTCGTTATAGCCGATATCTCGTTATATCAGTAGGCATAAAAGAAGGCATAAAATAAAGACATTAATTTGCACATGTGGGACTACCCATCATATTTCAATCAATACTGATAACTTGATATTGTGTGTGAGAGAATTACTCACCTTTATGGGTAAGAAGATGTTTTTCGACAAGGAAATCCAATATCAAGAATGTGTTTCTTATTAATTGTAGATGTTTGAATTTGTAAATTTATATAGCTTGCGATTGTATCAAGATCGTCACCTGTGGATTGGTATGTGGTTATCGTATGGGTGCGTGTTGTGTGGAAAGCTTGAATAATGGTCTGCACGCAGCTGTGTGTGTATGTGACACATACTGTATGTACATTATGACTGCGTGTGTGTGAAGACGGGGAATTCCTTAAGTAGAAGGCCAATCACAGCATCAGATTGCCTCACACCTGCTAAACATAATGATGATGTCGTGTATACATATGGCCGTCTCACCACATTTTCTGCATGTGTCAGTGTGCGTGCACACACACACTTCACACGTACAACATGCAGTGCTAGCTGGAGTGCACTGAAGAAAATGATTACATGTATGTGTGTACAAGACAGTTTTTGGCGCATCAAGCTTTACAATCTCGGAAGATGATAGCACAGGCGAAGTAAAGCTTTACCGAAGGCATTTTGCTTTACCTCGCTATAGCAGGTTTGATTTACTATGTTTTTCTTTGTTTGGAAGTCACAAAATTTATCTCGTTATAGCAGTTATTTCGTTATAGCCGATCTCGCTATAAGAGTAGCATTTTACGTAGACTTGTGTGGAAGGAAATTTGGGACCGAGAAAATTTCCTCGTTATAACCGATATCTCGTTATAGCAGTGTTCGTTATACCGAGTTTCCCCTGTATTAGCACTCTTTTTCTATTGATATTGCCAAATACCACTTCTGCTGTCAGGTGGATGTGCTGGCAAGCAACATTTGTGAGGATTACAGGAATAATCATTACATCACAGATGCTTATCCCAGTGAATTTAAAAACCCACATGCTTGCTGGTATGAATGACCTTTTTTCTGCTCATGCGTAAAGTGGAACTGTGAACTCGCTTATTACCTTGGCATGCAAACTTCAGAAATGAGATGATGTGACTTCTTTGAGGTATGTAACTATCTTCATGTGCTACAGACATGAGAGGCAGTGACCCATACGACAATGAACCTAAAAACAGGAGAAGTGGGACAAGTTCTAGGCACAGGGAAACTGTTCTTGATCACTTGGACAACGCCTCATGTCAACGATGTAAGAAGTCGGCGTGTATGCACTACATTTGTAAGAAATATATATTTATTATGAAACATAAGTTAGTGTCAAATTGTTTTTCTTCCTGTTTCAGCAAGTGTACATGTACATTTCCTATTTCTGGCTGAGAATACTTTCAACTGCTTTTTAAAAACAAAAAACTGTGTTTCCTTTTAAAGGAATAGTACAGTTTTGGTGGAGATGAGAATTGGGTTTTTAACTTTTTGCAAGATACCAAGAAAACACTTATACTACAGAACATACCATTTTAAGAGGAATTCAAAGTTTATTTGACGAAAATCGGGTTTGGAATGACTAAAAAGTCAAAAAACAAAGTAAAACAAAGCGATCATAATAAAATGTGGGTCCCACACTTCATTAAAATCGCTCTTTTTTGATATCTTAGCCATTTCAAAACCAATTTTCATCAAATAAACACTGAATTCCTCATAGAATTACATGCTCTTTCACATTTTATAAGAGGTTTCTCATTATCTCACCAAAAAATGTTAGAAACCTGAAATTTGGTCTAAACCATAACTGTAGAATCCCTTTAACTGCCTGATATATATAATTTTATATGTATGTGTGTGTTCATTTTGCCTTTTCAATAGTATTTTTATGTAAAATCCATAGAATACTCCAGTGGAAAAAAAAAAAAAAAATCTTGACACTTTGTGTGAGAGGAAATAAAAATCACAAAGGAACAAAGAAGAAAAGAAATGACCATCAAAAATGTGTGTCAGCACTTTCACCAAACACAATGTACCTACTTATGGCACATAGAAGGGACTGCATACTTTGTTCAACTGTTTTGTTTTGTTTTGCTCGTTTGTTTGTTTGTTGTTGTTGTTGTTTTGTTTTGTTTTTTGGGGGGGTCAAATGACTGGACTTGCATTTTTAAGACTAGAAATCTAGAGACTGGGAGAGAAAAAGAATGACATAATTCAAGTGAAAGTGTTTCTACTTCACCATAGTTTTTTATTAGTATAATAGTAATGGGATGATAGACTATGGACATATACAGACATGAGTGTATACATTATACAGACGATAAACTAGTGTCATCAGAATTGTATTACATTCCTCCATTCCCCGTCTTTTCTAACCAACGAAAAAGTGACAAAATATTTTGCAAATGCATACATGTATACACACTAACGGGTGGCAGCTTGTGATTGGAACACCAATTCCTATGCACAACAAACAAAAAACGTGAAAGTTGGGTTATTCTTTCTCAAAATAATGCTAGTGTAACATTGGTTTGTGTGCAAACGTGAGAGCTGTACCATCAAGTAAAGTTGGAGCACTTTAAATGAACAATGATACATCTTTGCCTAACTCAAAATATGAAATCACAGAGCAAGTGGAGAGAAGCAGATGGCTAAGCAAAGAACATAAAATAGATCATGCAAACACTGAATCTACAGTGATTACAATTCTTGTTTTCCTTTGATTATATCAGTTTTGATCTTTGCTTCTTGCGTATGCCATATACACTATGATACAAATGCACCAAATAAATATCAGAGGCCATACGCACAGATATTTCAGGAGTGCATTGCGAGCATGAACTATGTCGATTATCCTACTATCGGAGTTTGGGGTGATCATAGAATTGCGAGACGTAGTCTGGAATATAGAATTGCAATGCGCAAAGTGTGAAGGGACTGTAAAGAAGAGATATCTAATGGTAATATCAGTAAACTCTTATTACATCATTGAAATTTTACATATTTGAATACTTCTACTTGGGAGACTACTTATGGTGTTGGCAAAAATCATAAATGTGAACTCGGATTTGAAAGGTTATGCTCCGACACAATTTGTGGCAAAGGATGGGGTATCACATAGTAATCTAGAAATTCTCTTTGAATAAAAAAGGTGCATTCCAACTATACCATATAAATTATACATAGTGATACTGTCAAGTACTACAGCAAACAATGTCCCAAGAGGGTGCACAATAATCTGCATATGGGAGGGTTTTTTTTAATAATTTTTTTTTTTTTTTTTCGTTCAACGTTGCTGATATTGTGTTTATACATTCAAGCTGAATGCTTTTGTTATGTGAAATCATAGAAATCAAGTAAAGATTGTTGAAAAACAAAAACAAAAAAGTTATGCTTGGGAGCATCTCAAATGGTGAGACTCTTTGCAAGTGCTTGGGAAAAATCAGTTACCGACTTTCACAAGCTTCACCAATTTCTGCCTGAGAAGGCCTGAAGATGGCACTTTGAAAACCATGAATATCAAATGTAGACCAAAACTGCCAACATGTGAAGTGCTTCGAAATAAGAGTGTGTTCCTCTCCATTTTTTCTCTAGCTGAGTGTACATAAATCTCATCCTGAAGTCTTCCTGTTTACTCTGAGCTACGATAGTGTCTATTCCTTCTTGTACAATGTCATCAAGCCTCACATGTTGCCTGAAGCTTTGTAGCACAAGACAAGTTCTTGCAGTACCATGAACCCATTTTTAAGGAATGCAGAAATGCAGGAAAAACACTATTTCTCAACAAGATTTTGTTGCAATTAGCACAACTTGGCATACACGTCTGACGACCTTGAGATAGCAGAGTTCAGCTATGGAAAGAAGGAAGGTATAAAGGACAGATTTTATCATTACTATTATTGCTCCTAATTCATATTTCCAAGTAGAGAGTATAATGACATAGGAATAAGCAAAGCTGTGGTATGTGCCAGGTCAAACACGGGTTTATGATTTCGTTTGTTGTCGTTGATGTTGTTGTTTTTGTAAGAACATCGGCTTGGCCTGATTAGGATGAACTATCAAAGACCATTAAAGGAGTGAGGAAATACAGAGTGGTACACCAAGGAACATTTAGGCTAGAAGCAACATTGTACATGTATTGACTGGCGTTTGAGATGAACTTCGGTATCCTATCGTTACAAGCAAAAGAATGGGAGGGTTTTGTTTTTGTTTTACACAAAATAGATAACCTACATTATTGTATACACTGCAACAATAGGAATAGAATGCATCAGACTTGTCTGCTCTGTCACATACACACACGATGTGTATTGTCTATAAAACAATTAGTGAACATAAACATAAATCAAATTTGGCTTAATAACACATACTCGGGGCAACATACTCTATTGATGACACTCTTACAATGACATAGGTTTCATCTCCATAATGTTGCTCTTTAGTCCCATAGTTTTCCCAAAACATTTACAATAATGCAAATTGTGTAAAAACAAACCAACACTAGCAAATACTGTATAAATACCTGCGATCACATATACATTACTAATACATTGCACTTTGTGTTTCCTAAAAATACATCTCGCGCTAAAAATCTCACATTTACAAAATACAGTTCTCTTCTCCAGTGGAAGCATGAATGTACGTAATAGAGTTTGGGGACTGTTGGGATTAATCATGGGCTAAGAACTTTGCTGAAATATTTGTTATATTGCAAATTTAGACCTGTTCATTTACTGTGTCAGCCATTAGACAGCCCAATTCCTCTTTTCTATGAGTAAGAATACCACTCACTGTACAAGGGTAATTTAATTTGCATTAAAAATTTTCTTCTACATTGCAGGAAAATTTGGGCGTCACTGTCTAGTTTTTCAAGACTCGGTTGGAGAGATTGGTAAACGTGTCAAAATATACACAGAACAAACGGTATTTACTGTACTTTTTAAATAATCCTATGGCTAAAACCAGCACCACATATTATACATATTGTATGCAGAGTTGTTGGAGTAACAATAAAACAACAACAACACACAACAAAGTGAAAAGGTCAAATGATCTACCAGTCATTGAAACATAGAAATGTACACCTGATTACCTGCAACAGGTATTTGACAAAACATGAGAAAAATTTCACATAGGGAGAGCAAAGTCTCTTTACTTTGCAAGGTCTAACTATTAGTTTGGGAGTCAAACCACACAATGATATAACATACCATCTCGGAAGACAAGTGCATATGCCTCCAGCATAGTTTGGCCTGGCCTATAGACCTGTTGAGGACGGGCTAATTCTGCGACAACACGCATTTCCACACAGACACCTGCCCAAGTACACTCGGAACTCATCTTCAACGGGTTAACATATGTCTGTGAAACTATCGTGACACTAGAAGACAAAAATCAGCTTGAAATCTCAATGTCGATGCATATGTCTGGTCCACATTTAACTGAATGACAGAAAAGTTGGCACTGTGTATGACAAATCTAGCTTAAGTGTAGAGTGAGATTTTTCTGTAGAATGGCAAGTTTGATGTTGTACCAATTGATAACAGACCTAAAATACTTCCAGGTCTTGGAACTTCTGGTACTGAGGACCCTTGCAAGACAGTCTTTCCTTCAAAGAAATGAATGTATCTGTCTCAAAATCATAACACAAGCTGAAGAAAAAAAAATCATGAAAATAAGAAGCATCTATAAAGAGATTGAGACAAAAATCAATATGTGTGAAAGCTGATATTTTGTGCAAACAATGTGAAAAAATGTGTGAATTCTGTTTTTAAAGATAATTTGTGACAGAAATAGAATGAATGGCTTGTTTTCGAATTTGAACCAAACATGGCCTTGTCGTAAGTTTTAGTCTTGTATTCACAGTTTTTCCACAGAGGAAGTCTCTCTGAACTGGATGAATAACATTAGTACTTCTGTATTGGCTAGTGAAATAGAGGGCTGGTTTGGAGTATAAGTTGAATTATTGCTCTTCCTGAAGTGAAATTCCATGGCAAAATCACATCTTTTCTCCGAAATGTCCCACAACTCTGGAAAAATATATGATACATTCATATATCTCATCTTTTTAAACTTTCAATTGTCAATGAGCCAGCCATTGCTATACATGTTCGAGTTGATCAGTCATCGTTTCATTTTTTTTCACATACATTCTTTATCAATATGACAAAGATGTGATTGTTTTCTTCCACCTTCAGTTATAAATAAGCACAATTTGGCATATTCTCAGAGTGATAAAAAAAAAGAACAAATAAACACTGTCAATGGAAGAACAAGAAAATGTGCCCTGTTGATGGTGGTACAAAGTGTTCATATAATGTGAGCGTGCAGTAATGTATGGCACATTTAGCTGAGAAAGAAAAAAAGACCAACAACACACAAGTAAGTTCAGTGAAATAACATGACACAGGAACTTTCACTAGCTCATGGGCACTCACTGCGTTCACACCTGGAAGAACTTACAAGATTACTCACTGGGAAGCCGCAGATTCTCGTTGGGACAGACAAAATCAAATTCCCTCGATTGCACTGCTATTTGTTTAAAGTCGGACGATCGTCACCCCTAATGGTACGTTATTGTGTAACTCTTCCTAACGACTGAAGTTTATGCATGCAATTGCGCAATGCCAGACTGCAGTGCTATCCATAAACGTGTGGGACAGTGCTGCCACTGAGACATGTGTGTGTGTGTGTGTGTGTACGCATCATACACAAACTTTCTGACCGCGAGCTGCGGTGATTGGAGGAGAGAGGCCAGAAGATGCGTGGCTCTTTTGGCCTTTCTTCATGCGCATGTGCACTGTGAGTGTGTGTCCATTCGGCACTTATCAGAAGCTGGTGATTTAGACCCCAGCGTGTGTTCGCTGACCCATTGAGCCAGCGCTATTCTCATTCGGTGTCGCAACATTTGATACAGAATGGGGGGAGGCAGCGTGTTGCGTTCGTCTCCGTGCTGCACAAACCACTCGCCACGATTGTAAGGCTTTAATACCATTTACACGCGATATGCTAGTAGGTGACACGATCAAATCATATTGTATATGCTGCTTCTTTTTACTATGCATATCAAATCCTGGCTTTACGCCTTTACCACAGGGTAATGTCCATGAGACCTGTTACTTTTTCTATCATTCATTAAAATATCAAACTAATGGTAGAACTTTCCCAACAGTTAAATTTTCTGGGCATAGTGGGAATACATACAAATGTGGCATTGATATCAGAGCACTGCTAAAGTATATGGGTCCTCACATGAATTCAAGAAACATTTCACACTTTAATATGTCTGTTTTTTTTCAAAGTTTTTTTTTTTTTTGTGTGTGTGTGTGTGATTTCAGTTTACTGCACAAAGAAAATATCTTGTGGATTAAAAAAATGCTAGTTTGTTTGGGGGTTGACAGCAGGGAAAAAGAAACACAGGTAATAAAAAATAAACGGATAAATAAATAGAAAAACCACAAGATACATCAAATGAAGGAAACAAAACAAAACATGATAAAGGAACAGATTGACTTAAAGTTGACTGAGTAAAGTAATCAGAAGTAGCTCATGGAATATACAATGTAATTGTATGCACCAAACATTAGCATATCAAGAAGCCTAGTTAAGTTTTAGAGATGGAACTTGAAATTGCAGTCAAAGCTCAGATATTAACAACAAAAAAGAATGCTTATAAAAGTTGACAACGGGTCACTAAAATTAAATACGAATTTGCTTTGTGCTGGAAGAGGAACATAAAACTGAACATATTTTGTGTACATTGTATGTGGCATGTAGTAGATAGCTCTCATGAGAACAGTCCCACACCTCTACATCTATGTGGTGGTGTGCACGTATGACCCTCATACAAAGTGTGGTTCTCTGCTTCTCCTCCTTGGCTGTGACACCTGTCGCGATGATGAGCCACTGGCATCTTGGAAGAGCTCAGTTCTGGGACGCCCGGATCCGGCATCTCCCCCGCCCCCACCCCTGGTTGCTGGTGGGTTGGTACTGGGGCTGGCACCACCCATCCGCTGGGGGCTCTGCTTGGTGTACGCGCTGGGGACGTAACCCCCTGTCGAGTCTGCCGTCTCCTGGGGGGTGTTGCCGCTGGCAACCTGGAGGAGAGTGGGCTTGGAGGATGATGAGGTGGGGCTCTTGATCCGATGGGGATGATTGGTCCCTTCCCCCTCACTTCCTGACCCATTGCCTGGAAATACAAAAGAAAGAAATATCAAAGTGAAGTTGTGAGCTTTAAGATCAGGAAAAAAAGGAGAAGTGTTAAATGTGTCATTTTACCTGATGAACATCAGCACATTATGTACCATATCTAAAGATTTCAACATACCATAATTCTTCATACCTGATGAAAATTTCAAATTGTTATATATTGTCACCAACTCTTGCATTCACAAAGTGTCTTCACCTCAGATAGGACAATGAGGTGTGAATATCAATCATATTTGCCATGTTATATGTTTTGCATGTTTGCTATGGCCTTTGTTGTTGTTCCTTTTTCATCACTCCCTTTTGTAAAGGTTTGACACAAAGCTAAACCCAGGTTTGGTGTAATCTGTCGAAGTACAGGCTTGTCTGTCTCTGAAACAATGGCGTACTTTTATAGAAATAATTCACTTCTGCAAATACAGATGCATGTGTGTACGTACACTGTACATCTATAATTTCATGGAGGTGTAGGCTAAACTTGCTACCCTTACCATCTTCGTCACTGCTATGGCCGTTCTTGAGCCGTGCGTTCTGCCGGTTCCGTCGCCGCCGCTCGTTGGGTTGAGTCTCGGGACCCTCGCTGCTGCCTGGTAACGAGAAACCCACAGCGGCGGGCAGTGGCGATGTCGTCTGCGGGGTCGGCGGCTTGGCGTTGCTGCGGCTGGAATGTGGCGTTGGGCTGGCTGGGGTCAGGTGAGTGGAGTTGTTGGCACTTTTGTTCAGAGCTTGGCCTTTTGAATTAAGAAGAAGTAATAGAGAACAGAAAATCAACATAATGATGCACACACAAACACAGAAACACACACACACCTCCATCCAAAACATCCAAACACTACCCACAGCTACAGGTGTGAATAAAAATATACTTGCTTCTACATAGCAGGGTACTTTCTAACTGGGATACTCCACTATTATTAAATTGGTAGGATTTGACTAAAAAGCTTCCAATGACTATAACAAAACCTTAACCACTTGGTCGGGTAAGAATCCTCATCTATTTAATATCAAAAGCACTGAAGGAGAGTACACTGTGGTTCTTTGTAATACATTGTAATGATAGCTTACATATGATGATACATGATTGTTTCACAAGAGTACCATCAATGGACAAAAAAAGTAGTATGACTCTAATGGTCAAACAATTCAAAACTGACCTCTGTGAATATCGGTTGATGAGGGAGCATCGTCTGTGTGGAAGTCCTCTACCGGCGTCTCTTGTGGACCAAAGATCTGCAACGAGACAGATTATGACAAACAATGAGGAGAAATTTGAACACAGCACATTGAGAATGATGCAAATTTCACTTATTCACATTTTCTTTCTTGCATGTAATAGACAACTAAAAGAATTTATACAACACCTATTTAGAATGTAGCTATCCGATTGGTCGATTGCCCATCACGTGAAAATTAGTGAAAAGTTCCATTGCACGCTCTGGCTGTCTCAGCAGTGCAATTTTGTTTGAGCAAAATGTTCCACTGCACGCGCTCTGATGTCACAATAAACAAACAGGTGCCGAGGGCACTCAACAATTACAAGCGCACTTACAAGCGCATACTTTTGTCACTCACTTTTGTAAATAACTTCGTTTCGCATATGTACGTACACGGTGACTTGCGACTGTGAGGCTACTCATTCATCTTTCAAGGAAAATGGTTGCCATTTCTGTGCTAAATTCAAGAATCTGTGAGTACCAAATCTGTTCGCATTCGAGGTGTTGTACAAAACAAACAGTGTATGGTCTTTACTCGTGCAATGGACCAGATTTCGCACTCGGTGAAAGATGAGGCGCACTATTCAACTCGGCTTCGCCTAGTTGAATAGAGCGCCTCTATCTTTCACCTCATGCGAAATCTTGTACCATCGCACTCGTGACCATTCACTATTTGTATAATATTTTTAGATACTGATTTAGAACTATGACAAATCATATGCCAACCCCATCGATAGCATAGTAGCGCTCTGTCTCATCCTCTCTATACTGTATATGCCGCATATTTCATAAGGTTTTTACTTTCGTGAATTTTGCGAGTCAGGTGCCATTTGCCAGCCAGGCGCTATTCGCAAATTTAAAAGCACACAAAATGTTAACTCTAATCTCAGCATGAACATGGCATGCATGCATACACTTCTCTGTTCAGTATGGTACTCTACAAATGTGAATTTAACCACTTGCAAAGATGTTGAGAAGTCCCGATTCATGAAAAAAAATTGGACTAGCTAAATATATGGCATACATACTGAAATTTCCAAACAAAATTCATAACCACGTGTCATCAACATCCAACACACTGAAAGGACATTTAACTTGAAAGAACAGTGCCTCCTTTGAATGTCCCAAAAAAAGTTGCATGAAATGCATTTTCCTGTGAAGAAAAAAGAAGCATACCTCAGGATGTAATGCCATTAGCTCTATCGCCCTCGTGTGGTGGTTCATGTCAATGAGAGCATCCAGGGATGAGGCGTTGGCATCTCTGTGTAATAATGACAGGAAACGGGAAGAATCAGAACACAAGGGTCACTAGCGTCGGTTTATACAGTTGTACACTTTTTGGGTTGCCAGGATACATACCATTAGGGCAACACTGATTGATTGGGGTGGGGTCAAATCAGTCAAGTATCATCACAAGAAAATTGCTCCTAACTATTGCTTCGATTTATTTGTTTGTTTATGTTCTGTGGGTTGTTGTACTTGCTGCATGAGACAAAAGAACATATCCATTTTTGTGATTGCCCCAGACTGCATTTCATAGACTTCAGGCTGACAATCATTCCCATAATTTCAATAACATATTCTTCCTTACAAATGTATTTTTGCTATCGCTCTTTTGCTTTGTTTTGTTCACCAGCTTCAAAAGAGACAACCAGGAGAATGGGCTTAAGATCTCTGACACATCTATTCCTCTGCTGTAGTACTACCATTTGAATGTTGCCAGTGACATTAACATATGGGATATGGGCATTTTGAGACAGCCCACACAGACAGCGCTTGGATGTTTCTGTTGAAACATAATCAAATGAAGCAGAGACACATTTGCTTGAATACAAAAGTTTGGAAGTTGTTTTTAACAAATTTGTTGAGATAAAGATGGCATCTCAAAAGAGCTTTTATTGCCTTACAGTCCGACATCATCATATCTTGCATCTCACCTCAGCTTGAGTAGCGTTGGTCCAAACACAATGCCCACATTGCTACCAGACATATGATTTAATGGTTCATCGGCCACCCTGCGAAATAGATGGACACATAGATAGAACATATATGAATGATATATTTCTTCATACTGCACTTTTTCATAAGTCTTCGAGTACAAACCAATGTGAGCATTGTAACACAGTGACATTATTTTGTCTTCTAATTTCCTTTGAATATGTGATTATGATTGGTATTAGTGCTCTGTGACATGCGACACCTCATGTTCAATCCTACTGATGTCATCCTATCCTTCTCTTTGTTTGATTGCACTCAAAGTTTACTAACAAGAAAAATTATCCAAACATGGAATGGACATTCACTCTTCAAATGATGCGCTTTGTCTTTTACAGGCAGTATCAGTTCTAATGGCTACACAGAAATGAAAGTCCACCATTGACCTAATACCAGAAATGTTGCTATGGTGACTGATAATTGGCATTTGACAAACTTTTTTTTTTTCCTGAAGAGTACATTCTGTTTATTTTTTTCAGGAGCATCTATTCGACTCACCGTTTCAAGTGATACATGAGAGCCTTGGTGGTCTGAGCATGGTAGTACGGTAGCCGGTCAGTGACCTGCTTGAAACGCTCCACTATCCTCGCTGCGTCGTACTCCACACCCTCCTTCTGGGGGAAGTCTTTGGCCGCGGCGATGAAGTCTGGGTAGAGGTCAAATGTTAACAGCGGCTCCGGAAGCTGCGTGATCAATACAGGGGGTAGGATTATTAAGGCAACAGATTAGAAAGAGCAAAGCAGACTTTTGGCAGAACATGGTTAGGAAAATAAACTATGGACAACATATAAATAATGATCCACACAAATGCTGTAAGTCAGCATGAATTGAGATTGATTTGCAAGTCATATCAAACTCTACTTTCCTGCTTTAAAGTTTTGCTAATTGAGCTCATCCATGTATAAAAAAGCTACCACTCTGGAAGAGGGTGTCGTGGCAGACACGTCCCAGTGTGTTGGCCTTACCTGTCTCAGGTAGAGTTTGAGTGTACTGGTGATGAGATGTGGGGGTGTCTCCGAGAGGTCGACCAGGTCCGCTCCATTCTCAAAGGTTTGGCACAGCTTTTCAACTTTGACCTTCAACCCTGCTACTCTGTAGATACCCTGCAAAGTGGAATACAACATGATGGAAACACACAAAATTAGAGTCATGATGTATTTGCGAGACGAGATCTGCCAATACATCTCCTCACACAAACATAAAAAGAAGCACTTGATATAGAAGATGGCCAAACAACAGTAACTGTACCTACTGGTGTTAACACAGCTTTGACCATGAAATATTGTTTTTCAGAACTATCATCTTTTGATGTGCGACCATGCAATCTCAAAAGGGTTTTCCTGGTCATCAACCCTTGTCATATACCCACGAGAATTCATGAATGAAGCCCGACCGCGACAAGTTTTTTGTCAATGCATGTAATTTTTTTGCTATTATTAAACCACCAAATTATCAGTGTTTATTTACGTCCATGTAGGGCAATTTGTCAACCAGTTGCAACTTCTAAGTCTAATGATAGTTTAAATGTTTGCTCATTGTCACTTGAACCTGAAATCCTTCAACACCACAGCATGTGCTTTATGTTTTGGAGAGAAGCAAGTGCTTGAAGCAAGTGTATCAAACAACTCTCTTGGTGGAAATGATTGATAGACGGCCACATGGGGTGTCTCATACCTTGACTGTGAGCGCCCTTTTGTCAATTTCTGAGATGCACTTGGTGAGGATGAAGGGCACCTCGCGGTTCGTCACCCTCAGGTGCTCGGTGAGGTTCACGCCAAAGACATTCATCTTGCCCATGAGGCGCTTGCCGCCGCACTGGATGGCCAGAGACTCCAGACACTTCTTGTGGCAGGCTAGCCCACACCGCTCGCACTCCGCCCCATTGAAGTACACGTAGCTGTCGCACTCGCGGCACTTGGAGGGCGTGCGCAGTTTACGGATCACGTGGGTTTGCGAGGCCTTGGACAGGGGCAGGTTGCGGAATGCACTCGGCAGCTCAATGAACCCTGAGGAGTGGGGAGAGATACCGATATGTATGGAGAACATGACATATAAGTCCGTAAGAAGAAATTTACTCCAAAGGTTTGTGATGTGCTGAATGGAATGTGGTTTAACCGGTCTTCAATGGAGATGTAAAACTTTGGCCTGTGTGTTTCATATTTGATTTGCTATATACATTGTAAATTGTACACTCCAATTCTTAGACCAAACTTCCGTGACATTTTGTTTACAGAAGGCATAAGACTGGCAAGAGAATAATTCAAATCTTATGCACAACTGCAAATACAGCCAGATGGTCGCTTTCCTTTCATTCAACATTTTATGAAAGAAACAAGCATTATTCATACACAAGAACTCCATTTGCCCGAACATGATGATGTTAACATTGGTAAACTATATCTCTCTCTTTTTTTTCATACCAAAGAATGACTTCATAAGTCAATATCTTAACAGCCTAGCATGCCTATGACAATGTACAATATGCATACCACTTCGCAGCATATATGAACTTTATAGCGTTGAAATAATATTTACTTTCTACTTTTGCTGTTCCACCTGATAAAGACTGCATGGAAATCTTAAGACTGACCCCCTCTAACAATTGCTACAATTTATTTTCTTTTTCTTTAAAATACCAACACTCTGAAATAGCAATCATTTATCAAAATTCTTAGCTCTGATTGCGCTCAGCAGCAATTTTTAGCAAATCCTTCCTGAAATGCCTTACGTATGGATGTTTGACTCCAAAGAAAAGAGTAACATTCAATTTTCTTTAGGCATGTACAATTCAACTCACTTGAGCTTCCTTGACTACTGTTGGGGGGAACCACCGGGGTTTCGTCCCCAAGCTCATCTCCCGACGACAGTGCCCCTCCTCCGTCTCGGTTGATGACTCGGGGCCCGTTGCGAGGACTGTTTGACGGGGAGGCCGACTTGGTGGAGCTCCCGCTGATGCTCTCTGAGTCACTGATGGGGCCCTGCCACGCCTGCACTCTTTGAGACTTGTCTGGATAGGGGGCGACAAACACACAACCAGACATCTGTGGATAGGTGCTGAATCACATTGATAGCAATGACTATCACTTTATATACAGACACAGCCTTGTTGATATGCATTGCATTACCCAGAGATTACAACTCTCATACTTTTTGCATCAGTTCTCCCCCTTTGAGGCCATTTCTCAAAAATCTCCTGCTCTCATGCTTGAGTTTGAATTTCCCCCTCTCTAGCTGTGTCTTCTTCTTCAAAGTTAGCTTCCTTCCTATCCCCCACTTTAGGTTTGTTGTATATGTTCAAAACTATGGTATCAACAGAGAGCGTCTATAACCCCAGAGCTTCCATGGCCCTGTACCCCGCAAGGCAGGGACTGTCGACATCTCGCTTTGTGCTTGTGATGTGCAAGATGCGTGCATAATATTGTGCCCATACATGTAATTGTGTGATCACCTTTTTGTTCATCATTCATTGGATAGGAACTTACACACTGTAACTCTCTACAAATTATTTACCAGATCTTCTTGAGCTTGACTCTGTCCTTGCTTGGTGGTATGCCTTGTCATCTTCAAAGCTGTCGTATGACTGTGAGCTTGCCTTGCGCTCCCTGTGCAACGTGGATCTGGGAGGGAAAAAAAAACAAACACACCAACATCTTTCACTAAAAGAGATTTTCAAACTACAGAGTGATTTAACTCACTTTCTAGTGTGCACCAGCATAATGCTCATAGACAAGACAAACCCATCAACAACAGCCACAACAAAAATGGGCATCACATCTCCGTGTTCACACTGTTTATCCTCTCTTTATCTCTTTATTGCAAGTCATATTGTACCTTTTACTTTATCTTTCATGTTACCATGCCTACAGTGACATACATAGAAGTAAGTTGTGTGGCTATACCCATGGTGACAAGCTTTAAAAGCAGTGACTTTGGAAGTAAAGAATGTAGATAATGAAGAGGAGTATTAAACAATAAGAGGAGGAGGAGGAGGGGAGGAGGAGGAGGAGGAGGAGGAGGAGGAGGAAGAGAAGGAAGAGGAGGAAGAGGTGGAAGAGAAGGAAGAGGAGGAGGATGAGGAGGAGGAAGAGGAGGAGGAGGAGGAAGAGGAGGGAGGAAGAGAAGGAAGAGGAGGAGGAGGAAGAGGAGGAGGAAGAGGAGGGAGGAAGAGAAGGAAGAGGAGGAGGAGAAGGAAGAAGAAGGTGGAAAAGAGGAGGAAGAGAAGGAGGGGGAATCTGAGTAATTTTTTATATTTTCATTACAACCATTGATAGTCAATTGCTTTTATGTTATCATTATTGCCAACATCACTACCATTGTCACTGTTATCATCATCATCATCATCATCATCATTTGTTATTTGTTTTTTTGTTTTGTTTTGTTTTTTTATTTATTATTAGCTCCCTAGCCTAGATTAACATAGTACTGATTCCAACTCACACATTGCTGTAGGGCTCAAAGACGAATGGCTCCACATCTTGGAGTGTGTGGCCAGACATGAACCGTCGATGGTGCTTGATGTACTGGCTGAACTGCAGGCCAGGCTCATATGCCTTGATCTGCTCACACAGTGTCTGGAACTGCACATGTACCAAAAACAGTAATAGAACGCACGGTAAGATCATGATTTAAAGGGATGGTACAGTATTGGTGGAGCTGAGAATTGGGCTTTTAACTTTTTGCGAGATATCAAGAAAACACTTATGATATAGTACAGAGCATACCATTTTAAGAGGAATTCAAAGTTTATTTGATAAAAATCGGGTTTGGAATGACTGAAACATCCAAAATCAAAGTAAAACAAAGCAATTATAATAAAGTGTGGGTTCCACACTTTATTGAAATTGTTATGTTTTGGATATCTCAGCCATTTCAAAACCAATCTTCATCAAATAAACGTTGAATTCCTCATAAAATTACATGCTCTTTCATATTTCATAAGAGGTTTCTCATTACCTCATCAAAAAATGTTAGAAACCTGAAATTAGGTCTCAACCAAAACTATACGATCCCTTTAAACATGCAGTGATTTTGAATACACAAGATGTTTTCCTCAATAATTCCCCATAATCTTCTTTTTCTTTAAAAAAGAACATTACATAGCATATGATTACAGTTAATTTGCCTTATAAAGTTTGCTGTGAAGTATATGAGATTTGTGTTTAAAGGACAAGTCCACCTTCATTAACATAAGGATTGAGAGAATGCAGCAATATTAGTAGAACACATCAGTGAAAGTTTGAGGAAAATTGGACAATCGATGCAAAAGTTATGAATTTTTAAAATTTTTGAGTTGGAACCGCTGGATGAGGAGACTACTAAGACTCATGATGTCATATGAGTACAACAGTATAAAGAAAATGTAGAGAAAATTCAACATATTTTCACTTTTTTCGCATAATAAAAGAGCACTTGACTTGCCTCTTTCTAAAGGGAATTGGAATAATATTACCCATAACATATGTCAGTAATGAGTCAAGGGAATGTGTACTTTTTTCAAAAGGTGAAATATTATGAAATTCTCTTTATATTTTCCTTATATTGTTGTACGCATGTGACATCATACACTGCAGTAGTCTTTTCATCCAGCGGTGACTACACAAAAACTTCAAAAATTCATAACTTTTGAACGGATTGTCCGATTTTCCTCAAACTTTCAAGGATGTGTTCTACTAATATTGCTACATTCTCTCAATTCTTATGTTAATGAAGGTGAACTTGTCCTTTAAGCCAACACTTCAAATGCATTGTACACTCTTGCTTGTCAAGGAATTTTGTTTATGAACAAACTTGAGTTCTTTCTGGAGGTGGTTCCAAAACTTGAACTGTGACCAATATCAAACACTTCTAAATTCACATTCTCCAATTGGTGTCATCTCCTTTTAACCTCAAGGATCTAGCCAGATTTTTTAAACTTTCAAGAGATAGGGGCAGTTAAATCCCACACATCTTGTCATGCAACTTTTCATCGCTATGTGCACTGACCACACGACATGACTGTGAATTCTAGTTATGAGTATAATGAGATTCCATAAGTGCTTTAATAATGATTATGCTCTGAGCACCATGCAAGAGGAATGTTTCTGATTAAGAAACTGTGATTTTTTTTTTTAATGTTTATGTGTGTTTCCTAATGCTTTTATCCAGAGATGTAAAATCTTTTCTGAGAAGGAATTTTATGAACTTGGACTTGACAACTGTACATTTCAAGTCTTTCTATTTTTTAGATAGAATTTGTAATGGAAATGGTGAGAGACTTTCTTTGATTAATAGTATGCAAAGATAGGAGACAAAAAAGAAAGAATTATCAAAGTTAACAAAATATTCTGTATTTGCAGTGATCACAGTGCCATCAACAACTTTATTTGACATCAATTTCAGAGAGCATTGTGCCACACAAACCTAATGTTGGCTCTAATCAGATCACCATCTGATCTGTTCAAAGACACTCTATAGCCTCTGCATGCCA
The DNA here is from genome assembly GCA_033980235.1 of Diadema setosum. NCBI lineage: Eukaryota > Metazoa > Echinodermata > Echinoidea > Diadematoida > Diadematidae > Diadema > Diadema setosum. The sequence continues at coordinate 15,835,306 of CM067072.1, forward strand.
TCAAAACAATCAGATGGCATTCTCACGATGATTTTTTAATTGTGGTTGGATCATCCAAACAAGGAAAGTTTACCTGCACAGGAGCAGGGGCGGATAACGAGTGCTGCATCTGGAAGTAGCTGTGAGTAACCTAATTGGTTGAGAGTAAAAGAAGAGGAAAAATTTAATAACATGCAGACAATGAGATGGGATAATTGCTAGCATACCTACGACAGTGATGTATCCTTGGCATTCGTCCAAGGATATGTGACTTTAATTGACAATCAACGGCTTGAGCATGCACACACTCCTGAAGTTTATTACCAGTCTATGTCTCATAAATATGCACCAAAATCATTTTATAATGAGCAGTCGTTGAGGAGTACTTCACTCCGACACGTTAATTAATGACTTCAGGTTGTGGATGAAAACACATTTGCAAGATAATAACTGCACTACCTGGTACTCTGCATGATTATGACTCTCGAAGTTGCTGATACTCGTGAACATGACTCAGACATTGTCCCACCTTACCACAGAGATGCCAACATCTCGCCTAAATAAACACAGACAGAATATCTTTAAAAAAATAAGATTTTGGAGAGGAAAATCAGACTTTCATGAAATCTTGACACAACCACTAGTCTGTTGGCCCCAGGCCAGTGAATTGTCAGAAAAACAAATGTTTCCCTGGTAAGAACAGGCAAGTGAAATGTTGCTCCTTCATCAACATTGATGAGAAAATTGTAAAGCATTCACATATTTCCCATCCATTTAGGCTCGTCGTTCAACGCTTTTGTAGGGGTTACAGGAATTAAGTGGTACATCTTTTTATATAATGAACAGTTTTCCACAGTTCTATATAATGAGCAGTTTTACACAGTTTTACACACTTTATATTGGCGTCATGTTTTGTTTTTTTATTTGAAAGATAAAAAGTCGTAGTTTCAAGAGGCAATATCATATCACCACATGTCACTCTGTTTATCGTATTGGTTGGCATCTCTGTTACCATCATGTCGGAATATGACGACCAAAACCATATTTAAAAGAAATAATAGCTCTCACAGAACGTTGCTTCTCTTCTAGTAGCCTACGATCAATATCACAACGGCATATCATTCTTTTCTGTCCAGTTCTAAAAGTCTTTATAAAGATATACATGTAGATATAAAGGCAGGTTTCCAACATTACTTTAGTACATCTTTTCAAATGTGTTCATGGAAGCAGAGAAGATGAGAAAGAAGCTTGACACTTACGGCTTTCATGGTCTGGTCACACATAAAGACCAGCTCTCTGAGTTGTACCAGGAGTTTTTGCTGTGAGGTAGAAACAGGCAAAGTGATATGTTGTATTCCTCATACAGAAACTTAATGAGCATGCAGACTGTTATTAAGGAATGTGATGCTAAATCTTGTTATTTCAACAGGTTTCAAATAATAACACAAAACAAAACAAACTATAAAGAAACTGAGGTGACATGTTGAATCCACTGATTCTGAGATGCGGCCATTTCGTACATATATTATGTAATACAAGACACATTTATCCCCATAGGCCATTACTTATCAGGGGCCATGGATTGTTTTTCAGTGTGTGTTTGTATGTGTTGGGGGGGGGGGGGCACTGCAGGACCAGGGGGTCAAGGTCAAGTCCCCCCCCCCCCCCCCTCCCCATATTATGTTTTGATTCCAGGAAATAAGAAACACTGCTTGGTTTTAGACAGACAGCCTTAAAGGAAATAATAAAAAAATAAAAAAACGGAGGGAGATAAACACTAAATCATTTACTAGACTCGGAATTTGTCAAGACTGACAAATTAGGTGATCCGATTTTTTTTTAATCAATGATTCGAGTCCTGATCGCAATAGGCATGACCATATAGGTTTCATCTGTGTTTAGAGACATTGGCCGTGTGATATTTGGATTCTCATTTAGAAAAGGGAGTCAGACCTGCCATCTTGGGTACCGAATTCCGTATACACTATCGAAGATACAGAATGAAGTATATTTGACCTTTGACCCCACTTTGCACCCCCAAGATGGCATCTGAGCAAAAAGTAGTTATTTTGTGAAATGATTCTTGTAACATGGTCTTTGCGTGTGCAAAATATGGGAAAGATAAGACATGTATTCACCAAGATACAGGATGAAACATTTATGACCTTTGACCCTAGTTTACATACACAAGATGGTGTCTGATCAAGCAGTTGTTATTTTATGAAATAATGTACGTAACATGAACTAAATATGTGCAAAATATGAGGATGATAGGGGCTGTTTTTCTTGAGTTATTGCAAAGAAAGTTGGAAAAAGAAAGAAATATGAAAATACATCGAAGATAAGCTTTAATTTCAACCACGTTTTTGGACGTGATTCCGACACCATTTGAAGACAAAGGGCACGCGTACGATATCGCAAAGTTTCAGCTACAACATATTAAAATCTGGAAGGAATTCACCGAAGGGTAAGTGAGTTAGTGCTCGATAAAGACAATCATGTCAATTTTCACATCTAGAGAAATCCCCTCCCATAGACATAGCACGTCACAACGAAGATAAAGAAAGAAGTACATATGACCTTTGACCCCACTTTGCACAGAGAAGATGGCATCTGAGCAAAAATTGGTTATTTTGTGAAATGATCCTTGTAACATGGTCTTTACGTGTGCAAAATATGGGAAAGAAAGGACATGTATTTACCAAGATACAGGATGAGACATTTATGACCTTTGACCCTAATTTACATACCCAAGATGGCGTCTGATAAAGTAGTTGCTATTTTATGAAATAATGTACGTGACATGAACTAAACATGTGCAAAATATGGTGGTGATAGGGTATGTTTTTCTTGAGTTATTGCAAAGAAAGTTGCAGAAAGAAAGAAATATTTCAATACATCGAAGATAAGCTTTAATTTCAACCAAGTTTTTCGACGTGATGCCGACGTCGTATGAAAAAACGGAGGGCTCATTCGCGATAGCCCAAGGTCTCAGCTACAACATACTAAAATATGGGAGAAATTCACCGAAGCATAAGTGAGCTAGTTCTCGATAAAGATAGTCATGTCAGTTTTCATTTCCAGAAAAACTGCACTCCCATAGAGGTAACACGTAAACTGGTCAAATTTAACAATGTTACTTTTAATCCCTTTTTACGAGTTGATGCCGTCATCCAATCAAATTGTTGTTATTATATATCTGAAAAACCATTTAATAAGCTACAACATATTAAAATTTGGACGAAAATCAACTAAAGAATAAGTGAGATATGCTTGAATGAACTTGAAATTTGATGACGTCATTTTGAAAATTTACTTTTTTAACTTTATTAAGAAATTTGATATATTTTAATCATTTTTCCAGCATTGTCAACCAATGAAATGACATGTACAACTCATCAGCTTTCAGAATATGTAAAGAAAATGGGGGGTCACCGTCCATCCTGACGAGTAAAATCGGATTTAAAATTGGCAGTTTTTTGGCATTGTTGCACTGTATATCGCCATTGACGCGCGCGCAGAATTTCAACTTTGACGGGTCCGTATGACGTCATTTTGAGTGGGATTGACTTGAAACTTGGTAGAAATATTCCTTGACATTTCAGACATCCGATCAAAGTGAAAAAACGGGAAATTTTCATTGCATATGAGCTGTGCGTGCGTATATGTGCGCGCGCGTACGCGTCCGTCCGATTTTTTCAATTTTTCAAAAAATGCTCCAAATGGTCTGAAACGTGTGCAAAAAATTTTGAGCTCGATTTGAGCATACAAATATTTCAACGCGCGCGTACGCGCACGTTTTAAGAGAAAATATGAATTTTTATTATATGAGTAGAATGCACTTGACTTGAAATATATGTGACGTAAATTTCATTGAAAATTTTTATTCCATTAAAGAGATATGATTGAGAATGTGTTTTCATATAATGACGTCATAGTGACGTCATGGTCGACTAATCACTATGATTTTATTTGAAGGATCGTCTTTGGGACATGATACATGTATTGTATAATTTTGATATTGATAGGAAGAGGACTTTCCGAGATTAGCGATACACAACTTTTGAGGAGAAAGATCTTTTTTTGTGACAACGGGAAGTTTAACACTAGACTTGGAATTTGTCAAGACTGACAAATTAGGTGATCCGATTTTTTTTTAATCAATGATTCGAGTCCTGATCGCAATGCCAATAGGCATGACCATATAGGTTTCATCTGTGTTTAGAGACATTGGACGTGTGATATTTGGATTCTCATTTAGAAAAGAGAGTCAGGTCTGCTATCTTTGTTACCAAATTCGGTATACACTATAACGAAGATACAGAATGAAGTATATTTGACCATTGACCCCAATTTGCACAGCCAAGATGGCATCTGAGCAAAAAGTGGTTATTTTGTGAAATGATTCTTGTAACATGGCCTTTGCGTGTGCAAAATATGGGAAAGATAGGACATGTATTCACCAAGATACAGGTTAAAACATTTATGACCTTTGACCCTAATTTACATACCCAAGATGGTGTCTGATCAAGTAGTTGTTATTTTATGAAATAATGTACGTGACATAAACTAAACATGTGCAAAATATGGGGATGATAGGGGCTGTTTTTCTTGAGTTATTGCAAAGAAAGTTGCAGAGAGAAAGAAATATCTCAATACATCGAAGATATGTTTGATGTCAACCAAGTTTTTTGACGTGATCTCGGCGTCGTATGAAAAAATGGAGAATCACTGATGATAGCCCAAAGTCTCAGCTACAACATATTAAAATCTGGGAGAAATTTACAGAAGAGTAAGTGAGCTAGTGTTCGATAAAGACCGTCATGTCAATTTTCATTTCCAGAAAAATTCCCTCCCATAGAGATAACACGTAAACTGGTTAAATTTGACAAGGTTACATTATATCTATTTTCACGAGGTGAAGACATCATCCGATTAAAACTTTGATTGAAGAAAACTTAAAGAGTATTACATTGGCTACAACATACTAAAATCTGGAAGAAATTCACCGAAGGGTAATTGAGCTAGTCGTCGATAAAGACAATCATGTCAATTTTCACATCTAGAAAAATTCCCTCCCATAGAGATAACACGTCATAATGAAGATAAAGAAAGAAGTACATATGACCTTTGACTCTACTTTGCACAGACAAGATGGCGTCTGAGCAAAAAGTGGTTATTTTGTGAAATGATTCTTGTAACATGGTCTTTACGTATGCAAAATATGGGAAAGATAAGACATGTATTCACCAAGATACAGGATGAAACATTTTTGACCTTTGACCCTAATTTACATACCCAAGAAGGTGCCCGATCAAGTAGTTGTTATTTTATGAAATAATGTACGTGACATAAACTAAACATGTGCAAAATATTGGGCTGATAGAGCTTGTTTTTCTTGAGTTATTGCAAAGAAAGTTGCAGAAAGAAAGGAATATGAAAATACATGGAAGATAAGCTTTAATTTCAACCAAGTTTTTGGGCATGATGCCGACTCCGTATGAAAAAACGAAGGGCACACTTACGACAGCCCAAAGTCTCAGCTACAACATACTAAAATATGGGAGAAATTCACTGAAGCATAAGTGAGCTAGTGCTCGATAAAGATAGTCATGTCAGTTTTCATTTCCAGAAAAACTGCACTCCCATAGAGATAACACGTAAACTGGTCAAATTTAACAATGTTACTTTTAATCCCTTTTTACGAGGTGATGCCGTCATCCAATTAAATTGTTGTTATTATATATCTGAAAGACCATTTAATAAGCTACAACATATTGAAATTTGGACGAAAATCAACTAAAGAATAAGTGAGATATGCTTGAATGAAATTGAAATTTGATGACGTCATTTTGAAAATTTACTTTTTTTACTTTATTAAGAAATTTGATACCTTTTAATCATTTTTTCAGCATCGCCAACCCATGAAATGACATGTACAACTCATCAGCTTTCAGAATATGTAAAGAAAATGGGGGGTCACCGTCCATCCTGACGAGTAAAATCGGATTTAAAATTGGCAGTTTTTTGGCATTGTTGCACTGTATATCGCCATTGACGCGCGCGCGGAATTTCAACTTTGACGGACCCGTATGACGTCATTTTGAGTGGGATTGACTTGAAACTTGGTAGAAATATTACTTGACATTTCAGGCATCCGATAAATGTAAAAAAACAGGAAATTTCTATTGCATATGAGCTGTGCGTGCGTATATGTGCGCGCGCGTACGCGTCCGTCCAATTTTTTCAATTTTTCAAAAAATGCTCCAAATGATCTGAAACGTGTGCAAAAAAATTTTGAGCTCCATTGGAGCATACAAATATTTCAACGCGCGCGTACGCGCACGTTTTCAGAGTATAGATGAATTTTGAAAACATGAGTAGAATTAACTTGATTTGAACTATATGTGACCTAAATTTCATTGAAAAATTCCATTCCATTAATGAGATATGAATGAGAATGTGTTTTCATATAATGACGTCATAGTGACGTCACGATCGACTGATCACAATGATTTTACTTGATGGGTCGTCTTTGGGACACGATACATATATGGTATGATTTTGACATTGATAGGAAGAGGACTTTCTGAGCTAACCGATACACAAATTTTGTCCAGAAATAAAGAAGAAGAAAGAATCAGTACAGATACAGAAGGTGATCCGAGAGGATACTCGGATCACCTAATAAAATGGCATTCAGGACCTTATCTGCATGCATGGATAGCTACACACATGCCATTTTGTTTAAAATAAACATTCTTTTTATTTCTTTGTGTGTGTGTGTTTTTTTTTTTTTTTTTTTTTTGAGGGGGGCAGTTGGGATGGTTTCCAAGAGCTTTTGATCTGCATTTATGGTGTTGCACATTAATATAGGGGCATCACTTCATATATCCAATGCGTTTTCTGAGAAATAACCCAATCATTTCTGCAAAATCAGCCCTCGAATGTCATCTACTGACCAAGTTAAAGTGGAAAAAGCAACAACATCAACAGAATGATAAACGATGTACAGCTGTCGCATCCATTAAGTCTCTGTTGGTTTGGTGTGGATGTTGCCTTTACCTTTGTCTTCAGTAGTTCCTGCTGTTTGTTGTTGGCCTCAGCTATGCATGCTTGGTATGTAGACTTGGCTTCTTGTGCCTGGTGGGACAGGATGGGTCGGAGTAGAAGATCGTAAAAGCTTTCTCGGTAAACATTTATCAGCATCATTTGCAGACTTAGATACTGTTTACCTCTCCAATACTTAGAAGATTCCCACATGAAAGACTTGGTGGGCATTGTACAGACCAATTTGGTATCTATATGTATGAAGAATATTCTTTAAAAACAAAACAAAGCATGCTTGTTGCTTCAGTTTGAAAAGTGTGTCGCTGGTACTCCACTGTTTAGAGCAGAAAAGGCCTAGCTATAGCCAACCAACAGAAAAAACAACAATGAAATGGAACAAAAATCTAGAGGCTCTAAAGCTCATTGGATTCAAAACAAAACAGAAGCAGATATTAAAGAAAATGAATTTTCTCATTGTTTGCACAGCTCCAGGCTCACATCCCATATGGGAGGAGACCGCTCCCTAGAGGACAAAACAACCCCCTCCCCCCTGCAGTAATCATGTGCACTGCTACCTTGGCCAGTTTTCTATAAGTGGGCTTCTCAATGCACAATCAATTAATGTTTGATGAGGGTTGACACCTCTACTGTCACTGGCAGATCATTAAATTACGCCCATAGGGACATTTCCAGCTCAAGATCAATAGCTGTATGATCTTGCAGAAAACAGCACTGCCAATCTCACAGCATACAAAGCTTTGCAATGATACATCCTAACCTTGAAATCCATACCCTAAAAAAGGAACAACAAAGTCTTGCTGCTAAAAAAAAAAAAGAGAAGAAGAAAGACACAGCCACGATTGAGTTTTTCCTCCCATAAAGTCGTGTTCTTTTTGTTCTCCCACGTAACCCTTGTTAGCTTTAATTCATCGATGGCGTCTGCCCCACCCATTCATGAATCTTGTTTCTCCGCCTACAAAGTTTGAAATCAATATGTGATGGTACCTACACTCTTGAACACATTGATTTTATATCTTTTGCAAGGCCAGCAGATAAAGTTTTTTTTTGTGTGTGTATGTGTGATTTTTCTATTTCCACTCAGTTTCTTGAACTGATGGTGTCGAACATTCACTGAAACATATGGTCATCCACTCCATTAGGTATAATGCAGGGCTCGACACTAACTTTATTTTTCGGTGGCCCGATGGGGCCACCGAAATCATCAATTTCACATTTTTGGTGGCCCGAGAGAAAAATTTGGTGGCCCGAAAAAAAAAACCCATTGATAAAAGTCTTTTTTTTTTTTAATAAGTCGCACACTCACTGCATGCATTTTCCGGCGCAAAATGTTACGAATTTATTGACACACTTTTCCAAAGATTTTGGTGGCCCGAGGTGGGCCACCAAATTTGCCCTTTTCTGAAATTTGGTGGCCCGACTTTCATTTTTGGTGGTCCCGGGCCACCGGGCCACCGTTAGTGTCGAGCCCTGTATAATGTATAACACTGCAATCTCAAGTATATCCATCATTCAAATATTTTCTATCCAGTATGAGTAATGCATTTGACACCTACAGAAAAATATTACAAACATATGAAAAATACTCTAAGGCATCTACCAAAGCAAAGCGGAGAAACAAGAGAAAAGGACATGAACTACAATTGTAAACAGCCCAAGAGGGGATGTATGGTATGGTACATATTGAATCTATGACTAATGTGACTTTGTGGCTAAAGAATTTGACTACCTTGATTTTCATACAGGTCAAAGTAATGACTAGCTTGCCATAGGTCAGGATCTTCTACAATAATGTGGCAAGACCAGATTAAGTTGTCACTATGGGAGTATACTGTATCTCATTAAAGTCACAATCTTTACCAAACTGTTTGTATGCACCTAGAATGAAACATTGATGCCCAATGTCAAAACAACAGCTCAATGCACAGAACACTTCAAATGGGGATGCACATCGAAAGTGTCTGGGACACTTCTTTTATGTTTGTTTCATTTTCCATCAAAGATGGCTGGATAGCCACTATGCAGCTGCACTAGCTGGTCTTCCATGGAGTCCAGTTTGATGTGATCCATGAGGTAGGACCATTCCACCACGTTATGCACCCTGCTCTTTGTGATGAATGAATGAAGCGGGATCTTTCACGTGCATGAATTGTGACTCTCTCACACATGGAACTCCATTTTATGTCCTATACAAGGGACAGAAGGGACAGACTTTAAAGGGATGGTACAGTTTTGGTTCAGATGGGGCTGCAGGTTTCTAACTTGTGTGTGTGTGTGTGTGTGTGTGTGTGTGTGTTTGTGAGATAATGAGAAACCTCTTATGAAATATGAAGGAACATGTAATTCTTAGAGGAACTGAAGTTCATTTGATGAAAATTGGTCTTGAAATGGCTGAGATATCCAAACAAACTGATCCTAATAAAATTTGACAGGCCAAGAATTTTTATTAGGATAGCTTTGTTTTACCTTGTTTTCGGATATCTCAGTCATTTCAAGACTGGTTTTTATCAAATAAACTTTCAATTCTCCATAATAGAATTGTATGCTCTTTAACATTTCATAGAGTGGTTTCTAAATATCTCACAAAACATTCAAAGCTGAATCCCCACCTCAACCAGTACTATACCATTCCTTTAATATCTTCCTTCTTTTGTATACAAGTCGGTACATGAAAAGTTCTTGCCTTTGCAAGAGCCTCGTCCGCTGCTTTCTTCCTCTTGTCCAGCTTGTTTTGGTGCGTGCCTCCGCTGGCGTTTGTGCGGTCGTTCTCCATCTTGGTCGTCGCCTCCTTGGCTCGCTCATACTCATGGAAACGGGTGTAGAACAGCTGGCGGAACTTCTCCAGGTTGGCCCGGCAGTCGTTCTGCGAAAGGAGAACGTGGGACATCGTGATGAGCAGACGACGTCTTTATCTTATTCTATTCAAATTAACATCAGGCATACTGATGTGATTCTAACAAACTATTTGCATGATCACTCCCTATTGGGATTTTTCCAAAACCTTTTCTTCTCTGTCTCATTCTAAGAGTGGTGTCACACTGTCCAGAAATTGACACCAGATGGCCATACAAATATGGAATTTTCAATTTTGCACAAAGCTGGCTCCAAACATGGTTAAAAGCCATTCAACAGCCGAAGCAAATATGATGCCTACTGAAGATTACACAATAAGACCCCGACCCTCACTAGAATGCTACACCAAGATGAGAATCTGTGCAAGATCTTCAGGATAACTTTTGGCTTGGCAAAGATTTTGCCGCCGCTCACAAAGTTGCTGTCGAAGCCTGCGAAACTCCATCGGCGGTCATATGGTGGCTTAAGATGCCCTCATAAATGACACAAAGTGACAAAAATACGATCAGAGTCAAATTCAAACACTTCCTTTATCATGTGTCACTCTTTTCTCATTTTCGGGACAACGTGACGCCTGCATGACAAAATTTATACTTCTCTCTGTCTCCCTCTAATTTCCCTTTCCTAATCAACTACCATCTTCTTTTCACCCTATCTTCCATTTCTGCTCTCACTCCTTTCCTTCTATCTCATCATCTTGAACCTGGTCCCATACCATTTCCAAACAGTCAGCATCAGATAACTGACCCTGATCATTATGAATAAAGTGTAAAACTACATGTACAAACTGAACAACATGTTGGTGATATAAAGAACCATTCTTTTCTCTACAAAGAGAAAAAAGTATTGCTTTTACAATCCTCAAAAAGAAAACTATACTAACTCTAATTCCACTCATTTCTGTACCTTTCCTGGACCAACATTTCTCCATAATCAGAGGGTGGAGCCGATCCACCCATGCTTGCCAAAAGCTATCAATCATGTATCAATTGAGACTGCTCCTTTCCTGGCAGAGGTAAGACTCTAGTGTGATATTAAAGAGAGGGCTCCCCCCCCCCCTTTTCTTTTCTTGGTCTGGGATGACTGTTTTCTTTATGCCCCTTTGTTAGACCAGATGGTGGACCGTATCACTTACCATCTCCTTCTTGATTGTGTTCCACTGCATCCGTATTGATTTCCTTTTCTTGTCGTGTTCTGCCCTCCTCGCGTCTAATTGCTATTCATAGAAGAAGAAAAAGGGGGAATGATGCCCTTGAGATGTGAGCAATCAATATTTTATACACATTATGTGGTCTTCATTTACTGTCAGCCTCTCTTCTTCTTTTTTTCTCTCTGAATTTCATCTATCTTGGCTCCTTTGATCTGCAGCCGGCTAGGAATTTTTATTAACACCTATGTAGCAATGACTCTTTGATTAGAACCCGTTGATATGTGCATGCATGCTGGATTCACCTTTTGCACAGACTATATTGAATGCCATTCCATCATGTTGGGTCTATCTTTTTTCTCTCTCTTTTTTTTTTTTTTTTTTTTTTTTTTTTTTTTTTGTGCCCTGTCCTTCTGTGGCCCTAATTTCTGTATTGATGCTTCATACAAACTTTGCCAGCTCACTGCATTATATCCATGGTGAAATATATTATACAATATGTGTTTCAGGACATTTTCAACTTTCATCCATCAGCATCTACATGTATTGCAGGAGTCATCATAACATTTTGGTACCATTTCTGTTGAATGCAAGACCACATCACAATGATCACGCAGACAGAGCAATAAACACAGGTTGCTTCATTAGTAATTACTTCACAGAAACCATCTTGAATGGATGGTGTTTGAGCTAAAAACACAACAACAGCAACAACAACAACAGCAACAGCAGCAACAACAACAACAACAACAACAACAACAACAACAACAACAACAACAACGACAACAACAACAACAAAACCACTCATGGTATTCCTGCTCTTTATGACTACAACTAACAAGAGACATTTTTTGGGTGCATTGACACTTACTTGTCTTTACTTTCATATATTCCACCTATCCTGGTATATATCAGTGTCTTCTCATATTGCCTTGTTTTCTCTCTGCACAATGTTTTCCTAATACAGGAAATCCCAGTGCTTCATTACACCAAAGTGTAATCCAAGCAAACTCACCTCCACAAACTTGTGCCCCTGGATTTGAGTGTAGGTAGCATCACAGTTGTTTGCGTACTCAATGTCCTGGGAATAAAGAGAAGACATGAAGCATATGCTCAGTGCTAAATTCCTGGAAGCACTGTTGATTCGTAATAACACAACATACTGTTTTTCAATACATAAAGTGGGGCACATGTACAGTAGCTGTGTCTGACCAGGCCAACCTTTCTAGAACACAAGCGGCCCAAACAAGTTTTCAGTACATTTTAATGTGATTCAGGGTCTATATATCTTTTGAGATAATAGTTTCTGTAGTTAAATCTTGTCCACATATAGAATAGTAATGGAAATGTACATGCAGTATACAATGTGAATTGTTGAGCGAGTGGCAGATTCATATATTATATTTAATATTATATCATGTATAACAGCCTAATCAAGGGAATATGGGAGACAGAAACTTTGTTTAGCCTTTAACTTGTTTTATATGTGATGGCAATTTATATTCGTATTGCCATCACAGACTGACAGAGGTCTTGTTCATAGTTGATACACTGAATAACTTTGAGAATTTGGCTGAAGACTTATCAAGTCAAATTCTCACTAATAAGTCCTATTTTCAAGTGCTGCACATTATCAACGAAAAACAGGACTGAAAAAAGATGGCTGAACATATCATAAAAATGTCAATAATTGGGAAAAATTACCCATCTCTAGCAACAACTCTATTAATGTTTCATAGTCTGCTTTACCAGTGACAGCTTAGACATGATTATACTTCAATATAACTTTATTCCTTCAAACCAAATTTCTGCTCATATAATTAAAAAAAAAGTACCTGCATTTCTTACCCTTACCCAACATTAACTTTACTTGAAATGACAAATAATGCATCATTCTACTCACGTGTTCCAATGACATCAAGTATGTTGACTGGAAGGGGAGGTATGTCTGCAGCAGAAAAAAACAACAATAACCATACATGAATCACAAAATTACTGAATTATACACTGCTTGGTGAGTCAGACACTCATATCCAGTCCTGTTTCTATGTTTACAGCAATGAAATATGAGATATGATATTATTCATGGAGAGGTAAATGCAGGGGCATCTCAATATGGAAGCTCTCCCAATGTGCACCAACAAATGAAATCAATGAGAAAATGTTTAGAGATCAAATTAGATCCAGGGGTTGGCATGAGCCTTCCGTGATTGTGTTTCATAAATCACAATTGTAATAATTGCGTTTAAAACAGGAGCAAATAAATGTTGTATTAAGATACCTGTAACAAAAGGCACAGATTTAAGTGAATCCGAATGATCCTGAATTGATGCTATTATGACACAGCTTCTTTGGTTATGTACCACACTATAATCTCAGTATCATATATAATGACATCTTCCATTGCTCTGTACAGCAATGGATATTGAAATAACAATCCTGAAATTATGCCAAGCATGCAATAATGTTTGAGTCTATTCCATAAATTGTAACATTTCACAGGTTTGATCAGACTTTCTTGCCAGTGCCTACTCAATCAATCATCCTGAATTAGTTGAGCACCTATACTGTACATTGGAAACATCTTTTCAACAACCAGTTTTCATTTTCATAATCAAATTTTTGTTTAAAAATATCAGAGCCCCTGTAAAACCATAAACTTCATGTGCTACTTTAACCCTTACTGTGCCAGGGGCTTTGTACAGTGTGTACCATGCTAAGGGGGATTACTGTAAAACACAATATATTCGTGGCATGAAATTTTCGCGAATTCGAGCCGACGGCCTTTCGTGGCATGAATTTTTCGGGATTTGCCACTAGTGTTCAATGCATACACTGTAGACAAGAGTTTTCTTGTGCATTTTAATTTCGCGAATCTTGGCACTCGCGAAATTCCAGAAATTAAAGGGCTGGTACAGTATTGGTGGAGATGAGAATTGGGCTTTTAACTTTTTGCGAGATACCAAGAAAACACTTATGATATAGTGCAGAGCATACCATTTTAAGAGGAATTCAAAGTTTATATGATGAAAATCGGGTTTGGAATTACTGAAGCATCCAAAAACAAAGTAAAACAAAGCGATTGTAATAAATTGTGGGTCCCATACTTTATTAGAATCGCTCTTTTTTGGATATCTCAGCCATTTCAAAACCAATTTTCATCAAATAAACGTTGAATTCCTCATAGAATTACATGCTCTTTCATATTTCATAAGGGGTTTCTCATTATCTCACCAAAAAATGTTAGAAATCTGAAAGTAGGTCCCAACCAAAACTATACGATCCCTTTAAGCAAAGAGAGAGAGAGAGAAAAAAAAAAGGAGGGGGAGTCTTACACAGAGCTAGAAACATATGGCTCCAACAAAGATGGCACAGGGAATATAAACCCGGAAACTGGGCTGATTTATGATAGTCCCCGCAAAGCATGCAATATTGAACCCCTATGAACCCAGGCAAGAAGTCAAATTGGAGACAAAAAGAATTTTCCATCAACAGGAAATACTATTCTCATTTCTAAAGAGACTGATAACACTGAAACATGGCATTTTTTTCCTCAATGCACAAATATTACACTACATATTTTTTCCCCAAAAGTTGCTGTATGTTGTGGATACCATTGTCATTGTTACTAAGCTACAGAATGGCATTCAATGAAATATTTGCAGCTTGACAATTAAAGCACTCCATTGCAGCCATTCCTTTTGATTGAATACCTGTGAGGCCAAGGGGTGAATTTTGTTTTTTCTAACCGTCAAAACATCTACATGTTGTCTGCGAATGAGGAAAAGAACAAGGAGAATTCTTCACAGTAAATCCTGGTTTGAAGTTGAGAGGAAAATGAAAATTGTTGCACTATTCTCTTGGCTTTGCAAAGTTTCCAAAACAGTTCCTCTTTCACAAACATGCTATGGAGCAAGAGTGGTAGTTCAACATGCAATTATCCTATACATATCACACTGGGAAAATTTAAAGGTATTGCTTACCATCAGTGATTTGAAAAATGTTAGAGTTATCGCATTTGATGCATATGTGTAGGTCAGTTGTATAAAAAAAAAAAATCCTACCCTATAATTTTTTGTTCTTGCAATTTTGCAATAAAGCCTAAAATATAGGGAGATATCACCATTTTTCTGACTAAACCATAACTGCACACAGTTTAATCTAGAATCAATTTTATTATAACTATTGTTCACATTTTGTACATTTAACACTACTTAACACTGAATTATACTGATTCAATTTTTATACTGGTTGTTTCTATGCCTAACTTTTATGCCTAACATGTGAGAACTATTTTGAAGCACTGGATCTGGGTTTTTTGTTTCATCTGCAAATGGTAAACAATGCTTTTAATAACACTACTCCAAACATACTTCAATACGTCTCCCAATCTATCAAACTACATAGAGAGTAAAATATCTTTGTTGACAATGATGGTAAAGATATCAAAATAAAATCTGTCCAGAAAAATATTAAGACAGTTTTTTAGAAAAGTTAACATCTGAGTCAAAAACTTACACCTTCAAAATTATTCCTATTCACCGTGAATCCTATGAATGCCTGAAGCTGACAAATTGCTTTGCATACAAATTACAGATATTAGTTGGCCATGAATACCCACTGAAAAGCCACCCTTTTAAATTTCCATGTACAACTTCCATCAATTCATATATAAACAAAATGATGACAGCCTAATCAAGGGAATATGATAGACAGAAACTTTGTTTAGACATTAACCTGTTTGTCCACTGGGATTGGGCATTTTTATGTTTTGTACTTTAAAACAAGCAGATCTACATTACCATTTTCTTAATAATCATACCAGATTCAAGCAAAATATTGCAACTGACAGACTTAAATGGTGTGCTGGGACCTTAATCTCAGACATTTTGCAATGCACAGTCAGGTGCATATCAACTTGAGAGCAGGAAAGGGGTATATAAAGCATCCACTTTAGCAGCAAGGCAATTGGCTAAAACTGAGGAACTGTGTGATGCAGAATTGGTTTTTAGCTGTTTGTTTGCATTTTCTTTGAACAAGATGAAAAGTGCAGCAGTAAATCTTGTCTACCATGAATGCCAGGGTTGGGAGGTGATGCTGAGTGATTCTGGCACCCAGGCTGATATTAACATTGACCTGGGTCACAAGAGGCTAGGCTGAGCCTATGTTGAGTGGGTCGGGGTCAATGTGTCTGGAATCCCAGTAATTCACATTGGGTAATGGGGTAATTGAGACAGAATGCTACATCACACAATTTCTCCCTCCCACCCTCTCTCTCTCTCTTTCCCCCAAGAATAATTTCTACACTGGTTTTGTAAGTTCATGCACAACCCAGGAGTTTGGATAGTTGATAACACACACTCCTTCCTACCACAACACCATGCATCTTTAACATTTACTTTATTTTAAATTTACTTTAAATTACATTTAAAGGGATCGTATAGTTTGGTTGAGACCTACTTTCAGGTTTCTAACATTTTTTTGGTGAGATAATGAGAAACCTCTTATGAAATATGAAAGAGCATGTAATTCTATGAGGAATTCAACGTTTATTTGATGAAAATTGGTTTTGAAATGGCTGAGATATCCACAAAAGAGCGATTCTGATAAAACGTGGGACCCACACTTTATTACTATCACTTTGTTTTACTTTGTTTTTGGATGTTTCAGTAATTCTAAACCCGATTTTCATCAAATAAACTTTGAATTCCTCTTCAAATGGTATGCTCTGTACTATATCATAAGTGGTTTCTTGGTATCCCGCAAAAAAGTTAAAAGCCCAATTCTCATCTCCACCAATACTGTACCACCCCTTTAAAATGTAACTACAAACTAGGCTTCTAGAATTTCGTCATACTTGTCTAAGTAGGCTTCTGTGACATACAATGTATCTCTCATACTTCATGAATCCTATGAGAAGACAACTCAACTTTCAATTTGATATCAAATTTCTTGGAAGCACTTCAAAACCTAGCGCATAAGGTGAATCTGCAATGTACAGTATGTGCAGCTGTTTCCAACTACAGTACTTGACAAATATTTTACATGTATACCACAAAATTACCTTCTTGGAAAACCCCTCCCCAAGTGTTCATGTGGATTTTTCACAAGATTCTCATCATCATTACATATCCATAATGTTTACCTCACATTTAGGCCTACATATAAAATGTATCCATTCACAGAAAAACAAAAATGATAATTCTCAGGTTCCACAGCTAGATCACAGCTCACAGATATACGGTGCCGACCGCGGGAAACGTCACACTTTTCCGAGATCTGGACGAGGCCACTGACGCGTATCCCCGCGGGTACCCGCGGGTATACGCGTTCAGTGGACGAGTCCATCCGCCCGCACGGATAATCCATCCTCGGGAATTTGCGTCTGGATTGACGCGGGTTGGACGAGGGTGGACGAGGGTGGACGAGGGTATTCAAGGGCACATTACCGTTAAGCTTTATTTTGACCGCTCAATCAAAATACATTTCATGGAGTTCCGACTTTGCCCATTTTCATCAAATTCCGATTTCAGGGGCTTCTTTACGATTTAATCACACTCTGATGTCCACTGCCTTGATTGTTCGCTACTTTCTAAAGAAGTACACCTGCGGAAGTTGTGCACATGCGTTCATCACTCAAGTATCAATAATTATTAGAACATATCGACATCGGTTACGATCATCTCGCTATTCACGACTTTTAACGACCTGCGCCACCAAAATTTCATTGCTGAAAATTCGGTGGCCCAATCGGGCTACAAAAAAAGTCGGATGTTTGCCTTTACTTTTGAAAATGAACAGCGGTAACAGTCGGCTCCGTAAGACGCAAAAATGAATGTTGCATGTTTACTTTTGATTTTAGAAATGAATCACGGTGACATTTGACTCCGTATGATACTGGAATAAATACCGAATGTTTGCTTTGGCGTTCGGAAGTGAATGATAATATTCAACTCCGTAAGACGATAAGATAAATGCCGGATGTTTGCTCTTACGTTCGAAAGTAAATAGCAATAACATTCAGCTCCGGAAGATGCTTGAGTAGGCTATATGTCGAATGATCCCTTTGACGTTCGGAAATAAATAACAAAAATATTCAACTCCGTACGATGATAAAATAAAAGACGGATATTTGCTTTTACTTTCGAAAATAAATAGCAATAACATTCGGCTTCGGAAAATGCTAACATAAATGTCAGATGATTGCTTTTACGTTCGGAAGTGAATAGCAGTAATATTCTGCTCCATACGATGCTAAAATAACTGTTGGATGTTTGCTTTTAGATTTCGAAATGAATAACAGTAACATTCAGGTGCGTTCGGTGGTAAAATTAATGTTCAATGATTGCTTTGATGTTCGGAAATGAATAACAATGACATTCAACTCCGTATACGTTTATAAAATATATCTGATGTTTGCTTTTATGTTCGGAAGTAAATAGCAATAACATTCAGCTCCCGAAGATGCTAAAGTAAATGTCGAATGATCCCTTTGACGTTCGGAAATAAATAACAAAAATATTCAACTTCTTACGATAATAAAATGAATGACGGATGATTGCCTGAACTTTCGAAAGTAAATAGCAATAGCATTCGGCTCCGGAAGATGACAAAATAGATGTCAGATGATTGCTTTTACGTTCGGAAGTGAATAGCAGTAATATTCTGCTCCATACGATGCTAAAATAACTGTCGGATGTTCGCTTTTAAATTTCGAAATGAATAACAGTAACATTCACCTGCGTTCGATGGTTCGGAAATGAACACAATAATATTCAACTCCGTGTATACGATGATAACATAAATGTCTGATGTTTGCCTTTATGTTCAAGAGTAAATGGCAATAACATTCAGCTCCGGAAGATGCTAAAATAAATGTCGAATGTTTGCTGTGACGTTCGGAAATTAATAACAAAAATATTCAACTCCGTATATACGATTTTGCGTTCGGAAGTGAATAGCAGTAATGTTCTGCTCCATACGATGCTAAAATAACTGTCGGATGTTCGCTTTTAAATTTCGAAATGAATAACAGTATACATTCAGCTGCGTTCGATGGTTCGGAAATGAACACAATAATATTCAACTCCGTGTATATGATAACATAAATGTCTGATGTTTGCTTTTATGTTCAAGAGTAAATAGCAATAACATTCAGCTCCGGAAGATGCTAAAATAAATAACGCATGTTTGTTGTGACGTTCGGAAATGAATAACCAAAATAACTCCGTATATACGATGATAAAATAAATGTCTGATATTCGGTTTTACGTTCGAAATATAACAATAACAATCAGCTCCCTTCGACTTTCGGAAATGAATGATAATAATATTCAACTCCGTACGATGTTTAAATAAATGTCGGATGCTTGCTTATAATTTATATTGCTATGTACTTTCGCAAATAAATAGCAGTAACATTCGACTCCGGAAGATGCCAAAATGATTAATGTCACCTGATTGCTTTTACGTTTGGAAGTGAATAGCAGTTACATTCTGTGCCGTACTATGCTAAAATAGATGTCGGATATTGCTACATGTGTATTACATTTCGAAATGAATAGTAACATTCGGCTGCGTTTGATGGTAAAAAACAAAACAAAAACAAAACAAAACAAAACACACACACACACACAAAAAAAACTGTCTGATGTCTGCCTTGACGTTCAAAATTCGGCCCCGTACGATATGATGAAATAATTGTCAGATGACTCATTTCACTTTCGCAAGTGGACAACAGTGACATTCGGCTCCGTACGATGATAAAATAGATGTCGGATGTTTGCTTTTATATTTGGAAATGACTAACTGTTAAATTCTGCTCCGTATACGACAGAGCTGCCAACCTTTCGAAGCACAAATTAGTACTCAGCAGCTCCAATATTCGTATTTTCCACCAGAATTCGTATCTTTTTCAATCTCCCTCTTTTTGCTATGAGGCCTACAGGCTCTAAACATAACGTTATGACACATGCCGAAGCATCCAGCTGGTCACCAGCACGATAAAGATTCTAAACTACGCAATGTTCAGCGTTGATTGATTGCTTTCTCGCAATGTGTACAAGTGCAAGTTTGTACCTCCAAAATCTTTCTGGGCTGATTATGGAAGCTTCCATTTTCTAGCAGGGGACGGGGAATGCTTGATCTTCTCAAGAGAGCTTCTGTGTGAGCGGATGCAAAACTCTGTTCTGTGTTTCCAATTATGTACTATCAAAACATAATCATGCGTTGTTTTCAGGCTTTTTTCATTTTATTGGATTTTAAACATCAGTATTTTTCGAAGTATTCCAATTCCTTTTCCCCTGACTGGAATCGGAAAGTCTGCTATAACGATGATCGCAAAATGCCGCGCTGTGTGTGGAAGCGCCGATGTGGTGCAAACACGTGGCTTCATTTTCAAGTTTAAATGATACAGAATGCGCCATGTGCTCCTGCCTATAAGAGGTTACTGCAAGTTCGATGGATCGAATGCGCCATAGCTGAGCTGAGCTGAATGGCTTGTTTACGGTAAACATGCAATTTACGTTCGATATGAAGAAATCATTACGTCTTTCACGAGGGAAAAACACACAAAACAAACAAACAAACAAACAAAATACACCCACGAACGAATGTTGATAGCCAAAACTTTGAAAAGTAATAAGCAGTTTTGATGCGCGTGAACTGAAATTAATTGTCATTACACGTTGTATTTTGCTGTCTAACCAGGTGATGACTGCATCTCATTGGACCTTCTCGTAGTGAATTTGTCTGGGCATACGAGACCTTTCATGTATTTCTGTGATTGCATTTTTAATTGACTAAATAATCAATCCTTTTGTTATTGTTCAGGGAACATTAGATATTCCATCAAGTACACTATAATCGACTCTTCGATGTTCCCTACTATGCGCCAAAAGAACGGCTATAGACATAGAGTCATGATATCTTTGGAATTATTCCTTTAATTCAACTAATGAGCTGGTTCTTCCATCGATATTATTCCAGGATACTTACACGCTGTTTATTCCAATGCGCGCATTCTTTCGTCTGGCACGCACCTGGGTGTGTCACCTGCTTTTGTGGAAATTTCCACAAGGGAGAGGGGTGGGGTGTCAAGTTTCTTCGAGCCGAAGAGACTGCATACACAATCTCTTCGCTTTTATTTATTGTCATTCGTGTTTTCGCCTTATTCTTTGCTGATATTGAACATTTAGATTTAACTTTACGAAAGTTGCTATAGCACATGGTTCGTTTTGTTGTGAGGTGTACGTAATTTCTTTTTTTTTAATCATTCTTGAGAGGGGAAAGAAGAGTAAGGGGGAAAGAAGACTAGAGGGAAAGGGAAATAAAACAAACGTCACGTACGCTAAGCATTCACAGGAAGCCGTCTTTTTACACCAGTCACCAGCATAGTTATCATCACTATCAGACATCACTCAAGATCATTTTAGCCTTTTCCTATGATCAACATTAAGAAACACGCATAATCCCTCGAGATAAATACCTAGGAAACTCAATAATAAATACAAAGTATCAACACCTCCCAACAACACAAACATTCAGAAAAGACAACAAATAGCACATCGAAGCGACTGGGATCAAACTCCGTCGCTTCGATTGCAGCGAAGCGGAGAAATCGCCGTTACGAAAATAACAGTGCGAGACACTAAGAGAATTACGTTTAAATACTTCAAAGTATAAAGGGAACAGATAAAGTGATATAAAATGTAAGAAATCGTACTAAACGAGGTGTGAGAAACGACGGAAATAAAACGAAGTTTAGTAGTAAGCTTAGGCCCTAGCAAAAGTTTTGCAGCACCGAAAGCTACGCGAAAATAAACACACATATAAAACTCGGTATTGCGACGAGATCCTATAGGATCAAGTCAATAAACGATACAAAACAAAGGAAATTGATCCATTTTGACGGGAAAATAGTTTGTTATAAGTATTCTGTTATTTGAGATCTCCTTTAATAGGCCTAGAAATAATCGAGTTTCCACGATACTCTGGAAAGAAAGTTCGAACGCTTTTCACCTGCACATATACTGCAGCGGGCAGTGCACATCAGTCATCAATACACGAACAGAAACTCACCTCTACAACTTCCTCGCAGAAAATGATGCAATAGCGTTATAAAAAAAAACACACACAACACTCTAAAAATCATTTCGTACTTGGGAGGCAAGGGACAAGAGGATGAAAAGAAGAGAAAAAGAAGCAGACATTGCAAAACGGGACGCTTTCACCCCGCCTCATACGGTACTGTAGTGGCAGCTGGCTACAGTGTGTAGACACTCCCCAGCCGGCCGGCCACACATTGGGATACCACGGCGATCCATGTAAACATCCAGGGTCCGTAGGCGACAGGGATTCACGCGCGCGAAGTTCTGTTCGGTGTACACAGTACGCAAGCAGCGATATGCGTGTGCGCACATTTTTCTATTCAGCGCTTTCCACATACGGTGCGTACGCGTTGCATCGATATCCCAGCTGAATACAGATAACATGGCACATGCGACGTGCGTTTGCTATATTTTTACCCATTATTTTTCCCCACTGTGAATTTCATATTGTCGTATTCCCTTCGATTTTTCGTATACGAATTTTTCGGAACGGTTGGCAGCTCTGGTACAATGCTAACATAAATAACAGATTATTGCTTTCACATTTGAAAATGATTAATGGTATATAGGCTCAGTATGATGCTTAGATAAATAGAGGATGTTTGCTTCACATTCGGAAATCAATAAGGGTAACATTCAGCTCCATAAGATGCTAAATTGAATGTCGGTTGTTTGCTTTTATACAGTGTATTTGAAAATGATTAACGGTAATATTCGGCTCCGTAAGGTTCTAACATACTATAGTAAATGTTGGATGATTGCTTTTACAATCAGAAATGAATAGCGGTAACTTTCGGCTCTTTACAATGCTAAAACAAAAAATCTGGAAATGCTCCCACTTTCTCATCCCAAAAGTAAGCTATGACCACCTAATAGCATAGGCATCAACTTTTATAATTATCTATAAGCCTATTTGCTAAATCTTAGAATTCAGAATAATGGTGATAAGATGATCTACTTCTGTATTCATTTATTTTAGACATGGGTACCTGTCACGTCAGTAATGCTTAATAATTGTTTTTAGTAGGACCGATTTAGTTTTTCCTATGTTTTTCTTGATTTTTTGGCCACCAAAAAAAAAAAAAAAATAGAAATCAATGATTTTGATGGTCAAAAATAAAAATTAGTTTGGAGCCCTGCGATATCATTGGGCTCATCATTACTTAATCTTTCCCATGATACGCTAATATTTATATCATCAATCTGCCGACGTCATCCGACAATTCATGATTCAAACCTTTTTTTTCTCATCGTCCGTAACCAAACTTTGAGCACAGACAGGGTATTCTTTCTCATTCTAGAGTAATGAAGGAGCGCACTTTCGGCTGTGATCTAAGTCCTATTATCATCATGAGTTCATGTCGCCGTTTAGTGATCTAAACTTCAGCTTTGCTGAACTGTTCAATGTCTTGAGCAGGAAGCGAAAACAATGGCTGGACTAAGGAACCTTCGTTTTTAAAAGGGGGAAATAGAAACAAAAAACAACACTGAAACCGAACAAGCCGGCCGAGCATTGTTTAGGTTAACCACGCGTGGTGATAATCGCGCCCATTGATCGCTCTGTCCAGCTGGCTTAACCCTATTCTAACTGGGAGGAGTTTTTACTGGGGGTGACCCCCCCCCCCCCCCTTCAGATCTCGGCCACCGATCGCGCGATCGCTGCGAAATTTTTCCTGAAGATAGAGCTGGATGTCAACTACAAGATTACATGGTCATACCATGGTTGGTAGCTCCATGGTCATACAATAGAAAAATATTGCCTTTCTATTTTTAATAAATTGATTATGCAAAGTTGTGCATGAAATCATATTTTCACCTATAACTCCATAAAAAAGACTGAAGTATTGCTAAATTTTTGTGTCAACATTCCTCAAGACATATAAACCAATTTTCATTTAAAAATAAAGCACAGTCAAAACCAATTTCTTTTGTTTTTTATTGTTTTGTTAATTTCTTATGTATTTTATTGATTGTTCGACCTTGTGTTTTCTGTTGTTTTTCAAAATTTGTTGCAGGCACTTTTTCAGGCTTATCTACACTATATAGAATTGATTAATTTCAATGGTTCAAAGATGAAATACTATAATTTATATCAATTTAACCCCCAAAACACAATTTACATTCAATTTGCACACGATATCATGAATTTGAGCTGTTTTCCGGTTGACATGCATTTGCATAACATTACGTAACTTCAGAACGGTGTACTC
Organism: Diadema setosum; assembly: GCA_033980235.1. Lineage (NCBI taxonomy): Eukaryota > Metazoa > Echinodermata > Echinoidea > Diadematoida > Diadematidae > Diadema > Diadema setosum. The sequence goes on from CM067072.1 coordinate 15,859,671, forward strand.
AGACGTTGCAAAATATGCGGAAGACTTCAATGAAAAAAGTTGTGAAACGACGCGGCAAAATCTTTGCGCGTTGCAGAATCGTGACGCGAAACGTGGGGGGGGGGGTCAATTTGACCCATTTGACCCCCCCCCCCCCCCCCAGTTAGAATAGGGTTAAGAGTATGCATATTGACCAAAAATAGTCAGAGGGATGCTAATTTACTCTTACAAGCTATCGCTACTATTTAAGTTGAAAACTGGAACTTTCTGAAAGGTTAAAGATGATCGTAAAATCAGTTCTGGCTACAGGATTTTATAATAATTATAATAGCATACAACATGTACCAAGTTTTCATCGTTTACCTGTCTTATCACTCCAAAGCAGTTCAGCTTAATTGTTGGCTTATAGAAGTGATCATCAATCGGTAAGGATTAGTCAGATGAATTCATGAATTCACTTTATGCATCACGGCTAATCGAACTATTCAACGTCGTTGAAGTAACCATACTTTTTTATTTTCATAGTTCAAACTATTTCTTAACATTTATATGCAAAACGAAAGTACTCTACACGTTTTTCAAAATGCTCAAATGTAATGAGTCAATTCCACAAAGATTGCATTACTGCAACCTTTACTGACCTAAACAAGTTTTCTATAGAGCTATCAGTTCTATTATAATGGCATTCTGATATCTTCGACTGCGTTTTGAACTCGTACCGAGCACAGCATTCAAAACAACGGGTTCCTCAGGTCCTCTTTAGGTACTGGTATACTTGCTAAAAGCATTCTCTTTAGCTTCCATTGACAACAACATGGGAGGAGAATGGAAGCGATCAACTTTCTCGGTAAATGAGGCTTTTCGTATAATATTATTATAGCACACATTGCGTGCCTCTTTCTTTTTTCTGTTTCTGTTGTTTCAAACTACACTGCAGCCGACACACAACACAAACACACCAAAGTTTACATTCAGGCAACCGTATTTTGGTATTGGTTAGAATCGAATTATATCTGTCTTGTGATTGCCTAATTATCTGTAGCAAAAACAAAACAAAACAAAACAAAACAAACACAAAAACAAACAAACACAAAAATGCTGAAAACTGCTTATCGAATATCAGTGGCGTGCCAAAGGAGTAAAATGGAGTCTATACTCTAAAGGGGCCTGAGCTTTTGATTCCAGAAGAATCTTCGTCAGAGGCAAAATGATAATCAGGCAGGGAAAGCAATCACATTATAAAGAAGTTCACGCAACACGAACAGTCAGGGACAGGCTAGGGACACGGAACAAAGAAAACAAAAGGAGAGGATGGGAGGTCATGGGCAAGGAGGCCAACAGGTGAAGGGAGGGGGATTAAAGCAGGAGGGTGGATAGACAAAAGGCATAGGAGGGTCAATGATAATCCTGAGTGCCATGGGGGTGCATCCATTTAAGAATGAATTTTCTCACACACCCAAGCTGTCGCCATTTATGTGTGTGCGATGAAGCGTTAACGCCGTCGCTAAGCAGGACTGTTGCATCATGGGGGGGGGGGGGGGGAACGGGTTGTGAGCTTGAACATAACCTGAACTTTACGGGCGATTTTCTTTTTTTTTCTTCTTTTATGACTTCTAGGGATGCGGAAAGGGGTTGTTTTATATATTATTGTAAGGATAAAACTATACAATGTATGTAGAATTCAAGTATTTATATATACATGTGTAGACATGCCTAAAATTTCGTTTACTGCGACATACGCATTTCGACCGAGCGCATCACGACCTGTATGGACTACGCACATGTATTCTTTTATCTTGCGCTCTGCTTTTGTGGGAATTTCTTCAAGCATAGGTGTCAGGTTTTCCTACGTTACGTCTGCGGTCATTAATTCCATATTTGTTAGTTTGTCTGCTTTCTTATTCTGTGTTTTATGCATTTTACTTGAACTTAAAGGTCTAGACATTTCGTTTGCTAAATGCACGCGAGTCACGTTGCATTGTATGATGTATTTTGTTTCGTTGACCATTCATGAGAAGCGTTTCTTTGAGCAAACTCTCTTTTCACACCAAAATCACTTATAGAAGGTAGTCATCCACATTGGTTATCAAAATAATAATTCCGTCATTTTCCTTTCGTTCAGAAACAAAAATCTGTTATTCTCAACACGTTATTACAAAAATTACATCTCACAGCGATAATAGGGCCTACTAGAACCAACTCATCGCAGCAAAATGACACATTACGGTTACGAGGACATACACAATGCTTGAACAAATTACTTTGCTTCAAAATGTAGAAACAGATGAAGTGACATAACAAGAGAAAGGGCGCACCGAAAGAGGTACACTGTATCAAGATCAACTAAGATAAACTCTAACAAAAAAGAAGAAGAAGGAGGAAACTATTCCCCCCCCCCCCCCACACACACATACACACAAACGAGTAGATACACAAAGGTCATATGTTTACCTTTGGGAGCAGTGATTTAAAAGATGTTTTAGATATCACATGTGATGCATAATAGGTCCGTTGTGCAAAGCATCCTACATAATTTTTTGTAATAAAGCCTAGAATATAAGGAGATAATATCAGTATTTCTCTTATAGATTGTAAAGAACATTCGGAATTAGGACCTTTGTTTCATTTTCGGATTAACGAACCTTCGGCATAACGAACCTTATTTCATTTTTTGATAAATGAACCTTTGGAATAACAAGTTACAAACCTCATATTTTCGGATTAACGAACCTTCGGAATAGCGAACTGTAACCATTCACATAGTGTACTGTATTTTCGATCATACGGATTCAATTTTTTTTTTTCCAGCGGTTGTTTCTATCCCTATAACTCACATTTCAGAACAATGGGGGTTTTGTTTCATGTACGTGGTGAATTAATACGCCTTTAATGCAAGAGCAAAGACATGGGAAAGTTTGAATGCTTTTCACGTGCACATCGTCACATAAAGAGAATCAGGTGCTGACGGACCATAGAAGTGTCTCAAAATCAATACTGCCATGCAGCTTGCACCAAAATCACAAGAAATACTACATGAAGATTCTGATAGGTATTATCCCGTAACAGGGGCGGATCCAGGAATTCCGTAAAGTGGGGGCGCGTTTACAAAATTAAAGGGGGGCGCACGCACCCCTCCCCCGTTTTTTTTTTTTTTTTTTTTACATTTCTTTTGTTTCAACAAAAAAATAAAAATAAATAAATAAAGGGGGGGGGGGGCGGGCGCCGGTTGCGGTCCTCCTTGGATCCGCCCCTGCGTAACCAAGTAAGTTTGAGAGAGAAAAGTTTGAGCCAAAAACACAGCGTTGACAAGTACTACCACAAATTGCATTTTAAATATGGTATATAGTACACAGTACGAGAAAGTATACAGCACGAGATCTCTAGTTTGATTTTCATGTCGCTTCGAATAGTAGACGAGCAGTGACAATCCGTCAAAGTGCAAACTACAGCTAGGGCCTAGCGGCACAGTTTACAGGTCTACCTTCTGTTCACTGCATGGTACACATAAACAAGAACAAAAGCGTTTTCTTCTTTTGCACGTTAGCATGGGGACGATAGTGAATTAAGTTCACCAAGATTCAATGTTTGTAAACAAGAAAGCAGCGCGTAGCAAAGACCTCAGATCGTTGTTATAGCACACGTGCATCTATTGTGGTAACATTTTAATCAACGCACTAACACCATCTGAACATACTCAACGATCATGCCACACAATCACTGTGAAGGGGAAATGTTCAGCAACAACAAGGGCACGAGTATGTAGCCTACCATATACTGTACGCGCATTCATTCCGTGAGTGCCAAATACAAGCTAGAAACACACGCAATAAAGAAACATCGCAAGTTCATGAACTGAGGGACCTTTTTTTGTCTTATATCTTAACAAGATAAAGACGTTGTGATTTCGGGTGCTGTTCGTTATTCCGAAGGTTCGTTATTCCGAAGGTTCGTTTATCCGAAACACATAAATTCCCTAAACCATAGAGGTTCGTAGTAATCCGAAAACGAAAAAAGGTTCGTTAATTCGAACATTTGCGGCGTTATTTCGAAGGTTCGTTAATCCAAAAATGAAACAGGGTTCGTTATCTGGAAGGTTCGTTGATCCGAAATGATATAGGATCCGAAATGATATAGGGTCCGTAACGAACCTTCGAAGTAAGTCGAACTTTGTTTCATTTTCGGATTAACGAACCTTCGGAATAACGAACCTTATTTCATTTTCGGATTAACAAACCTTCGGACTAAAGAACCTTACTAACGAACCTTCGGAATAACGAGCTGTACTAACCGTGATTTCATATCCAATTTGTTTAATTGGACCTTTTAAAAGCTATGATTGTATCGAATCATTGAGAGCAATGAAATTTAACGGCCTTCTGTCCGCCGTATCAAAAGTGTGATGATAAAGGGGATGTGCGCATTGTCATTCGAAATACAATCATGTAACTACATGTAACTCTACATTTAAGTAATTAGTCTGATTATTATATAGCAACTGATTTTGGGATTGATAGTCACTACTGACAGTTTTTATTCTCGTAAACGGCACCTGTCAATCTCACAGGCGTCAAGTCGAAGCACTCACACGTCATGAATTGACCATAACGTAAAAACGACAGAACTCTACACACAAAAGTTCTGTGATAAAAACACGCTGGGCACACAAGATGAGTATGTTGGAACCACATGGCGCACTCACTGCTGGCAGGGCAAGCACGTGCTTTGCTCATCGAACTGATCGTTTTTATATCGATCATAATATCGCTGCACAACAGAGATTCGTATTCCAATGCACAGTAGGCCTACTCTCTCTCTCTCTCTCTCTAAAAAAAATGAAAACATTCACACTTGAAGGGGTGGATACATTTAAAACGGAGTCAATTTAGAGTAAAATTGGAGTGAATTTTGAGTGAAAATGTTCATTTTCACTCGGAGTGACCTCCGGGATCACTCGAAGATTTTGGAGTGCTATTGATGTAGCGCGATTCCGCTGCTAAAATGCATTCAGTTTTGCTCATAATCATTAATTTCATCCTTCTTTTTTTTTTCTTGGAAAGCAAGCACTCCTTAAAGAGGGAAAACCCCGATTGGACAAATTGCGACGTAAACATGCATTGACATAGTTATGTGATACGTATAAACAATTTATCATGAAAGGAGAGAAGGGTACCTACAGTACATGTATCCAAGATAAACATTATGCATGCACGTGTAGTACCACTTCTCGGGGACTCGAGTAAAGTTAAACGCAGCTTTGTTGATTACATAATGCCACTCTGGTGGTTTCGCCATACTCTTCTCTCTCTCCTACGTTTTCTTTGTTTTCTCCCTCTCTTTGTCTTTTTCTTTTTCCCCTACAAATCGTGTACTTTAAGAATAGACAGACGGTGTTAAACTTCAACTCAAGTGGCTTCTTAAGATCTGCGCCTCTTTCATCCATCTTAGGGACCGTGACACTATTGTGAATGACACAATTAAAAGCATCACAAAAGGACTTTCACGCCTCGTTAGACCTTTAAGACTCAGATCTTTTTCTTTCTTTTTATGTGTGTGTGTGTAGACGTGGACGCCATTGGGAAATATCAAGCTCGAGACAATAAGTGGCCACTTACAATATAATGACCGACCGATGTTGAAGGTAGATTAAATCAGTAACTAAGTCAGAAATTGGGAAACCAGTAAATAAATAGGCAGCGATCGACACTTCGACGGTTTGCCAATCTAATGTGCAGCGATCGACGTCGAAAGTGTCAATCAAATACGTTATTTACGGTCGACGTCGAAGGTTGATAAAATCAGTAAGCAGCGATCGATGTCGAAGGTTGATAATCGGATGGGTGCTGTTCGTAATATTCCGAAGGTTCGTAATTCCGAAGGGTCGTCAAATTCGAAACACACAAATTCCCTAAACCTACAGGTTCGTTAATTCGAACGTTTGTGGCGTTATTCCGAAGGTTCGTTATTCTGAAGATTCATGAATCCGAAAATAAAATTAACGGAACAATATACCTTCTGAATAACGAATCTTCGGACTAGAGAGCCTTCGGAATAACGAACATCGGAATAATAGCTACCGATGTGTAAGGTTGATGAAATTATTAAATAGCGACCAATGTCCAAAGTTGATTAGGTCATACCGTCCGACGTTAGTGATCGAGAAAACTATAAAGTAGCGGCTGATGTCGAAGGTTGATAAAATAAGGACAATTAAATCAAATAGGTATAGCGTCCATAATGTCGAGATCAAATAAAATTGAGCAGCAACGAAGTGTCGAAGGTTTATGCAATCAACTTGGTATCGCACGACGTCGAATGTTAAGCAAAATTATCTGATTTATCCGACATTTGTTTTAGCATTGTAAAGAGGCTAAAGTTACCGTTATTCATTTCTGATCGCAAAAGCAATCATCCAATATTTACTAGTATTTTGACACCTTACGGAGCCGAATGTTACCGTTAATCATTTTCAAATGTTAAAGCAAACAACCGACATTCATTTTAGCATCTTACGGAGCTGAATGTTATCCTTTTTCATTTCCAAACGTGAAAGCAAACATCCGCTATTTATTTTAGCATCTAACTGAGCCGATTGATACCGTTAATCATTTCCAAATGTAAAAGCAACAATCTGTTATTTATTTTAGCATCGTTCGGAGCAGAACATTACCGTTATTCATTTCTAAATTTAAAAGCAAACATCCGACAATCATTTTAGCATCGTACGGAGGCGAATGTTACTGTGTTTTCATTTTGAACGTCAAGGCAGACATCAGACATTTACTTTACCATCAAACGCAGCTGAATGTTACTGTTCTTCATTTCGAAATGTAATAGCAAATATCCGACAGTTATTTTATTATATGGAGCAGGCTGTTACTGCTATTCACCTCCAAACGTAAAAAGCAATCATCTGCCATTTTCTGGGCATCTTCCGGAGCCAAATGTTATTGCTATTTACTTTCGAAAGTAAAAGCAAACACCCGACATCTGTTTAATCATCATACGGAGTTGAATATTAGTGTTATTAATTTCCGAACATCACAGGGATCATTCGACATTTATTTTAGCATCTTCCGGAGCTGAATGTTATTGTTATTTACTTTTGAACGTAAAAGCAAACATCCGGCATTTATTTTTATCATCGTACAGAGTTGAATATTATTGTTATTCATTTCCGAACGTCAAAGCAAAGATCCGACATTTATTTTAGCATCTTCCGGAGATGAATGTTATTGCTATTTACTTCCGAAAGTAAAAGCAAACATCCGACATTTATTTAATCATCGTACGGAGTATTATTGTTATTCATTTCCAAACGTCAAAGGGATCATTCGACATTTGCTTTAGCATATTCGGGAGCTGAATGTTATGGTTATTATTTTACTTTCGAACGTAAAAGCAAACATCCGGCAAATTACTGATACTTTTCAAAAGATTTTCGCGGATCGATTTCAGCTAATTTCCTTCGTGTAGCCGATGGTTGACGGGAGAGTTTGATTTTCATATCATTAATTCCGCGCTGGAGCGCTCGGGCAAATGCGGGTGTTTAGACGAGCGTGAAAGTGCGGGCGACTTCCCTCGTCTGTACGCGTCCAAACGCCCGCGTATTACCTAGTACGCCCGGACGAAAGGGCTTCCCGCATTTGCCCTAGGGGTTTTCGTGACGTTTCCCGCGGTCGGCACTGTAACCAGCAACATACTAGGTTAGCATAATATACCGTTGTAGGCCTCTACTATGACAACAACACCACTGTATTCAATATACAACTTTGTATGATGCAGACTAAGCACACAGTACATATAAAAGACTTGGGGTGGCCATGACAGGCCTGTGAGATCCATGTAGTACAGGGAACTACCAGCATTTTCTCTGTGGCAAAGCACAAATTTTACATTTGGGTCAGTGGGCTCCGGGCGATATCACGTTACCATCAACTTTTTGTAGCTCTTCTCAGTCCAAGTACATCAGAACACTGGCCTAATACACGCAATGATATTACTGTAAAAGTGGAAATTAATTTTCGCGGTGTTGAAATTTTCGCGCATTTCGCACAACCAGAAGCTCGCGCGAAAATAAAAGCACGCGAATATTTTGCGTGCCACATGTTCCAGTAGTTGATGTCCTGATTCCGCGGAATTAAAAACACATGTAAGTCTTCTTACCCGGCCAAGCGTGAAAAATTAGTCACGCGAAAATATCCACTTTTACAGTACCAGCAAAGGGAAACTGGCTGCATACACACAGACATACAACCATAACATTTTGTTAGTGTATTTGTTAACTTTTCATTTTATTACAAGTGGATATGGAAATTCCTTGGGAACACAGACATACAAATGTAGTGTCACTTGCTTAGTGTACCGGTACCTGGAAACTAGGAATATGATACATGTCTAATTCTTTCTTTGGAAGTAGTGCACACCTTTTCATTATAAGCCCTTGCAAATTTGAAGAAATGTTACACACAGGTTGTAAGGGCTGTTTTAAGTGCTACACCATACCTTTGCTCTCAAGATAACCACACTAATTACTGACCAGCAAAAAATAAAACGAAATCAATTTCTTGAAGGCTGTGTATTCATGAACGATGCTTAAATATCGAAAAATAAAAGCAACTTGTTTTTTTTATTTTGCATAGTTTTGCTAAACAGCTAGGCTTCTTAAGAAATCCAGTTATAAACCGCACTTGGTCCAGGATGAGCCCCCTCTACGCTTTGAAAAAAATATTGCCCACTATCTTTATCTCATTAAATACCAACAACACTCACATGCCACACTAAAGCTAAAATATCCTGTAGGGAAGTCATTAACCCAGGAACGGAACAGCTGGTGACTAGATTATCAGGAATCATGAATTTAAGATGGATCACAACTATCATCCACATGCTTTTATTGTACTATTTTTTTGTTGTTGAAAGACTAATGCATAAGTTTGGTAATAGCATTGTAAGTGAGTTACTTTCATATAATGCGTGTTAATAGGCAACTAATTACAGCCATCAGTCCATAATACCGAGCTATGACATGAGCCTGATTAAAGCCTGTCGACCTGCCCTGAAGAGCTTCCCTGTCTCCGTCTTGCAAAATTGAAGACGTGCCTCAAAATGTCTCGTCAAAATGAGGATAGCATCTGGAGAAGTATTGGGGTTGTTATTGAGATCCAGCCAGGGAGTCGTCCTCATGGTCGTCCTCATGGATAGTAGCCATTGGGACATTTAATAAGAGAGCTCCCCAAATCCACCTGACAGCGTCATCTTACTTACCTCCTCTCGCAGTACCGGGCGGGTCGTCGCCGCCAGCTTGGACAGACTCCTCGCAAACTCCATTTCTGCGGGGCGAAGGGAATCAATGTTAAAGATATTTAATCACAATAAATTCACTCTGAATTGTTCCATTCAGGATTATCTCATTTCATTAATTTTTCCATTTCAACCCCATCCCCCCCCCCAAAAAAAAAAAATGAATACTTAAAATAATGCACCATCATACATACAACATAATTGTCTGAATACAAAGTATTTCAGATATTGACATCTGGACATGCATTTTAATGTGATTAGGTAGCAAATTTTAAACAAAATCATAGAGAGAATTAATCAATGTTACATTTAACAATGGGTTTTCAAGTAGGTTGTTGGAAATGGAGGGGACTGCTAAAAAGCTTAGCTTGTATACCGTATTGCATATTGTACAGCTGTATACTGTATTTTAATACACAAGGAACACTCCAAATATTCATCCACCATTACACCAGATTTCAAAAACACAATCTCCCATATCTTACAATGGCTCAACTCTTTGGAATACTATTCTTGCATCAATTAAATGCAGTAAGACTTTATAAAACATTCCTTTTAAAGGGGAAGGCTAGTAACTGATCAGTGGGAATCAGTGGAAATGCTGGGAGATGATTGTTCCAATCCTTATGGGATTCATTCAAGAGTTCATTGTATATCTATTGTTGTGTGAAAATGATTTGCTTCAGAATGGTCTCATATTCAAGTAATGTGCAGTTTAATGCTTCCAGGTTAGCGTCCCTGGTCAGTGACGGAGCATTAATCTGCACATTACTTGAATATGAGACCGTTCTGAAGCAAATCATTTTCACACAATAGATATACAATGAACTCTAGAATGAATCCCATAAGGATTGGAACAATCATCTCCCAGCATTTCCACTGATTCTCACTGGTCAGTTACTAGCCTTCCCCTTTAAGATGAACTGTACCAGAAGTTATGTGTATGAGTATGCACTATTTCCTCTCATGTCTTTTCTTTTCTTCTCACCTTGTATCAGCCATCTTTGTTGTGATTTCATATGAATTTGTTTGATGATTGCTCTTGTTGAAATGTACAATGTAACGATGATTGTAAGGGATCATTTCCAACAAGCCTCTTCTATACTTTTTATGATCCCACATATAAGACATCTTGTAGCATGAAAAATGTATTCTGAAATCATTATCATGCTTTCAAGTGGAAATATTTCATTGAATGAAATACTGCAACTGGTCATAGAAATGTGCGAAACGTCTTCATTTTGAGACATCTTTTGGTAGCAATACCAACTGAATAACCTATAACTCAACAGTATGGAAATAAGAGAGATGCATCTACAGCATTCAAACCACAAGCTGTAGTTAAGTGCTACCTGTGAAATCAAAGTATTATAGAAAACAAGATGTCCCTTTCACAGATCACATACATTGTGGCATTTGACTGAAAAAAAAAAGAAAAGAAAAAAGAAGATTTTAAATTGAGATTCTGGAACTGATGGATTTCTGTCTTTTCTGTAAACTGTAAAGGGGAAAAAAAGCTCTGAATAAAAGTTCAAACTCTGACCACCAAGAGTTTCTTGACTGCCGCCATGCCATTAATGCTCACACATTTTCCCATCTCACAGATTTAGTGGCTACTTAAGGTTTCTAGTGTACATCACCACTCAGTGAAACAAACAATACAGCTTGAGGCTAGACAGAACACATAGACACCTTACTATAGTGGGTGCTGGGCAAACACACTGGACCTGTTCAAATATGCATAATGCTACATTATCACAACATCAAACACCAAGAACATCATGCCCTCCCCTTTTAAACTTCCAACAAGACTTTAGTGGTCTTTTCTTTCCCTCTTTACGTACATCATACTAATAGACAATTACAGGCTTTGCTGGGATGTGATCTGTGCAAACAATGTAGACCCACACTGGGAGGATTTTCATTTGCAGACAGAGACACAATGTTGAAGATGTGCTGGCCAGATATATTGCGATTTTAAAAAAGTAGCTGTTAACAAGTGGAAAAGACTTCTGAATTAGATTGAGAAATGAAAAAAAAAATGACCTAAGTACACTATAATGATTACTAAAAACATGACACAGTCACACCAGGATTTTTTCACTTTTTTTTTTTTTTGAAATAAATATCCCCTTATCCATGGTAAAAATCGAAATCACACTGACTGCTCAATACCTCTATAACCTAAGTAAAAAGAGAGAAACCACACTGGGATCTGAACCCAACACCTCCTGCTTACAAGGCAGTGGCACTACCACTGAGCTAAACACAGCTTAGGTTTTTGTTTTGTTTTGTTTTGTTTTGTTTTGTTTTGTTTTGTTTTGTTTTGGTTTTTTCTTTTTGAGATACACTGCTTTGACAAGAATCTTTAGTCGATAAAGTGCAACCCATGGAAAACTCCTGATGCAATCCACACCACAGTGTCAAAAGATTTCAAGTTGTACTAAAGAAAAAATGCAAAAGCCTTGTTATGAGGCTACTTGACTACAATGGGCCTGACCCACATGAGGATGAACTCACCGAGATGTACTCTTTTCTCCACATAGAGGATGACATCTTTGGAGTACTTGGACCACGCCTTGGCCCGCTCTAGAGCCAGGTCCACCCCTCCCTCCAGCTGCATCAGCCATGCATCAATTTCTTCAGAGTTTAGCTGGCCTGGTGAGGAGACAGAATAACAGACATACAGATGAAGGAAGGACAGACAGACGGACAGATAATTATCATTAATTCAAATAAGGCAAACTTTGAATGAAAGAAAGATATTAAATACAGGAGGGACAAAATAGTGCTATGACAAATTTTTTTATCAACTATCACTCTCTGTACAAGTGTATTTGTGCAATTTAATGTATTTGCAATTTTGGTTCAAGTCCCACTGGTTCCCTTTTTCCAACACATCTGTTAAAAAAATGTAGATCAGTAGTTGTGATCTTAAAACACATTCGAACAGGGGGTGACGATTGATCGAAAATCTGATATACACCACATGTAGCACAACGCAAACTTCATTGGGACCTCATGGATTGTAATCCTTTCTGTTTTTTTAATTGTCGCTGTTATTGTTTCTAGGTCCATATATTACAGCTTAAAGATTCTGTCATTTGTATAATCCTTTGTATAATCCTTTGAATAACATTGACAGTATACACAGGCTGACATTGTCTGATATAATACACATGGAAGATAAAGGTTGCCAACAGGATTGACTGGGTTAAATATAAGTTGGCACGTTGCAATAAAAATCCTAACATTTTTTTTTCAGCGTCCATGCAAAACTAGGAGGGTTGGCAGCTAATTGATACAAATCATTTCATGCATTATGAATGTATTAAGTTACTTAAATGGCTTAATTTCCTATTGTAGATGGCAAATGCCAAATTCTGTGCTGGCCATAGTTATAGTCATGTGACCAAGAAACAGAGTGTACAAGTATCTATCTAATCAAAGGTATCCCAAACACAATCATATGTCTTAAACTGCTCAGTTCATTCATAACATTCTTCATTCGTAACTGTGCTCAAACTTTTGTTCATCTCATTTTGCCTTGATTTCTGTAAAGTCTTTTACAAAACTTTCTTCTTCTTCTTTTTGCAATATATTTCCCTTTAAGCATGACAATTTACCCTTTTCACCTCTGGCCACATTCTGCAAGCATGGAGCCTGTACATGTGTCCTTGTCCCTCTGTCCCAAACCTTTTAACATCTCCAATGCATATTTATTCTCCGCATTCAATGATGCAAGGCTTTTGTTCCCATAAAAACAGTGATGTGTGAAATAAAAAGGGCAAATATTTTGCTTATCTCTGCAATCACACTCATACTTCATACAGAATATGTCTTTGTAGAAAAAAAAATCGAACCAAAGAAGAGCAAGACTGGAAACAAAAAAGTATCCATATCTGTAAATGGACCACATATCTTTTTACAACTCCGTACATGTTGAAAGGATGGCAATAGTAATTCATGTGTAAGTCTGAAAATCAGTAAAGATCATGTACGTTGCACATGTGAACACAGAATGTGGCTAACACTAAATTGCTTTTAAAAAAAAAAATCCGGCATACAATACATGCGATACTATCAGATTAATTTAGCTCTCAACAAAGAATGCTCAGTGGCCTCATAACCAGAGCCAACATTATTGTAACTTTCTCTTTGCTTGAAATCCGATACCAATTACAATGTTACGACTGTCAGCACACATGTGCATGTAAAACACACTTGCGACATATCCACACACGCGAACATGAACACACAATTATTTCACAAATGGGAGAACATGATATCTACATATCAAACACTCTTGTCACGAAGACAAACTGAAACTCCTCAGCCCTGTAAATGTCAGCGAGAGTCAAGAGAGCAGGGGCATTCACGCATCAATCTTGACGGAAACAACCTCCCTGACGTGTTTATCTTTTTGCCATTCACACTAGTGGGTATAGTTAGTAGGAAGGAAGGGCCCTCTGGAAATGGACATGGCCTGGAATGTATGGTATCCCAACTATCCATTTCCCCTCTTTACCCATGAACTCTGCCGACATTTGCCAGTAAAAAGTGAGAGAAGAAGGAGGGGGTGGGGGGGGGGGGGGGGTTGGGGGAGGGATGAGGAGGGGGAGAGTGCACTAAAAGGTGATAAAATAAAACACAAACACTTTTTCACTTTGATATACAGGCAGAGTTTCTTATCTTGTTATCAGCGGAAAGTTGATGTAAGATAGGCCATTCTAAATAATCTGATCAATGGGTTGACACAGTAAGAGATAGAACATTTTTGGATGCTTCTCCCTCCATCGTTTGCAGGACACCCACAAACAATTTTGCTCAAGTTCCGTTCTTTTCTCTTTCTGAATCAGACAACATTTAAGGGCCCTTGCTGAGAGCAAAGCACTGCCTCCTTTTTATCTGTAACATTGGCTGTACACGGTGGAAGGAAATACACCATTACAAAGCCACAGCACTGACCACTGAGTTTACTAGATGTAGTCCAAGACCTTGAACGCAGATTCACCTCTCATGTGACTCATGTTAAATACAAGGTCTTTAGAATTTCTAATGGAATCGATTACGATTGACAAAAGAGCAATTTCATCTGTTAGATTTTTAATAAAACAAAGTATTATGGATGGCAAGAGAATGTGAACTTTGAGTTTTGACATGTAAGGATCATTTTGTATTAATACTTCTATGTAGGAAGACATAATCCTGACTTTTCTTGACAAAATAAAAAAGAGGAACAAACAAAGAGAATCAAAATATTCTATATAAACTCTCCCACCTGCCAATACTGGATATCTCATCAAACATGCATACTGTACAATTCTAATATAAACTAAAATTTAACACTGCAGTTATAATAACTGTAAATTTGATTACATATCAAGCAACTATGTATCCAACAATCTGTAATATCGCATTTCAAGGGTGCTCTTCAGTGAACATAAAGCAGTAAGACAGAAAATGTTTGTCATGAATATTCAAAATAATGAAAAGTTGACGTAGATGGCACTGACATTGGGATTGTACAGTATTGGTGGAGATGAGAATTGGGCTTTTAACTTTTTGCCAGATACCAAGAAAACACTTATGAAATAGTAAAGAGCATACCATTTTAAGAGGAATTCAAAGTTTATTTGATGAAGATTGGGTTTGAAATGACTGAAACATCCAAAAACAAAGTAAAACAAAGCAATCATAATAAAAGGTGCATGGGTCCCACACTATTAGAATCGCTCTGTTTTGGATATCTCAGCCATTTCAAAACCAATTTTCATCAAATAAACGTTGAAATTCCTCATGGAATTACATGCTCTTTCATATTTCATAAGAGGTTTCTCATTATCTCACCAAAAAATGTTAGAAACCTGAAATTAGGTCTCAACCAAAACTATACGATCCCTTTAAGTCATACTTACAACCTGTGATCCACAGACACGTTTCAAAATGTCAACACTCAATTATCATCATTCAGCAAACTACAAGAACGCCTCTCTATTACATGTCTTAGAGTGAGTTGTCAACTTACTTCCTTCTCTGATGTCACTAGCAGTCTCCTTAAAGTGCGGCCCAATATACTCGGGGTTACTGTTTATCGACACCAGACTCTCGCAAGACTGAGAAAGAAGACCACAAACAAAAGAAAAAGACACAAGAAATCATTTCAAGGGTAATGACACGAGGAAAAGAAAACATCTCTAGCAAAATCTTTTTAGAAGTCTTGTTGTTGTTGTTTTCAGACAAATTCACTTGCATAGATTATCTAACTTTTTGAAGTGTCAGTTCAATAATCACTTACAATGGTACATTATCTTCTTTTTCACAATTTGATCACATACTGTAATGCAAAATGTTCCCAAATCGAGTTTAGAAAAGAAAAGCACTCTAGAAGATGATAGATGTTTGACAATAACACGAATAAACCTGTTTACTGTAATAATGCATTCAAAAGTTCTGGGTATTTACAACAAGCTATTCCATCTACCCATCCTTAATGCATTTTACTTTACACTTTCTCTCCGGTTTGCATGCATGTAGTTGTTGCTAAGTCAAGCAAGCATGTCTTTGGCAACCTTCCCAGTTGCCAGGAACAACCGTTGATATAACTTTGGTATGTACAAGGTTCCACATTAAATTCTAAAATGTCAGGTAACCAGTCTATACTACTATCACAAGGATTGTTTTGTGAAGAAAAAAAGAAAGAAAAGAAAGAGAATATGAGGAAAGCAGAGCGTTGACAACAACAGAACATTTTGAAATAGAAGAGAGCAGGCCAAACATGCAGAGTTTGTGGTTTAAATTCCATGCCTACCCACAATATAATGGCATCACCACACAACATACCCAAAGAAAACAGGAAGAATCTTTACATTTTAAAGGAGAATATGAACGAGAGATAAGGAGAAGATCAATGATTCCTGCATTAAAATGTTGCAACAGAAACAACTCGACAAAAATAATCTATTCAAATAAATATGCAGTATCCGCTGCCATAAGGAATCAGAACCATCAATTATTGGCTATCGAGCTGAAGCTGGGTGGTCTCGTGGATACGACAACTTTCTAGCAATCAGGAGGTCGTGGGTTCATGACTCGAGTACGTATGCACATGATTTCTATCATGACTATTACTCAAAAACACTGAAAAATCGGTGTGCATACGCATTGTACATCATGACAGGGCAATTTGTCAATCGGCGGCAAGATCAGCTATCAAGACTCACCTTGGAAGGATGGAAACCTAAATGTAACGAAGTCTGATCTATATCGCCCATTAGGTACTCCGTCACGCTATTGCTGAAGGCAAGGGCAAGGGCATCGATGACCTCGTAGAGGGCAGTCTTGTCTTTCTCTTCATTGTTGCTCGTTAAACCTGGGCAAGAACAGCGTAAAGACAGCGAAAGAATAAACTGTAAAATCTGTTTTCCTTCAACTTCAAGAAGTGCAAGGTTATCAGCCTTGACATAATATAAATTAATATTTCTATTCCTTCAAAGCTGATCTACTCTAAGTATATTATTTCTGAGCATTCAAACATACAGGCAAAGAAAGAATTATGTAACAACATTGTATCAGCTGCAATTAAAAAACAACAACAATATGTTTGATATAATCAGTCACAACAGTGGCAATTGCAATTTATAACAGAAATAGTTGCAAATAATGATTTTACCCTTAAACCACAAATTCTAACAAAGCCTCACAAGGAAATTTCCGCTCCAGAATCAAGTTTTAATTATGCGGTGAACATGCCCTCCAACTGTTTCCCAATTGTCACATGGTCCATATGGATGGAGATTGCAGAGATACTACTGGAATGCAAACCACTGGATCATTCATGTTTCACCAACATCCTAGAGATGTTATCAAAAGGATTACCATTTCAATACCTCAAGAGCAAACTTGGTGATATCAAGTTTTGTATTGAACCAAATCTTTAAAAGAAAAATGACCAAAACCAATAAAACACAAAAACCATGTATCCGTTGAAAAAAAGGATTGATGAAAACCTGAGGATATCACATTCAAGTTTGTTGGGTCTCTTTGTTAACAAAAAGCAATAACAAAACTGCATATGTGACCCGCTACAACAAAATGGTCCTAAAGTCGGGCGCGGTCGATTATTTGAAAATTGCATGACACAATTCCCTAATCTTTCTGCTTTAAATTGATATATAACACATCTTATGAAAATAATCGGCTGCAGAGATATTGATGTTTAAAAGAGAACATGTCGAGACGTCTGGGAAATCACTGTTTCGAGAAAAGCGCCCTAAAAGTTCTCCTTGCGAAGCAAATCACGATCAAGGGACACGCAAGTCAGTATTCACCTCCGGACAATAGAAGGTAAGCCCAAGCAACCCCCGAAATGCTCATTCAAACACAGCGTCGGCGGTCTCCTCACCGACCAATCAGTGACCAGGATGTATAGCGCGCCCCGCTAGCACGCACCAGTCGACTGGGCAGTGTGCGAGCTTCACGCTTCGGTTAGCGGCAAGCAGCAAACTGACCAATGAAATCACTCTGGTTGTTGTTAGGGGCGGAGCCTACGTGTGGCGCTCAATCCAAACGTTCGAACCCGTTTCTGCTTCGTTAAAACGGCAAAAAAACATTGCCCAGAAAAACGCTATTTTTTGGTCTTTCCTTTAATCATTTTCCTTCAAAATTTCGACAGATGATAGAAGACATGTCAGACTCTAAAAAAATGTCAAATTCAGAAAATCTTAAGTTTTGACCAATTTTGATGCTCTGACTTCAAATTCGATTTTCACGGCTTCGACCGTGCGCGACTTTAGGACCATTTTGTTGTAGCGGGTCACATATTGCATCAGGAAAACCACTCCAACGACAACAAATTGCTAGAAATTCACATGTAGACACCACAAACAGTTTGGCAACAAATTATTGATCATCTTTGTAATGTAATGCATGCTCTTTCAACATCTCACTTACAAATGTGTACAGGTCAAACGAACATTTAAAACAGAACATAAAGGCTTCCAAAATCATTTTTTAACATCACGAACCTCAGTTTTCTTATTAAAGCATTCATGCCCCATAGCAATAAGGCATCCCTTCATAGTAACATAATTTTGATATGGAAGGTCCTTACGGAATACATTCAAGAAATGGCATGAAAGAAAAAAGGCTTTGTCTAAAACCCATGAGTGCTCCTAATGTCTGTCTGCTAGTTACATGGTACTTGTGCTGATAAATCAGTCCAGATACAGTTTTGTAACATCAATCATTACCTTGCATTTATTTGTTGTTCGCCACTTTTTCCTGTTTATGTGCCTCCATCTTCCCTCAGTTATACAGTAACATTTGCTGTGAAAGTCATGTTTTCTTTGCTATTTGTCATCTTGTGTTTTCTTTTTCATTATTATGCTTGTCTGTTAGTAGTAAATACATCTTTGTGAAAAGTCGTTATTGCATCATGAAATTATGTGAACGTATTTGGATAACATTTTCAGGATATTGATGGGGGGAAAAAGGAACAGGTGATTATTTTTTTTTTTGCGGGTGATGCGGATCACAAAATCCAGCTCAAGGATGTTTTTTGAAGGATGTGTGCTCAGTTCTTATGGCTTTAGTGACCCCACATTGCCATGGTGGAGGTTCAAACTCTCAAAAGTGCTTCTACACTGTAGCTGGTTCATGCTGGACTTGTGCCATATAACTTGTTCTGGGTAGGGTTTGTTTCAGCTTTCTTCCAGGTTTGATTTCGCAATGCAAGATATCTTTCACTCTATCCTGTTCTCGATATCCTGCGGTTCCACTTCAATCATATCCTGATATCCCTCATGTGACGCGTGTCTGGAATCATGTATGACAGACATGCTCTGCCCATCCATAGGACTTTGATAAACTTGATGGACTAGTTGTTCCATCAAATCAATTCTTTTCATGAATCAAGTTTTGATAGTGCACGTATGAAAAATGAATGATCCATAGTTTCCTTATATATACGCCTTCTGGATTATTCTACAAAACTTAAAAGCAAATACAGTAAAAGTTCCATCGGGAGAGGAAATTGATAATTTCTATATATTTGTCTAACATGTTTGTGATCAATGTACTCCTTTGCTTGCATGAGATATTTTGTCATTTTTAAGCAAAATAGTCCAAATACATAAGCAGGAAAAACATTGTCTAAGACTGAAATTTTGTACCACTGACACAGTAAACTAACTGTACTTGTAATGTTTGATAGAGAATAACAATTCAGTAGATTTTTCTATCAAATCAGATTCAGTTGAAATTTAACTTTGCAGGTATTTTTCCAAGTCCTGTCAGAAGCAATGCATTTAGCCATGCAAATAGCACAGAATACAGCGCGTTACAGCATCAGAAGTGCAGTGCACTGAGTTAAAAAGAATCTCACGACAATGTCGGTTGTGGAGTAGCTTCTAGAATGCCAAGAAGGCAGTTTTCTGAGATTTTCAGAGATCCTCTCACAGACATTAAAGGTTTTAGTATGGAATCATTACAATACAATGTAATCCTTGATTGAGAATGCCTCAAATTCATGGATAAGGCTACTACGTAGGTACTGTACATGCCATAATATAACAGCGAGTCTAATTCTTTCTTCTTCTTTTTTTTTGTGAATTGGGACTTCCCTTCAACTTGGTGAGTGGTTGAATTAGCCATCATGGAGTTCAGTAATGAATGAAGAAATGTAAGGGTGCACGTTGCATTCATGTTGGGAGTACAGTTTATATTTTCACATGATGTTAATTTCACGAATAGAACCTGACTCATGAAATTCATGAAAATAAAACCCCCACAAAATATATGGCACATACAGTACCTCATTTTTTTGGTTTCCATTTTAGCCAGTTTGACTGAAAATCACATCTGTTCAGGCAGAGATAGCAGAAATCAATCATCTCTTTTTTTTTCTTTTCTTTTTTCTCAGGACTCCTGCTGAGCTCTAGAAATGTAAACAAG
This sequence comes from Diadema setosum, assembly GCA_033980235.1. Classification (NCBI taxonomy): domain Eukaryota; kingdom Metazoa; phylum Echinodermata; class Echinoidea; order Diadematoida; family Diadematidae; genus Diadema; species Diadema setosum. The sequence continues at coordinate 15,879,903 of CM067072.1, forward strand.
ATCAAGGGTCTGCCTCACCTTTTATACGAGCAATGAGGACCACTGCGGCTGTGTGCACGTCCGTGGACTTGAGGGCGGTGTATTTATCCAGGATGCCTCGTAGGATGTTGAGGAGGTCCCGTAATTTCTCGTGGGCCGCCACCCGTATCGTCTCTGTCCTCTCTGGTTGTTAGGAACAGCATTGAAAAAAAATATACATATATTAATATGAAATTATTGTAAGTTACACTGACTTATATTAAATAGGTTAGTCAAATACCGGTTAGTAGTGATTGGCTAAACACAGTCACGTGATGGAGGCACACTGGTTATGTTCGCCCATGGGCAGAACATTTTTGCTATGTTCTCCCATGGGAAAACATTTTCATGTAACAAATGACAAACAATACCGAACGATTGAATGATCATATTTTTCACGCAATCGATAGGATAAATTTGCCTATTCCATACAATGTGAAAAAGCAGATGACCGATTATTGTAATGCGTACGATCGCTCTGCGCGAGCGATCGAGTGCGTTGTGCTGGTGGTTGACATTGCGAACATGGCTTGGTATTTGACTAACCCATATAATATAACAGATGATGACTTTTGTTGTTGGGAACATGTACAAAACGTTCCACCTTCAGGATTTGAAATGCTATTTCGGGAGGCCATAACCTCCCTCAACAGCATTTCAAACCCTTCGGGTGGAACATTCGGTATGTTCCCTCCCCCGCCCAGTCATCATCTATATAATGTATTGGATGGCAAGGTGCTTGAAAGTCTACAATATCATTCCTCTATGAAGGATCAAGCAAGCCATAGTATCCAACTTCTGAGAGATTAATTTTCTTCAATACGACTATCGCTTGGATTCTGACAACCAGTAAACTTTAAGCCTGCTGGTAAGAAGCTCAGTGTTAGAAGACTTATTATAATTATTCTGAACATTAGATACGCCCATTCACATAATTTTCATTTACCATTTGAAAAAAGATTAATAAATGCAAACAAAAGGAAAGAGTGTCCCATTTGATTCTGAATTCTCAGCCTCAGCTCATCTCACGTTTCAACATGGTCGCCACAGCGCTCCCTCCTACATGGACACATTCCAACATTTTAACATTCAATTATACACAGCTGACATTATCCTCATACATTATTCACACTCCACTTCCTGCGCACTATCTAGTATAATAACATTTCGATTGTTATAACGTTACTTTTCATGAGCCTTTTCTTCCATCATACATATGATCAGCGAGTCTTTTGGTGAGGTGCTTTGCCACTTCTGACACCCAAATGAGACCCACCTGAATTCAATACCGCAGCTGGATGAAAAGACGCGAAGCAAACAATTACCTCTCTCATCACCCTTCCTGTCACATACATGACACCTCTCCCTCAAAAGACTGCCCATCTTTGGACATTCCGTCCCATCCCTTGGTGTCATTGTCCTTCCAAAGCTACCTTAGTCTCTCACTTACAGACCTGACCAGTCCCTTGATCACTTTTAGCTTTATTTCAGCTCTGCCTTTGCCGATGGTAACTATTCAACTCAACATGGCAGTGCTTAAATGTGTCTGCAAGTTGATGGTCCTCAGAGGGTTAAAAATAAAACAAAACTGGAGCATCGAAAGTGATATGAGTACAGATTTCCAATTAAGGATTCCAAAAATAATCATTGGAACATTCATCACATACATGTTTCATCAATTGAAATCAGACTGGTGTACAAATTCAGAAGATGATTCGCCTTGAATCAGATCAGGAGAACACTCTATTTCCCTCATGGGTTTGGCTGGGGTCTGCCTCATTCTAAAAAGTAAAAGGCCATCAAATTTGCAGCATTGTTACATTTTAAAACTCTGACGGATATTATGTAAAGAATTGTGACAATAACTTGATCAGGCATTGTTTTGCTTGGACCATAACTAACGCTCATAAACATTCTTTCCCCAGAAGCTAGGCAAGTTTATGCAATGTCTCAGTATGATATCCCTCACACTTGTGATTAAAACAAAGACAATTCTCTTCTTCAGATGCAATAAGATTAGTTTCAGAGCTTGCCCATCATGGTCTAAAAAAGAAATCACTGTCTGATTTAACAACTACACGATGTAATGCTAAATGTACCATTTTGGCACTGGTGTCCAATGCGCTCTGTCGAAGTAATGAAAAGTAAACATGAGAGAATGTACTATAAACCTGTCGAGACAATTGTGACAAAAGGATATGTCATGTTTCACTCTTTGCCCAGCTCTGTCCAGAGTGTGCGTACTTCTTTATTTTTAGCCCAGCATTTGTTCTTTGTAACATTGGGATTACGTCTGAGCTTGGAGGAACAAAGGTTGTGTAGATTGTTGGGACAAGCGATGAACTGCTCGTATTCCATGTGTACCAGTTTTCACACCCTGTTACATCACTGATTGTAGCGGGGGTGCGATGCAAACCTAACATCTGATTAACAGGTAGTTGTGCTAGCAGACACACATACACACACACACACACACACACACACACACACACACATACATACACACACTGTGTGCATCTGCATATTTGACTGAGGAAAAGAAAACCCCTCAATAAGCCCTTTTACATCAGTAAGCAAAAACCAAATGTCAAATAACCTGCGGTTACTGCTCCACAGATTTACAGATGCAAAAAAAAAGGGGGAAAAATCAGAATGAATTAAAATGTCAGAAAAAACAACAACAAAATGTTCAAAGGTTTTGTGAGCTAAGAACTTAATTTTCAATGAGCATACGTATTTCTAAGGAAAGTAATCAGTTGTAAGCTGTCTGTACCCTATCAGAAAAGGCGTACAGCTGTACTACCAAGGAGGTTCAAGAGAATGGAGTCACAACTGTCGTATTTCCTTTGAAGTCATGTTTGATGCCGCCACTCGAAAGTATTTGAAGCATGTGGCAAACTGGATCTGCCGCGCAGATAGGAAGACAATTGACTCATGTCTCATTGCATAATCATCAGCCACTTTCTAACGAAAATATGTCTTTGTGATGCTAATTACTTTTCGCCATCCCTACTTATAAAAGATAGGTGGTATATAATGGTAAAGACACAGGGATGCGCAAATAGAAATTGCGCAAAAAATGATGAAATGAAAATGAAAATTACTCGACTGGCCGTGCCCGGCCACTAATCTGATATATCTATTAATATAGAATTATACTCGAAGATTATTCCATATAAGTTTTATTTGGAGGAATTAAGTGGAAAAGTGATAAAACCGGCTTTCCGGGAGGATACAGTTTTAAACACTTTCACATGATACAGCTCTGATTTACACTTTTGCACATATTTCTTGAAGGGATTGACCTTTGTTTAATGAGCTTTATCATTAAGTGAGATTTCGTTTCATTTAATAGATAAACAAGCAAAATATAGCCAACATTAAGTTCACGTTCAAAATGAATCTTCAGATCGCTCAGCAAGACGGCGGCATCAAACCCCGCCACCAAAGGCACAGATGCACCTGGGGAATTCTTTTGTACATCAATAGAAAAGTGACAACTGTTTGAATAATTACAGCCAGTTGGAACTCCATCTCTTAAACCTCCTTGGTACTACCAAAATTGTGTGACCATTTCAATACAACTGTACATTGGCAGAAATATGGCAAAATACCATCATAGTATTTTGTTACTGTTTTTTTTTCTGTATTCCTTACAATGTAATTCTAAGTGATTTTTGTTTGTTTTTTTAAATTAGTTTTTTTACTGGGCTTTAACTCAGCTGCCTGATGAGGGTCCACCATATGATGATGTAAATGCTCCAATCATCTTGTTGCCACTAATGTTCATACTACTAGTAATCCACTTGATCGTCACTACTAATAGTAATAAAGATAACATATGTGGCATTCTTGGTAATGACTTCACCTTTTTAATCCATTTGCATTTTTCTCATATCATTTGATTACGAAGAGTTAGATTTAAATGTTGAGCTACTAATTTTTCCTTTAACCATTAACCTGCTATTCACAATTCTAGAATTCTAGTCCAACTGATGGAATTTCATTTGCACGCATCAAATTTTTGAAGGCTTGGCAATGCTAGTGCAAATTTCCATAGAACCAAGGTGGTTGTCATGGTAACACTGTCAAGGACATTTGTAGAGCATGCAATGACACCAGTGAAGATGCTTATCTCCCGCAAAGCTATTGAGATGCACACTGGCCAAGTTTTTGTCTTCCCTTTTAACACAACAGTGATCCCTCCCTCACATCACGGTTGCTCACTGTCCAAAATGGGAAAAATCTCTCCCAATTAGGAATGCATCTACCCACAGTCACAGTTCACAAGTTATAATTACAATCACTCCAGCATGCAGCAGGTGAATCTCATCCAATGCTCATACCATTTCTAGGCTGGTATACAATCGTATCAACCCAATTTTATCAGAGCTATAAAGGGGGTCATTCCATAAAAGTTACATTGATGGTGTCTTATATGCAGATTCAACAAAATTAAGGCATATCACACACACACACACACATACACACACAAACACACACACACATTCATATTCATTGATAAGAAATGTATTTGAAACAAATTTCAAAAAGTAGTAACAGTGGTTTATTAGGTGATACGCTATCAGCGTATCACCTATTGTGATTGTCAAAATCTCTCTTTATTTTTTTTTATTCTTCTTTCTTTCTGGACAATTTTGTGTCGTCAATATCTCAACAATGACATTACGGAATGACATGAAATTTTCAGTCAACATGTCTCATAACAATATCTAGCCACAATAAGGTTTTCATGACAGTAACATATCTATGACGTCATCTAGGCGACATTTTGTGATTTTCGGACCTTGTCACATGATCGATCATAACTTCATAACTAGATGTCATTTCTGCATCATTTTCGGTGGACATAAAGTTCAGGTCACGTTCTATCTTACTTTTTAACGCTAGTTACCCAGGTCTTCATTACGCGCGCGTACGGGCGCGTCAAAATTTTAAAAGGCTCAAAACGACTTCCCAATGGGAAATCTCGAAGTTTCAGACAATTTTAAGCGTTTCAAACATTTTCTCGCGTGCGCGTCCGTCCGTGCAATTTCGCGCGCAGAGGGCGTAACCAACATGAAAATGCAATTTTTTTGACTGATTTGGATTCCTGATACTTTGAGTAACAATATCCACTGATTTCCGATCGATGTTGACCTATAACAAAGGAATGCACTGGCGTCAAAGTTGAAATTCCGCGCGCGCGTCTTTCTGCAAATATAGTGAAAAAACATGTCTTTGTTTATTTCGCCATAGCTCTTTAAATCGTCCTTTGACCCGATATTTCTATTTCATATCACAAAAGCATATGAATTGTAAATAACATTCCTAGTATCAATATTGCCAGGAAAACGCGATGAAGTGATCATATCGTCATTTTGAATAAAAAAAGTGGAATTGATTTTTTTGAGGTAATGTTTCTGACATTCATTTGCTCGTATCTCTGTTGTTTAAGCTCAATATTATCCCAAATTCACATATGTTGTCCTTTAAACATTTGCCTTTCAAGTCCATGTCATGGTTTTGAAATTTGATGACGTCATCATACTTTAAATTGTGATTAAAGGTAAAGTTGCAAAATCGGACAAGTTTACGTGTTATGTCTATGGGAGGTGATTTTTTTTAAAAGCATGCATTGACTTAACAACGTTTAAGCACCTTTATCTCATCTTGATTTTGCTTCATTTCCTCTGAAACATACATATGTTGTAGCTGACACAATAAGCTTTAGTAATCATGCATTTTATGTTTTCAAATCTCCTCATCAGGTTGATAATTTTGTAGTTTAAAACTGAAAATGAGAATGCAATCTGTATGGAACGATTCCAAATTTTTTTTGCAACTATACATTGATCGAATCCACGCTGCCACTTGTGGGAAGTTGAATAGCGCCATCACAAGGCAACAAACTCGCGATGGTATTTAAATTTAAGTTTTGCACTCGGTCTTCAGGACAGCCATGTGGCAGAATCGGTTAGCGCGCTGGTTGTTCATAACGCCATACCGGAAGGCGAGAGGTTCGACTCCCGCAGGACTTTTATCCGTTCTTTCTTTTTTTTCTCTTTTTTTCGGCAGTTCAGCTTTACTCCGATGTCATTTATCGTATTATTTTATCAAGTGTACGTAACCCGTGAACACGGCTGCTCTATTTCCCTTGTTTTGTACTGGAGTTTGGAGATTGGGTTTGCTTCATTAATTTTGTCACACTTAATGTTGTACATTGCCCCTTGTTACTGTGTCCCGCTTACCACCTTTCGTTTGCTCTTTCCTTTTCTCTTCATTGGTTATTGTTATACTGTAACAGGATAGGTGGTAGGAACATGTACTTTTAAATAACTGGCAGGAATGGGAGCTGAATTGATTAACTCTAGTCCAGGTGTATGGCGTCTCGCTCATCTCTTTGAAATTCCAGGTTGTTATTGTTTGACCCAATAACGGAGTTGTAGACAGGTTTTATGTTGCTATAGAGGTATCTTGTGCAACATGAATAGAAGGCATCACTGTTTAGTAGTAGTAATGAACTTTTTCATGTTTTAAATGATATAAAGATATGAATTTCATATCCAATCTTCGGGACAGCCGTGTGGCTTTATAGTCGCTTAGCGCGCTGCATGGTCATTATGCACTACCTTAGGACGAGATGTTCGGGACCCGCAGGACGCTATTATTTTTTTTTTCTCTCTCTCTTTCTTTGTTTTTCTTGTGGCAGTTCAGCTTCATTCCGATGTCATTACCCCACGACACACAGTCACTCAAGTTCCCTTTTTTTTTGTCGGAGGCTGGAGGTTGGATTTGCTTCATTTATCATACGTAATGTTATAAATTGCCCTTGGTATACAATGCCCCGCTTGCCACCTTTCGTTTTCTCTTTCCTTTTCTCTACGTTTGTCCCTGTTACACTGCACAAGACAGGTCGGAAAATAATTTACATAACTCAACTGGAGCAGGAATGGCAACTGAATAAATTAATTCTAGGCCAGGTGTATGGCGTCTCGCTCGTCTCTTTGAAATTCCAGGTTGTTATTGTTTGACCCAATAACGGAATTGTAGACAGGTTTTATTTCGCTATAGAGGTATCTTGTGCCACATGAGGAGAAAGCATCACTGTTTAGTAGTAGTAATGAACTTTTTCATGTCCCTCCTTGTCAATTATAGTGTGTTCAAAGGGGTTGTGTGTCTATCTGCCAAAGAAGAGGAAAACCTTATTTTAGTCATGGCTGTTTCTCTATACGTAGCCGTAGGTAATGAGTGTTGTTGGTATCTGAGCAGTGAATAACACAGCATCAGGCTAAAATCCCCCTTAGTTATACGCGCTAAGCGTTCAATTTGATATATCTTTATTATTTTATGTAGTCAATCACTGCTAATGGAGTTACAGAATTATGTTATGACACCTTTCACTGAAAGTTTGTAAAGCAAAGTTTATGGACAAGGCAAGCAATTGTACATGAATGATACCAATCATTTCAGAGGGAAATTATGGTATACCTAAATGTAAGGGTATCATTGCTTTGGAATTGCTGAGACAATAATGTTGGCACGAGGGCTTCCACTTCTAATAACTGATCCCTTTGAAGATGTGTCGGTCACGGGTGATCGTCATGATTCATCTTTCACGTAGAAGCTTCAGTTCCACACTCTTGGTTCGAGAAGACTTACCATCATACTTCAAATTGTTATTAAAGGTAAAGACTCAAAATCAGACAAGTTTACGTGTTATGTCTATGGGAGGTGATTTTTTTTTAATGTGCATTGACTTGACAACGTTTAAGCACCTTTATCTCAGCTGATTTTGCTTCATTTCCTCTGAAACTTTAGGATGTTGTAGCTGAGACAATAAGCTGCAGTAATCATGCATTTTATTCTTTGAAATCTCCTCATCAGTTTGACAATTTTGCAGCTAAAAACTGAAAATGAAAATGGAATGTGGACAAAACGATTCCTCATGTATCTTTCACATACATGAGTTTACGTTCCCCATATTTTCTCGTCGAGACGTCTGGCCGAGTGGTTAAAGGCGACGTCTCAGAGACGTGAGGTTACGGGTTCGAACCCCCACAAGATCACGAAACAAAATATTTAGCTATTTTACTTTTTTTTTCTTCAATTTTGTATTACATATTCGTCCATGTAGAAATCACGTTCGTATATAAACGCACCTATACACACACACAGACACACACACACGCCATATCCCTCTTTTTTATGTGTTGGAGACCACATTGCTTCGACTGCAGCAAAATTTTGCAGGTTGACTTTGTCAAACCGATCATAGTATGTAATGACGACGACTGAGGTGTTGTACTTTGAACAATTGTCTTTCAAGACGATGTCATTGTTTTGTAACTTGATGACGTCATTACACTGAAAATTGTGATTAAAGCCATGGTATCAAAACCAGCCGATTATAGGCTTTATGTCTGCGGGACGTATTTTTCCCAAGTTGCCAGAAATGGCATAGCGACCTCAGTCGTTACAAGGCCGCTTTTCCGTCTAGCAATGCAATAGATGTTCACACGGCCACGTTAGTTGAGTGGGCATTGACTTTCCCCCTGTTATATCTATACATTGTTTTTTTTTTGTCTTACCATTTCCGTGGATGACCCGTGTCCGAGTGGTTACAGAAACGGTTTCGCATGCACGCTCAATATAACTTCAAGGTGCCTATATCACATTCTTTTCTTTGTCGATCACAGATAACTTTCATCTGATGACCCCAAGCGTATCACCTAACTCGTCCTCAATGTGACGAGTTTTCATGTCTCGTGTTCAAATATATGAAGCGAGCATTTCATTTACCTGATAGACATTACATGATACTAAAACCTACTAGTATACTTTTCTAGCAATATCATTAAGGCAGTTGGCTTTCAGCATCATAATAAACATGTACCCCTGGACAAACCCTCTGCATGATTTCTTTATGATCTGCTGGTATCTGTGTTTACGGCATATTCAAGGTCAGATTAAGGAAATAAGTAATAAACTAGGATCTTTGAATTGGAAGTTTTCTTTGTCACTTTAATACTGGAAATATATGTGGGATATGTGAACCTCTGATTATGAATCTTGATTCTTGCACAAGCTGACTACAGCCTTATAATTCTGGAATGGACCTTGTGTGCTTCCTTCAGCATGGAATCTTGTATTTAATCACTTTGTGCAGCTTTGTGCTATAAGCAGTTCCTGAGGGCATGTTTACCAACACCTTTTAAAATAGGCCATTTGTTGAAATCCCTTGCCCCTAATTATGTTTCCTCCATCCCCCAACCCCCACCCCGAAGGAAAAAATAAACGTAGAAAAAGGAGAGTACAAAAATGCAACATTATTCCTTAATCTACGTGAATACCACATTAGGCACGAGCAACACCCTATTAATAGATGTGGCAAGAGCCCCTACAATGGCCGAGAGGTCTGATCCGCTGCAGTCAAAAGTTTGCGGAGCTGCCATTGAAAATTATTGAACCCAACACCTCTGAACAAAAGGATACTGGGTTTTAGCCATCCTGCTTCAAAGGGACGAGGTGTTTTCGAAATAGGAGTCTAATTAAAGACAGCCGAGGCTTCGGATTATGAAGGGTTTCAAACAGTCTAAACAGGAAATTGCAAGGAATGCTGGGAAGCCATCTATTTGGATGATGTACGTATTTCACTTGTCAATGTAGCCTTCTTTTTTTTTTCTGGAAGCCTTATACGGCATCACTTCCTGTATTACTTCCCAAATAAAATTAATTTCATCTGCAAACAGAGCTTTGTTTCTTCTGTTTGATCATGCCTTAGCCTCAATGGATAGCCACATACATCTGGAAAACCACTGATGACACTATCTGTCAAGTTAAATCGCATCTTTCAAATAAACATATCAGGGAGCAACAAATAATTGTTGTCTCCCTCTAGCATTCACTGCCTCATGCTGATAAATAAATAAAGGTATTTCACAAGAAGCATGTCTACTGATGCACACAAAATATGAAGTTGTTGGTTTCTTTACAGATGCAAGATTGTGTATGAGTCAATGCATTTGTTCTTCACCATTTATAACTCTTTGAAAAACCTTTAAATATAAATACATCAAAAAGTCACAACTTTATTCCAATCTGCCATACATCAATTTCCTTCTTTTTTCTTCACTGTCTCTATACTACTGTACATTGTCAGGATTCAAAATTCCCATTACCCAAGATTTGACTCCAAGATGATGCACAACTTTTCACATGAAACTTTGAATGCCACATGCACTCCTCAGTATTCAAGGAAATTTAAATAATGTTTTCGCATCTCTGTGAACAAACATGAAGGCAATTTGGTTGAGAGATTCTTCTGACTTCAATCAACATCACTGGGTTAGAAAATATTCCAGCAAGAACCAAAGAATGTGTGAAATTAGAGAAACTGAAGCAAAAGCTGAGTGAAATCTGAGGTGACAAAGAAAGGAGCATTGACGTGTAGAACCAAGTCAACTGGCACGGCATCCCAAAGGCACATCACGATACACATGTAGTCACATGACTAAGACATCATTTGTTTTTACAATGATCACTCCTCATTTTCCTGATTTCATCAAAAAGATATCAATGTGTTGGCCCCACACTGTATATTCACAATTATATATGAATACTTCACAACTGCACTGAACATTCACCTTCTATCCCTCCCCAAAAGTATATCAATATCTTTTTGCAAAGTTAGCAGAAAAAAAAAATATAGTTATTTTCATTTTAAAAACAATGGAAGAGTGATATGTAATATAATGCCAGACATACATGTACACTCACATACATCATACACTCATGTTCATAAAAATACTGATCATACAGCTGGCAAAATCCATTCCCACCTACCAGCACAACAATGCAGCAGATGGGAAGAACCATTGAAACTCAATCAATCTTCTTCTTTTTTCTACACTTTTGTGATCACATTCTTGCTCTGATGTGACTACACATAATCAAAAGCCAGAATCTCATCAGTTTGAGATCACCTACTGCTAGGATATTGACATGGCCTGCAAAAAGATCACTTCAATTTTTAAATCCTATTGTGTTTTCAGCAACCCTGCCTCGGTCTTAAGTTACAGCATGTCATCCAAACCCTCCATACTGGTATGACTCTATCGAATCCCTAAGGGACGGACTCAAAACATGCAAACACACTCCTGATGATTGATTTAGGTGTGCACACTACAGACAAAAACTTTGCAGAGAAGTCTGATTTCCAAGATGATCACTTTGATGTTTGTAACTGAGGTAGTAGCCTTTTCCTTGCTGTTCATTTCATAAAATAGTGAAAGAGTAAAATCATCTTCAGGGGATTAAAACATCTCCTGCTGTGTTGCCTTATTCATAGATCAAAAGGCCCGTTCACAAACAACGAAAGTCGAAATTTCAATCGCGATCCAAATTTCGATTTTTTTTTCGACCGTTCATACACAGGGAAAAATAGCACTTCGCAGCAAGGAAAGAACGATCAGTGGCCAAACTGCGCATGCGCGAATCTTGCATGACCGAAGACTGACCCTGCAGTCCCAATAGAGTTTCGCACGCGCTACGAACGATGGGACTAAAAATACTGATTTCCGAATCTCGATCGCGCTCACACACACGACGCTTGGCAAAATAATTGCGATTATTCTGAAAAATCGCACTAATAGTGCGAGTTGGATCGCGATAAGGATCGCGGTAATTAGTGAGATTTTTCTGTCCACACTGGAAAAAATTTCGAAATTTTGATCGCGATAAGAAAATCGATTTTTAAATCGCACTTTTTCCCTTGTGTGTGAACGGGCCTATTGTCAGAAAATATTCTGGAAACTACCATTCAGTGACTGGGAGTTACACACACAATCCTCCTAATCCCTATCTATCCCTAATGCCTTTAATAATGTGAGACTGCACATTATGACAGTTAGAAAAAGTTGTCTTATACTTCGCAGTCAAGTTTTGGAATAGAGCATGTCCATCATTGATTACATAGTTTGGAAGCCAACCAGTCAAGTGTGTTTGCAACATGTGAGGTAACAATATGATTTCAATATATCATTAACATAAATTGCATACATGGAAACAGGTATGTTAAAGCCCAAACAAAGTTCTGGTATGCCTGCAAAAGTTGTCAAATTTTACTCCAAAATGTGAACGTATGCCTAGGAAATGTGCGGAATAACGCTGTAATAACAAGATATTCGATGGGTAAGGACGAAAATGGGATATATTAACCAAAAACATTCAGTCTCGGAACTTACCCGAACGGGGTCAGGCTAGACTCGGACTCGGGGATAACTCGGCCTCGCTTTGCTTGACGGCGGGATGAGTTGTACTGCTACTGGTTTTCCCTCTGGATTGTACAGTACTATGCATACGGGAGCGGCCTGTATAAACTACATTGTAGCGTTCTGGCTACTCGCAGTAATGGTCCGAGTTGTTACAACACGCGCATCAAAAACCTCTTTGGCGCGCATGCAAAATTAGTGTGCGCCTCTCAAGCACCTCTAAAAACAATCAAAGACAATTGATAAACAACAACAAAAACTTCAAAGACCGCGCGTCTCAGCAACCGAGGTGATGTGCGTATTATAAAGCGTCTTTGCTAGTAGGCTTGAGGACCGCGCGCTGTCCATTTGTTTTGTACAGGATTAGCACGCACTTTCCTGTCTGCTCAGTAAGGCCTCGTTTGGCCGGTGCCCGTAGTATAAGAGTACTGATGAACATGGCGATCACGAACTGTGTGTAAATTGTCTGAAATAGGGTCGAGTTTTCCCTGAGACCGAGTTAGTCTGGAGCCTTCTGGAATAAAAGTCGGTTTACCGACTTTTATTATTTTTCTCAAAATACTCCAAAACGACTCATCATTCCGGCAAACCGCATCAGCCAGGTAAGTTTCTTTGTAGACTCTTTCGATATATTGCAAGCAAATATGAAATGGTGCCAGACGGGTTCTCAAGCCCTTACCAGAACTTAGTTTTCACTTTAAGTCAGTTTTGCTGTTTTACATATCATAATAATCAATGTAGAAATGGCACCCCTGAAAACTTTTAGCTTCATGTAATTTTGTTGTATACTGTCACAGTTATAACAATTACAGTAAGTTCAAGTACTACAGGACTCATCCTATCAGCATTTGTGTAAAAAGAGACCAAAATTGTTCCACACTATGTATGACACTTTCTGTTTTTGGTAAAAATTGCACAAGGCTTATATCACATGCAAAATCACACAACAAATGAACCTATTTACATATACATAATTTGATGAAGCCAACAAATTGAATACACCCTCTTTATTTTTAGTGATACAGTTATCGGTTATCGTAATCACATAAAAGATGAATGAAGTACAGTACATTCTAAGGGATTATTTTTGTGTAGAGGCCACCCACAATTTCTGCTCATATGACTGATGCTAAAGCAAGCCACACGTGGCAAGGGATTTTCTCAACCAGCTGATATGCAAGCCTTGTTGTGGAGTCTGCAGTGATCAAAGGGCATATCACACACTGAAGATTGATTACGTTTGAAAGGTGTATGCTGAGTTTTGTGTTGACTGCATTCTCTCTGCCAACAATGAGACTTGTTCTCCGGACAGTATTACGCCTAATAGACACACAGACTACCACCTACTGGTTAATTCCTTCACAAGAGGTTCTTTCACTGTATTTTTTAAGGGGGGGGGGGTGTAGTATATAGCTTGTCGAGGACTTTCACCCCAGCTATGTTCGCTGAGAAAGGAGAGCAATGACCCCAATGGGTCCTCGAGTGAAACATGCTCACTCTATTGTGGCTGCATGCATCATTTGCTGGAATGAAGTGAACACAAAAGGATTCACAGGCAAGCTTGAAGCTATAGGCCTTTTCTCCTTGGCATGATTAATTGTGGCTGTTATAAAGTAAGAGGCAAATACTATCTCTGTGGATACGCTTGGACAAAATGATCAATACCAACACTGACCATAGACTTTTAAGGTCAATCACATTCTCTAGGGACATGAAAAGAATTCATGTTATCATTTGTAAATCACCTATATAGGCCCTACTATACAGTACCTACACAACAAGGTCTTGGACACTATCACTTCAAAAGAAATTTCCATTTTATTTCCACAGGTCTATAGGGCCCTATACCTCTCACTTCTCATTTCATTTCATTTCATTTATTTCCACTTTTATAATTTGTTTACAAACTTTGCATTAAAAAACAGACAAACAAACAAACAAAAATACATGGTGCCAAATATGATAGTGGCAGAATCATGAGAAGCACTAAGTAGGCTTATTGAAAATGATCCCTAAACAAATGATGTAAATATGTGTAATCATTTTTAATCATTTGTAATTGAATTGAAGCAAACATAAATACAAAATGCAATAAGATTCACAACTTGAAATCAATAAAAAAAAAATGTCTACTCATCAACCCAACACAATGATTATGAGCCTGTTAAATGATTCTAGATATCAAAGCATATTAATGCAGATAGTTTATGTGTCATCATAATCCTCAAAAAGGAAGAAATATGTTGTGCAAACTTATGAAAGAAATATCAGTACATCAACTCTGAAACAAATTTTCTCTGAACAATGGATACTATAACACAGAGCTTACTGAAAACCTGTTACACAACCAAACCAAAAATATCACACCCTCTTGTTCATTGAGTCTGACATGATTAACATATTTTTCATGCTTCAAGTTATATACAGGATGGCATTTATCTAGCTAGATACCGTACCTATAATTTTACTGGTTCTCATTCCTAAACTTTCTAACTCTTTATCTACAGGCACACACAAAAGTTTCTAAATTGTACAGCAAAAAAAAAAATAATAATAAAACAAAAACAAAAAACAAGAAAACAAACAACAACATCAACAACAGCAACACAAAAATTAATCTTTAGCTTCTCTTTTGAGATAGAAAGAGAGGGAAAGAATTCACAGAGGTCTGAGAAGCCGATGGAATAGTGTCAGTGAATCAGGAAGGAAACTGCAGGTGCATGGCGCTTCACCTTCACACGCAGCTCTCCGCGAAGACAGGCTGTTGTTCGTTGACCTACCCAGCTGCCTTTCATAGGGCAATTATCTCGCTCATTGGCAGCTTTTCCTTAATTGAATGCATTCAGCTATACCTGTCCTGTCTATTGAGAGCCAAACTGCCTCATTACATCCATCCATTCACTCTCTTTTCATGAGCACCGATACCAGAGAGGCATCTTTAAAGTTCTCAGAAGTCATTCCGAAGAGGAAATTGTTTCGATTGAATATTCAGAGACATCGCAGCAAATTTGTAAGAATTTCAAAGAAAACAAACCGAACTGAGCATGGTAATCGTTTGAAATGTAGGTTAGTCATACTATATATTAAAGGGAAGATAAACCCCACGAACAATGTGGACTGAGTGAAAGCAGCAACATTAGTAGAACACATCAATGAAAGTTTGAGGAAAATCGGACAATCGATGCAAAAGTTATGAATTTTCAAAGTTTTGGTGTTGGAACCGCTGGATGGGGAGACTACTAGAGGATATGACGTATGAGTGGACAACAATTCAAAGAAAATATAAAGGAAATTCAACAAAAATTCACTTTTCTAGAATTATGAAAGAGCAGTGGACCAACCGCTTTCAGAAAGCAGGGGGAATAATTGCTACCCTTAACATATGTCAATATCAAGTTGATGGAATTTGTAATTTTCATGAAAAATTGATTTTTGTAGTATTTTCTTTATATTTTCTTGGTATTGTTGTCCACTCATACGTCATAACCTCCAGTAGTCTCCTCATCCAGCGGTTCCAACATCAAAACTTTAAAAATACATAACTTTTGCATCGATTGTCCGATTTTCTTCAAACTTTCACTGATGTGTTCTAATAATGTTGCTGCTTTCACTCAATCCACATTGTTCTTGGGGTTTATCTTCCCTTTAATAAGGCATCCTAATGACACCTTTAAAATAATTACCCGGTAAAGTGACTATGGCTCTGCGGAATCTTTTCCTCATATTTGCTGTGTGAGATTAAATCTGCATATTAACTGTCTGCACATTGAAACCAATTCTTACTGTCTTACAAAATGCATAAAAACAGTTAATCCTTAGGTACATAGAGGATAAAAAATTTCTCTTGAAAAAACAAAAACAACAAGAACACTGAAATAAGTAGTAACAGCATTTTGACCAAGAAACAAATGAGAAGCGCCCTCATATCACACCCTCATATCAAGTGCTATTCGAAAAAATATCTAAGAATCAGAGCTCTACTGCAAGCATTGCAATGTACAGTAAACACGTCTCAGTCGTGATCACAACTTCTTTGTCCATGCACATGCTGAAACTCCATAACAATGTTAACCCACAAAATATTCCATACGTTTGATAAAGTGGTCTTACGCTTTCAAATCTGGATTGATTTTTCTCTAATATTTTGTGGCCGACTGCCTGTTGGCTTTCACTGAATTCACAAATTATGCAGATTTTAATGGCAGGGTACAATCTCCTAATACGTACATAATACAGGCTGGGAATACACTTAATACAAATAAAACCAAGACGTCGCGATGTCGCAGATTTCAAAACATCGTCTGGCACAGGCTTTTCTTATCCAGTGGGTAAGTTTTAATTGCTTCTTAGCTGAGCCATTGATCACTCATCTTGGAGGTTTGCCTATCTAAATCGACACAGGGGATTTGGGACCGTGACATTATGTTTCTCGACTGGGACTCTCATCAGAGCGAGACGAACGCCAAACAAATTTAACAGAAAAGACAGAGCAACACCAACAAATCCGAAAAGAAAGGATCAAAAAGGGAGGGGGAAGAAGGAGGAGGAGGAGGGAGGGGTAGAGGTTGAAGGGAGTATATGACAACTGAGGGGTTATAATCAATTGCCATCGATTCAAAGCCCAGGTCCTAAGCAGACGGCGATCAATAAGCTCATCAAAGGGGCGCTCCCCGAACAATGTTGTAGCGAAGCAAGAACCATGGGGTGTCCTGTCATTCATCCAGAACCCTCGAGTCCTTTCTCAACGAAATGGTTCAGCCTTCCCGAGACACCTCTTGGGCACTCTTCAGACTTGATGGGATGATAAACCATTTTCCCCTGAGTTCTCCTGAAGGTCGACTTGGGATATGGGTAATTAGCGTTCATTCTCTTCTACGACCAATGTGTGATGCATGTTCCAAAAAAAAAAGCAATCTAAAAACATGAGAGCATGGTATGTCAATGGGCGCTATGTAAAAGGCACTGAGAGCCAACCAACCATTACAAAATGAACATCACACTCAATTGATGCATATTGAGCTTGGTCTAATTTCCTACCATGTGTATTGTACCTATTCTGGTGCATCATCAATCATCATATTTTCCCCTGCCTCTTACAGTCATTAAGTGAGTGATAAAATTGATGAATGTCCACATCACCACTGAGTGTCTGACCAAAATTCATGCCAAAGCTGAAAAAGCACCTATCCCTGGAGATACAATCATATTCCTATTCATGAAGTTACAAATCCAGTCCACAATTTCATACCAGAAAGAACAGTTTGGTGAACATGATGTGTGAGTTGCAAATTGCCGTTGGCAGATGGCATTTATTACGAATTTCGGCCAGGCCTGGGGGGGGGGGGGGGGGGGGGGGGGGGGACAAGACAAGCATGCGTGCAATTTAGCCGGTGGGGATACAACTTAGGTTGAATTCATAGCTGTACGACACAGGAAATCTTTCACATTTTAAGTTATGTCCAAAAAAAAAAAAAAAGTAATTGAGTACTAAAAGTATGTTTCACATGGATCTGAATATCAAGACAAATTTGCTCTGCAGTAAAATTCAAAACAATAGACATTAGAACCATTCAGATCATTTAGCCCTTTAGGACAAACTTATTTTGCAATATTTCCCATAGACACCTGCCTGGATATACTTGCAACTAGTCTTCAACATTTCAATGATATGGTTATGCTCCACATAGGAGAGCAATAAAGAAGTTGCTGTGGCTTTAAATAGTGGGTATAACCAAGGACTCTTAAGGGAACGCAAACCCAAAGAACAATGTGGATTGAGTGAAAGCAGCAACATTAGTAGAACACATCAGTGAAAGTTTGAGGAAAATCAGACAATCGATGCAAAAGTTATGAATTTTCAAAGTTTTGGTTTTGGAACCGCTGGATGAGAAGACTACTAGAGGTTATGACGTATGAGTGGACAACAATACAAAAAAAAAAAAAAAAAAATATGAAGGGTTTGTTTGCAAAAACCAAAAAGTCAATTTTTGAAGATTTTGAAGTACGATCTCTGTCATAAAGTACAAAATAATACCTTTTACATGACATATTGTTCACTACATATAAAGGTATATTTTTGAAGTTATGGTCAAAAGAAGCAAAAATTTTCTTATTATTCTCTTTATTTTTCTTGACCTTTAATCGCAAATATCTCCATTTGGCAAATATGGACATATTGGTTTTTGCAAACAAACTCTTCATATATAAAGGAAATTCAACAAAAATTCACTTTTCTAGTATTATGAAAGAGCACTTGACTAACCGCTTTCAGAAAGCAGAGGGAATAATTGCTACCCTTACAATATGTCAGTATCAAGTTGATGGAATTTATAGTTTTCATGGAAAATTAATTTTTGTTGAATTTTCTTTATATTTTCTTTATATTATATACGAATGACTGAAATATGAAGTGCCAATATTTGTGCCCAACATTTTTTCCTTATGTTTTTAATAGCAAAGTACGACTGTATTATGTCAATATTTCATCTACATTAGGTCAAAAATACACTTTCAACAATAAGCATGCATTAACATGCAAAAATAATCATTATCATCTGCAAATTTCAACTTTAGTTACTGAAATAGCAATGATTAGGAAACCAACTTGGTTCACCATATCAAAATTGTTCGTAAAGTCATGCATAACTTTAAGAACAGCTTTGTGAAACAGGGCCCAGATTAAGCTTATTTTTCAAATGTTAGAGGCATGCTGTGTGCCTACAATTATGCTGTCTACACAGACAATCCATACCCTCACTGGAAGTTCAACCACCTCTAGCTATCAATTGATCTTCATCTTGAGGATCCAGTCTCCATGGGAAAATCAATCATCATTCAGTTGTATTTCACTAAAGCACTCAGTGTGTCATCACCAATGTGTCTCTCTAGATATCCTCACCACTGGCCCATTATTGTGAGGGCTGGTCCTATCCATGAGGAGGACCAATTATCCAATAAGACCGGACCTCCCCACCGACAGGATTTGCTGTCCACCACCAAACTCCTTCATTATACAGACAGGAGGATCAGCAAAAGTGCTGTACAATTAACAGTTTGAGTAGTTTTGGGCTACAATTCAATTCTGTTCATGTCAGATCTGGGGGGCGTTTCATGAAGGAACTTGTCGGATAAAATATCAGGGGGGCATTTCATGAAGGAACTTGTCGGATAAAATGTCCGACAAGTCAATTATATCCGACAAGTTCAGAGAAATCAGCCAATCAGACTAAAGAATTTTTCAAAACTTGTCGGATATAATTGACTTGTCAGATATTTTATCCGACAAGTTCCTTCATGAAATGCCCCCCTGACAAGTCAATTATATCCGACAAGTTTTGAGAAATTCTTGAGTCTGATTGGCTGATTTCTCTGAACTTGTTGGATATAATTGACTTGTCGGACATTTTATCCGACAAGTTCCTTCATGAAACGTCCCCCCTCCCCTGGACTTGCTCTATGTCATCAGATGTGCATTTCAAAGTTCATGTCCATGATATAATTTTCTTGATTCTTGATTGATTTACCTTAAATTAATAGTGTTGTTTTTGTAGGGGTATAGCAAGTTACAAATGCGATTTCTATACATCAGTAATCTTGTGTATAATGTCACGTTATAGATAATGCCCTTATATCATTGTGGGGGAAAATGTTGAATATAGACATTATCCAAACCTAATTGTACCTTTATGTACATACTGCAATTTTCCAAAAACTCAATTTTATCTTCTCTCCTTTCAAACATTCAGAAAAAAAAATATGAACAGAATAATTTATTCTACTTTGAGGTTAAGTATATTATGCCTATTTTGAAGGTGACCCTGACATGTCCCTTTTCATCTGACTTTTTTTCTCTCTCTGATTTCTCTATTAACCATATTTGCTGTAGGATATTTCAGTCACAGGTATAATGAGAATATTATCTATCAAATATTCTTGCCTGTAGTATTGACACAAGTTGATTACAAGATAACCCCTTTTCTATCAGTTCAATTCCCACTAAATGTCAATCAGATAGATATGGATCAGTGCACACTGGAAAAAAATATTTTGCATTATTATCTAAACTAAATGCAAATATGAAGGTGAGGGGAGGATAAATTTATTCTATACTATATTAGCACTGTTGGTATTTCATTCAAAGTCATAGTTAAAATGATCAGGGTGAGCAAATTTGCACTACAGTACAGTTCAAAATAACTCTAAGCCCAATTATATCAAGTCGCAAGAGTTCGCTCGACCAGCTCGCGGGGACTCATTGGATATCGTGGTGTGGTAATACAGGAAACTGCAGGAAGTAATATACAACACCAGTCAGTTTGTCCTCACTAACCAAACCCACTGCGGACACACATTCTTTCACTCCGTTCCTCATTTGATTTCTCTGTTTGTGCCTCATTCAAGAATTAATTTTTGGTAAATGGGTTACGACAGCCAATCAAGTTGCAGAACCAGCCACACTGTAGTCTCTGTTCAAGACTTGAAACTTACATTTCCATGGCATTGCGTCACACAAGTGTGACAACCAATCCTTTCTCACCATGTAATTTTAAATCCATGAAAAATGGACTGAAGTTTTTTTCGCTACATCTATGTAGCGAATGAACTTCGGACACAAATAGCACAAAATGTGAGATTACAAAAAATGTCTAATGCATAAAAAAGGCCTCATCTTTGACGCACCGTGCCATTTACCATACGAATATCATACACTGATTCATCTATGAATTTGTTAATTCTTCCATTCATTCATTCATCCAATCAGTTATTGATACTATGTGCAGCATCCTCTTCATCAAATGAAATATGATTTGGAATCTGTACAGAAATGTTCCTGCTACAAAGGCTCATGGTTTTATGAAGTTATGACAGTGGGTCCAAAGTGATGGAATATCAATATCCTGATGAAAAAAGAAAGGAAAACAAGAATTATGCCTAGAAAACTTGCATTAAGTAGAAAGCCACAATTGAAGACTGAGAGAGAAATGAGAAATACACAGAGAGTAAGATGGGAGATTGTGAGCTGCAATATCTGCTGCCATCCTACCTGCATTGGGCTCAAAGATGGTCTTGAGCTTGTCGAGGGCCTCCGAGAAGTTCCGGACATCTCGCGTCAGCTGGAGGATTTCCTCGTGGTTGACGATCGGCGCCTCCATGCAGTCCGACGTGGAGTTCAGGCTGGTTGACGAGTTGCTCTTTGACAGTCTGTATCCGGCGGTCAGTGGTCCACCACTGGACATAACAGCGATGCTGGCAGGACGGGCGTAACTCTCACTGAGATTGCTCCCCCGCTTTGTCTACAGGGAAGGGGAAGAAATGCACAATTTCATGTGTCATCGCCTGAATGCTGACTCTGTATGTATTTTCAGTTTACTTTACTATCAAAATGTCATAAATGCCTGTAGATCCTATCTCAAAGGGGAATATTAATAGCGCTTAACACATACTCCACTAGTTTCTTTAGCAGCAGCTGGCGTATGATATGACCTCATTCATAATAACAATTCCAAATTACAGAGTACACATCACATCACATGCTTCAGACTGATATGACCTGACTGAAGTCACGATCCAAACTCTTCAAGCCAACCAGGCATGCCAAACAGTCAGTTTCAGATCTACAGTATGACATTTCAGGCATATGGACAACATCTATTCATTCATTTGTACGACACATTTATGCCTGCTGTATGTCATATGCTGACTTTTATAGTCCGGTCCAATGAAACACAAGGAGGCAATACTGTGTACCCATTTTCTGAGTCTGCTTGATACAACATGAGGAATACTCCTACAATGTACAAACAACTTCAATCACATGCTCGGGGTGCCTTTTTTTGCATTCCCATAGTCAATCTCTGGCTTTTTTTTTAAATTATGTTACTGAGTTCTTGATGAGTAATTGCTTCAATTGCTCTTAATAAATGCTAGCTATATTTAAAGTCAAATGTCATATACCTGCACTTTAATATCAATTGATATTCTTTTTTATTGAAACGATATAAGGTCAAGCTCATTTAGCGTTTCCTTATTTAGCATAAATTGCAATTTGCAGTCATTACTACATTTTAGGAAAGCAGCTCGTGATACAGTTGCATCACATCATTTTCTTTTTTCACGACCTCATGACTATGGAAATAAAAAAGATTCCAAGCATAATTTGAAAGCAAACTTCTGGATTCACAACCTAATGCAGTTAAGTTTGACATACTGCATCCCATGTTGTCTCTTCTGTACAAAGGTAGTTTATGACCAATTAATGGCCCAATTAAAGTTTTCGGCTCACCTTCATACTCCGTGCACGGAGCGTCAGATCCCAGTCGGGGTGTTGACCCCGGGGGGAGGGGAGAGGTCCGAAGGGGGATCCCGGGGAAGTGATGTCTGAGGCATTCAGGGAGCTGGGACTGCACAGCGAGACATCCACTTCCTGCAAAAGAGAAGCAGGGGGGAAGGAAATAAGAATTCTTTTAATAGAAAAATTACACAAACCAAGATACAAGTGTTGGTGATTTTTGCTGAACAGACTCTGAATAGAGGGTAGAGGTAGAATTGACGAGATTAAACATTACAAATCAATGCATGATTTGATTCTGGCTTCATCAGCTGAAAGGGATTCAGTGATTGTCTGCCCAAGTGTTAAAAGCTATCGATGGGTTGTAGGAAAGAAGTACATTGTATCGTATGAATATGCTACAAATATAGAGCATGATATCTGTATCAAAACAAAACAACAAATGAGTCAGCTGTATAATCACCAACATGAAAACATGAACAAATACAAGAACCCCATTTACTCCAGTTCTATCCCTTTTGTTTGGTACTTGATTATTTGTGGCAAATTGGAGTCGATTACGGTACGTTGTAATTTTAACTTTAAACAGGTAGCCTACAATCACACACGGGAGAATCAAAAGTATTCTTGAGGACATCTATATAGGGCAACCTACACATGTGTATCATGGCAGGTTTGAATAGCAAGTTCACTACAATAATGTACTGCTTGAATATTTGGGGAAGTTAAAGAAGAACACTCGTAAACCAATATACCAAGGGTACACAGTGTCACATATATCTGCCTATCAGCTACAAAACTGGACTTCAAATACATCGTGTAGGAGGTGCAGTTACAGCATAGAAACAACAAATTTAAGCGTATGTCCCCTGGAGATCATAATATATTTGATAGTAAAAGAGTAAATGGTACAAGTTGGGACATCAAATTGATATCTCTAAGCTTTAGAGGCAGTAATAAAAAAAAAAAAAGATACCATGCGACTGCCCACTTTCCGCTCAGTGTTCCTAGTAGCACTTCATGGAACACTTGCTCGCTGCAACAATAAAATATAAACTCACTCAAATGACAAGATGACCTTTATAGTGTATTAAAAATGATGGTGTCATACCAACATCACTTTTTGTTCAACAAATGGCTAGACCATGGACACAGCAGTTAATATGTGAGGAGTTCAGGAGATTATGCTAACTTATGAGTATGAGTAAAATTTTCATCAGCTCACACAGAATTGTTGATTGCAGGTTTGATTCCCGTGACCAAGGTATTGTGCAGTGCTATACATTCAAGAGTATATTGATATGCACTATGTGTGAAAGCATTACACCACATACAAAGACAAATGGAGGCAGCTAATAATATTTTGACATCTCAAGGAGAGAAGATGAGTCAATGAAGTCAATAAATATGTGATCTACATGTATGCAGAACAGTAAATTGATGTTGTATCAATAATCACTTCCCATGTCGACATGGTAACTGCAGATGCAATAATTGGCTTGAAAAGGTCTCGCTATGATTACTCCTACATGGATTGAAGTAAAAATATATATATTTTCACACTCAACCAATATCTGGGGGAAAAAAAGAACTTAAGAATTAAACCTTTTTTTATCAAAAGAGTCCTTTTGAGTATCGGAGTATACTTGTATAATAGTCTTTGAAGAATGTTGTTAAAGATTAGCAACATATAGATGCATCACACATACCTGATCTCTAGGCTCAAAGTAATTGATGATTTTGTCAAATAAAGTCAAACGCTCTGATAGAAAAATCCACTGGATGGCCTTCCTCATAAAAGAAAAGGGAAGTGCTCTGGCTGATGCATGCTGTATAAATCCCAAGCCAAGTTTCAAAGCATGTCTGGCTGACTGGAGGATAAATCTGCTATTGATATCGCTGTGAAAGGGGACAGCTACATTTGTATCTCTGCCAGCGTGCATGGGTTATATATACACAACTTGAACCGGCAATATTTCTTGTTTTCTTTGCATTTTGAACTGCATGATCCCTGTTCCTTTTCTTCGGCCCAAAGCGGAAACCAAAGAACCCAATCAAACTGGCTCGGCTGCAGGATGTTTGAACACTTTAAAAATAAAATTTCATTGGCAGGGGGAAGGCATAACTGAAGATCTCTATCAGCTGACTCAAAGGCCAGTGAAGCAAACACTTCCCTGTATGATCAATGGGAAGCCAGCGCATGGCCTCTACCATGCTTGCCTGTTTTTCCCCCGCTCTCTGGACCTCTCTCTCTCCCTCTGCTTTGAGTGAATCACGATTCAAAGTTCAAATTTAATCCAATGTTCAAGTTGGCTTAGTTTTAATAGACGAAATAAAATCAAACAAACAGAGAGATATAAGAAGTAAATAAATCTGACGTAAGATGAGAAACTTATACAATGTACCCCCATTTCACAGATATTTTTTTTTTTCCTCATCAGGCACTTGTTGGAGGGAAAGTTTTTTGCATCCTGCAACGAACTCATCCTCATCAGATCATCCATCTGACATGTCTGACACTGACCTGATAGTCGTCCAACACAAGTCAGATTCATCAGACTGCAATCTGATACACTTCATTTGGTGGCTAGAAGCAAAAACGTTTATGGTGAATGTTGGCCATTTTAACTGTAAGAGGCAGTAGTCCAAAAGTTATGTTTTATGTTACATTTTATGTCAGTGTAGGGAAATTTGTTGATCAGTTGCAATAAAAAACAACTTGATGCAAAAATCACAAATTTGAGTCATGGAGTAAAAGCAACTGATCACATCATTTACTTGGAAGTATAATACTATCTGCAGCATGTTTATGGAACACAGTGATTCAGGTATGACATACCAGGTATACCTAATGCCCTGAATCAAAGTCACATGTTGCGCCTAGAGTAGATACTAAAAGACTATACAGTTATTTTTCAGTGTTTGTTTGCAAGATTTGTGGTGCTTTGGCAAACAAGGAAACCATAAAGGGATTATCAGGCAGCTTACTCAGTCTGTGACTCAAAAGTGCCAAGCTGGAAGAAACTATCAACAAGATTAGACAGTCTCACACCCCACACACCACAAGTGCATCATAGAGGAAATCCTGAAGAAAAGATATGATAGCTGGAATCGATAAATTGGCCCTGAAACACAGGATAAGGCATGAGCCTAATAGTTGATGCGACCATGACACCTGAAGAGTTACAGTATACCAATATCCAAATGAAGGAGGATCCAAGGAGCTAATATGAAGATACTTGTGTGTAAAAAATAGCCGCATTCACAAATTGGACTGATTGCTTTTTGCATTGCAATGCAAAAATCATTTTTATTTGGAACCATTCACACGTGAAAAAATAATCACAGTGTTTGAAAAACAAATAAACAGTGACTGGAACCTATGTGACCCTGAGCATCCAAACTTGAGTTTCTCTTTGCATTCTGTGTATAAATACTCCTGAAGGCAAATTATCACAATGTTAAAAACAAAAACAAAACAAAACAAAATCAAGCTAGATTGATTTTTGCATTGTGATGCAGATCACAATAATTACCAATTTTCTTGTGTCCACACACACAAATTAACAGTTTTTAAATAGCGCTATAGAACTTGAGTCCCAGAAATCATAAATTTGGGTGTGTGTTAACAGCACTTTTTACATTCCTATAGGGCTAAAACGATTCCCAATCAGTGACAGTGGTTCATAGCTTGTATGTCGAAAGTGTCTCAAGGAATTTCCAAAACAAACTTTCCATTTTATATTCGACTGTGACTGTGTATGATATTGGAATCCTTACAAAAGGCATGTAAAGATGTGTACCTCTTCAAGAAAAAAAAAATGAATATGATTTCTTGATCTTGCACCTGTCATACAACACATGGAAAAAAAAAATCTTGTCCCAAACTGGAAGTAAAAATCCTCTACACTAAAGAAAACAGGCAAAATCTATGATGTCCAAAAATGATGATATCCAGAAATGCAGATATCACATTTCACACCATCAGATTTAATTGAACATGATTGCATTACCCTGGAACATGCCTTCTTTATTTTTTTTTTTTCTAAAGAATGTCTGAGTCTAGCATTGCACAAATGAAGTAAAATCCTGCCACTTGTGTAATTATTTGAATATATTCTTCATGTCGCAGTAAACATCTCTTCCATGAATTCCACGGGTTTCCTACATCCAATGTTCATGGCTCTTTCTTTTTGTTTCCTGTCCCACAATTGAAACTTCTGACTCATCCCATTTAAGCTGGCAATCAGATCACAATGAAATCAACAGCAGTCCAGAAAGGAGCCGGAGGATTCAATGCCATAAGATCTACAGGTGCAATAGTTTGAATGAGTGAAACCCTTAAATGCTATCTAGGGCAAAGCAGAGCTTCCCATATTAGTATTTCACAATTCCAAGTCCTTCAAGACACTGCGAATGCATTCAGGCTTTTGTCAGTCCTTATATGAAGAGCTCATTTGCAAAAGGGGTTAGATCCATTTTTGATGAAAATTTAGTTATTAGCATCACTGCACAGAATTTCATTTGAGTTTAGTTGCAGTGAAAATTTCAAATCCAGACAAACATTTGAGTAGAAATTATAGCAGAATTAGATTTTGATTTTCCATACACTTGTGTACAAATTCTAACAAACAAACCAGTTTTTCTCTAAAGTACTAAAAATGGATCTAGCCCCTTTTGCAAATAAACTCCTCATATGTGAATTTGAGGGCTGAGGATATTACATCAATTCTTGGGCTTTCAACCGCAAATCGCTCGTGGTCATACTGTGAACGTGAGGATCCTCTAAAAGAGCCCGCCGGATTCCCCGACAGATCCAGCGACTGCCGATGTGCGTCCCAACGAGGCCCCGGAAACTCTGACTTTAGAATCACTTCCTGGTTGGCCCTGCATGACCTACCGTTCGGCTGACTGTTCCCTAGTTCGGGCACCAACACATTTCAGATCTCTGTCCTCAAATGTATACAAATTCACACTCATACTCATACTCACTCACACACTCACTGCTCACACAACATTGCATGCAACTTGTAAACACTACGCCTCTTCCGCACACACAGAAGTCTGTCCTTATACACAACTTGTACTCACTTTAAAACAAGGAAATATTATGATGATTAAGTTCTAAACAAACCACTTTTGTCATAATATGTGACTTCCCCTCTGAATCAAGAAAAACTAGAATTAACTAAACTGTACAATCTTCATTCTTGGTCTGTGAGCGTAATTCTATACCACGTTGAAATACACCACTGCACATACCAAACTTGACATTTTCAAATTATATCTGCCTGTCAGACAGGTATAATTCTTTAAACATCCTGTTATTTAATGATAGCTAAAGGTCACTGCTAGGGCACATTCCTTCATACTGTATGCACACTACCCAAGAAGAATAAATTACGAAAAATGTGCCTTCCGGTGGCTCTCACATAGAACAATCAGGCTATAGATTACCAAAATTTTAGCTCAGCCAGCTCAAATTTGCTTATAAATCAAAACATATCAACCAAACAATCTTTCACTCAAAGCAATATGTTCACAGGATCTTTTCATCATCTTCAGTGAATCTTGTCATACCAGACTGATTCATAATGACAAGGATGTAGTATTGTCTTTTTATACGTCATCACTGTGTTTGAAAAACACAAGGAGTGACAGTCAGTCTGACAGACATCTTGAAGGTACAATACTGATATTGCTATGCAGTGGGTTGCCAAGACAACCGAGGCCATGGTAACTGGTGCCATAGCAACCAGACAGGACAGAGTCATTATCAGCTCTTATCCCACATCTTGTTCACTGGTCTGTGGTTTAAACATAATTAGAGTGTGGGCTTGTACATCACTTTGGTACACGATTAGGATCTACTCATTGTGAGAATCAATGCTGTGACAAAGAAAATAATAGTAACCAAATGAACATATTGTAAAGCTAGATATTTTTGTGGCATAAAATTTTCGCTAATTTGAGCTGGCAATGGCCTTTTTGAATCATGGAATCTTTGCGTATTGTCTCTGGCATTCAATGCATGTAGTGTAGACAAAAACTTTCTCATGCATTTAAATTTTGCGAATCTTGGCTCTTGCAAGATTCACAAAGTTAAAATGCATGCAAACATTCCTCCTTTATCAGTAGTATGCTAAAAGCAGTTCAATGCCCTATAGATTACAAACACTTTTATTGTATGACTTGGGCACTACCCACCATTTGGCTTTTTAAAGATATTCCCAATGTTTCATTTCATGCAAATGTTCTCCAATCTGTTGCTTTGTGTCTTTAAGCCATTCAATAGGCACTTTTGTTATGATATAGACCTACCTACAATTCATCATTTAAATGTATTCATTGGTGGCTGATCAGGTATTCTATTCCACTTGTATTTTTGGTTCTGTTATAACTGTACCGTCAAACCAAAATTAGACCAGTCAGGTACTGGTTAATGTGATAATGAATAACACATCTGTTGGCAAAACAACTATTGGCTGATGCTGTCAAACTAACCAGTTGTATTGACTCTTTCAAACTTTTGTGTAACATAAATTTAACATGGCTACATCTGATTTTATGCAAAACATGACAAGAGAGTGGGAGAGAGAAAAGAAAAATGGGGGGGGGGGGGAGAGGAAGCGAGACAGACAGACAGATAGGTACATACAGCATATACCACATAGCATAGGCCAATTACACGAAGATACACTTGGCAGTACTTTCTACTGGCACTGACCTCAGTGAGCAGGTGTTGGGTATTAAAGGTCCAGTTTACCTTTGGGAGCAGTGATTTAAAAAAATTTCAAGATATCAAATTTGATGCATATGTGTAGGTCTGTTGTATCACAAAACATCCTACCATATAAGATTTTTGCAATACAGCCTAAAATATAAGGAGATATCAGTATTTTTCTTAATAAACCGTTTACTGTAGACGGTTTAGTCTGGAAACATTTTTTATTATAACTGTTGTTCAGATTTTGTGTATTTAACAATACTTAACATCAATGATACGGATTCAAATTTTTACAGTGGTTGTTTCTATCCCTAAGTCACATTTTAGAACTATTTTAAAGCACTAATGCTGGGTTTTTGTTTCATCTGCAAATGGTAAATTATGCCTTTAAAGGGAAATTTACCCTTAGGTATGGACTCGGTGAATGAACCAATATATACTGTAAAAGTGCAAACTTTCGCGGTGTTATAATTTTCGCACATTTCGCGCAACCAGAAGCTAGCTCGAAAAAAAAAGCACATGAATATATTTGTATGCCATATGTTCCAGTAGTTAATATCTTGATTCTGCAGAATTAAAAACACGCAAAACTCTTCTTACCCGGCCAAGTGCGAAAAATTAGTTGCGCGAAAATATCCACTTTTACAGTAGTGCAG
The DNA here is from genome assembly GCA_033980235.1 of Diadema setosum. Lineage (NCBI taxonomy): Eukaryota > Metazoa > Echinodermata > Echinoidea > Diadematoida > Diadematidae > Diadema > Diadema setosum. The sequence goes on from CM067072.1 coordinate 15,909,864, forward strand.
CTGTAGCTAAGATACCAATTAAAGTTGAAGGAAAAGTGGATGATCCCTTAAAAGCTTTAGAGTGATGGCAACAAAAGTCAACTGCTTTGTTTTTTTCTGTTTTACTCTATTTCAAAATAGTTACAATCTGAATGGTATAGTCTCGAGTAGAAATGTTAAAAAAGTGATCCTAGAATACTCTGTATAACTCCACAGGGTGTAAGAGGAATTGAAATATTGGATGTTTGTGTACAGAGCTGTAGGCCCTATTCCCTTCACTGGATATTAAATTCTTCATGAACTCTCAACCAAAAGGAGGTAACTGGCTTTAGAATGGCATGTGCAAAATTTCGGATCAAACCACCCTCCAGGTTTCGCAAAGGAGGAGTATAAACATTCCCGAAATAGCTACCTAATTTTTCTCTACATGAAACCGACCAGAATATTTTATGCTCGCCCATATACAAAGGGATCTGATGTCTAGCAGGTTTTGCTATTACTGGGCCAGGCAGCAAAGGTTTTATACACTGTGTGAGTATATAATATTTCATATGGCTATGAGTGAAAAATTTCATTTGGTCACCCTGTGCTGCCCCATCCCCTTATTTCAACATACCTCTAAAAACAAATTCTGAAACATAAAGCAGCGAAAGGTTGAAAATTATAGTTACAACTGACACAGACATCTTCACATTCAAAAGGGAAATCCTATCAGATAGTTGTGGACATTCATACTGATTATAGGTCCATATTGCATTGTTTATTTTGTTTCGAGGGGCAATAAAACATGTTACAGCACATTTAACAACATATATTTTACTTTTGAATTATAATGTTTATTTTTTATTGTTTGCACAGACTCAATGAAAAACATGTTTTATGCTGAATGGGTTCTTCCCGTGTTCAACTAAATAAAATGAAAGGAAATTAAAAAAAAAAAAGACTTATCCACATACACATGTGCATATCCATGTATGTGTATATTTACATGTAAATCTTCATGCATGTAATACTACATTCACTTGTTGCAAAGATGTGATACTATTCATTTATATTAAACTGTTTAATCTGTTTAAAGAAGACTACTATTAGGAATCACACATATTGCCTCTTGGGGCTGACAGTTCATCATAAACTGTACACACGGCAATAACAGAAATATGTAACTGAGCCACTGAACCATCTACTAACAACACTTTCTGTTTATCATTTTCAATCCACTATCAGTATGATGGTTATTACAAGTGGATGGATCCACGCAAACTGCAACAAATTCATAATATGTCCTACTTGTGTGATAGCACTAGCAGCAATAACTCAGTAACAATGTTTACATTTCAGTTCCCCAATTGAAAATAAAAAATGAAGAAGAAAGAATGCAGTTGTACAATATTGCTACCAGCATATGCTAGTCATGCCTTGCTTGTTTTTCAATGCCTCTCATGCACAGCTGACAACAATACACTGGGCCTTTTGGACAATGCACTCATTGTACAATGCACACTTATGTGTGCATAGCTGTGGTTGATGGTAGACAATTGAACCTATCGAGAGGATATTATGATAGACAGTTTTGTACCATTGCACAAATCGATCCATCTCTTCTGCTATAACAGCCATGGCAGCAACTTGTTCAAAACAACAGCATACCTGGAATTCACATAATAACAAAGTTTGCAACCAGTCAGGGGACTAGAAAATACAACTGGTATGCATAGAAAACTATAAAAGAAGACCTAAACTCTCCTAAAGCAAAATATGTTTCTCTCAACTCACCTGCCTAGAAAGCTCAGTGATATAACATCCACACAAAAATTCCTTCAGTCAGAAAGTTCGTTTTCTAAAACCAGCACGAAAACTACTTCTTTCCTCACAAATGTTTAACCAGCCATGACACACTATGGCACTTGTGATACGCAGCTTTCCGGGTGTAAAATACACACATTCCACTCTTTCAATGGGAGACTGATCTGAGTGGGCCTCTTCCCCCGAACTGAATGCGACTGCCTCACAGCGCGGGGACACACAACATATATGACGAGTTTGACCCAGCGCTGCCGGAGTTGAGTGGGATCATTTGGGGGAATTGGCTTGGAACACAAAGGATGGCTCAAGCCTGACTGAACCAGGGAGGTGGGAAGAGTCTCTTCCCACCTCCCTGACTGAACAGAGGTCTTTTGTACCCCTGTAACTCACACCCCTCCACCAGAACAGCTGAGGTAAACCACCAATGGCATTCAATACCTTATAAAAAGTTGGGATTCCCTTGTTTTTCTCAATCACCTCTTCTTCCTGTATTTTTGTTGTATCTGTTTGGGGGGGGGGGGGGGGCGGGGGTAGATGTGACTGTTGTGGGTTTTTCTGTGAAATCTTTGTGTTTAGCTGTTCTGTAGTTTTTGTTTGTTTGTTAGAACCTTCATTTGAGCATGCATGGATCCAGCAGTATGCCAACCTGACTTGTGTTCGGCATAGTTTAGCTTGTGTTGATATCAGTGTCATGGATAGAGCCACTGACATTTGACCTGGCAATATTAACATTCCTTCCTCTAATATCAAATTCTTACAGGTTCTCAGAGGACAGTGGAGTCCCATGTTTTCCAGACTGTGTTTTAAAACCTTTAATTTGCCGCTTGACAGCAGTGTTGAAGATTGTGATGGAATGTGATGACTACAGGTAAAGATTTGTGGTTAGGCTTACAATCCACAACTAATCACAGTAATACAACAGGGGGTAAAAACTAATGGACCCTCATATGAGAGTTTTATTTACAGGAAACCAAAGGCTGAATATAAGTGTGGATTAAATGAAAGCAGGATTATTAGAAAACACCAGCAAAAGTTTGAGAAAAATTAGGCAATTGTTCAAAGTTTTGGTGTCATCATTGCTGAAAAAGGATACTACTGCACATTATCATGATGTCACTATGGACAACAATTTAAAGAAACTATAAAAAAGACATATATTTTTACTTTTCTATCAAATAGAGGAGCACTTGACTTTAAACGGTCACGCAAAACTCGGGGCCAGGCCCCGTCTATTTGTAAATGGTACCAGGCCTGAGGCCGACTAGGCATGTGACTGGTCATATGACCTTCTGCAGGGGCAACAGCTTGGAAGAGTATCAAAACTAAATTTATAGAGCGAAATGTTTGTTTACTGAGCGAAATATTTGTTTACTGAAATGCATAATTTACCATTCGGAGTTGAAACAAAAACCCAGCATTAGTCCTTTCAAATAGTTCTAAAATGCGAGTTAAGGATAGAAACAACCACTGTAAAAATCAATGTTAAGTAATCTTAGATATACAAAATGTGAATCAATAATTATAATAAACATTTTTCCAGACTAAACCGTCTACAGTTACGGTTTATTGAGAAAAATCCAGACATCTCCTTTATATTTTAGGTTTTATCATGAAAATTTTATATGATAGGATACTTTGTGGTACAAGAGACCTACACATACATTGTATACAGTCAAACCTGTCTATAGCGGCCACCCTAGGGAAACGACAAAAGTGGCCGCTATAGACAGGTGGCCGTTATAGACAGGTTGGCGTCCATTTTGAATTTCAATACATGCATTTTATAATAGCAGAAAATACCGCATGTTATTCTAAAAAAAACAAACAAACAAACAACCAGCAATTAAGTTTGCATGTGCAGCAGTGCTATTATGGGGATTTTCGTTGTACAATTTACTTCATTTTTTTCATTGCCTCCTTATGTTCTTTTGATGTTAAAAATGATATTTCGGTCCTGAGAAGTGCTCTGGTTCATACCCTACTTGTTTGCATGAACAGGGTTCATGTGCGAGAGCTGAGTTCGATGGAGATTGATAATGTGTAAAACTTACGTAAACAAGAAACGATACCCAGAAAAGTACCCTGTTGTCCTTATTCATCGGGACTTTAACACTATTTAGTCTGCATTTCGGTAAAATTCTAAATTGTTATTAGGAGTTGTCTTTGCCTTTGTAGCATCTATTCAGGGCAGCATTACTGAAGCCTAGATCTAATCTAGTCAAGTTGGTGGTAAGACTACAGGTTTTCATGGCAAAGAGCTGCATTAACAGGGTTCGAAATTGGCGATGGTCCGCTGGCCATTGGCCACCCGAAATCACGTCGGACTAGCTAAAAATCATAAAATTATGAAGTTACTGGTCCGTCTGGCTAGCCAAAATATTGCTTCAGAGTTAAAATTGATTCTAAGTAGTCCGCCTGGCTAGTTTAAAAAAAAAGTTAAGTGCGACCCCTGATTAATTTTGTCAATCATCTCTGAGTGATTGTGACTGAGCTAGGACTAGGTAGAAATCACGCAATGAACGTAAAAGACATACTCATTGCTGATTTTGGTTCAACTAAATTTTTGTGGCCGCTATACGGAGGTTGATATTCACCACGGGAGACAAAATTAGTGGCCACTGGCCGTGTTACGCAGGTGGCCGCTATATAAAGGGTCCATAACACAGCAATTGCGTTTGGGGGATTTTTCAATGGCCGCTATAAGCAGGTGGCCGCTATAGAGAGGTGGCCGCTAAGACAGGTTTGACTGTATATATATATATATATATATATATATATATATATATATGCATTAAACATCATATCTTGACATTTTTTCTAAATCACTGTTCCCAAAGGTAAACAGGACCTTTAAAGGGCACTCCCATGACAGAGAAGGGAAAGGCGACGTGAGGCTGGCCTATGTGTAAACAGGGTCCATGAGGAGTGTCCTCGCTTGAGCCGGCCCGAAGCTCATGTGTAAACGGTCCACAAAGAGGTCTCGGGCCAGCCTTGGGCCTAAGCAGGCCTCAGGTCGCCTTTCATGTGCAACAACTTCAAGGGGTCTCAGTTCGTCCTCAATGGGTTAATTGCTGGAAATGTAGATTCTTGAGTGTAAACCAGGAAATGAGCTCATAGGAAGCTTTTCAACATGTCTTTGGCTTTGACTGTACCAGTATGATGATAGTAATGGCAATGACAATGCTTAATTCGTTTAGCAACAGACAACTATTTATCAATTGTCATATAATCACAACTCTTAAAAAAAATTAAAATCATGGTACCAGCTAGTGCCAGTAACTGTGATCACTGAAATATTAATAAAACTGCTGATTCATATCATTTATATGTCAGTGATGACTATGAAAATATAGCTAACTGTGTGAGAATAGTTATGAAAATGAAAACAAAGCAAAACGCCATGCGATGTCTCGCCTGCATATTGCAATTATGGTGTTTTTTATCTTAGTTCATGGACCTTTTGACCCTTGACCTTGTCAGACTTGACCAATATTCAAATTTGACCATCATCTTTATGTGATGTGGTGTATCTGTGATACAAGTTTTGTGGTCATAGGTCAAAGCTGTGGAAATTTTTTGAGCGTACATAACAATGCTATGTGTACGGTGCTTATCGTGAAAAGTTCATTGACAATCTGACCTTTGACCTTGACAGACTTCACCCACTTTTAAACTTGACCAGCATCTTTAGGTTATGTGTATGTACCTGTGGTGTGAGTTTGGTGGTCATAGCTCAAGTCTTTGGAATGTAATTGATAGTACACCACAATACTGCGAGTACAGCCGTTAACAGCACAAGTTCATTGACCTTTTGACCTTTGACCTTGTTGGCCTGCACCCATATTCAGATTACACCAGCGTTTTAGGTTATATGCCTATGGTGTGAATTTGGTGGTCATACAACTGTAGCTCAAAGCTGTGGAAAGTTAGATAGTAACACCAAATTGTTGACAACGCCAACTATGACGGAAAGGTGACGACTGTATCTCACTTCTGCAACGTGGGTGAGACAACCACCACACTTTTGGCAAGCAAGGCTGGCAGCGAGGCAAAACAAGAGCAAATTTATAGGAGGAGTGTTTCCTGCAGCAAAGTGTTTGTGGACTCCTGCCCTCATTGCAATCAATGACACTTTAATCAGACAGGAAACTCATCTTAATTGCTTTAACTCCTTCCCCACGATATTTGGAAATCTCCCCAGATTCTAGTATTTAACAAGCATCTACCAAGTTCCTGTAAATCATGGCTTAATTCTCAAATGAAATGTTTTGATAAAATGTAAAAGAACAAATAAACAAACAAGAAGTCTCCCTGTACACAAACATACAAAAGTGTAAATAAAACCACTCTTCAAAACAAAAACAAAAAAAAATGTTTGCAGAAAAAAATCAAATTTCCAAATTCTACAAACAATTCTTTAAATATGCCCAAATGAGCATGAAATTTCCCCATTATTTTAACAATCAAATACAAGAAAAAAAAATCCCAATCCCCCCCCCCACACACACACATGCAAATACCTTGCACAGAAAACAGAACTCTCCTATTTCCTGAAAGACACACAAAAGCAAATATTCTCCTCCTTATTCCCACATTTCCTATTTGTTCACTATAGTGTCATGAAAATAATTTCAAAGATAAGTTGTTCAAAGATTGCTCAAATAAGCTGGACTGATAAATATCAAATCTCCATCAAGTACCTGACAAATATCCCAATATTCCAGGAATTTGGGGAAGCCCACAGGAACACAATTCATTCCTACTGGTCGAACAATATAAACTGATTTCCCACTTTTATAACACATGACTAATCAAACTAGTAACCACTCGTCAAATCCCCCCCCACTGAGAAGTTCTCCTTTGCCACAAATATCTCTTCAGTGACTCAAGATACGTAGAGGGTTAGGTTCTTGGTCACTGCACAATGAATTTAGAAACAAAACAAAAACAAGGGAAGCCATCTTGGAGGATAATCCTCGACTGTGTGCGAGATTTAAGGAGAGTGAATCCACATTTAGCACAGGTAATTAAGGGCACATTCAGACTGGCACTTCTATAGGTACAGTACCTACAGATTTGTAAACATGTTTTGAACATGTTTCATTCTAGTTCAATGACTTGCCATTGCAGTTTGTGGTCATCAATGAGACCCATCTTCGTGTGTCACCATGCTGATACACTAAACACAATCACAAACAGTACAGCACATTATTATCTACAGTAAGGAATTTTAGCACTAGAATAAAAAATCATATTTCTGTCTGCTTGATTTGCACATACATGTAATATATCCATGTGCAATATCAGAGCATATAATATTCAATGCAACACCAAAGTCCCAATAGGCTATCAAATGTCCTAAAATGGCCATGCAATATCAAAAACAATATTTTGTCTAGTTTGTTAACCATGTACAAAGCGTTGATCTTCCATCGTAAGCTCTCTGTGGCACTACCACTCGTGCAGATAGCGTACACGTATATGGCATACTGCATACGCTGAATATTTCGCAAATTTCGCTAGTCAGGTGCCATTCGCGAAATTACACACACGCGAAAAAATCTGACTCTGAATATTGACTCTATGCGTGTACACTTCTCCGTTCCAGTACAGGACTCCACGATCGCGAATTCAACCACTCACGAAATTGTTGGGAATTCCCAATTCGCGAAATTTTAGAATTGCAAAATATATGGCATATACAGTATATCTAGCGAGTCTAATCTGTCGGGAATCGGGATTCCCCAACAATTCTGCAAGTGGTTAAATTCGCAATCATAGAATACTGTACCGAAAGAAGAAATGTATGAGTGCACGTGATATTCATGTCGGAATGAGAGTTAATATTTACGCACGTTTTTAAATTCGCACATAGCATCCCACTTGCAAAATTCGTGAAAATAAAAACTTTGCAAAATATTTGGCATGACAGTATAGGCCCATGTGTACAATGTTCACCTACCACTGATGACAGCTTCTGTGTGAACGTAAAATAGTATTTACCATATCCACATCCGGAAACACTATTGCCTGCAACTAGAATGTTGATTTTGTGTTTGACATCCCAAGATCATTTTTCTTTTCTCCCACAAAACCAGTTTGCTAAATTCCACCAAACATTATGTCACCTTTCTCAGTAACTATGAAATCATTATTTCCCAGCTTCTGCTCATTTGTTCTTTTGTCAGAGAGGGATGTATCAGTCTACAGAAGATTGATCTCCAGTTTCATGTAGTCCTCTAAATGTGGATTATATGAGTGTCATAAAAGTCATAAAAGAGTGGTTATAAATGAAGGTGACTGGACAACAAAAAAAAAAATCAAACAATATGTCTGCACTATTCTTTTGAGAGCACTTCAAATCTGGATATTGATAAAAACAGAGTAAAAAGCACCTTCTTTAAAAATGAGAACAGACAGATCACATTGAGTATCTAGCAGAAGAAATCAGTCAGATGAACTTGGAATACACAGTAGATCAAATCACAAATCAGAACATCTGTTGCCTCTAAATAACATGTCATAATGCTCTGACCATGCTGTCTTCAACAGGTGGAAAAGGGAGTATTTGTGTTTTGAATGATATTTTCTGATGTGTAGTCTCTTTGGTATCCCCCTGTGAAACACTGGGAAACACAAATTGCAAAAAAAAATAAATAAATTAAAAAAAAAGATTGTTGAACATAGATACAGGTCATGTACCTTCTTAACTCCTTTACTCTTTCCATGTACTGTAGATACTCAGAGGGAAAGTAAATACCTTCATGCGTTTTTGGGAGACACAGGTTTGACCCTGGTTTGACACACTATGCCACCGAAACATCAACTATCATATGGGCAAATCATATCAATTGGGCATTTTGGTTAAAGATAATATAAAGTTTTGGTATTACCTCAAAAGTTTCCCTAAATATCCTTGTCTTAGTTTGTGTTTCAGGTTAAAGTACCTTTCATATAACTAACACTGTGAGACTTACTCGCCCTAAAGTGCTCTCATGTCTTAGTAATCATGCAATAATGGTTTCGTACCAGAGCCGCCGCCGTACGGCGGCGAAGTAGCACACGTATTGTACGAAACCATTATTGCATGGTAACTGCGACCAGCAGCGTGCAGCCCCATACGCATACTGAGTAGCTAACTGCGACCAGCAGCCCCATACGCATAGCTAAATGGGGCTTCGCATTGTAGCTTACAGAATCATGACAGATTTAGTATCGCGGGTAAATATCAACTTAAAATAAAAAAAAATCTTCAATTTGAAGACTTACCAATTAAGTTGAAGTCTTGAAAACAGGCTTCGAGCAACGTTTGGTTCTGCTAATAGTCCCTTTCTGTTCGAATTGATGACTGAATGTGACTCGATCGAGAGGACCTTGGGAGAGCTACACTGAATTGACGGCCAGCGCATGCGCACACAAACATCTTATCCGTTCGTGGATTTGAAATTTGTTCGCATGTGATGTGTCCGTATGCGCTGGTCGTAGTAATCAGTGTATGTAGCTCTCCCAAGGTTCTCTCGACAGAGTCACATTCAGTCATCAATTCGAACAGAAAGGGACTAGTGCAGAACCAAACGTTGCCCGAAGCCTGTTTTCAAGACTTCAACTTAATTGGTAAGTCTTCAAATTGAAGAATTTTTGGATTTTAAGTTGATATTTACCCGCGATACTAAATCTGTCATGATCCTGAATGCTACAATGCGAAGCCCCATTACGCTATGCGTATGGGGCTGCTGGTCGCAGTGAATTGCATGATTACTAAGAAATGAGAGCACTTTGGGGCGAGTAAGTCTAAAAGTGTTAGTTATTTGAAAGGTACTTTAACCTGAAACACGGAAATTCAGGGAAACTTTTGAGGTACCAAAACTTTTTATTATCTTTAAAGTCCACACAGAGCGAGCTGATGTCAGAAAATTGCTTTTCTGCACTGTAACGATATATAGGCCCTGTGTGGGCTTTCCTCATCTGTAACTCTTTATGTGCCACATTCGCATGCTCAACTCAGTCGACGCCGTGCCAAGTCCGCATATTGTGCTTAAAACGAACAAACCCACCCAAACTGATCTATAAATCACCAAATGCCACAATACAATGAAAGTAGTTTTCACGGTTCTAATCCTGTCACATGTAGCTTGCATTTTATGTGGTGAATGCGTATCAAGCAGTGTTCACCTCTACTAGATTTGCGAGTAGGGCCTAAATTCTAACTTTCTGTCACTGTTTTGTCTGCAAAAGTTAGGTCTCTACAATAATACAGCTCCTGGTCATTTAAAAGAAAAACAATCATAGATTTTGTCGTACAATTCACATCAAAGCAAAGCATGGCATTTTTCTCTACAACTTTGCTAATTCAGTGTCCAAGGTAACAAAAAATAAATAAAACAATTAAATACATTTGAAAAAGAGAATGATTTCCCAAACATGACTATGTGTGCAGTCTCAGAATTATGTGGCACACACGGGGTTTACACCATTGCACATAGGCCTACATTATACATGTGATTGTGAAGAGTACACTGTAGCATACATGTAAATAGCATGCTATATTTTGCTGTATTACAATTTTCGTGAATTTCAGGAGATGGATTCTATTCAGATCCCAACATGTGATGTGCATGTATACATTTTGCCGTTCACTAATGTACTCCACGATCATTGACTTAAAACACTTGCAAAATTGTTGGGAAGTCCCGATTCATAAAAACTTAGACTTGCTTCTGTAGATATGTGACATATTTACAGTAGTTTGAGGAAAAATTATCTACTGTTAAATGCAGATGTGAAGAGGAATCCTTCTTGATGACACATGACAGGTCAGTCTGAAAGAAGAATACTGGTACTTGGTACCCAAAGGAGACCTCAACCATCCCTGCCTGAATGAGTATACACACTGCACTCCCTGATGTCTATGCATGCCCTTTTAAACTCTCATCTCGCCATACCACACAGTGAAAGACGATCAAATCATACCTTTCCTGGGGTCTGCGCTGTAAACAACATTAAAAGGGTTTCTTACAATCAGCCAATCAAAGCTATGCAAACAGAAAGGGGGTGGGGGGCACATCCCCCCCCCCAAAAAAAAAAAATGATTGAATGCACACAACTGTATTTGTTTTGCTCTCATTCAAATGCGGGTGACTCTGTATGTGTGAAGCGATACAGAATTCAATGAGCAATAGTTTGAGTCAGATTCAGTTTTAAAAGAGTGGATATTCAGTGAGTCCAGGCACTGTAGAGAAGTAGGCCTACTGAAAGACTAGACAAACCATTGTATAGCAGCATGGAAGTAGAGCGCCATGGTAATGGTCAGGTGACACTGAAGTGCAAAGTTCTGGCACACCACACAAGAGAAAACAAGCAGCAAACCATTCACATAGTAAATCTGTTTATAAATCACATTTTATAATGTAACGAAAAAGAAACATAGAAAAATTGTGATAATTAAAAGGCTTGAGAAAAATATGAATAAAATGATAATTTATAAAAATCGATAACCACACTGTCAATATGTGTAATATATCAGTATTGGTTGAGATGAGAATTGGGCTTTTAACTTTTTGTGAGATACCAAGAAAACACTTATGATATAGTACATAGCATACCATTTTTACTTTAAGGGGAATTAAAAGTTTATTTGATGAAAATCGGGTTTGGAATGACAGAAACAACCAAAAACAAAGTAAAACAAAGTGATCGTAATAAAGTGTGGGTCCCACACTTTATTAGAATCACTCTTTTTTTGGATATCTCAGCCATTTCAAAACCAATTTTCATCAAATAAACGATGAATTCCTCGTAGAATTACATGCTCTTTCATATTTCATAAGAGGTTTCTCATTATCTCACCAAAAAAATGTTAGAAACCTGAAATTAGGTCTCAACCAAAACTTTACGGTCCCTTTAATACAAGTAGGCTACTTCATGTGTAGGTTAGGAAACTTCAAGCTTACCTCATTACTAATGACTATTTTAGGTGCATTGTACACCTTCCTCAGTGCTTGAGGGGAGGTGATCAAGGCCTTCACATTAAGTGTCAGGTGATCCATGATGCAGGATCCCACTATTGACGTAGATACACGTTGTAACAGTATTCCAATTATTCAGTCTAATAAGGCACAAGTTCCTCCACTGGAAGGGGCAAGCAGTTGTTCACATTTCATCAAGACACACTTGTCACCTCTACAACACACTGATGAAAAACAAAACGTGGTCTGACTTGTGCGGCACTTTGTTCAACTAAGTGATGCATCTACCGACAGACAATGGATCATTCATGTTTACACTTGTTTTTCCGAGAAAGATGACAAACTGGTCACATTTGGCGAGTATAATCATAAACACAAACCCCTTGCATTATCAACCTGGGAGATCATTAGCACAATGACTACATGAGATGAGGGGGATGGATCAACATACTATTATCTGTAGCCAATCCAAATCCCAGAGTTCAAAGTCCAGATTATATGTACTTGGAGATGGACCAAACACAGCTAATCCGTTTGTGGTTGAAATGTTCTCACCGCAGTGGGCAACCAACGTCACAGAACCCGCAACATCCGTCTGGCAAGTGTAACATTCAGTCGGGTTAATGAACGCACTTAACGCTTCTCCGTATTGTTCAAAGTGACTATACTAATATAAGGCGAAGAGAGGCCTGCCTTTGAAAAGGCCCTCGTTGTCGGCATTCATGCAAAACGCTCACGCAAGGTGCAATCAATGGTTCCTTGTTTCTCCTTCGACCGCTCCTCCTCTCAGTGTATTGTCGCTGCCAGGTGTTGCATGAAATCCCTTTATCTCGATACACATTTACTTTCTCGGAGGAAACACATGTAGCCCGTCTATTTCCAACCAGCAAAGCATGCTCGTATAGTGATGGTGAGAACTTTCAACAATTGTCTGTAATCATTACGCGATAATCAATGACAGATTTCTGCTTACTGACTCATTATACTCTGACTGCTTGATGGAAATCTTCTTTGATATTCAGAAGAGGTATATGAGGAAAACGTGATAATATTCCCATAGGAAAATCTTGTCTGAAGTTCACTTCAATATTGACAGTACACGCAAATAATATCCACCACCAGTACATGCTGTTTCTGTGCAATTCTATGTCATCCTCTAGACCTTACCTGTCCAAACCGTGATAGAATTTCTCAACTCATTTTGATGCTTTATTTTGAAAAATGATTTTGTTGTTGGTTTATTCTATAGTCGATTTGAATATATCTCAAAACTGAAATTCAATTAGTTCCACCACATCTGGGCATCTGAAGTTTGGAGAAGTAGTTTCACTTCACTTTAACGTCCACTCAACAAGTGTTGGTGAAGACGTTTCCTGGTACCAACAAGTAATGGAGGCTGTCAAATTAAGAAGAAGATGTCATCCTTACAGACATTATCCCATATGTTAAAATCAATCAGTCCCACAAGCAAACAACAAAAAAAAAACCACTTCGAATGTCTTTGGAGTGCAAAAGTCAACAAGAAACTTTATCTGCAATGTCCCATCAACTTCTCCTCTCAAGCATAACCACCAGACACAATGGGCATTTTGTTTCCAGTGAGGTCTTTCTATTTGCTCTCTTGTTTTAAAAAAAAAGAAAAAAGAATAAAATGTTGCGCTGCTTTAAAACTCCACAAATGAATCGAGGTGATGAGAATATCAAACTTCCCTGCAGTTGTTGGTGAATTCCATGATCCAGGCCACCAGCCGACCAAATAGAGAAGTAGCGATGGACACGGACATCCCTGCTGGAGCAAGTGTACTGTTGTATGCTGTGAGCACACCTAGAGCTGATCTGATGGCAGAGCTCTCTGAATAACTAGCCCTCAAGATACCAAGGAATGCCAAACTCTCACGGTGTGTCACATAGAGTCTGTGGGGTAGGATATGTGTATTATTCCTGCAAAGTCACTTTTTTTTATCTTGTTGGCTTGGCAGTAAAACGTCAACCTCACGCTCGTGAACTTTACTCAGTTGAATCACTAACCACTGACAAACACAGAGCAACAGTTGGGTAGTTTCCTCAAGAGAGAAATAGCTCGCTGCAAAGAGACGCCCAACCCCACTAGGAGCTTCGTAGAAACAATGTCCCTCCCCGTAGCAATGGTTGCTCCCCAACTTTCAGAACACCCTCCTACAAATCAGAAAAACTTGACATCAGCCGAGGAGAGATCAAAAGTACATGGATGTCAGAGGTTAACAGCTTTCTTGGGCAGAAGTTGAGGTAAACATCGCTAGGTGCTGTTGGAATATTACTCGTGATCTACTCCCTACTTGAGTCATTGTTAAAGTGTGTAGGAGGTGCAGAGTAAAATTGCTCTGGAAAATGACAATAGCTAGGCATCACTCCTCGCATAACGTGCTGCTGCCTACGAGGAACAAACTCCCCCAAGGATCCAAATTAGCAGAAAAAGGCGATGGCACAAAAGATAAGCATGACGGTAATCTGCTGCACGTCGGCAAACGAGAATCCCTACGACGAAAACTTAGTCCGGGCAGAAAGAGAATCCATGCAAAGGAGTCTCTTACCAAAACACAGATATGGACACACACAGACACGCACACACACATACTCAAAAGAGTTACTGCTGAAATACATCCAATGCAATCTTTCTACAGAAAAAGAAGATGAATAAAAGTTGGCCCACACAGAGTTTCACAAAAAATGTTCAGGGGCGTTAAAGAATGCCCGTAATATGTTGACTAAACTGCAAGGATGAATTGGCAAGGGCACATCAAAGTAGGCCTACTTAACCCATGGGCTTCGATCACTCAGAATATGTGATACACAATGTACAATGCACATTCAGTGAGTTCATGCTAAAGGTAAAACTTGGCATTTTCATTCATCCATCCCTGATCTTTTCAGAGAAAGTGCTTGTACGTCAACAGAAGATTGATCTTGCATGCCATTCCATTTTTCTTTTTAAAGTATGTGTGCATCCTGCAGTCATTTACATATCCGGTGTAATCTTTTCATCAAGAAGACAGATGAAATATCAATGCTTTCTGTGCTGATAGCATGCAACACACTGTTGTCATGACGATGAGACACATCAGGACTCGAGGGTAAAGTTGTGCTGATGCATGATGATCCTCATCATCCCCTGGAACATCCCTCTGGTAAAAATCAAGCACTTGTCACCTCTATGATGTAATTTAATTGTCAGTATATCACAGACACTGTGTTCACACAGAGTTCTGGAATTCCGAATGGTTCAAGGTGAGCACAGAACAAAGAATAATCATACAGCATCCATCCATAACAGAATAATCAGTTTTTTTTTTTTTTTTAAAGGCCACTATACTAATCCACATCTTTGCATGGCCTGATGTAATCCTGGTGAATCTTCAGGTAGCTCTGTATATTTTGATTGATGAAAATATTCCACTCACTGGTAGACTCCAACTCCTTATGCACCAAAGGGGGTGACATTCATTCATTCAGCTCCCATCCACTCCATACATGGTTGATGTACAAGCTTCCTATGATGTACAAGCGTAGGTTTGGCTGGTTTAAACAGAAGATCATGTGGACTGCAATTTCCATACTTTGCCTTTAGACCCTGTTCAGGTACACTAAAGTGACATTGCTTCAACCTGTCTTGATTCCTTTGTAATACAGCAAATGCATACCAAATTGCTACAGACCAGTCATGACCCACTTTTAATGCAAGATGCGATATGCCTGCCAGACTCTTTGCATGAGGACATACAATACATAACACTCCCTCTCATATGTTGACGCCTGAGTAAACACAGGCATGCAACATATTTTTCTGTTTGCACTCGTCTTGTAGTCAATGGCATAAGCTCTCATTGAGCATATTATTGGGGGGGGGGGGTGTGATTAGGTGGGTACTAGAAGGACCTCTTATTTGTATGGTACCGTAAAACAAGAAATGTCCGTGTGCATTTAGGTATGACAGACAAGTCCTGAGTATACTCTTGAGCAATTGTCAATGGGAAATGTTGTAGCAAAATCAGCCATCCTCAACGGGTTGATTTCGCAAATTTCGCGACAGCCAATTCGCGAAAATTGAACAGCGCAAAAATTCAATGCCTGGGAAAAGGCCGTCTGCTCCAAATCATAAAAATATCATGCCGCGAAAATATGGGGAAATTCAAGATGTTGTGAAGTCCAGGGTAACCAGTGTAAGAGTGTATAATAAGTGAGGCTGGGACTGGTATAGGTGTGCCATTATTAACAAAAAGCAGAAAAGTACATCATGGACCCCGTTTACAGTGCGAGGCTCGGCCGCGGCTCGGCCGCGGCCGAACCCAGCCCCGCTTCAGTGTAAACGCGCAAAAGGCCAAATGCGAGGCCAAAATTGGCCTCGCATTTGGCCTCGCTCAGGAGGTGGTCTCGGCCGCGGCCGAGCCGCGGCCGAGCCCGGCCTCTTCTTGGTGTAAACGCAAACTGGGCCAAATGCGCGGCCAATTTTAGTCTGGCTTCCAGACCCTCTGCCCGTACTATTTCGCTATTCACGATATTAACCCCCTCAACGTGGAATACTAGTATAGTTTAAGGTGGTTTGGTCCTGCAAAGGATTTTTCCTTCGGCAAAGACTTTTGCCCGAACGACGACTTCGTCGCCACGGAATCCAGTTGGCAGAGGGTCTGAAAACCAGGCTATACCAAATTGCGTTTGTTTACAAGCAGAGCGCCACTACGACAAAATATTGAAAGGTTTGAATTAAAAGCGCGGCCGAGCCCAGCAGTGTAAACGGACAAAATTGCGAGGCTCGGCCACGCAATTGAGGCCAGGCTCGGCCGCGGCCGAGCCCGGCCCCGCACTGTAAACGGGGTCATGGAAATGGTTCTCTGTGTATGGCTGATGGCTCAATAGGCCCGTTCACAAACAACGAAAATCAAAATTTCAATCGCGATCCAAATTTCGATTTTTTTTTCGACCGTTCATACACAGGGAAAAATCGCACTTCGCAGCAAGGAAAGAACGATTAGTGGCCAAACTGCGCATGCGCGAATCTTGCATGACCGAAGACTGACCCCGCAGTCCAAATAGAGTTTGGCACGCGCTACGAACGATGGGATTAAAAATACCGATTTCCGAATCTCGATCGCGCTCACATACACGACGCTTGGCAAAATAATCGCGATTATTCTGAAAAATCGCACTAATAGTGCGAGTTGGATCGCGATAAGGATCGCGGTAATTAGTGAAATCTTTCTGTCCACACTGGAAAAAATTTCGAAATTTTGATCGCGATAAGAAAATCGATTTTTAAATCACACTTTTTCCCTTGTGTGTGAACGGGCCTAATGTCAATTCGGCATGAAACGCAACTAAAAAGTTGTTTTGGTAGGTAGAACCATCAAAACTTCACACACACAGTTATGCACAGAACTACACACAATCATGCATAAGACTGCACACATAATTATACACCCAACGCATACTATTTTGATGTAAACTAATCTGTATCATTCAGCAATGCTGCTTGTTCCATTTGAAGACTCATTGCTTTTGGTTTTGAATCAGGGAGGTGGACCACTTCCCTGGTTGAATCAAGTGAACAAATTTGGGAAATCTCATAACAAACTTGCCACATTTTGTTTGCCTATCAAGTCTAGATACTATTCAGACAAGACTTTCTAGCAGTAACAAGTCTGTATAAACCCTTATGCAAAGTGCAACTTACATGTACAAAAGATGTTGCCTTGGGTCCACAATTTGAACAGTAGAATTACTAATAAAGTTGTTTTTCAGCCTACAAATTTTACCATTTCCATTAAAATCTGCACTAGTTATAAAGCCTTATGTTGTCTTTTTCACGATGTCATGACAGTGTTTTCATTTTACTCACATGATTAAAGGTAGGGAATCCCATTTGCATGCCTGAAATGAAGAGTTGTATAAATACAGTGGTATGTTGAAGAGAGTATCATTTTAGAAACTCCCATAAAGTATTGAAAGTGGAAGGTAACATTTAGTACATTTTTATTGACCGTTAGATTTTGAACTGAATTTTTTCCGGGGCTTACCGTAAATTCCAGTACATTACTAGGCTACCTTTGCAGATCTATGCACTGCATGTGTGTCCATCATGTATATTTTGTGAAGAAAGTTCATCAAAACTTACAAACATTTCTATACATTCTTGCCACACACTCTATATGTTATTACATCAGCTCTTATACTTTTAGATTTGTGTTTATAGATAAAAAAAAATACAGAAGACTGCAACAAAAAGGCTTAAGTGTGGCTGACACACAGAACTACTAGGCGTGTCTTCATCAGCCCGAAGTTTCAAAATAGCGCGCTATCTTGCGGTTACCAAACTAGTCCGATGTCAAGATAGCGCGCTATCTGTGTAGTGAAGACGCAAATAGCGCGCTATTTGATCGGGAAAATTTCCCCCGAAATCTTGGTCTAGTTCGTGGACTAGAGCGCTAATTCGTGAAATTGCGCGCTATTTCTGGTGCGTCTCCATCAGCCCGAAATTTTCTCGATCCCTCCACGCTTCTGGTTAGCCAGCTGGCTATTGAAAGCGCATGTACAAGCTATAGTGATTGTGTATAGTGCATACACTCACGGCGTATTCAAGGATCACATGTGTGTACTAGGCCTACTGTTGTTGACATCTTTAAAACCAGGGAGGTGATTCCGTGCATGCTAGCTGTTTTTTGTAAACTTCTTCTTCTGGTCCACTCTACCCTAGCTAAAGATTCTTGCAGATTGTGTGTATTTTGGATTTGTTTAAACATTGCAATTCGTTCATTTCATATAAGATGTGTCACTGGACAGAAGAGTAGCGTTATTAATATCCCTTTGGAGAGAATTTGCTGTACTGCTCACCCCCCTGGTTGTAGTATCGTACATAGTGTTGTAGGAGATTTTGAGCGGGAAATCCACTTTCAGACAGCGAGCTAGGCAGAGTAATGATGCAAAGTGCGCATGCGTCAATTTTTCGGACTAATTTCTCAAAGTAGGCTGTTCGAGCTGATGAAGACGCACATTCGCTCTATCGGGCTATTTTCTAAGACCGCAAAATGTCCCGCTAGTTTGAACTTCGGGCTGATGAAGACACGCCTACTGAGTAGTTGAGTTTTGTGCATTATTCAAATTGTAGATAACTGTTGACTTCCAAATTTCTCAGCAGTGGCCTAAACAAGTTCCCTGAGGTTCATATTTAATGTTTTGCTGCATTTTGGGAGGTCTGTAAAAGGTATCCCCTACCTTTAAGGAGCACAAATGAAAATCAATTCACCCAAACCAAAATAAAGTTGTTGTTTGTTTGTTTTTTAGAAAAAAAAAAGCTAAGTGGCTATTTATAGTACACACATTTTCATTATCAAAACAGAGCAAAGTGGTTGTTCATAATGGATGCAATTTGTATTATCAATAACAAAGACAAGTGGTTGTTCATAACAGATGTAATTTCTATTATCAAAAACAAAGGTACAAGTGGCTGTTCATGACAACCATTTGAGTGACAGCAACAACTGTATCACTGTTATACTTGTTTTCTCTCTCTCTCTCTCTCTCTCTCTCTCTCTCCATCTTCCTCTGCAGGGGAGAAATATTGTTTACACTTGAGCAGCAATGAATTCATCCCGCCCAATGACTGTAAATATGCGATACTACGGACAAGTGCATCGTGGAGAGATAATTCCAGTCCCGTACATCGCAGGGTAATGGAAGGTATAAATGGAGCCAGTAAAGTGTGAACAATGTGCCAATGTCAAGTGAAAATTTGCCACTGCACGATTGAACTATTGTCTAATCATCAAAGCATAAATTTCCACTGGCAGCCTACAAATAGTTTATCTGTAGCATCTTTGCAAAGATGAGCAACAACGAAAGATGAGAGAGATAAAAAACTAGAAATGTCGCTATGGCGACTGATGCCTCCGCCATAATGCATGATTCTCCCAATAGGCGTATAGTACAATGTCTTCACAATGTGTGATCCATGACAGTTTCACATAACTGGCAAAATACTGAAATGACAGGTTTGTCAGAAATGTCTTGAACTGGGTTTGCTATAATTTTCTAAGAGTGCAGGTACACATATTTGGGGAATTGAGAATTTTTACTTGAATTCTGACAGACCTTTTTATAAGTTTATGCATTGATTAATTTCCAAGGTATGAAGAAAGAGTGTAATGACGGTACAAAATAGATTTTTAATTTTTTAATTTTTTAAATTTTTTATTTTTTATTTATTTATTTTTTTATTTTTTTTTAAATCTTTTTTTTTTTTTTTTTTTTGGGGGGGGGGCATTGAAACCTGGCCTTTGACCCTTAACCTTTGACCTTTGACCTTCTGGCTGGAAATTTCCCAGAGAATCTCCATTAGGTAATGCACGTATTAAGTTTTGAGGGAAATAGTAAAATTTTGAGAGTTGACCTTGACCTTTGACTCTTCACTATTGACCCATGACCCCTAAATTCCCTAGATAATCCCTGCCAGTCAGTACATGCGTGTGTACCAAGTTCCACGAAGATACATTGAACCATTTGCGAGAAAAGTGATATTGCAACATTTTCACCTAACCTTTGACCTTTTGAACTTTGACCTTATGACATGAAACTCTCTCTGGGGAATCTTTACGCAGTAGTACATGTTCACATCAAGTTTCAAGAAAATACCTTCGGGCATTGCATAGATATGGCGGAAATTGCAACATTTGTAGCATTTGACCTTGACCTTTTGACCTTTGACCTCTTGCCAATGTCACTAAAATCTACTCAACTAATTGTCCCATCATACATCATCCTTGGACCAAGTTTGGTGTAAGCTGCTTCATCCAGTTTTGAGTTATCACGTAAACAGATAAATTTTAGGATTTGACCTTGATCTTTGACCTTTGACCTCTGTCCGATTTCACTGAAAAACTAATCAAGTAATTGTCCCATCATACATCATCCTCCTACAAAGTTTGGTGAAATTTGCTCCATCCTGTCTTGAGTTATCGCGTAAACGGATACAATTTCATGATTTGACCTTGACCTTTGACCTTTGACCTTCAGCCGATTTCACCCAAAATCTAATCAAATAATTGCCCCATCATACTTTATACTTGGTTCAAGTTTGGAAAAATTCCAATAAATATTACTCAAGTTATCGCGTAAACGAAAGCGGACGGACGGACGGACGGACGGACGTACGGACGTACGGACGGACGGACAACCCGAAAACATAATGCCTCCGGCACCACTTCGTGGCGGAGGCATAAAAAAACAACAACACACACTTACTGTCCTATTTTCCCCGCCCCCTCTTTCTCTCTTCCTCTATGCCTCAAAGAAATAAGGACTTTGTTTTTGCTATTCAGACAGACAGGCCACTCATAAACATACTATGTGCATAATAATATCAGAACTAGAGATTGTAATTTGTCATCACTGACAAATTAAGGTGATCCGATTTTTTTTTTTTAATCAATGATTCAAGTCCTGATCGCAATAGGCATGGCCATGCAGGTTTCATCTGTGTTCAGAGACATTGGCCGTGTGATGTTTGGATTCTCATTTAGAAAAGGGAGTCATATCTGCCATCTTTGGTACCAAATCTGTATACACTATAACGAAGACACAGCAATAAGTACGTATGACCTTTGACCCCACTTTGCACAACTTAGATGGCATCTGAGCAAAAAGTGGTTATTTTGTGAAATGATTCTTGTAACATGATCTTTGCGTGTGCAAAATATGGGAAAGATAAGACATGTATTCACCAAGATACAGGATGAAACATTTGTGACCTTTGACCCTAATTTACATACCCAAGATGTTGTCCGATCAAGTAGTTGTTATTTTATGAAATAATGTACGTGACATGAACTAAACATGTGCAAAATATGGGTGTGATAGGGGCTGTTTTTCTTGAGTTATTGCAAAGAAAGTTGCAGAAACATTGAAATAGCTCAATACATCAAAGATAAGCTTTAATTTCAACCAAGTATTGTAACATGATCCCGACATCATATGAAAAAACAAAGGGCACGGAACGATAGCGCAAAGTCTCAGTTACAACATATTAAAATCTGAATACCGAAGGGTAAGTGAGCTAGTGCTCGATAAAGACAATCATGTCAATTTTCACATCTAGAAAAATTCCCTCCCATAGAGATAACACGTCATAACGAAGAAACAGAAAGAAGTACATATGACCTTTTGACACCACTTTACACAGACAAGATGGCATCTGAGCAAAGAGTGGTTATTTTGTGAAATGATTCTTGTAACATGATCTTTGCGTGTGCAAAATATGGGAAAGATAGGACATGTATTCACCAAGATACAGGATAAAACATTTATGACCTTTGACCCTAATTTACATGCCCAAGATGGCGTCTGATCAAGTAGTTATTATTTTATGAAATAATGTTCGTGACATGAACTAAACATGTGCAAAATATGGTGGTGATAGGGTATGTTTTTCTTGAGTTATTGCACATAAAGTTGTAAAAAGAAAGAAATATTACAATACATCGAAGATAAGCTTTAATTTCAACCAAGTTTTTTCACGTGATCCCGACAACGTATGAAAAAACAAATGGCACACTTACGATAGCCCTACGTCTCAGCTACAACATATTAAAATCTTAGAGAAATTCACCGAAGCATAAATGAGGTAGTGGTCGATAAAGATAGTCATGTCAATTTTCATTTCCATAAAAATTGCACTCCCATAGAGATTACACGTAAACTGTTCAAATTTGACAAGGTTACCTTCAATCCATTTTTTCGAGGTGATGTCGTCATCTAATCAAATTTGTGCAATTACAATTATGAAAGAGCATTTCATAAGCTACAACATGTTGAAATTTATGTGAAAATTGGCAAAGGATAAGTGAGATACGCTCGAGTAAACTTGAAATTTGATGACGTCATTTTGAAAATTTACTTTTTTTATTTTATTAAGAAATTTGATATCTTTTAATCATTTTGTCAGCATCGTCAGCCCATGAAATGACATGTACAACTCATCAGCTTTCAGAATATGTAAAGAAAATGGGGGGTCACCGTCCATCCTGACGACTAAAATCCGATTTAAAATTGGCGGTTTTTTGGCATAGTTGCACTGTGTATCCCCATTGACGCACGCGCGGAATTTTGAATTTGACGGGCCCGTATGACGTCATATTGAATCGGATCGACTTGAAACTTAATATAAATATTCCTTGACATTTCGGACATCCTATTCGTGTGAAAAAATTTAAAATTTCTATTTCATATGAGCTGTGCGTGCGAAAATGTGCGCGCGCGTACGCGTCCGTCCAATTTTTTCAATTTTTCAAAAAATGCTCCAAATGGTCTGAAACGTGTGCAAAAAAGTTTTGAGCTCGATTTGAGCATACAAATATTTTAACGCGCGCGTACGCGCGCGTTTTGAGATAAAAATGTATTTTGAGAATATGAGTAGAATTCGCATGACTTGAAATATATGTGACGTAAATTTCATTGAAATATTCTATTCCATTAATGAGATATGCATGAAAATGTGTTTTCATATAATGACGTCATAGTGACGTCACGGTCGACTGATCACTATGATTTTACTTGCGCTGTCGTCTTTGCGACATGATACATATATGGTATAAGTTTGACATTGAGAGGCAATGCACTTTCTGAGCTAACCTCTGCACAACTTTTGAGGAGAAATAAAGAAAGAAACAAAGAAAGAAGAAAGATTCAGTACAGATACAGAAGGTGATCCGAGAGGATACTCGGATCACCTAATTATTCTGAACTAGAAAATTCCATCCGACTGTGCAATAGGACAGCATTTGTGTTTATCTTTTGCTGGGTTGACGCTGTGTTACAGTATCACTTCATGCAAATGATCTACCGGTATACATAGAGAGATATAGCGGTGGCCCCTGTATGCAGCCATGCAGTCACAATCACCACACGTGCACATATTATAAATAGCTGACCTATATCTCTTGTATGTGCATGCTTAATTGCCATTGCTTTTCAACTGATATTATCATTATTGCAGACCTAATAATTCAAAAGCAATAAGCATTGAGTGTATACATGCACACATGTATGGTATCATTAAAATGCGCAATTAAACAAAAGTCAGCCATGACATCCACACACTCAATAATTTCTGTTACTGCCATCAACTCTTTCTTGGCTTTCTCGTCACAGATATTGTAGCCATGCTATAGGCATTTCATTGACATGTGTTTTTAAAGGAAGAAAGTATTCCAATAAATGAAACTTTTCCTTAGCCCAAAGGCCCCCTTTAAATCAACAAGGTTTGATAGTTGCTATGACGATATTGAGGTAAGGGTTTGAGAACCCGTCTTGCACCATTTCATATTTGTTTGCAATATATTGAAAGAGTCTACCCAGAAACTTTACCTGGTTGACGCTCTGGTTAATGCTCCGTCCCTGACCAGGGACGCTAACCTGGAAGCATTAAACTGCACATTACTTGAATATGAGACAATTCTGAAGCAAATCATTTTCACACAACAATAGATATACAATGAACTCTTGAATGAATCCCATAAGGATTGGAACAATCATCTCCCAGCATTTCCACTGATTCCCACTGATCAGTTACTAGCCTTCCCCTTTAAGAGTACATTATATATCTACTGTTGTGTGAAAATTATTTGCTTCAGAACGGTCTCATATTCAAGTAATGTGCATATTAATGCCCCGTCACTGACCAGGGACGCTTACCTGGAAGCATTAAACTGCACATTACTTGAATATGAGACCATTCTGAAGCAAATAATTTTCACACAAGAATAGATATATAATGTACTCTTAAATGAATCCCACAAGGATTGGAACAATCATCCTTCAGCATTCTCACTGATTCCCACTGATCGGTTACTAGCCATCCCCTTTAAACTCGGTCTCAGAGACAACTCGGCCCTATTTCAAACAATTTACACACAGTTCGTGATCGCCATATTTTATACATAGGCGCACATTCATTTTGTACGTGCGCCAAAGAGGTTCTTTGATGCACGCGTTGTATCAACTTGGCCCATATAATTATGACTAGCCAGAACCTGAAGCGCTCCCACAGTACTGTATAATCCAGAGGGACAACTCGGCCCTGCCGTCAAAGCGAGGGCGAGTTGTCCCCGAGTCCAAGTTAGCCTGACCCTGATCGCGGAAGTTCTGAGACTGCGACTCCAGCAAACCTTTTTGGTTAATATTTCGCATTTTCATAGTTAACCAACGAATATCTTGTTATTACAGCCTTATTCCACACATTTCTTAGGCATACACTGTACATACATTTTAGAGTGAAATCTGACAGTTCTGCAGGCATGCAAGAACTATGTTTTTCTTTTAAAAGTTGTGCCAAAAAAGTGCCAAGGAACCCAAATAAAGAAAAAGTGAAAATGAAATATTTCCCTAAGTGCATTCTTTGTAGAAGTTCCTTGTCTCACCCATAGAACTTCCATTCAGTACACTAAGAATCTGTTGCCACAGACAACGCTTCATAATTCTGATTCTTCAGGTAATTCTACGACAACAGATTACAGCAATACTTACATTCATCTGGAGGTGGGTCACAATGTAAGGTTTCACGATAATTAGAAATGCAGTGTCCAACAGACTGTGTTCCTCCAGTCCAGCCCAAGTGAAAAGGATGAACAAGCAAAGCTGAATATCCCAGCACATGAATGGCAGGACCTCAAAGATGACTAGACAGTCTTTTTACATCCGACATGTCCCCATGACGATGCACAGGACAGTCAAACAAATTTGACAAAGGAGGATACTAAGGATTGGTCAATCAATGGCTCATCTCAGCTTTGCTTGCAGAACTGCTCTATATTAACACACTACAAAGACTGTCTTCTGAGTAAATATTTGCTAAGGCCAGAGGGAAAAAAAATGTAGTAGACAAAAAAATTGATTGATATGATAAGGGTTGACGAATCCTC
Source organism: Diadema setosum (assembly GCA_033980235.1). Lineage (NCBI taxonomy): Eukaryota > Metazoa > Echinodermata > Echinoidea > Diadematoida > Diadematidae > Diadema > Diadema setosum. The sequence goes on from CM067072.1 coordinate 15,935,554, forward strand.
ACATCTCTGTCACTGACTGGAGGAACCCAGTTCATATCCAATGTGCCCTGAAGTTGCCTGAACTTTAAAGCACTATATGCAGCAGTCCACTGTCCTTTTCTTTCACTTGAAGTGCTCTGTTATCCACCCAGTATGTATTACAAGCTGACACACAGAGAAGAAAAGAAATCCATTTAATGATCCTCTCATCACATGTCCTTCAATGATGCCGGCACGCAGACAGAATGTGCCACGGCGATTCCGCCCGTTTATCTCGAATACCGATGGACAGGGATGAAGGGAAAGGCATTGAATGGTCCCATGTCGTACAACAAAGGAAAGAAAAACAGCGGTCTACTGAACAAAGGGAACAAGTTTAGGAAGAAAGCGCCTCTGGGGCCATGGATCTGCAAGCCGATAGGGGCCAAAAATCAATACAGAAATGGGTGCTTGTAAATATTTGCTAAGTACTTCAGCAGTACCAGTATGATTGCCCTAACAATTACAGTGCATCCAGTAGTACTAGCTATACATACAAAACTGCATTTATGCACCATGCCCAATCTGTGATAAACACTGGTTGAGAATTTTATGACCTAAATATAATTATGGTACCTCTACTTCACCTGACAGAAACAGCCAAATTTTTGATCCCACAGGGTCTGTCCACAAAAGTCCTTCAAATTCCTGATAATGTGGATGTATGCTTGAAATGACAACATTTGGAATATTGCTTTATACCAGATACACAGTACCAAAATTGATAAGTATGTATGGACATTTTTTGCCCTAAACTGATCATTTCACTTTCGTTCTTGCCAAAGGAGCAGTCAGTACTTGAAACATTAAAACATGTTAAAATAGTATTTCATCCTCACTTCATTTAGAAACATACCATGGATTCCTAACATCTTATTTCTCATTTAATAAACTAAAAAGTAATGATTTTCTGCTACTTACCAAATCCATATTTTGGTTAAAGGATACCATGGTGTCAGTGCCACTGTTACCATGCCTAGTTAATACACTACTTAAAGAGTTGAAAATGTGTTCACAAAATTGTTTGTGTTTTCCAATAATGTCACTCACTTTTTCAATCTAAATTGTAATATTAAGTCAGTGTGTTAGTGCAGTTGCAATGTGGAGAAGAGGTTGTCTTTCACCTATAACAAAGATTAATGGTTGTGTCTCAACATTCTCATCTTTGATGAAAATAAACTTTGATTTTGGAAATGTGACAAAGAAAAGGGTGAAACATTCAGAAAAGTCATTTTAAATTCTTTTACTTTTGGACTGAGCTATCAAAAAACTTTGAAAAATTGCACTATGATTATAAAATCTACTCCTCTATTTAACTGAAAATTCTTGTAATAAATCATAAAATACATAAATTTGTCGTTTGAGAATGATAAAGGTGTTTAAGTTGCCACAAAACCCAGTGTTCAAGGCAACTTAACGCCCTTCTCATTCTCAACCAACGAATTGGTCTCAATAGAAGAACATGCAAATGTACAATGACGAACATTTGGAGAACATTCTACAGCACATAACAGTCAAAAGCCTAATTAGACGATTCTTGGTCATTGAGCACACACATTCAAAAAAAAAAGTTTTAAAACTATCTTTTTCTACTACTAATTTTTCTACTACATGCATTTCCCATAGACACCTGCCCGAGTATACTCAGGACTCGTCCTCAACAGGTTAAGCATAAAACCACATATCAGCCATTCAGCTTCAAAGTTTACAAAAATATACATGTAGAAAGAGACAAGCAAGAAGAAATCCTTCACCAATATGGATCGACCGACGTTATAGATCTTTTTCTTTCCTCCTTTTTTGTTACCTAGAAATGTTGTTCAGGAAGCTCTCCTTCGACTTCTACGTGATCGTTTTAAAGTGTCCCCAGAGATGATTGGTGGCGGGGGGGGGGGGGGGGGGGGGGGGGGACAGACTGGGATTGTTAGCTGGATTTTGAATAAAGTTTTAAGTACATTTGTATCATCCTATACAAGAAAAATACACCATTGTGATAAACAAGAATGTCAGAAAATTGGCTAGCTTGCTTCTACCATAAAGGGTGACCCACAAAGTGCAGTTCTGCGGCACCGAACACACGCACTTGGGACAAGACCATGGGGTCGATTAATTGTTACCCTCACGAACATTAGTCTACATCCGCAGACTCCACTGCACGTGAGCTTGAACCGAGACTGTGTGAGTTGCTGCAAGTGAATCTCTCTTTTGATCAAAACCAATAGATATGGGTCTCCTTGGCAATGAGAAAAATCATGGCAATTCTCATGTCTGTTTCATCATCATATTCATACTACTTCATAATCATTAACCATTAATGACTAGAATAGATTAGAAGACTACCAGTGAGAGGCGATTGGGTAGTAGAATGGGGGAGGGGCAGGGGGGAGGTAAAGAGATAATAACGAGCGTTTAAAGACCAATAAAGGATGCTCCCAGGATCGATGGGAATCTCTAGGGAGGGGAAAGGGGAACTCAAGAGGCATTTCAATAAGAAGCTGTCTAATTAGACAGGGTTAAGGAGATTAGCGGCATCCTAAAAGGACCATGATTGTTTGTGGTTGGAAACTAACGGCTGGAAGCAGCTCCGAATTGGAAAATTATTGTTAACCCATTCACTACATGTACCTTGTACGGCAACCACTGGAGATATTCAGAAATGTACTGCAATATGTGACTATATGAAAGTACTTGCACAAGGACTGACACTACTAAGTATGTCACAGTGTCCATGATGAAGAAACAAAATCAAATGCAGAGCAGTTTGGCCACAGAAAGTTACAGAAATATGATCACATAATATGCCTTGATATTTATACACTATTATGATGAGCAGTCCCAAGGATGAATGAGACAACATTAAAAGAAAATAACAGGCTATACACTTGTACATGAACAAGAATATTTCTCACCCAAAAAATAAATAAAAAAATAAAGAAATGAAGAAACATGGCATTTTTGACCTCAAATTGTACTATACATGTAGTAAATGTGAGCATTTGCATTGAACCTTGTGATCTTGCTTACCCAGTGCTGTGTACCCTTGTCTAGTTTTATTTGATATGTACAGTTAGATTTTTGTTATATAAACAAATGTCATAATACAGGTAAGTCAACTTGATTTTAATGACTTCCTCTTTGAAATGAAATTCAAATTCATAAATTATCACAAATGCCATGTCTTCATTCCATATTGTTTACATTTGGGGATTTCACTTTTTCATTTCGACAACCACCTATGCAAGAAAAAAAATCCCACTGAAGGAGAATTTAATTCACCCCTAATAAAGAGTATAATACTGATTCCTTGAATGCAGCAGTGTTAGAAAAACACATCATTACTATCTATGCTCAATATTATGCAAACTGTTGATTGACCAACATTATAGTTAAAGGTAGGGGATACCTTTTACAGACCTCCCAAAATGCAGCAAAAAATTAAATATGAACCTCAGGGGACTTGTTTAGGCCACTGCTGAGAAATTTGGAAGTCAACAGTTATCTACAATTTGAATAATGCACAAACTCAACTAACAGTAGTTCTGTGTGTCAGCCACACTTAAGCCTTTTTGTTGCAGTCTTCTGTATTTCTATTTTATCTATAAACACAAATCTAAAAGTATAAGAGCTGATGTAATAACATATAGAGTCTGTGGCAAGAATGTATATAGAAATGTTTGTAAGCTTTGATGAATTTTCTTCACAAAATATACATGATGGACACACATGCAGTGCATGGGTCTGCAAAGGTAGCCTAGTAATGCACTGGAATTTACGGTGAGCCCCGAAAAAAATTCAATTCAAAGTCTAACGGTCAATAAAAATGTACTAAATGTTACCTTCCACTTTCAATACTTTATGGGAGTTTCTAAAATGATACTCTCTTCAACATACAACTCACTGTATTTATACAACTCTTCATTTGAGGCATGCAAATGGGATTCCCTACCTTTAAAGAAGTCAACATAATTATGTAATGTACATGTCTTTCATTATCATACCTCTGAAATCTACATTCAGGTCTCTTCATTATCATACTCTGAAATCTATAATACGTCTTATTATTACCACATTTCCTCGAATCTACTGTACATACATGTACAGGTCTCTCACTAACAAAGTGACTGCATTCTGTGAGCTTGAAGGCATCCAGATTCCTCCAAAATGTGGAGGACCAAGAACTATACCAGTACCTCCAATGTTTGAACTTGTGATTGGACCCAGAAGCTAAGTAAACCCAGTGAATGAAGAGTTCTCAGTGATTCCAATAAGTAGCACTGGAGTGCCAAGACAAGCTAACTCCAAAGAAAAGAAGGAATGATTTGGACGTCCACTCGTCTTCCTGACTTTGGAAGGGGTCTATCAAATAATGGCTTCCCATTTAGAAGCAATTACTTCTATTGATGGGTAGATTAGGCACTGAGAGTCCAGTACATTGTCTCTACCTCTTCGACAATTCACTGACCCCACTGACCAGTGGGTGTGACGAGGGAGGTAGAAGGGATCTCCTTGGCATGACTTGCTATCATAAGTGACTAGTTCTAATCCCTCATTCACTTCCTTTTTACTAAGTACTGGAATTCTGACTCTCAAACAATTTCTAGCTTCCCTTGTCAACCCATGTACAGTATTACCATTATTTTATTTTATCATTTTTTTTTTTGGGGGGGGGGGGGGGCATGAGGTCACTAATACTAGGTACATCTGAAAATTCTGCATTTTACAAATCCAAGATGTATATGCCACTGAAAATGAATATATGAATTGAAAAGCTATCTATTCAAAAGTGGGTAGATTTGTAAGCACGGTATCGCATAAATAGCACATTTGTGATTTTGGTTTTTAACATTTTACTGAAAATGAAAACGACTTAAAATTGACACCATAATGTAGAGGAGATCCAGCTCTATGATGACATCCATATTTAATAGCTAAATACCCCCCTGCGATAACATCCTTCTGGTTCTCAGCTGACAATATTTGGGTATCTTTTCCCTTCTCCTTTAAGTTGCAGCACTGGAGCATCCCAAGCGAGGAATTCTTCACGATTCAACCCACGACCCCGTTGTCATTTACACCTGTCACAGGCTCTCAGATGGGAAACAAAAGAGAGCACATAGAAGCAGAGAGACTGACAGACAGACAGACGGAAAACTACAAGAGACAGAGGGGAGAGGGAGGGGGGAGGTGCCATAAGACAGACAAACAGAAATTCTGAGAGAAAAAAAACAGTGGCACATATGTACGTGCATATGCTGACCTTTGAGCACAGAATTATTTACTGTAAAAGTGGATATTTTCGAGCGACTAATTTTTCCCGCTCAGCCGGGTAAGAAGAGTTTTGCGTGTTTTTAATTCTGCAAAAATATTCGCCCACTTCTTATTTATGCGCTGGTTTCTGGTTGCGTGAAATGCACTAAAATTTCAACCCCATGAAAATTTCCACTTTTGGGAAGTTTTACACTCTGGCCCGAATTCTCAAAGGTGGAATAACTTCATTACACCGCTTATTCTGCCGATTTATTACGCCTCTTATGCAAATCAGGCCCTGGTGACGTAAAATGACGCGATTTATTCCCCGGAATCTATTTTCAAAGGTAGAATAATTTATTCCCCGGAATAACTATTCCGCGGAATAGTTATTCCAGCTTTGAGAATTCGGGCCTAAAAGAAAAAGCAAGGATAAAGAGAGAGGCTGTGTTCATTCACTCACCTAATTATTTCTATGCAATCATGATATCAAGGTAACATTCAGAGGTAAGGGACCATTGGATCTACATGACAAAATTACAAATCCCTCTTCACACTCTAGGATACAATATTCTACAGGATGCCCTCTACTAAAGCTGGTGTTCTCAGCTTTCAAATGAAGAGTAACAGATACAACTGTTATTGTCTGTATCTGTCTGTCTGCCTGTAACAAACTACTGTAAAACATGATATGTTCGGGGCATGAAATTTTTGCGAATTGGGGCCGACGGCCTTTTTCGTGGCATGAAATTTTCGCAAATTGCCACTGGCGTTCAATGCATACAGTGTAGACAAGAACTTTCACATGCATTTTATTTTTGCGAATCTTGACGCTCACGAAATTCGCAAAATCAAAATACACATAAACATTCCTCGTTTTACTGCATGTTGTCCTGATGTACATGTACGCTATGAAAGACCTTTGCAAACTGATACACGTGCCCATGTGTGCTATTCATAGATTACTGGACTTGGCACAGATACAAACACAAGATACACAGTATAAAGAAGAAAGGTAGAAAGAAGGAGCAATTAAACCAGCACAATTGTCACTGATCAATCAAAGAAAAGAGGACGAAACTCCACCTGTCTTTTTCTCAGACAAGGGAGGCGCAGTGGGAGGAATGGTTGAGAGGGGTGAGAAGGGGGGGGGGGGTAAAAGAGGGTAGAGGGGGAGACCTCAAGGGGTTGGGGGGAAATGAGATGATTCACTGGCCTCCCTCATCCTCACAATTATGACTTCAAAGCAGAGAGGAAGGCTAAATAATAACCCGTGGGATATGTGAATTTTGTATGAGCCATGAGTGAGGGGAGGAATAGGCACATGCTTGCTATCACAGACACCGTCTGGCAATGTTTTCAGTCAGAAGAAAACAACAATACATTATACAACATCAATATTTGCCTGGTACCACGTCACAACTATTATCTGATTGTGTGTAGAAATCAATCTACCATGGTATGGTGTATCATACAAAAATTGTAGTTGATAGAGAGAGCTGATTGTTACAAAATGTGCAATTTGTGAGTAATAGATTAACTTCATGTTCAATTTTCCAACAGACACTTAAACTATTTCTGTATTCAATGAAGACATTTTATCTATGACATGATAACTTTGGTTACATAGTTCAAGATGATGATAACAACAACGTAACATTACAGATATTCATGCTTTGGTTGTTTGTTCTTTTTGCACACTTGAACATCATTATATAGGTTATGTCAGAAAGTTCAATTGTTTTTCAGTTCAATTAATTACCTATTCAGTTATCTTCGCAGCTGATACGCTGAATTGCAATGTAATTGTACACTGTAAAATGATATGTAACATGCCACTATGCTGAATTGCAATGTAATTGTACACTGTAAAATGATATGTAACATGCCACTATGCTTTATTAGCAGAACTTTGATTTAAAAAACACACAACATTTGATTGCTACATCATACAGAGACATGATAAAGCTGAATTTTCTAAACCTAAGCTTGCACAATAATTCAAGTTGATGCCTGGTGGGGCTTCTGTTTGCTTTGCTTGAGGTTCCGACCACATAGATTATTGGTCTTTTCTCTTCATATTCTGTTTATCAATAATAATTGATCAGAAATTTATAAAAAAATCAAATAATTTTGATTCAAAAATTGAATGTCAAGCAATGTCTTTAAATCATACCATCTGAATGTGGAACACACTTTGGATCTCCACTTGACACTTAAAAGGTGCGGTCTTGTTTAACAAAGTTTAACATCGCGATCTTTAAGATCTCAAAGTTTAGCTAGTGTGACCACAAACTTCCCACGAAACTTCCACTTCCAACTAGGGATTTTTCCCTCACCCCCGACAAACTTCTTGATCTGTTCGCGGGCGGTGTCTCCAAAGCGCGAGAACATTGTCATGTAGAGATGTGCATTGTTACACCACAATCACTAGCCATCAGACGGCACGCTCTTTCTTCTTCCTTGCACGCACGTACCAATGACCCAACCTTCTTAATCCAAGTTTGGCTGCCAGTGTGACTGCATGACAAAAGATCGCAAAGACTTCGCAATCTTAAACTTTTTGATCTTTTGCCAGTCTGACCTAAAAATGACTCTATTCTACCTGAGGGAAACCAAAAACATACAATTAGTCTTTGTGAAGATGGTTTCAAGTATACAAAAATAAAGTCTTCCTTATCAATTTTTTTTTTTTCATTTAATGCACCACTTGTCAAGATACAAAATCATGGCAGTCTCTGGGAATGACTGATACTAGCACAATCATCATCATATTGAAGAAATAAGGAGAAGAAGCAAGGTCAGTGTGTGTGTGTGTGTGTGATTTGTTGAATGTCTTTCCAAGGTTTGATTTGAATTCCTAATGGCAATACAAGTATGGTCTTTCCACATTAGTTTAAACCTTCATAGAGGTCCATTTGTGTTCAAATTTTTAATGATCAGTGTTAAATGATATGTGATAAACACTGGGATGTGAATTCATATTTCTGATATGAAGGCATTGGTGAGATTTCCCATGGAAAAAAATATCAATGTACTATTTAACCATTTATTATACAGATGTCATTAAACATTGTGAATTCACATTGTATTTTGCAAGATGAATGCTATTTCTTTTTCTATTGGCATGGATAAATTCATTTTACATCATATTTTTGCACTTTAATATATCCATGCATTAAAATCAAGAATAGACCAAATGAACAAGTGACGAAAAAGAAATAATTGAGTGATGTTTATTTAGTGTAGATTACAGATGAACTTTGTATTTCAAAAGTATACAACCTCTGTTGTCTGCCCTCTGGCATTGCAAATAGAGTCCAACTAAACGAGTAATGGTAGCAAGCATCTGCTGGTATGATCTGCGATACATGACACAGAAGAAGGACTCAGTGTATGAGCCACAGACTAGACATGGTCTACACACAATTTTCTATGCGGTCTGAAGGAGTTCTTTTACCGCACAATATAGCTCAAAGCCACTACACTGTTGACCTCCCTCGTCACATTGTTTGCCGTTCAATTCCCTGGATTCCAACCATGATATACAAGGGTAAAGTCAAGTTCTGGGGCTAGGATAACTGGCCCAAAAAGGCAGCTATAGATGGCGCAAAGACAGAACAATCAAAATGCCACATGAACTTCCTGCTGGCGTGCTATACCTGTCACAGCTTGGTTCTTTCTAAACTTACAGCGCATACGTTGCAGAAACCTTTCAGTGCTGCAAACCTCATATCTACATGACAGACAAACAAGTGGTGCGTTATCACTCCAGGGTTAAAGAGCATGTCACAGATCGATTGTACCTTTGCTGATTCTTCAGAAACTTTTGGGAGTTCTGACATATATTGATGTCAGTAAACTAACAAATGTTTTCTGTTCAAAATTAATGCATTCTTGCATCAGGTTGTTTGCACTGCAACTGATTGGCGAATCAGCCATTTACATCAATGAAGGTCAATTTGTCAATCAGTTTCACAATGTGTTCTGGTTCATATTTAATTCTGCAACATTAAATTTGTACACAATGTACTATTGAAATATAATGTACAAGGTAGTTCATGGAGGGACCTGTCACCTAATGGTACTAACTTATAATCTATCAAAACTGTTTTCAATTAAAAAAAAAAAAAAAAATCCTTACAGCCTACTGTATAGAGTATGCCATATATTTAGAAAGTCTATTTTTTTTTTATGTGTTTGTGAAAAGGGACTTCGTAATGATTTTGAACGTGGTTAAATTCACCATTGTGGAATACTGGGATGAACGGAGAAATGTCTGCATGCATATCGCATTCACGTCAGATCAATGTATTTTCACACATATTAAAATTTTGCAAATAGCACTGGACTTGCAAAATTTGCGAAAATAAAAACCACATGTAATATATGGCATATAGAGAACGGGAGAACGGGAGACTTTGCAAAAATGGGCTTCCGGCAGGAGATCTCCCATCGAAAGCGGGAGAGTTGGAGTCTCTGCATATGAACATTATATAAATGATGACTAGCGGGGGAGGGAACATACCGAATGTTCCACCCGAAGGGTTTTGAAATGCTATTGACGGAGGTTATAAGTCGCGAGACGAAGTCGAGGGACTTATAACCTCCAGAAATAGCATTTCAAACCCTGAGGGTGGAACGTTCAGTACATGTTAACGACAACAAAAGTCATCATCTGTTATATTATATGGGTTAGTCAAATACCATCATCAATCAGTCATCTGCTTTTTCACACTGTATGGAATAGGAAAATTTATCCTATCGATTGCGTGAAAAATGTGATCGTTCAATCGTTTGGTATCATTTGTCATTTGTTACGTGAAAATGTTTTCCCATGGGAGAACATTACAAAAATGTTCTGCCCATGGGCGAAAATAACCAATGTGCCTCCATCATGTGACTGTGTTTAGCCAATCACTAATCGGTATTTGACTAACCCATTTAATATATACAGTATGTTCCATTCTTTCACATGTTCTAAACTTTTCCCTTGTATAGTGTAGCATCCATTCTCTGAATTACCAACGTAATCAAAGAGGGGTTGAGTGCGTTCTCATACCATGTTGTTCATGTGACTTTTGTGAGTGAAGCGTAATTAAAATTGAAAGGCTTTTCAGTCTAATTGGACCTTCACATTCTCTGGAATAGTCTCAAAAGGATTAATGAGTACTTCCACATGAAAGTTCATATTAAAGCTCTAATGAATAGTTTATAGTAAAAGGGAATAGTTGAAGTTTCCACTAGATCTAATAGACTTTTAATACCAAAGTTATGAAATTTAATGTTTCAGAGTAATCTTCCTTCATAAACAGTAATACCGGTACATTGTATCATACAATATGTACCTGTAAACTTGTGCTCATCAAGTACAATTGCACATTAGAATGCATGAAGTGATGACTTCACGACTGCACAAGGCTCCAATTTCAGTGCAACAGTACACCTTCTCTAAATTTGATTTCTTGGAATGAATTTAAAGAAAAATGTATACTCTTCAAATTCGTTTTTAGTGTTGTGATACCCTAGCAATGTTGATTCTCTGTAGTGAAAAAATTATATTTTCAGAATTATCAACAAAGACATTTTGTTTAATTATAAGATGATGAATTTTGACTTTGTAATAATGACCCATGATGTTACAAAGTACCTTCTATTCAAAAACTTTTATTCTTTGCCCAATTGTCAAAGACAAACAGAATATACCATTCTATTTGTCTGTTTTTTTTGTGTGTGTGTTACACTGAAGTCAACTTGAGCAGGATATGGAATTGCACTCAAAATAATGAGTCTGACCATGATCTATTAATTGACTGTTCTCTGTTTAATACAAGCTTTAAATTAAAACACAATACTTATCTCAGTCTTAATCCTAGCCAACTAAAGATTGGTTGCACTAGATGGAATGAAAAGGGAAATAAATAAACTGAAAGGAGACAAGATAGTAAATAACTGGATTTTTTTTTAAATTTCCTTGGGATTCATTGGGGATCAGGGTCTGAAATTGAATAGACTAGCTCTGGTGAAATGAAATCAATCTATCAATTTCAGATTATACTGGTAGGACGTGGATATAGAATACTGTTGTCACAAACTTCAAGGAAAATACAATGCAGCTGCTTCTGAAATGTTGTACAATTGTAGGCTTCTGTAGTGATATACAGCTGTAGAAGGTATCGGGGAAGAAGAAGAGGTTCAGCGGAAAAAGATAAGACAAAGAAGAGCTGAAGGTATAAGGGAGAGAATGTAGAAATGGGAAGAAAGGAAACAACACACCAAGGTATCGGGGAAGAAGAAGAGGTTCAGCGGAAAAAGATAAGACAAAGAAGAGCTGAAGGTATAAGGGAGAGAATGTAGAAATGGGAAGAAAGGAAACAACAAGAAGCCACAAGCAGAGAAAGAAAGAAGGAAGCAATCACATGCATGACATACGAAACAGACACAGAAGGGGGGGGGGGGTCACTTGGCATGAGCTAGGGTTTCAGGCTCTGTAATTGATCTCCGTCATTTCCTGGTGTCAAACAAGTCAACAGCACTGGTACACTGGTCCTGTGAACTTCAGGGCATTGAAGCAAGACTTAATTCTTTCTGTTAGAAGAATATAGCAGCAAGTAGACCTAATAAACAGTTTTGAAAGGCAAGGACCTCCATAACTGCATACGGTCTATAAAAGAAACAATTTGTCAACTCATACGGTCTATAAAAAAACAATTTGTCGTCTGCTTCACGTCAAAAGGGCTGCGAATGAGCAATAGGTTAAAGTGCACTGATGCTACATTTGACAAGGATAATTTTCAAGCATGGTAATTTGCTTCAGACTGGACTATCAGGTCTTTGAGTTTGGGTTTATGGCATAAAACTGACTGTATAGTCAAATTTACAATTGATCATAATGGCTGTGAGTGGGCTCAAAGTCTGTAACGATTGTAAACTTAACATTGACAGTTCTGTAGTTCATGATATCAAAACCAATTCATCACCATCACCACTGAAAGTACATGTGTGTAGATTGTATCAACTGCAGTTACAATGTGTTGTTAATTGTTTTGAACACCACATAGAAACCTGTACTGTATACATTTACAGTGAGTCTAATATTAACTTTCCGACAATTCTGTGATTGTTCATATACTGTGTACTACAATATGTACTGTACCAGTACATGTATTGCATGCATGTCACATTAATTTTGGGATCAGAGTTAACATTTTTGCACATTCTTATCAAATTCGTGAATCTAGGATCTAGCTCGTTAAATTTGTGAGAACAAAATCCCACAAATATTTATGGCATATGAAATTAAAAAAAAAAAAAAATCACTGAACACTGCAAATATCACCTTAGATTACAACTTATACATTCAGCTTTCAGCATTCCTCCTGTGACCTTCATATTCACATTAACTGGCTTTGTCAAAAACAATGTAGTTTGTTTTGTTTTTGTTCTTTGAATCAGTAAAATAATGCATTTCACAAAGGCACGGGCTTGTATTGTTACATTCCTTTCAAACAGCACAGCAATGACAAGTGTAGAGAATATCTGGCTTCCAGTTTCACTGTCATTAGCTGTTCTGTTGTTCACTTCATTATGTCTGCAATAATCAGGATGAGAACATAAAAAAATATCAATTAAAGAAATCATGGTGCACTCTTACAATGTACTGTACTTTGGATACAGCTCAAGTGTTCCTCACCTACTTTGTTGGCAGTGGTGTCTGTCGCTCTCCGACATACCGCAGCCCCTCCCCTCTCCCTCTCCTCCCCCCACCCCCATCCCCACACCTTCCAGCGTGTTTAAACGCAATGACCGAAGCTTGTTTACATCTCATCTTAGCAGGCTGTCATGAACTTTGTGACGCTGATATCACATTGTCCCTAGATATACGTTATGCTTTTTGACCCGTGATATACATACAATATATGCTGAGCCACAACAAAGCAAGCATTGGTGATGAAACACTGAAGCATCCATCTGTGCCACCATTGAAAAACAGAAGACTCTTAACACTGTACAGTACTGTACTTTTTGGTGTTCAAAACTTTAATGGGGGGGGGGATATAAAAATATTCCTGATTATAAGTTTGTCACTCAACCTGTGTAAGTATGAATTTCAAGGAGAAAAAAGACTGTCATTGCTATTCTTTCTCTCTCTCTTTTCCTTTCAGAGACTATATGATAGATTATCTTCCTTCTGGTTCTGGTTCTGGTTCGGTTCTGCGCAATCACTGCCTGAAGGCTGTTATCCCGTGCAGCCGGTGTGAACGGATTTATTTCTTAAAATTTTAAATTCTGAAATGAGCTTTTTTGACCAGCTCTTCTACATTGATTGCGTCGAGCATAATTTTAAAATCCTTTAAATTGGTAACGCCTCTTATCTCTGGTGGTAGGAAGTTCCATTCCCTGGTTGTCCTTGGATAGAATGAGTGCCGGTAACATGTCTTGTTGAATGAAGGCATCTCTAAAATGTTGGGACCTGTTTGTCGCCGTGTTGAGCCGGGTCTCTGACGTAGATGAACATTTGATGGGGTAATATTGTGTACTTCTTTAAAGATGGCAATCAATCGGAACTTGGTACGGCGGTTTTCCAAGGTTTCCCATTGGAGTTTGGATAAGATGGATTTGACACTGGATCGTTTGTCATAATTGTTAACGACAAAACAAGCAGCCCGGCGTTGAATGGCCTCAATGCTCCTCTTTCTTGTAGCTTGATGAGGGTCCCAAATGGAAGCACAATATTCAAGCCTTGGGCGAACTAGCCTTTTGTCAAGGCCCTCTCGCTGTATGGTAAAGAGAGCCCAGCTGAGTGGGGTTGCGCGAGGGCCTTTTGAGATCTGCTTCGCATCCTTTTGTTAGCCCTTTGAATTACCGACTTTTGCTCCCCGATTTTGGGAGCAAAAGTCGACGACCAATCAGCGTGTCTGTCTGCTCGAACCCGATTTGAATAGAGCGAATGCACGCCGCAGACCTCACAGAACTCTATACACACAGAGTGTGTAGAGTTCTGTGGCAGACCTCCGCGGGCGGTCAGTGATGCATGCGAACAGGCATGACAACACCGAGGCTGAGGATGCGGGGAGCGCGCCACTCCATTGGTTGACCGGAACCCGTTAAAATGAGTATTCAGAAGGGTTCACGTTCATGAATAATAATGTGTAAAGCAGATCTCAAAAGGCCCTCGCGCTGGCGCGCTCGGCTGGGCTCACTTCGCTCGCCAATTACAGCGAGAGGGCCTTGACAAAAGGCTATGGGCGAACCAGCGTTTTGTAGGCTGTTTCTTTAACTGATTTATTACACGAATGGAGATTTCTTCTTATGATACCCAGCTAATGAGGATTCCTAATGAGGATTACCAGCTACAGTGTACTGTACATAACTTTTACTGTATATGATACCTATAATGCTTGTTATAAATCAAATGCTTATTTTCTTAAATGTTGTTGGAGCAGTAGCTTTCATCTGGTAATCATATTGTTGATGAGCTCAGCTGGAGAAGTGCCATTTCTGGAGTGTGAGGGAAGGAGCATTGTTAATTATTATTTCTGCTTTGTTTCAAGACACTACAAGGGGAGCCATTGAATTATTGTTCTGATGCAATGCATGTACATTTAGCACAATTTAAAGGGTGTGTACAGTTCTGGTCGAGGTGCAGATTTGGCTTTTAACGTTTTGTGAGATATTCAGAAACCACTCTATGAGATGTCAAAGAGCATGCAGTTCTAAGGGGCATCAAAAGTTTATTCGATGAAAATCGGTTTTGAAATGGCTGAGATATCTAAAATCAAGGTGAAACAAAGAGATACTAATAAAGTTGGGGCATGTCGCCTTTTATTATTAGCACTTTTTTGGATATCTCAGCCATTTGAAAACCAATTTTCATCAAATAAACGTTGAATCCTTCTTAAAATTACATGCTCTTTCATATTTCATAAGAGGCTTTTTATTATCTCACTTAGAAATGTTCAAAATATGAATCCCTACCTCAACTAGTACTGTACAGTCCCTTTAACTCCAAGTTTGAATTGGCTTTAAAAAGCCAATCTATTGAGTTCTATCTGATGCATATAATGATTGATGTTTCAGCAAATTTGGACTTACACTTTCATGTATATGCTTGTAGACCAAATATTTACAAAACTGCTACAATGTCAAACCTCACAATTATACTACCCCCATTGGTTTGATGATGAGTGATATTTAGGCCCATGCTTTAATCAGGAGCCCCTTGGGCATTATGAAGAAAAACACCAATGAATTCATGATATGTGTAGATTAATATATGGCTAAATACTTTTACATAGGCATAAGGGGGAAATAAATAAAAAAAGACAGTGATTGACTGGGAGTCTAAAGTAGGCAGATGGAGCATACACAGCTATGACATCATTCAGCTGACGTGATCTATTCTATACGTGGGAGCCGAAATCACTCACAATATTAAAAATGCATAAATTCTGCTTTGGCCACATACAGGTTGTACATCTTACAGCAGGTGGATCCAGTCTGTGCATTTCATGATTTTACTGACAGAACTACAGCTAGCACTATAGTGATGAATCGGCCCAAGTCTGAGAAAGTGTGCCTTGAAGAATTAATCACTACCATTGGTTTGTACAGCAGCACTATACATAGTATAACAGTCTACTAGACACATCTACTGTTCTGTGTTCTAGTCACTTCCAGTATTATTTTATACATATGGGTTTCTATCCATAGATAATTACAGTTGAGTCCAAATTGAACAGGAAAAATTGACATGTAATGACCATGTTTGCAAAAGGAGCTGCACTACTGTAGGCAATTACACAACTTTAAGTACCTGTTAGGGAAAGAAGGTGTGGCATAATTCTTTAGGTAGGAACTCGGGTGTGTAAAATTGATAACTGTGATATACAATGTATGCTGACTGAAGCAAAGATGATTAAATGGTATGGACCCATTATAGGCTAAAGACAGTCCCTCATTTCTCACCCTAACTGGCCTGCCATATATACCATCATACAAATATAGCTGGGTGACCATAATGCATCTTATATCACCTTGCCAAGGAACAGACATCTTAATCTTTTCTCATAAACAGTCTGTAGAATTACCCATTATAATACAGAGCTATTTACAAAGTGACATCATCAGTGTGATACATGAAAATTCACATCCACATTGCAATTTTGAAACATCACTCTTTGTAGACGTTTGTGATATGGAGTATCTGTAGCTTTTAGAAGTTCATAAAATGCACTCACCTGATCAGGACTCTACAATTGTGCTCCCCAACTGCAAACTACAATGTATGGCGGAGAAATTGAGCTGCGTCACACAACGAGACAGTTAAATGAGGCCTCTCCAAAAGTCTCATCTGCTTTAAACTGCAGCATTCAAATCAACTTGCCACATGTATGCTTCCTGACTTGTACACTGGAGTGAATGTAACAATTGCGGACGACACCTGCTTGAGAATAGAACCCTACCAGGAAATGCAGTTTGCATCAAGCAGGGGTGGAAAGTTTTGCTACACTGTGTAGGTGTGTCATGAAAGGCAAAAGGGGTACCCAAGGCCTATTGCTATTAAACCTGGAGACATTCCCACTCTCAAGAAAAAGATCACTTTTTGTGTCTAGTATGATACAGTATTAACAATGAATGATTCATCACACTACATACTCAGCTCCCACAATAGACTGTTTCTGTGATTCTGTATTCAAATTTTATGTGTATGTAAGCTTTGTTCCAAAACAGATTGCCTTTCAAGTTTAAAACAACCAGACAGAGCTTGCCCTCAGCTTGTCCTACCTAGCAACACCTGGTAAATGCTATTTCAAATTCCAGCCAAAAAATAAATAAATAAATAAATAAACTAAATTGGAAGGAGCAGGTGAATAAAATGGTTCATCACTAGAATAGGAAAAGAAAATATATGAATTTCTTAATACGATATATACAAATAACCTGTTGTAGTAGAATTACAGGAGTATAATGCTAATTTCTACATGGTAATAACTTGAAAACAACAAGAAAAAGACAGCTTTCGATACAATTCCATATTTTGGCAATTTTTCTTTTCTGCAAGCCAGTATGTATGACAAAGAGAGAGCGTGACAGGGTGGGGGGGGGGGGGGTGGGTGAGGGAGAGAAGGCGCAGAATCTACACTTTGAATTTTAAAGAGGAGAGACTGTGTGCAGCAATGGCTCAGTTGTTTTCATTGCCCTTCATACTGGTCTAGCTCCTAAACTTGTAGAGCAACTGGTCAAAATGAAGCATTGCAAGTCCAGTGATTACTTGACTAGTTGTGTTTTGCCATTTTTAGACAGGTACACACACACACACACACACACATGAACAAACGATAAGATTCGCTCAAATCCAATGTCACAAAGGAGGTCACGCAACAATTTGTCTAATTCTTCCATCTGCTTTACATTCAAGTCCACACTACCACTTTCATCAATGTCCAGAGATTCTGTTTGGGGGGAAAAAAGAAAAAAGAGACAGATACTTTGATCATACAGTTGTTGTTGTGTTTTTTTTTTTTAAGGAAGCAGTAGCAACAGAGATTAATGGGCAGCTTCATCCAGCATGACATGTACATGCGTACGTGCACAGTATGTTCGAGTTGTGACTGCAAACACGTTTGCGCCTGTGACTTTTTCTGACCCTCACTCGGTGACTGAAAATTGTCTGCGCCAGAGGAAGTTCCCCCTGCCTAGATGCTGTATGATTCACTATTTCATACAGTCTACAAGAAATTGACCTTTTCTTTACACTGCTTACAAACTGTCCACCTTAAGGTATAGACGAGCAGTGTGGATGGCTGCCCTGGAATATATATATATATTTTTTTTTTTTTTTGGGGGGGGGGAGGTGTTCTAAGATGGGAATTATGGAGAACTTTATGGAGGAGTTACCTTTTAATGCAAAAACAAATAAACAAACAAACAAAAACAAAAACAAAATCACTACAGAATCCTTTGCTGAATACATGTAAAGATCAGAGTCAATAATCTGAGGATAATACTTGAAAAATGTTTTTATACAGGTGTATGACTTAAGTTACTGTTTTTATGTGTACTGTACATGACTTGAGCAAAATTTATTTCCAGATTGGACAATGAAATTGAATAGAATTGAATTAAATCCATCTCTGTCACCAAAATTCAAATAATATGGCTATCTTTAAAGTGATGATTTAAAGATAAATAGCTTTTTACCAGAACCTAAAACTACTGCCATATCAACAAAATTTTAGCTCTCTTGTAATACCATGAAAAGTGTTCTTTACATGTTGTGCACACAGAAAGCATGCCTCTGTTTGCACAACATGTAACTTTTTTTTAACAAAATATATCTATACAGTGTAAGATTTCCTCTGTATTGAGCATTAAAAAAAATATATCTACCTCCTATACATGTATGTAACGTGATACAAAAAGAACAGCAAATCATGCCTAACTAAAAAATGGATATCAACAAAAGTCACTATAAAAAAATGATCAATTCTAAAACATTTTTTACAGAGGCATTATACGTACCCACAATTACTTTATCTGGCTCTTTGGACATGTGCTTGTCATTATGCCATATTTGATATAAGGTCTCTGACTTCTGATACATTTCCTGCTTTCCACTCATGTTTTTCATGATAAATTTATTGCTTGGATACAATGAATTTAAATGCTTTCATTTGTGTCCTTCTGGTTATGGGTATACCCTGAAAATGAAAGCAGTCTCGGGCATATATCACATTTGAAAAAAGGGGCATTCATGGTTGGTGTCAGATTTACTGATGTCATCGCTTTACTGACTTCTTAATAGCTTTCACTGCTACAAATGGCAGATATAGAGATGCTGTCTTACAGTATTACAGGAAGAGATGGACTTCAAAGGATTTTTTCACAGACAAAATGAAGGAGAATTATTTTAGCCAGATTACATACACCTGTACAAAGTTTTTAAATACAAAATTGTACCTGGTATCATCATTGAACATAGTAATCTATCCATCCATCAAAATCACTCACATTCATATATATTCCTACTGTAAATTTCTTGGGATTTTCCACTTGTTGCTGTGGTTTGAAATGCCTGGTCTCTAAATACACTCACTGTGTACTGTAAAACGGGAAATTTTCGTGCATTTTACGCAACCATAAACTAGCGCGAAAATAAAAGCAAGCAAATATTTTTGCTTGCCATATGTTGCAGTAGTTGATGTCTTGATTCCGCAGACTTAAAAACATACAATGTATGAAACTCTTCTTGGCGGGCCTAGCACGAAAAAAATTAGTCACGCAAAAATATCCACTTTTACATTGTACAACTGTATTGGGAAAAATGACACATGAAGAGCAAGTTTTCAAGTCTTCCTGTATTCAATTTTTTTATACGTGGGTATGAAGCACATGTGCCAAACCTTTACCACTTTGCTAGTCAAAGGGTTTGCTTCAAAAGCTAAATATGTCCTCCCCTCTTTTCATTTACTTGCAGTACTCTCCCTCTCTCTGTTATGTTTTGTTTGTTTGTTTGTATGTTTGTTTGTTTGTTGTTGTTTGGTGAGAGGGAGAATGGGTTTAAACTCTTGAATGTAGAATAAAACATCTTTATTGTATAAAACGGTTATCCTCATCTTGGGATATTTTCTATTGTTTATAAAAGTTTGAAACACTCAGGGTACAATAAGGAAGCAATGGAAGAAAAGAAAAAACTAGAAATGTCGCTTTGGCGACTGGTATGCCTCCGCCATAATGCATGATTTTCCCAATAGGTCTAGATAGTACGTGTGGACACTGTGTGATTACATTTTCACAAAATTGGCAAAATATTGGAACGACAAGTTTGTCACAAATGTGTTGAATGTTCACCTTCCTTGACGTAGGTTTAATTGGATGAATAGGAGAGCATGTATCTAGGGATTTAAGGACTTTAACTTGACTTTGACCCATTCATACATTTAGGCATTGAGTAATTTTCAAGGTACAGGTGTGGAGAAAAAGTGCAATTTCTGAATTGAATAGTAAATTGTTACCATTTTCATCTGGCCTTTGACCCTAAAATTCATAAGATAATTACTTTCAGGTAGAACATGCATAATATGTACTAAGTTTCAAGGTAACTTGAGCCACTTCCGAGATATGGAGGAAAAAGTTAGTTCAGCACTTTCACTTGATCTTTGACCTTTTGACCTTTGAGGCAAAAAGAGAAAAAAAAAAACTTTCCAGAGAATTTCTATTAGGTTACACACGCATACACCAAGTGTAAAAAAAAATAACCCTGCTGGCATTGCATAAATATGAGGGTAATAGTAAAATTTTGAAGTCTTGCACTTGACCTTTGACCCCATGAACCCTACATTCTCTAGATAATCACTTCCAGTCAGTACATGTATATACTATGTTCCATGAAGATACCTTGAACAATTTACCAAGGTACGGAGAAAAAAAAAAGAAGTTTTAATATTTTTACTTGACCTTTTGACCTTTGACCTTTGACCTCATGACCCAAACTTTCACCAGAGAATCTTAATTGGGTAATACATGTATACACTAAGTTTCAAGAAAATCTCTTCAGGCATTCAATAGATATGGTGGAAATAGTAAAATTTTATGTATTTGACCCTGACCTTTTGACCTTTGACCTTTGACCTCATGACCCAAACTTTCACCAGAGAATGTTAATTGGGTAAAACATGTATACACCAAGTTTCAAGAAAATATCTTCAGGCATTCAATAGATATGGTGGAAATAGTGAAATTTTATGTGTTTGACCTTGACCTTTTGACCTTTGACCTTGAGCATGTGCACCCAAAAGTTGATAGGCACAACTTCACCCCCTAATACACATACATGCCAAGTTTCATTATGATACCTCAACAGGTTTCGATAGTTACCTTGTCCACAAAATTCATTACGGACGGACGGAAGGACGGACGGACGGACGGACGGAAGGACGGACGGACGGACGGACGGACAACCCGAAAACATAATGCCTCCGGCACCACTTCGTGGCGGAGGCATAAAAATGGCCCTGAAAAGGCACTGAGGCATCAGTGATGGTAATATCATACAATGTTGTACATATTTCTGAGTATCTGATGTGTGACTAGGCAATGTCCAGAATGCCCTAAAACAGTAAGTGTGAAAGATCCAAAGAAAGGACAAAGTGCTATACTATGTACAGATTTAAACATTCATTAATATAATTATATCATTAAATATACAAAATGTATGAACAAATTGTATCAGAAGTTGATCAGAGCCCAAGTATTGCAAATCCTCCAAACATGTAAGAAGTGAAAAACGAAACCTAACATTCAATTGAATGTATGATAGTTCTTGGCCTTCTAATTTCCATTTCTGATTCATCCTTGAAATGGCAAACCTATTGGTTGCCTTAAAATTGATCTCATTTCTATGTATCAAAAAAGATTCAGGCCTAATTCTAACATACCTTGTACACAAGACTTTAGAGAAACTGACCTGGAGTGTTGGACAATACATGGTACAGTGTGAACAGTGACTATGTTGCAGGCCCTACATTGTATATTGGGGCAAAATGAACTTGATGAGTTGACGTTTCAAACTTTTCTTTGCTCAACTTTCCCAACTTCCCTGTTTTTAAGATCCATTGTACACGAATGTAAAATCATGTACTTCTTGTAGTCAGCTGCAGTGGTATTCCCAAGCTTTCTGCATTTCATTCACACATTTGTGAAACAGGTCAACAATTCAGGCTGTCCTGCCTGTTCAGGGAGGTTTTATAAGCCACCCAAAATCCCCTGCAATACCAGACAATTCAACAAGCTTGAGTGGCCCATGAAAATGGACAACTGACCAGGACATAAATAAGCCTCTGCGAGAAAGCTAGCCAGATCATCGAGGTACTTGTCCGCCTGGCTGACCAGCCATTGTCCCTGTGCCCACTATGGGAATTACAGCAGAAATCAGTGAAACTCTGTTCACTCAACCTTTCAATACGCAGAAAGGACAAAATGTCTGGTTAAAACTCAGCTGATTTTACCATTATCAGTAAATTTTACCATGCAAAACTAAACTGTACAAAATTTAGCATACCTTCATGGTACAGTAACCGGTAACTGTTACAAACCTGTATGTTACACTGTACAGTACACTCCTCTTGCAAGTTGTGGCCTCAATATCACGAACTTGTGTGTTTACAACTGAATATGACTGTAAATATGTACAATGAAGACAATAAAATTCATTCGTTCATTCATCCATTCCATCCATCCAGCCATCCATTCATTCATTCATTCATTCATTCATTCATTCATTCATTCATTCATTCATTCATTCATTCATTCATTCATTCATTCATTCATTCATTCATTCATTCATTCATTCATTCATTCATTCATTCATTCATTCATTCATTCATTCATTCATTCATTTTCATTCAAACAGAAATGGCAGGTTACACATTCAATACTCCCTGCCTCCTCCTTGGAGAGCTGTAAACAGTGAAGCACCCCAAAAATCTGCATTTAATGTTTGTCATGTAATGGTTTCTGAATGCCCAAGATACCTAGCAGGTAGTCAGGTGGGTTACAGCACGTCTAGGTGTGTGTATTAAAATCAGTACATTTTTATGCATTTTAGTGAAACAGTATGATACTCTTTTCCTCCTACAGTGTATGTTTAAATGCAGTATGATATGTTATTGCCACACCATACTGTAGTAAAGTTACTGGTACCTCTACCTCTACACATTCGAGTTTGATGATTTTAAGCCCACTCAGTGCAGCACTACACCCTTTGTACAGTTTGCACCGACCAAAAAATTTGCTGGAAATTTCACACTTGTTTTTTTTTTTTTTCTCTCTCTCTCTCTCTCTCTCTTTTCTTCACTTAAGCCCTTCAAACTCTCTGTGTATGGAAGCCAGTAAGCAGGTACTGAAAGCAGTTTAGCTTCTCCAATTACACTGCTTCTATGAATTTCTCTCATCTCAAAAACAGTGAAAGGGATCTATAGTTTTGGTTGAGACCTACATTGTAACTTCATACTTCTGACTTTTGTGTGTGTGTGTGTGTTTGATATAATGAGAAACCTTTTATACAATATGAAGAAGAAAAAAAAAAGCATAAGTGATTGGTTTTGAAATGGCTGAGAAATCCAAACCTGAGCGATCCTAACAAAAGGTGGGACCCAACTTTTATTATGATCCCTTTGTTTTACTTTGTTTTTGGATGTCTCAGCCAATGGTTCCAAAACCAATTTTCATCACATACACTTTGAATTCCTCTTAGAATGGTATGTTCTGTACTACTTCATTAAATGGTTTCTTGGTATAGCTCGCAAAAGTTGAAAGCCCAATCTCCATCTCCACAAATTCTATACCATCCCTTTAATGTACAAGAATATGAGTCTTTGTTGTGAGTAGGGATTGATGATCATCTCTGGATCAATGTCATTCACTTGCCCAGCAGACAACAGCGATCTTTTTTCATGGCACAATGAATGAAATATATTTCCTGTTTGCACTGAATCTCTAAGATCACAGTGCAGTGATTTCAACACTTAATATTACCGGTACTGAAAGGAATTGATTCACAAGTACCGGTACTCAGGAATAACAACTTCTGCTTTTTAAACTTCATTTCCTCCGCTAAGGGATGAGGTTATGTTTTTGTTACTGTTGGTTTGTTTGTTTGTCCGTGTGAAAAATAACTCAAAAAGTCGTGGATGGATTTAGATGAAACTTACCAGATAAATTGAGAATGACACAAGGAACAGATGATTAAATGTTGAGTAGTGATCCATGAATTTTTGTGGATTTTATGAAGGATTTTTGATATTTTGGCAGGTAGGGTCAATGAACTTGGGAGTTCAAGCTGTGCATTATTTTATGTTTTCATACGCGCACTAAAGTGTGTGTGCTCTAGTTTTTGCTACGGCGCGGTGCGCCACACAGCTAGATATTGATGACGAAACAAAAAGCTTCTATATTGGAAAATCGGGCAACTTACAGCATGCCTAGTACGTGTGGGGGGAAATTGATCACTGATCTCTGTGGAAGAACAGTGGATAGAAATGAGCTGCTTGGCGGATGGTCTGCACTCACAGAGTGCTTCTCTAGTGTTGTAAATTCAGTAACGATGCAAAGTATTTGTGGATGGGGGGGGGGGGGGGGAGGCAGTTTCAGATACCATTTGCTCATCAATCTTTATCCTAAACCTACAGCCAGTAAAAAAGCAAAACAACTTTTTTTTTAAAATTCATGTCCAACTGGGGAGAACGGTATGCCTGTTTGGGCCAAAGGATTCACAAACAAAATAATAAACTTCACACTTCAATGCCTCCAAAAAAAGTACTTTGTTGAAGACCTACAATGTACTATACAACCCTGGTGTACTACTAGGTATTTTGTACCATCACAAAATGACGGGGGTCTTTTGATCTTTCTCTACTCATGTAGAAACTGCTACTGATATTCTTGCTTGTTTCAAACTTTCTGTGATGTGTAATACTTTAAGTGCAGTGGTAGCACCAGCTGAATTAAAAAAAAAATATATATATATAATGTTTTACATGTATACCACCATCAAGCAAGTGGCTGTGCAATTGTGGATGTTGGATAATTGGCTTGTCAATGGTGGGTAAAGACAAAACAAAACAATGCCTGGGGGTTTAAAGCTTTGCTGAGTAGACTTTCATGCAAAGCAGGACTACATCTGAACAAAGACACACTATCATATCAAATATGTTGTCTTTGAAAAATATGGTCTAAATTCAATGCAATGAAATCTGCCCAGCATAAACTGTTTTAATATTATGAAACCTGTTTTAGATTTGACATTGATGATTTATTCTGAAAGAAGGTCATAAAACAACAAAAATTGTGCTAGACCTTCTCTTTTCATAACTCACATTCCTCATCTTTACAGTAGATGTGAAATATTAAAAAACATAGACCTCCCTGCTGAGCCTTTTTTCCCTCTGATAATGGAAAAATTATCTCTGGCTAGTTTCTGGTCTAATTAGCCCTGCTGTTTTTTCATACAGCATGTATGATAAATTAGTTTGCAATCTTCTATCTTGTCATATTATCATCCCATTCATCATCTTTATTGCAGACACTTTACTTACACTAGTTACACTCACAGTGCTACATTCCTTTTTTCCCTACAATAATGGAGAAAAAAACATAGTTTTGCCTTGATATTCTAAAAAGAGATGAGATCTTCAATACGGTTGTAAGTAAATCCAACACACAACAGGCACTAAATGCATCTAAGTCACAGTGATCAAACATTGATTTAACAACTTGCACTGAACCATCAGGCATGGAGCTACATTATGTATAGCTGCATGACTGATAAAAGTAAAAAAACACAGCTCTGTATTAAAGTTCTTGTTGCACTTCATCAGAATGTTTTTGCTGTTGCTATGTCTATTGCTGATAATTTGCACATTTTTTTCTCTTTTTTTTATTGAATGGCTTCCATGATCATGTCGGATTCACTCAGAAGTGGGGGACTTTGTCTTTGACAAAGTCTTTGGTTAAAAGGGGCAGTGAATTAAACATCAAATTTGTATTCTATGGCTAGCAGTCAGTGAAACTCGAACTATTGGGAACTGACTAAAAAAAGTTTAATAGACACTAGGACCTACCTCAGTTTTCAAACAATTGAGTGTACCGACTACCGGTAGATCTATAGATCTTCTAGCTACATACAATGTACAAAAGTACCTATAAATTTAGTATTAAAAAGTACATTGAAAAGTAGCCCGTCCAGACGCTGTGTATTACGCTGTGCGAAAAAAAACGTATCTACGTACAGCGACTGGGCTGTGTACCTAATTGAAAAGATACATTTATTGTGAATGTGTGGATAAGGTAATTGTTAATCATAATATTTGAACGCGGAGATAGAGTCTAGTCACTCTACTACAGACATGGCATTGTATTATTAGAGGTCCAATGGGGGGCAAAAGGGGCGGGTACTGAACAAGATCAAAAAAAAAAAAGAAAAAAGAAAAGTGAGTTTATTTACCGCTCGGTCCGACCCGTCGTAGCTCCCAATACTGGAATCCAAGTCGACATCGGCACGGCTATTCCTGTTTTTCTTCTTTGAGCTGGAGAAGAGTTTCTTGCTCACAGACATCGTGAAATCTCTCGCGAGACTAGGCTAGAGTATCTCTCCCTCTCTCTCTCTCACATCAGGATGTGCACGCCATTCGCTCAATAGACGTTCCGAAAATAACTCCGTAAATTCCTGCTGTTCGGTCTGGTTAGTCAGCACTTGTGAATGCAATATTCGTCCGGACTTTTGCGATGTGATGCCGATGCCGATGGGATGGGGAACATGGAAAGCGGCACGTAATCCCCTTGTGGTGCCTTGACCAGTGTTGACTGTTATTGGCTTCGACAGCTAATTAAAGCTAGCCATCCACATTAAGAGGATCAACAACCATTGAAGTCAACAATAAGCCACTCCAACTAAACTTTCACTTTCATCAAAATGGAGAAGAAGAAAAAAGTGACGTTCAAAATCTTGAGTTGAAAGTCTAACGTTAGGTAGGCCGACCCTAGATGTATTTCCGTAGTAGGCCTAGTGTTACTAAAGGCAACAGGATCTCTGTCGATAGCTTCCACTTCCACTCTAGTTTGTAACGTTAGAGGCAAGGGTAGACCGCGTCAGTTACTTCAAATGAAGGTAGCAAAATGCTGGATAGGTGTTTTATCTGCCCGCTTCTTTTCCAGTTATCAGTGGTTGCCAATTCTTAAATTACAAAGTCAGTCAAGCAGAACGTTTGATCCTGCTTGGGCTTTAAACACACAAAAGACAGCTGCCCAGGCTATCCTCGCCCCTAGACACGCCGACTTCTCCCGTCCACACACGTCACACGCGGACCAAGGAAATTCCAGCAGCATGCTGCTGAGAATATGAAGTCGCGTCGAGTAGTAAACAGAGCGGCAGGATGTGATCTCCTCGCTCGGACATCTCTGTTTTTAGGACGCCACCTAACGATGTCAAGTACATGCATCTTCTCGTATAATCAATCAACTACGAGAACTTTGTTCAAAAACTTTGCAACTTTGCACGGTCATGAAAATGTAGCTGATGACAGAGTTGCTTGTCCTAGAAAGACACAAGCATTTATGTGGTTGTCAGACCGCATGAAAAATGAAAGTAAAATAGATGAAGAATTATAGTGAAAAACGCAGGAGACATTGCTCTCTTGAAATTAGTCAGAAATTCTTTTGACTACATCAGTATGCGGATACTGAACTGTTGTGTCACGCATTATTCCTATCATATTGAAAAATTTGATAATTGCATTGGGTGAATCTGAATCCAAACAAATTTGTGCCAACGAATTATACCATGAACACGGTTTTATCGTGAAAATGATTATCAATGTTTTAAAACGATGAACACTCGAATTCGCTTTGGGGAATAAGCAACAAGCTATCAAATAGCGCCATCTAAAAATCATGAGTTCGCCTTTATCGTGTAAATGGGCCTACAACTTCGTTGCTTTTAAGATACACCAAGATTTACTCATGTTTTCAAAATTATTACCGCTGTGATGAATAGGCAACAATAAACTGTCTAATTTACTGTTTCTCAAGCTTCGTGCAAGCTTTCTGCTATTATTTCGAACAACAGTTATACCTGTACATGTGAGAGGTATATCATTATCAAAAATGATTATATTATAATTTCATTTCGTTTATTTCATTTCCAACAATGCAAAACATTTTCATACACAAATTATCACAATATCAATACAATGTAGAAAAATACGTGAAGTTAACAATACGCATTACAAAAGCAAATGAAAATTGAAATTAAAACTAAAGTTGCAGGAAATGGAGGAGACATGCTAAAAAGCTGAGCTTGTATTTTGCAGTCTCCTCGTGGACAAAAAGACTAAATAACATCAAGGAAGCAAGTTGCTAGATATGATATAAAGGTGCACAACACATACAGACCATACAAACAAACAAACAAACAAACAAACAAACAAACAAACAAACAAACACAAGTAACCTCTCTAGGCTTGTAAAGAGAAAGATATAGAGAGAAAAAAATTTATATCATTGAAAAGACTGGCCTCGACTAGCCTGCACGCTATTGCCAGTTCTATTTTTGCCCAACTATATTTCAACTATTCATTGTTGTGACTTTATTGACGATGTTTGTTTGTTTGGTATACATAATATATTTCAAATTTCATTACATTTCATTTCCACTGAATTTCATTTCATTTTCATTTCAATTTCAATTTCATTTCATTTCATTTCATTTCATTTCATTTCATTTCATTTCATTTCAACTTCTTTATAGTTAGCACTATGAACTACATTCGAGAGGACAACATATTTTCCGCCTAGATTAGCTTAGATTAATAAATAGGCTCTGGTCCGAGCAATGTTTAATACTGCGCCTAGAATATTGTCTGCTGGCAGCCGAAAGAATGATTCCGCGCAGTCGGTAAACGGGTCTGTCGTTTCAATTACATTTTGAAAGGAGGCTTTTTAACTAAGTTAACCTTTTTGAAAGGGTTTTAAATCTGAGAGGAACGCCCGAGCGGTATGTTAGACATTTCCTATAAGTTTAAAGCCATATAGACCTATCATATATCACTTCTTATCGATCCTCGCAAGCGTGACATACTAAAGATACCAAAATAAATCTGGAATACACCTATAAAAAATACGCAACAAGCTTTTTAAATACTAACTAGCAAACTAGGTGTGGTTGATGATGGTGAATCCCTGTACATGACGGACACCCTTTCTTTATCCTAACGGACTACATTTTTTTTTTTCAAGCGTATATTCACATTATACAGTATATGTGAATTTTGTCCTGTGGTAAAACAGAGCGCAGAGTTTAAGAAAAAACAAACAAACATAAAAATCTCAAAATCTTCACAAATTTCAGGACAGTTTGGGATAAAATGAATTGGTCCGACTTGAATCTTTCGTGCGTTTTGAATGTGTGTGTAAGTGTGAAACCCGAAGTGAGTTCGACGAGATCGAGGCCAATCGTAGATGGCGGTATAACAGCTATGAATGAAGGGTTGTTGAACTTGTAAGCAGATGAACTCTCAAAGGTATTTGTGTGTAATTTTGTCAATTCAACATATTGTGAATAAAATCAGCTCTTTGCTGATGAAGTTGCTATAAGTTTGTTCATCATAGGAGAATTCTATAATTATGGTCAACACGTGAATGCACTATTTCCAAAGGTTCATTATCTTGCTTAAAGGGACTGTACAGTACTGGTTGAGGTGGGGATTGATGTTTTGAACATTCCTAAGTGAGATAATGAGAAACATCTTATGAAAAATGAAAGAGCATGTAATTTTAAAAAGGATTCAACATTTATTTGATGAAATTGGTTTTCAAATGGCTGAGATATCCAAAAAAAAAATGATAATAAAAGGCGACAGGCCACGCCTTTTATTGGGATCTCTTTGCTTCACCTTGTTTTTTGGATATCTCAGCCATTTCAAAACCCATTTTCATCAAATAAACTTTTGATACCCCTTAGAATTGCATGCTCTTTGACATCTTATAGGGTGGTTTCTGAATATCTCGCAAAACATTAAAAGCTAAATCCTCACCTCAATGTCACTGCTTTGATTTTACTTGATTTGTCCTCCGCCTTCAATACTGTTAATCATGCAATTTTGTTAAACACCCTCCAATCTCTTGGTGTAAAAGGTCAGGCATACGAATGGTTTAAATCTTACCTTTCATGCCACTCACAGGCAGTGTGTATCAACAGCTGTAAATCAAATGCTATGCCTCTCAAATGCGGTGTTCCACAGGGCTCTGTGGGCGGGCCCACCTTGTTTTCCATCTATCTTATTAGCCTGGGACACTTACTGCGCCAGCACAAAATTAATTATCACATATACGCTGATGACATTCAATTGTATTTGTCTTTCAAACCTAACCAGGCCGATGCCTTACATGCTTTGAGTCAGCTTGAGAATGCAATGAACGATGTTTATTCATGGCTGAACTCACATTCTTTGAAATTGAATACGGATAAATCTGAGTTTTTAATGTTTGGTTCGAAGACACAATTAGGTAAACTTGACATTAATTTTATCTCCTTTTCCGGCATGTCAATTAGTGTGTCCCAAACCTGTCGCAACCTGGGTGTAATGCTAGATTGTAATATGACTATGTCTCATCAAGTTTCTAGCATTTGTAGATCTGTAAGATACCAACTTCGCAATATCGGCTTCATTAGAAAATATTTGAACCGCTCTTCTACCGAAAAATTAGTCCATGCCTTGATATCCTCTAGGCTCGATTTTGGAAACTCTGTCTTATTTAACTTACCACAAACTCAGCTCTCCATGCTACAGAGGCTTCAAAATGCGGCAGCACGCATCATCACACTATCCAAGAAGCACACTCACATCACCCCTATTTTGAGATCACTTCATTGGTTACCAGTCAAAGATCGCATTATTTTCAAGATTTTACTTTTGACTTTTCATTGCATTCAGGGCACTGCTCCTCAGTATAATATTGACTTACTCCATAATTACATCCCTGCTAGATCTTTACGCTCATCCAACTCCGGTTCTCAGATAATTCCAAGATTCACTACAATATGGGGCACACGTGCCTTTGGCCATGCTGCTCCCACCTTATGGAATAACTTACCTTCAGCCGTAAAAAATTGTTCTTCATCAGACTCCTTTAAAAGCAGTCTAAAAACTCACTTGTTTAAAGCCTCAATTTGACTACTCATTACATGTACTTGATATTTGTATGTCCTTTATCTCCTTCACTTTCTCTTCCTTCCGCGCCTAGAGCACTCTGCAGAGTGGATTTGGCGCTATATAAATCATATCAATTATTATTATTATTATTAATCAGAACTGTACACACCCTTTAAAATGTGTGTCTGTACTACGTTTTAATGATGCCTCATATTGTATGATCACTCTAGATGAAAACTGTTTTTTTTTTCTTCCCGAGGTCTGTTTGCTTACTTTTTTTTTTCTTTTAATTGTGGCATCTAATCTTAGAGCCTGTGAACAATGATAGATATGAAATACACACAGCATCACATGTGACTGAGCAATAAACATACACAACACACACATACACACACACACAAACAAAAAAAAAAAACAAAAAACAAAACCACCTCAAAAACTATCTCATTACATTAAGATAATATATGCATAATCATGTTTAATTCCATAATGTTCTCTCCATACTTCTTTCACTGTCCCACTGTAAATCTCAAGCTTTTCCTTGTAAATGCGAGTTAATCTCTCTGCTACTCTACACCTTTCAATGTCTTTCTCCCAAAGACAAATGCTAAAAAAGAAGCACATTACATGCAGGAAGTTCTCTCAATTTCAAGTGATATTTGTATTGTACATTAGAAATTCATTTCATTCTCTGACCATGAATTCAAAATTTAATAATAGTGTTGTACAGTGGAACTTTGTTATGAAGAGGTGGAATATAGCAAAAACCCTCTGATAAGGTGATTGTGCAAGTCCCAACTCTTACTATTTGTTTGTTTGTTTGTTTGTGGCCGGACATAGTGACAAACATGATGTAACCGAGGAGGTACTTTCCTATAATAAAAGTCATGATGTTTGGGTCCTCATTACAATAAGGTTCCTGCTGTATTCCAACATTGCCACATACCATATTTAGGGGCAGGGATTGTAAATCACAAGATCATTATAAATACATACATTATGTTTCATCACAATGTATCTTTGCACAAGTACATAGAACTGAACACACAACATTTTTCACATACTGTGCACTCCATTATAAAAAAAACATTTATATCAAAATTTCTTTACACAACAAAGTACAAATTTAGGTCCCATAATTATAAAATATATACAATGTACACCTTCATATACTCTATTTGTTCAGCTTTAAAATTTCGATATAACAAACGAAAACAGGCAGTCCAGAGGACTTTGTTACGATAGGCCACCTGCACTTCCATCATTTAACTGGATAGCTTGTTTTCTACCAAGCCACTGGTTTGAATCAACCACATGTTCACAAGAATTCAGCTTTACACAGCTGATTAAGTTACAAACAATAATTTTGTAGCTCCAAGATCCATTTAACTGGATAGATTGTTTTCCACAGAGCCACTGGTTCAAACCAACCACATGTTTGCAAGAATTCAGCTTTAAACAGCTGATTAAGTTACAAACAATAATTTTGTAGCTCAAAGATGATACATTTTGATGCAGTGTATCACCCTGGTCACTGGTGTGAGACAGTAGACATACATCTTTTGATCATTCACCACTAAAATCTCAGAACTACAGCTACAACTTTTGTTGAAATATATCTTGGAGAAATGTGCAGCTTTCAAAACATTTCTCCTTAAAATTTAACAAAAAAAAAATCAGCCTAAAAGGTTGCCTTTTTGTTTTTTACTCTGACTGGATAATTGGATGCATTGTTCTGTTTTTGTATAGCAACCAGTGACTCATTGGGCATTGTCACATCAGCCCAATGTTTTGAAATAGCGTGCCATTTTTAGAATCTCGAGCTTGGAGTTTCATAACCTGATGATGAAATAGCGCAGCATTTAATAATGTGAATTCAAATTAGCGCACTAATTTGAAAGCTGAGCTTGAGGAAATATCTCAACACGAACTCGTGAAATTTCAGAAATAGCAGGATGATTTGCAAACTAGCATGCCATTTGATGATGTGAATTCACCTCAAGAAATTTGCACGATGCATCCCATCATGCCTAGCATGTGTGACCTGATCGATCGAGGTAACCTGCACAGAAATTGCAGGTAAATTTTTAAAGGTGCATGCTCTACCGACGCTTTTTGTACATGCTTGGCTATCAAATTAGCTTGAAACAATTTCAAGCTAATTCTCTTTGGGCTGATGTTAATAGGAAATGAAATACAGTTGAACCTCTCGTATCCGGACAAGTCGGGACCGGGGCTCATCCGGATAAGGGATTTGGCCGGATACGGGAGACTCAATGCTTTATACATGTACATAATATACATACACATGTACTGATGTAGCCCATTGTAGTACCACATGTAATAATGTGTATACTGCAACCTTTTCATTGTTACACTCAGTAACAGACCCCAAAATAGAGGTGTATGTTAATGTTGGAAGTAATATGTAATTCATGTGTGTTTGTGTAGGAGTTCTCAAGGAGTTGGGAATCCCCCTTTCCTCCCGTAATTATAAAAAAAAAAAAAAAAAAAATCACGGCGAGATTGCGTCCGTATAATAGAGAGATCCGGATAAAGGGAGGCCGGATAAGAGAGGTTCAACTGTAGCATACTAATTTGCGATTGCGAACAAAATCTTGAGCTTGGATTTTCAACGGGCTGATGTGAAAATGCCTATTGATTCTTTGTCATTCTTATCTAACGTAGTACAGATGAGATTCTGATCAATGAAGGTCTATCTATGATACATTTACAAAGCTTACAAACAGAGAGAGCTGTTTCCTTCCTCACTATCAATGTGAGAGTAGCCTGAACTCAAATAAGTCTCCATAATTGTAATACATACGATGTATACATGTATCACAGCTACATTAGTACAACATGATCGTAAATACCTAAAAATCAAGATATACACACATGCAATGCAGTAGTCTAAACATAATCATACATTGTGAAATTACATTGATTCATAATAATTTACTACACAAATATACAGTTGTTATTTAAAAAAAAAAATATGAAAACTCCCTTCGACAACATCTACATTGATGTAGTTTATAATTGTGTATAACAGTGATTGGACGGATGTAATGAAATACTAATACAGACTACAAAGACTCAACTTTTGTATCATGATTTGTTTGGATTTGGAGTAACTGAGTTGCATATTTATTCAACATGGACTGAGAAACATTTGATATTTCTGTTGGTAAATGGCTCAAGAGGTATAAATGCTATAAGAACCCTTCTGCAAATGCATTTCTAATTATACAGTGCACTCCCGTTATAGCGAACACAGTTATAACGAAATTCTGGTTACAACAAAGTAAAAATTCAGGCCACAACATTATCCACCTTATGTATTTTCATTGTTTATTTGTTCGCATACAATGAAATTTCGATATAACAAAAGAAAACTGCCGGTCCTGAGGACTTCTCTATAACAGGAGTCCATTGTACAACATTACCTTTCTTCATCAGCAAATGGCACTTCCACAGTAAGAGTGAAACCATGAAGAAAATTACTAAACATATCTCCACATTCAGTACATTCTGAATGTTTTAATTTTTAATATCATGGTGGTCACTATTTGTGACTTACACATCTTCATGTAGACTGGTATAGGACAGAGCAAATGACATTGACTGGAAAGACTAAAATCTTCCATGACATTTGTAACATAAACATATACTTATGACTAATAATCATCAAAGTATTTGATTAATCTTTGTAAAGAGATAGGCAATTTGTGTTCCACGACATGGGACTTTCACAGCACATATGCCATTCTCCCTGTACAATAGCTTCACTGCAAAGAAAGAAAGAAAAATAAAGAACATGAAATGATCACACACTAAAAGTTTACTGAGATTATCACCATGAATGAAGACATGACTTAGTAAAGTCTCAATCCTATTGCATTTAAGACATTATACCTGAAATCACAATATGAATCTTAAATAAACCATCAATCAGAAACCTGCATTTAAGATTTACACTACCTTTCACAGAAGATGGCTCTGGTCTACCATCAATCAAAAACCTGTGATACTCTTCTCTGCAAATCCCTCTGCCAGAAAGTTAGCACAGGGTAAGAAGCATGACACACTTCTGACCGAAACAAAAAGAAAATCCACAAACTCCCTCTCTCTCCTCGAGACATGAGGAGAGGAACAATCATCAATGAAAAGGTAAATAAATAAACAAACACACAAAAAAAGAAACAAAATGGATGAAATGAGTATGAAACGGAGCCCTGGACAAGTGAAATGCCAGTCTACACCCTCTGTAGCTCCACAACAAATCTTTCAAAGTCTCCCTGCTCCTCCCTTCTAAGCTTGCTTATCACCTCTGCATTCCTGTAGTGCAAAAATAGACATAACAATCATTATAACAAATAGTTATGTAACACAGGAAACGTGACAATTATATGAAATAGAATTTTGACTCCCATTCAATCACTGACCATAGTACAATGAATAAAATATACACTGGCAAGATTTTACTCAATGAGCAGTCATTCAAAGTGAAATGAGAGTACACATAATTCAAACAATGAAAGGACACTATCACAGTTATCAACCTCACCTCACAAATATGAAGTTGTTACAATTTATTCAAGATTATGGTACAGTATTACTGTACCATAATCTTGAATAAATTGTAACAACTTCATAAAAAAAAATTGCTACAATGAACCCTATAATCTTCTCTTCCATGGGCATCGCAGCCTGTTGGTGATCAGTGATGCAACTACTGTCTATTTACAAATCAAAGATGACACAAACTACTAAAATTTGACAAGAAGCTCCCATATCCTCTGGAAAGTTGGAAAAGTCGAGGGTGATTACCACCTTGTAACCTTTCATCGTTATGTATGTTTTTTAACATAGTAGATCTTAGCGAGGTTAAGTTCAGCTACTGTCTTGCTTGCATACCAGTCATTCCATACACTTGGAATGCTATTCTTCACTTTTTGTGATCATTGCAGAGAATGGGCACTGTCACGACTTCATAAATAGAGCTCTAAAATATTAAACATGCGTCTACTGTAAAAGTGGACATTTTCATGTGAGTAATTTCTAAAATTTTGTAAATTTTTAATTCCACATAATCAAAAGAAATATTTTTGTGTGCTTTTATTTTCATACTAGTTACACGTCACATTACACGGGCTAAAATTTCTACACCACAAAAATTTCCACTTTTACAATATCAGATCAAGAATACAGCAAACTGTTTCCCTTGGAGGAAAATGTGTGGAGGCATACAATGTCTCATGTATATGAGGATAACAATAGAGGGCAGTAACTCACCCCAGCTCTGCATCACCATAGCTGATGTGAAGATTTGAGAATGGAGTTAGAAGTCTGAGAGCTGCTCTCTTCTTCAGCATCTCAACAGTGTTACTGTCTTTCAGCTGGAATCTAGGGCAAAAGATGTTAAAAACACAATTAACTAATTGTTGATGATTTGATTCTATTGGGTGGTTTGTAAGTAAGATAACATGTTCATTCTGGCAAACTGGACTTACGGGTTAAAAAGCGACAACAGGAAACCACAAAGTCGAAGAGAATGGTTTTACAACTCATCTGAGTATCTGCTGCAGCTCTGAATGCCTTTTTTGCAAAGATATTAGGGGACATGAGGTGTTTGAAAAACATATGAGACATCTTCTTTATATCTAAATGCATAATTTCATTTAAAGACCAGTAGCGTAGGGATACATAGCAATGGGAAGGCTGGCCCAACTCATTATACAGTCGGGAATCCTCCCCAGCAACAGCATAAGATATGAATAACGAAAAAGCATTCACTGGTCCTTTCCAAAACTGTAGCCAGACTGAAAATTTAAGGTTGCTAAATTTCATTTAAACATCACAATACAGATGTCTATAATTTAGTATTATTCTTCAAACTGTTGAAATACAGAATTCACTTACATCATCTTATCTGGATTGACATCATTTTGGACATCTGTAGATTCCTCCTCAGACTCCTCAATTTCTGCTTCTGTAATGACAGGATGAGGTGGACAATAAACTTAGTTTGAAAACTAGCAAACATACATTGTAGTCTCAGTTCAAACATTGTTTAATAAATCATTTTGTGTTTTGCATTCATGCATTTATAACATCTACTGAAGAAGCATTTTTGGAAAAAAAAAAAAAAAACAAGTAGTGCATAACTATGTAAGACCCAAAATTGTGTCCTTCTTCCCCACTCCTCACTTCCCACTGTAGATGTCCTTGCAGTGCATTATGACGCAGGACGCACTGGTTTATTATCCCACCGCTGCCACCACTGTAACACTCTAATGTTTTTAGATTGTATTGTGGTAAGCGTGGACTTTGTAGGCGAGTGTCACTGGAGTATAAGTATCAGGATCACGACGATGATAATAATGCAAAGTCACCACTCGTAACACTTGTATAACTGAGTGTTACTATAAACGTATAACAGTTCAGTAGAATGTGCGATGACAGTCTCAGCTGGATGACACCATGATAATGATGACGAAGATACGCGAAGGAAAGTACAGTTCAGCCAGAATGTATATTTTATTTGTAGTAATACAGGAACTTGGTGAAAGTACAATCTCAATATATGAACACTTGGCACTCCCTGGTATGCTCCCAATCGGGGCTGGAGTGTATCGCTGATATCCCTCTGCCGGGTGGCAAGAGGCCTGGCTGAACCAGTGTAAGTTTGGCTGAACAAGAACTAAGAGTATGGATATGCAGGGACATTTATACTTAAACTCGTGAATACATTATTATTGACACTTTGCATAAAATAAAAGGGGAGAGTATTGTTTACTAATACATATGCAGGATATCTCTTAGAAGGCCATCCAAATTTGGGAAGGGGAAAGTGCTTATACCATATTTGGTCATGAGAGTTTATGAATGAACTCACTATTCTGTAGTAGTGGTCGTCAGCACAAAGGAATGCACTGGTCAAGTGTTTTAGGGAGAAGTCTAAACAAAGGGGCTCATAATTGGTGGGTGGCATGGGTCAGTGGGGACTGACCACTTTCCAAATAAACCAGTGCGTCCTGCGTCATAATGCACTGCAAGGACATCTACAGTGGGAAGTGAGGAGTGGGGAAGAAGGACACAATTTTGGGTCTTACAACTACTACTGCATCAAATATTTCTACCTTTTCATCAATCAACTGATTAATCATATGAAGGAAGGCTGGTTCGTATTGATTTCAGAGAAAGTGTTCAGAGGATATGCAGTGTGCCCTACACATCTGATATACAATATCAAACAAGAGCATCTATTCCAGGCAAATTATATTTCCTGGAAACAAGATTTCACTTCAAAAGAGTATTCTTTGAAGTTCCTAAATTGTTGAGGCATGAGTTGATCTTTGCTCTTTGAATAGGTGAATATCAAGAAGTCTAGTATCATGATATGCTTGTTTTCAATGACTTACTTATAATTTCATTGATGGTGAATTTCTAATTTTTGAAATATAACCTGTTCTTGATGCAGATCTAACAGCATGGACATAATTGACACAATGCTTTGAGGTAAACTTGCAAGTGACAGATACAAGTTTCCGCTTGGCAAATCAAGATTAAACTTTTCCTTCACAACATTTACCTCAAGATTAAATTCGAGTAAAAGACGTAAAACACCACCCTCTATGTTTTGAAGGTGTCCATCCAGATTTATTACAAACAAAAAATCAGGTAAAGTACATGGCTAAGTGTGATAAATTATGGGTTACCATCACTTGAAACTTGCTCTTTGCCGAATTTAATGAAGTCAAACATGCAAGTAATACACAGTCAACTTACCTTGCTCTTTGAAAACCATTTCATAGTAGAAGTGTGTGGCATTTCTGAAAGAGCTTGGCCAGACATAACCTTTGCCTTTCGGCTTGTAGTGCTTGGTGACCTTTGACCTTGCATCCCTAGAGTTCATGCCAATGCCATACACATAGAAGAGCTTCTTTCCTCGAGAGCTGGGTGCGCCTTTGTAGACATAGTTGAATTTGTATCTCTCGTCAGGCCTAGCTACAGCAGCTGTTTTACGGAGGGTAGGAAAGAGAAATTTCGGTAGAGATACAGTACATAATATGAGCTTACAGTAAAACAGGCAGTCAACATTGTCATTCGAAGAGAACATCAGTACTTGATAATTATGATACCATTCTTCTGATATGCTTTAAGTTTCACTATTCAACAGAAAAAGAGGGCATTTTGTATTTGCAAATACCGTGGTATACTACATTCTGGTAGTTTAGTTAATGTACACCTGGCACAAAAACACTGCATACAATACCAAGGTAATTAATGGCTTACAACAATAACATTTTTTTTCCAAGGAAACTGGGTATCACATTGGAGGATGTATCTATGCATTAGTTGAGATAGGCCTTGTCATCCAAGTTGCAGCTGGTATTTTTGCCTACAGTACCTTCACTGTAATCGTCCAGTCTGGCCTGGTAGAAGTAGCCTTTCTTGTTGACCTTCACCTCCTGGTCAGCTGTCTCTTTTTTGTTCCCGCTGTTCTCATCCCGACGATACCTGACCGTCCCGTGACCGAGATCAACGAGAGCTGGAGCATCAATCAACACACCCTGGAATGAAGAGAAAGAAAAGAGGTAATGCAAATGTTGCATTGCAGAAGAGTTGCTTGCCTCACACTTCCATGAACCAGCCATGCCTGTATTCATAATGTAGAGGCATTGTAGATTTCCATAATTTATGCAGCCTATATGA
The DNA here is from genome assembly GCA_033980235.1 of Diadema setosum. NCBI lineage: Eukaryota > Metazoa > Echinodermata > Echinoidea > Diadematoida > Diadematidae > Diadema > Diadema setosum. The sequence continues at coordinate 15,975,249 of CM067072.1, forward strand.
CTTGCATTATTTGGCAAATCATTTTGCTAGGTTCTACACTCTAGTACATAGTAGATTCTAGTACTGCCCAAGATGTACGTAAATCGCATCTGTAACAATATTAGCAGTATTTGTCAGTAGACCCATGAAGTAGTTTTTTCTATAAGTTACTATCACAGAAGTCTGAAGCAAGAATCAAGAGATAGCCTCTCTTGGAGTTAACCCCGGGGTGCTCCTGTACACAGTAACGCTTCGCGTTCAGCGTTTGGGCTGGTCGCAGTTATCTTGGAGTTTATAGCTAAAGAAAATGTCTACAGATACTGTATACGCCGAATATTTTGCAAGGTTTTTATTTTCACGAATTTCGTAAGTCGGGTGCTAAGACACGCGAAAATATTGACTCTGATCCCGAAGTAAATGTGACGTACGGATGTATTCTACTCCGTTCAGTACGGCACTCCACGATCGCGAATTTAACCACTCGCGAAGTCGTCGGGAATTCCCAATTCACGAAAATTTAGACTCGCGAAATATATGGCGTATACAGTATTACATTTACAACAAACTGTTGTTGGTAGGTGCAGCAACTGGAATGATGTAAATTTACATTCTATTACTAATAGGACTGGTAGGGGGCCTACTGCACTGTAGTGGTGGATTGGTACAGTGATTGTACATTATTGTGAGACTGGAATCTTCTTTATTGTTGTTGGAGGGAAGGCACTGTTCCAGCATGGATTGCACACTAGACGTGTTGTGTTGTGTTATTCAGTGTGAATCTGGCTGCTCGTCTTTGAACCATTTTTAGTTCTAACAGTATTAACACTAAGCTGTTAGGCACCTAGTTACATAAACACTACCTGTTAGATTCTAACAGTTAGAGATTGCAGAACACTCTAACGTTAGAGACGGTCGAGGTGTGCTGATCCACATACTGTTAGTGTACCAGTTTTCGACAGGACCCAGATTTCGACACCCAGCAGATAATTCTTATTAAATTCTATACTCAATACAAACGTCTGACTTCAACAATCAACCATGTTATCAATCACATTTCCAGTCTTATATAAACACCGTTAGTCACTTGTCATCATAATCCGACGATAGAATATTTAGGAGAAAAGCAACACAGTGTCAGCAGAAATTTTGATGTCGGCCATTTCTAGGGGTTCAAACAATATGACGCATTTTTTAAACATCGCCTTAAAATGAAATTCACCCATGCCGGTTATCTTACTTTAGTATCAGTTTGTTTGCCAAATCCTGATGTTTGATTTTATAATCGTCTTTAGTAATTTCATGGCTAAATTCGTGATAAATGAGCAAAAACTTGTAGAAAGAGTTGGCTTTGAGAATGTGGCACCAGATTTCGACATTCCCATATTAAAGGACAAGTTCACCTTCATAAACATAAGGATTGAGAGAATGTAGCAATATTAGTAGAACACATCATTGCAAGTTTGAGGAAAATCGGACAATCCGTTCAAAAGTTATTAGGCTTTCTAATTTTTGAAGTTTTTGTGCAGTAACCGCTGGATGAGAAGACTACTGCAGTGTGTGATTAACTTAGATGTCACATGCGTACAACAATATAAGGAAAATATAAAGAGAATTTCACAAAATTACATCATTTGAAAAAAGTACACATTCCCCCGACTCGTTACCGACAAACGTTATGGGTAATATCATTCCCCCTGCCTTAGAAAGAGGCAAGTCAAGTGCTCTTTTATTATGCGAAAAAAGTGAAAATATGTTGAATTTTCTTTACATTTTCTTTAGAACTGTTGTACGCATATGACTCACAAGCTGTAGTAGTCTCCTCATCCAGCGGTTCCAACACAAAAATTCTAAAAATTCATAACTTTTGCATCGATTGTCCAATTTTCCTCAAACTTTCACTGATGTGTTCTACTAATATTGTTGCATTCTCTCAATCCTTATGTTTATGAAGGTGAACTTGTCCTTTAAAGACACGTAAGGGAGGAAACAACAAGTTCTTGTGCCGGTACCTTGCTGGTTTGCGTCCACAATGCAGTGTACGCATACTGTACACGCCATGTGATTTATGCGTGATGCGCGCTGTTATTGTGTCGAAAAATGATGCTGGGTGTCGAAATCTGATGCCAGCGACGGCGTGATGGAAATCGCTAAAATTGAACACGAGTGCATTCAAATTGGAATTCGTTCAAGGCATATTATTATTGGCCTTTGTAGCTCAACTTCATATCGAAATTACGAGGTAAAACGGTGCAGTAAATTTATTGATGGTAAACAAGGAAATGTGCTAAAGTGTCGAAAACCGGTAGGGCCAACCCTAACTGTAATTACAAACGTATGTAGGCCTACACTGTACGTGTAGATACACTTTTAACAACATTAATCTTGAGTAACTCATGAACTAAAGACACTTCTGGCAGGTAGGCACAATGCACGTCTAACGTTAGACTAACGTTAGAAATGTAAACTGTCAACAACAGTGTCACTGTCATGTCAGTGGACCTGCTTGGAAATGCGGACATTGATTCATTATCGTGATTATCCTGATTCCTATAGACTTAACATGGTCATGATTAACAACAGTGATCAAGCTTACCTCTCCTCCAGTTTTCTTGCCCTCTTTCGCAGCCAGTTCGACTCGTGGACTCATTGGCATTCCCACGACTGGGTTTTTACCAGCGCCTGCTCCCATTTCTACTCCATTTTTCTAACGATAAGAAAATACCTAAAAATACTGCCAAAGTTATGTTTACAGTGAGCTGTCTTCCACCAATGCAGTGGAGTGATCACATAACTCCGGCACCCTACGACGCCATACTAGTAGTTTATCATCACCTTGCCAATCACTTTGACGTCATAATAATGGCACCTGTGCATTTGCCTGTACAGGTTATGAACTTAGATGGCGCGCATCTATGAGATATTTCAAAGCACATTGAGTTGCCATTGAGATGGTTGCAGTGTGTCTGCAGGTGCGAAGGCAGATCTTCGTCGATGGTGGACACGTCCACCTGATGGATTATTATACTTTCCTTCTTTTTTTAATTTTTTTCCCATTCTTTCGCTTGTTCTTGTTCTCATTCTTTCATCTTCTTTGTCTTCAACTTTTTTCTTGTTCTTGTTCTTCTTGTTTTTGTTCTTCTCGTTCTTCTTCGTCTTCTTTCTCTTCTCCTTTTTCTTCTCTCTCTTCTCCTTTTTCTTTTCTTCTTTCTCTCCTCCTCTTCCTCCTCCTCTTCCTCCTCCTCCTCCTTCTTCTTCTCCTTCTTCTTCTTCGACCACACATTTCACTGAAACTCAATGAAATTTGGGGTGAGGATTAAAGTAGGACCGTAAGTTTTATTCACTCGTTTACATTATCATCACAAGGAATGTAGACCATCACCCCAACACCCGGTTCTTTCCTCTCCCATGCGTTCTTGTTGGCTTGTGCCACTATCATAGTACCGTAACATGTCACTGAACCTTACAAATTTACTACCAAAAATAAATATGATTCGTCACCAATCAATCTGCCAGACAACAGATAACTCCAATTGCTCCGAAGCGGACCAGGGGGATGATAAAATTGGTGTTTACAAAAATGATTACAGATTTCACGCCTCGCACACCGTCTGAAAAAAAAAGCGCGTCTTATTCAGTGTCATCGCTTCCAGGTTTAAGAGCCTCTAGAGGTGGAAGAACAGTTGCGTCCGACACATCTTGAGGGTGATGTTTACTGTGTCACGTCTAGTGTTCGAACATTTCATGGTGGCTCGCTGAAAGTGACCTTCATAAACACACACACACACACACACACACACACACACACACACACACACACACACACACATACACACACACACATTATAATTTTTTATTATCTAAATCTCATATAGACATTTTGACAGACATTATACGCAAGGTTGCGAATTGCCTAGTATTGAATTTGAGTATCGCAAGGTATCGAATTTAATGGATTATATAATAATTTATTGTCAATCGACACTATGTTTGGAGTTGGCGTACCCATAATTCAGAAGATTTTGTTTTTGTTATCATTAGAATTTTGTTAGCAGGCCTCCCGACATGTCGACGGTTAGGATGATCAAAAGTTTGCATCATGAGCGACTGAAGTCCAAAGTTAGCAGCCAATATCCATTGATGGTGAGAAAAGAGGAAAGCTCTCGTATCGGAGGAAAAGACACACAACAGACAGTCACTTCGAACTCTTGTATTAATGCTTTTAGTCAGTTATTGAATATGAAGTTGTCTGATAGTGCATGATCAATCATTGGTAATAACCTATCTTTACATCTTCTGGTATCGCTTTACTAAATTATTGTCATAGATGTTGATAGAGTTCATTCATCAATACAACTGTTAATGTCTCATTTGAGAACAGCTCACTCAGTGTACGGGTCCTCTACCTACTGATATTACAGGGTGCATAATTGATAAACTGACGATATAAGATGTTGCTATAAAATTATGTCCTGTCAAACTGAAAGGCATTATTTACCATTTGCAGATGAAACAAAAACCCACCTTTAGTGCTTCAAAATACTTCTTGAAAGTGAATTGGGGATAGAAACAACCAAAATAAAAATTTGAATCAGTATAATCAATCTTAAGTATTGTTAAATATACAAAATGTAGACAATAGTTATAATGAAAATGTTTCGAAGCTAAACCGTCTACAATTATGGTTTTGTGGGGAAAGTAGTGATATCTCCTTATGTTTTAGGCTTTATTACGAAATGTTTACATGGTAGGATGTTTTGGGATACAACTGACGTACACATATGCAGCAAGTGTGATATCTTGAACATTTTTAAATCATTGCTCCCAATGGTAAACAGTACCTTTAATGTTCCATTTCAACCTCGTTTTTCACTATTACACAATTTCACTGTTAAAGATACATTTCCGATGATGGAACGCAGAACGCAGAGAGGACGATTTCAAAGATTAAACGAAGTAACACAATTTTGTCGTAACTCTCTTTAGCCACCAAGTAATCCATTACGTAGAGCGGATCATCATTTTCCTCTTTTCTGTATTTTTTCAGTTAAAAAAAAGGAAGAGAAAGGCCGTATATAACAACTTGAAAACTTCTGACTCAATATTAGAGTAACCCTTACGTACTGTAAATATTGTACGAGAGTGATTTAATTGGGGTCTGTTCCGGTTTGTATTATATGTTTGAATCAATGCAGGAAGCTGTGTAACTTTTTTTGGGTCAGTTTTCTTTCAAAACAGATGATTATTTGGTGTGTTTTTAACGTTTCAAGTGGGAGATGAATAACCTTCAAGCATCTGATCTTTGAGTTACGTAAATAGCTTCCGTTGTTTTGGCACTTCTATTTATGTAAAATCCACTGGGTACGCGATACAAAAGTAGTACTGGCCGTGAACCATCTTATTTTGATTTTCAACTACACGCGTAGTTATTCGGCGATGAAGATAGACTATAAAGGCAACGGCAAGCGTGATCATGCAGTGCCACATTTGGCGTTTTCACATCAGCCCAATAAAAATCCAAGCTCGAGATATTTTTCGCGATTGCGAATTAGCGCGCTATTTCATTTCTTATTCACAGCAGCCCGAAGAGAATTAGCCCGATTTTATTTTTTTCGAGCTAATTCGACAGCTGAGTATGTGCAAACAGCATCAGTAATGTATGTGTCCTCTCAAAAAATTCCTCATGATTTGTGTGCAGTTTGCCTCGATCGATCGGGTCACACACGCTAGGCATGATGGGATGCATCGCGCTAATTTCTCGAGTCGTTTTCACATTATCAAATAGCGCGCTACTATCCCGCTATTTCAGAAATTTCCCGAGTTGGACTCGAGAAATTTTCTCGATCAGAGCGATACAAAGCGCGCTAATTTGTGTTCACATTATCAAATAGCGCGCTATTTCGTGATCGGGTTAATTTCCCAAGTCAGAAAATAGCGCGCTATTTCGAAACATCGGGCTGATGTGAAAACGCCTAGTGTAACTGATAAATCGGATAAGAATATGAATTGTTTTCGGAGCGAATCCCAGTCGGTATAACACAATAAATCTATTCCATACAGGGATTGCTGCTTTTTATGCAGTCAAACTTATCTTCCTATTAAATCGAACTTACTGTGTGCTTGATGATACCACCACTGTCCAATCTCGGTAATTGCCTTGCTTCATTTTGGCTGGATATACAAGCTCGCTGTTATGTAGGTTCCTACCATGCTTCCAGTAATCTGTTGCAAATAGTTTTGTTACATTGCACTTAGTGCACACTGCAGTCCTTATTGATTGTGTTTTATGATTTCCTTGGGAATTACACTATAACCATTAATATCTTAATGCTGCTTATAGTATAGTCATTGAGACAAAGTTTAATAATGTTATGGTCATTATAAGCGTATGAGGGCAATTCCCCCCCACCCCCACCCTCCCCGCGGGCAATTACTCCCTGGCTAAATATTGCTTAGTGATATAGGGTTGGGTTAGGGTTAGGTTTAGGACGACAGTTTGGGTTACGGTTATAGGATTAGGTTCAGGATTAGGAATATAGGGTTAGGGTTAGGGTCAGGGGATGGGTCTGGGGTAATTGTCGGGGAGGTAATTGCCCTAGAACCCGTTACTAGTGCTCATTTTGTTTTGCTTGGCATAAAGGTATCTCCCGGTACATAGGCACCTATATCTCGAAGACACACCATTGCTTAATTGCAGTCGTTTTGTTTTGTTTAGTCAGAGTTCCTTTTCTTTTCCCATTCTTCCAACAAATTCCGTCAGTATGCCCACAAAATGATATGTATTTATGAATGAATTAGTGAACACTAGTGTATGTACATTATGCGGGCAAGTGGAAGTTTTATATCTGTTGGAGTCGTTTTTTTTTAAGTCTCTTTACATGCCTCAAAATTCAGCTGAATGTATATTGAAGGTATATGAAATATATATGTACCGTACAGTCTATGTGTGTTATTATGTGTTTGTATGTTTCTGTGTTCTACTTTCATTTTTTTTTCTCTTACAGTCTACCGCTCCTTCTCTTTTTCTCTCTCTGGGGAAAAACTTATTAACTTTTCAGTAGATTTCTCCCACTAAAGTCAGTAAAAGTTAGTTTATTGCATAGAGGCAGTTTCCCCTAACTAATGTCATATATTCAACGTCACTTACACATTAAGATTGTTTTTGTTTTTTTGTTTGAAAAGATTTATTTTCTGCATTTCATATTTTCTTTCACAATAACAAAAATAACAAAGGCAGGTTCAATTAAACAACTACAATTCTGAAAATTATTGACATATTACATAGTAAGTCATATTTTGTATGTAAAGACAAATGAAACGTTAAATAACATACAAAATGTTTATATGGCCAATAATGACTTAATTCACAGTACAATATATAATATATACTTATGATGCAGAGGGCCGCCGTTATAAGCCGTGCTTGAACAGACGGACAGCCAGAGTTAAATTACCATTTTTTATTGTAGTACTTGAACACTAATACAGATGGGCCATGTTAAAGTGCGTGTAAATCCAGTTTTATACAATTACTTGGTAAACAGGAGTGGTGCCTGTGAGTGCGTGTGCAGGTGATGAAGCGCGAAAGTGTTGATGGTCAGCACTTCTAAGAAAATGATTGGATATGTTATAATATGGGCGAAGGGTCAAGCAGCAAAGTAAAAGAAAAGGAAAAGGGGGTGGACCAAATATTGCCTTGTTGTTGAGTATAAGAGGTACTATTGTACTATATAATAGCTGGCGTAATCATTTGTTTATTTCAAAATAGTAAACTAAAACTTGTAATTGCATGTAAAACCGTCTTATGAGTAAATCTTTACGAGTTATGCTCCAAACTTCCGTGTGTTTATTTTGTGTCATGTTTATAAAGTAAAAAAGCGGTGAGTTAGCTCAGTCGGTAGTGTGTCTGCCTCACGATCCTCAGGACCCGGGTTCGAACCCGAGTCTGGACTGAGCAATGTTGTGTGTAACCATACCGTCCCCTCTAGTAAGAGGCAAAACACTCTGTCCCTCGGATAGGACATAAATGGAGGTTCCGTGTACATGAGAGAGTCACAACTCAAGCACTTTTTTGAGAGGCATTCAAAGACTCAATTTCTCCTGCATTGTGGACCAGAACTTTCATTAAGTCAACAAAGAAACCTGTGTATTATCTTTATACTTATGTATAGGTACACGAAAGTGCGCTGAAAGTGTTTGTTGGGGGGGGGGGGGTCGTGGGAGGAGCGTAATTGTTATTACTAGGCCATGACCTAAACTAACAGTGCCATAACGGTAATATTGGAAACCCAATAACTTGTCGACATTGACATTGGATTACTGATAAAACCTTGAATCGAGTAAATATGGTACTTTCCTTATTGACTTGTAACTATTATTACGAACGGTAATTTGGCTGACAAAAAGATTTGGATTTGTTATACCAGACTTCCTTCCTGTATAAAATCGTGAACAATCAGGAAACAGGGGAAAGCTTCCTTAAAATCCAGTTGATTCTTGCCATGACTATAGTATAAATTGCTCAGTTTCATTTGTCCTCATTTACGTTCATATCAATTATCTGCCTACATTCGTATGATACCTTCACGTTGCGTTCATCCTAATCTATTCATTTTCAATGTAGCATAGATATTTCTACAGTATCTAACTGTATGTCTGTCTGTCTATCTATCTATCTATCTAGTATCTATCCCTATCTATCTATCTATCTATCTATCTATCTATCTATCTATCTATCTATCTATCTATCTATCTATCTATGCTACAACCATCTGCAGTATATCTATCTGTATTTTTTTCTCTCTATCTAAACTATTTGTATATGCGAATATGCGTGTGTCAAGCAATGATGTACCCACACGGTGATCGGTGATCGCAGAATCAAGTGGTAGATGTGTAAATGATCATTCTTGATAGTATAATCACAACTTTGCAGCGCTCGTGAGTGTAACGGATTCTGAGATCGGACACGATTCGACTATTGAAGAACAATGAAAATCCCTTCTTTATTCCAGAATTTTGTTCTCAACTCTACATTGTTTTGTGAAATCTCTTTCAGTGCTTAATACAAAATCTCACACTGAAGATAGTATACATCTCGTAAATGTTTGGTATAAGGTAAAAGTTGCGTGGATGACATTGTCCGTTATGAGATAGTGGCGTCATAGGTACGAAAAATAAGAAATAGGTAGAGCAACGAGTTTAGGTTTTGGGTGATTCAAAACAGTAATCAACGACAAGTTTAAATGGCCATCAATTCGTGCACTTTACTTTCACACATAATTATAATACACAACGAGTCTCTCCAGATCCTTGCTAGATCAGGCGTGTTTCTGTGTGTGTGTGTGTGTGTGTGTGTGTGTGTGTGTGTGTGTGTGTGTGTGTGTGTTGGGGGGGGGGGCATTACATGAAGTGTTTTGTCCCACAAATTTGTTCTCAGCCAATCAGATGCAAGGATTTCTGTAGCTTATAACTGTTTCTAAAAAAAATATATATATAACAAAAAGCTTCACGAAATGCTCTCAGGCTTTACAACAAAGGTTTGACGGGTGGGGGTGGGGGGGGGGGGGTGCAATGTTCCACCGCTATACTCCACAGGCTGAGCTTAAACAAACAAATAAACAAAAATCAACCAGTAATTCTTTTTAAGTAAATATCTTCAAAGACAAGGGGATACAGTTTCATTTGTTTGTTTGTTTTCCTGTGTATTTTATTCTATTTATTTTAACCTGTACGTGCTATTGGGATCCCTGTTTATAAAGGCACTGCTTCTACTGGAGTCCCTATATACCCTAAAGTTCCACTCTTCTTTCTTAGTTTTCAACTATTTACGTTGTTTTAAATCATGTAGACCTATTTCTATGTGTCTTTTTATTGTACTTCTCAAAAGATGACAAATAAATTGAATAGACTAGCACTGGACATAATTGAATTGAATAGAATCGAATTGAAGTGAATTGAAGTGAATTGAACATCACTTTAGCACAAATGGCGCACTGATATTCGGGTATTTTCTTCGACTTGACTGTTCGTATCTACACGTCTATCTATGTGGTGTACATAGGTACAACCACTAGCCATGTATTTTGGGACTAGTCATATAGGATTAACGCCTACTTCAGGTAGAGATTATTGCAGGATTGGATTGTGGGGCCATGGGGATATCTTTGAAGGATGTCTGTTCTAGATGTAAGGAGGAACGTCGCTGCCCAGAAAGCTGAAGTCAACGCCCAGGAAGCTGGAGCAGGATGATGGATGAAAGCTAGCATGTCTTAGCTCAAAGGTTCCAGAAGTTTCAACAAAGTTGTGGAGAAACAAGAGGCCTGAACTTGAGTTCAAGTTCACTGAGTGGCTTGGAAGTCACTGCACGGAGTCGAGTCTCGAGAGAGCTCAAGAGGGGGTCAAGCCACCCTCAATTAAAGTCTGCCACTATACTGAACAAATGATGGAGTCCAGTGTCATTTGTCTCTAACCTGCTGTGTTACATTTGGCGTAGTCGGCAGGATAGTGGTTTTGAGGGTGGATACCTGGTTTGTGCATTAGAACCCCCTCTTGAGGATGTTCGGCAGGAGACTGGAGGAGACTACCAAGGAGTGGAGCGTGGTGCCTGAACTGGACTAAGGGGAGTGACAACTGCCTGGGTTCTACTACTGGACCACGGGGATGAGCAGACTGTAGAGAACAGGACAACGGAGACAAAGCCTCTAACTTTGTGTTGATGTATCAGAACTGTCTCATTTTGCTAGGTTGTTGTTGTTGTTTGAAGTAATAAAGCAATTACATGTGATTGTTGTTTCATTGCTATCAATAATTATCTTGGTAGGGGTCAGTATTGCTTTGTTTGTGTACCCTTAGCTATTGGTAGGCCATGTCTACAGAAAAGAAAGATGCAGGGAATGGAGAAGGAGATGGTGTGGATTCAGTGGAGACACTGAAAGGAGAACTACAGAAGCTCCAAGCTGAGCTTCAAAAGATGAAATGTGAAGATGGGTTCTCAGGCGCGAAGGAAAAAGGGCCGCCAGTCGTGTATGTCGCAACAGACAGACAAATCCGGCGCTTTAGTGGCGATGGTGGTCTAGAGGAGTGGATGTCAGATGTGCAAAGTCTTTTGGCAGATAGACCACACCAGAGTCCTAAGGAGAAACTGCAAACCGTTCTCAGGTACACAAATGGAGCGGCACGAATGGAGTTGACAAGTCGGGAGGATGTCACAACCGCAGCAGAAGCCTTCCAGGTCCTAAAAGCAGTGTTTGGTGATGTGGGGACGGAAGCCTCACAAAAGAGGAAATTCTTCAGCAGAGTGCAAAGGGGAGGAGAGAACCTCATTGAATACTCACATGAGTTAATCCGACTTCTGCAGACGTGGAAGGGACTGGGTAGTCGAGATAAGGATGAGACTCTCATCTCCCAGTTCATTGAGGGAGTCAGTGATCCGGATCTGCGTAGAGAACTCCTCCGCCGATCAAATGAGCAGCCCTCCACCTTTGTCCAGCTGCGAGACTGGTCCGTGCAGTGGGAAAAGCAAGGAGGAAGTGTAAGGAGGAACGTCGCTGCCCAGAAAGCTGAAGTCAACGCCCAGGAAGCTGGAGCAGGATGATGGATGAAAGCTAGCATGTCTTAGCTCAAAGGTTCCAGAAGTTTCAACAAAGTTGTGGAGAAACAAGAGGCCTGAACTTGAGTTCAAGTTCACTGAGTGGCTTGGAAGTCACTGCACGGAGTCGAGTCTCGAGAGAGCTCAAGAGGGGGTCAAGCCACCCTCAATTAAAGTCTGCCACTATACTGAACAAATGATGGAGTCCAGTGTCATTTGTCTCTAACCTGCTGTGTTACATAGAGATGACGATGCTGTGCTTTCTTTTGTACATTCTGGGTTGAACGTTGATAGTGATATACGAAAGCGTACAAGATTGGCTTACAATGACATTTCCTTAAATGTTATGATCACCAAAGGTTCTAAAATGCTGTAAGTCGAAGTATTTTAAAATCATATGTCCATATAAACACCGACTTCTGTAACATAATTTCTATGGTTACTCGTATACTAGTAGATTGGAACTCTTTATGGACTTGATCTCATACGTATCGTCGAAAAAAAATCATTTCGGAACGTCCAAAACATAAGTTTGCTCACCAAAACAATTCTATGTATTTTCTCATCCAGAAAAGGGAGGAATGACGCGAGGCACAGTGCTTGACAACAGCACAATGCATTTCAGATAGCTACAGCGACAATAGGTTGCAAAATCGCAGCTTGTCTTCACGGTCGAATTCAGTTTATTTTACAACCAATTCGGCCAAACTATTTTTCTCTTTGCCAAATTGTAAGGCCAAACTTTATCTATCTAATGATAGAAGAAAGTACATCCCTATAGGGTACATATGGTAGAATCACTTCATGAATATGTATAGTGTAATGGAAAATCATGTTTATGCCTCAATTCAAATGCTGAATATGTTAGACTTAGTTGACGTAGTCACAGCGTGGTATTTGAAGTATTATACTGTATATGCCAATTTTCACATAATCATCATGGTTTATTAAATCATTTTAAGGAATTGTCTAATGATTTTCTAAGTATTTTTCTTTCATAGTTTGGGCTTCCATAAAAATGTCATTGTCGGGCCACTCACACACAGACACAGACATACACAGACATACACACAGACACACAGACACACCCCCCACACACACACAAGCACACACACACACACACACACACACACACACACACACACACACACAATGAAGTTTGATAACTTTGGTGACCCGAAAGAACTTTAAAAAAAATTTAGTGTCGAGCTTTGCCGTAATCAATCGACGTTGTAATCATTTTTTTTTTTGTTCCATGCCTATCTGTCAACCTTTCTCTCTTTTCTCTTGTATCACACATTACTCTCATATCTCTTGCCATCTTCATGATAAACTGCTACGAGAAAGAATGCTCTCAAAGGATGGTTACGTAGATATTACAATAGAAGTAATTGCTCGATAATAATTACGATCGAATGCAGCATATCAAATGGATCTATACGATTTATTCCGATATGAATATTTTCCGATGTTATCAAATGCAACAAGATTAGTAGTTTAATTAGTCTCATAGATAGACATTTACAAGTAATTTCTTGTTTAAATAGAATGTTTCCACCGTCATGGATATCTTAAGGAATTTCAACCAGATATCGTAGAAATTCAACAACAAATGATTATTGAAAAGTCGTACGCGGATTTGAGAAGCGAAAGTTGACAATGATGATTGCACACTTGCCATGAGCTGTAAAAGCAACCATAAATGAACCATAGACCATTATGTTATGTCATTATGTCATCATGCAAGATGCATCTATAGTCATTATCCTCATGGGTTTTAGAATTGTGATTACCCTCAGCATTTAAAAGAAACAAAACAAAAAACCAAGGTCATTGTTGCGTGTCCATCCATCAACAATCTATCAACAATTAGAATTTTGTAAGGTTTTCGAAAAAATATAGCAGCATTCAGTGATAGTTAGTAAATATATGCACAATATAATATTATATCATTAATCGTGAGACAGGGAAAGGGTAAAAACATGTAACCTTTCAAGCAGAATTGAAAACATATCGGTATAAGTTAGATTTATTCTATTTCATCTGAGCAGCATGGTTCGACAACTGCAAAGTTACCAATTAGATCGGTTGATAAAACGATGAAACGGTTACATAGTTTGAAACAAGTAAATCTATCCTTTAGCCCCCTTCATCAATTCGCATTCAGCCTCTACAAACATATATTGCTATATAGTTGATAGGTACTGTAGTTTATAAACAGGTGGTAAAAGACTTGTATTAAGAAAGAAGGCAAGAGACATACAGACAGATATATAAACAAAGGATAAGGAGAAAGAGAGCGAGGGAGGAAAAAAGGAAGTGGGTATGGAAATATTTGATGTCCTATTGTCACACACTGTTTCCACAAAATGAATAACCTGTTAAAGATCAAAGGAATGACATCGGATCACACTATAAAGCTCTATCGCTATATGTTATACAGAATGTAGTACCAAAGCATCATTGCATGAAATAACTTTGAATCCATTAACCTATAACCCCTGAGGTGTATAAAGAATATTTAACCTGGTTGTGCTGTGGTCAAGTCGTATTTTTTTTTTTTTTTGCTTCTTCGAAGCTGAAGTAAAAACAACAAACAGCACGCACAGTGTGCAGTACTACTTCATACATGTGTACATACAGCAAGATCCAGTGTCACTGAAGTGCTAATCGCATGACTAAGAACTGAAAAAAAAATGGCAAGAAATACAAAGGGCTGCCTGGTCAGATGAATGAATCTCATTTGGAGGACAAGGTTCATTATGGAAAGCCAAAACAAAGCAAAAAACAAAACAAATATATTACCTGTAAAAAGCTCTAGCTGATCGTAAGCAATGCCTTTGGAAAGATGACAAAGAAAGATTGTTGAGAAACTAAAAGTTAGAGATCATCTTTAGACATACATAATTAGCACACAAAGACACTGACCTTTCTGTAAAATGAAATGGTATTGATATGACTTCCGTCCAAGCTCCAAATTCATACATAATACCTTGCACCTGTTGCCTCGTCGAATCCATGAATGTTACGCGAGTTTGCGCGTATCTAAGACACGGAGAATTTCGGGTCGCAAGTATAGTTGTGGCGTGTATTGGCTTTGCTGAAGGGTCGTTGCCCGCTAGCTGCAGGTCAAAATAATGTCCGCCTCCACGCACGAAGTCGTAAGATCTACTTCTTGGCAATGTTCCTGAGCGTTGTTCTGATGATGTCATCACAGCTGCTTCTCGAGATACGTGTTTATTTTTTCTCTCTCTCTCTTCATGTCATCATCTCACATCAGATTTGTTTTTGTTCTGGAGGTGAGGCCGAGATTGAGCTCAAAATAATATGTCCGTTCTCAAAGAACTGCACGTGAGTGCTCGACGGCAGGACTTGTGTTAGGCCTTTTTCAGAATGAAAAACTATGAAAATAGATATTTTACTGGTGAAAGTCGATAAAATGAGTGTGGTTAGACGAGAATATAACTTGATTCAAGCGAATATTCTCTCCTTTGTTTCTACAGATATAGGCCTACTTCGATTCTCTGCAACCCGTTTTCCTATTTTCCGCTGACACCTGGTATATGTAACATGGGCACGTTTTATGGCGTGTTCCAGGATTTGTATCGTCAGCACCCAAACACTTTTACTGAATGAAAACTACGTCACAGTACCATCCCCCCCCAAAAAAAAAAAAAAAAAAATATTCAATGTTTCTAGGTGAAAGGCATTATGGGTAATCTGCCTATCCGTTTCTCAAACCTATTGTGAAGAGGTGCTCACAAGCGCACTGTGGACTGAGAGAGGGAAAGAGACAAAGTTGTTCTGCTGCTCCTGGCGGTGCAAAAATAGTTCCATGTCAAAGAACAGCTGACGGCATGCACGGCTATTCTTCAGTCCTTCGAGGTGATATTGTGGTCGTGTGCAGGTCCCACACATCTTTGGCGTCAGTGAACGCGACCGTCAAATGCTCGGGCGTGGCCTCGGCGTACAGGAAGCCCCCCTTTCGCGGAATCTCCCCCATGTGGAACAGCTGCCAGTCGGGCGGCACGCTGTGCCGATGCGTCTTGGCCGGGTCGATTTGCGCGCCCGCTCCGCTCACGAAGTATTCGACCGGCGAACCGGGCTCGTGGATGTGCTGTTAAAAGGCCAAAGGAAAATGAACACTGACGTGTGTATGAAGCTGAAATGTTTATAGCTATGAAAGTGATACCCTTTTTTCAAAATCTCTTCTCGCCTTTGACCCTAGGGGAAAGGTGGTAAATACCAATGCCACAAACTATGGAAGAGCAATGACCAGTATGAAGAGGCTCCTCTCCTTAATCAAGAAAGTATCCTCACGTATCTTACATAATCATCTAGATGATTGAACATTTTCAAGGTAATCTACTGCCAATACGGAAATATTTACCTAAAGTTGAAGTCAAGTAATTAAATTGATATGAAATGTTATTATTTGCAGATCTCACATCCAAAGTCATTGACCACACCTATATGGCAGCAGCTGTTCACAGATGTTCTAGTTCGGAAGTTCTTATAACTTTTTATTGATTATAAAGGGAGAGAGGGAGAGAGAGTGAGGGAGAGAGAGAGAGAGTATTGATAAAAAAGAGGACACGATTAGAAACGAGCATAATCCCAGATTTCAAGTGAACGTAGGCTTACCTGCAAGCTATGGTCATGTCCTGCCAAGTACGCCGAAACGTTGAATTTCTTGAGGAGCGGTTCTAGTCTTTGCTTCAGACACTCTGTGGGTCCGTGGGCACCGACGGACCAGACTGGGTAGTGGCCAGCCACGACTACGTAGCTGGCTCTATGAAAGGAAGAAAGGAGATAACTGACATGTTATGATCATCAGCCTTGTGTAAATCATCTCACGTCCCCTCCCCTCACAGCATCATAACAGACGGTACGATCAATCGCAACTATTTAAACGGCATGAACTCATTTATTTCGCCATTGCTGGTTATAATGTCTTATGAAAAAAGATGGACCCTTTTAGAGATTCGTGCCCTCTTCTTTGGAGCCAAATAAACGGCTATAAAATGCAAACCAGGTTAATTCACACGAAGCATTTTGCCTTCACGTTGAGACGCGATCTTCGATCAACTGAAGTTTAACATGGCTCCTTCGCAGATGATCCTGTTTTCGTTTCTTGTAACAGTAGACTTATCTTACATTCCATTTAGCAAGTCTATGTTCAGGAATGCTAACAAGAACCTCATAGCCCTTGTCATTATTAATGGCACATCAATTGCGTTTGTCAATTCTCTCATTCGATATCAATTGAAAGGATCACAGGATGTATGCAAAGCCTATTATTAAACACAATCAGACTAATACTTTTGGACATGACTGCACTATCTCACTGTCTTACATTACCAGGAAAAAAAAGGAAGTCATCTTTCTCGTGATTCTTCCAGTTCAATGTATTCGTAAACTTCGGGTGGAAGAAAAGTTCGAACAAACCTTTTCGTTTCGTTCAGCTGCTGTTCGAGCCAGGTCCAGTGGTTCTCGGCAGCGGTCACGTTCCAGGGTCCCGTCGGGGGAGACCCGGGGAGGGTCTTGTTTCCCAGCCCGCACAGGAGCATGGTATCAATCACTATAAGGAACAGGTCCGACCGCGGCGAGTCTGAGATACGGAATTCCTTGGAGTAGTACAAACTCGGGAAGTTCCTGGAGAGAGTACCGCAAAATAAGAATAATAATGTTACTGTCACAAAGACTTCATACGATGATTGTTTTTTGCAGAGGCGGATCCCCGAGTTCAGTAAAGGGGGGGGGGGGGGGGACAAAACAGAAATCTGGTGGCACTTCCGGGTTTAATCAGCTGACAAGCAAAAAAAGAACAAAGAAAAAAAAAACCCGCCTCGTACACTTCCGGGTTTCATCAACAAGTAAAAACAAAACGTTTTTCTTTTTATTTCTTGTGTTCAAAACAAAATTAAAGGGGAGGGGTGCGCCTCCTTTGATCCGGCATCCGGCACTGCTTTTTATCTTTTGTTTTATGAGACGCCCGAGATACCTCGACATATCTTACTTCCAAACACGAGTGCTTTATATATAAAAAACAACAACAACAACACACGCTGTGATAAGCCTCGTAACGCACTTTCGTCATACCTGTCAAGCCACACTGCATCTCGCTTAAACATCCTTCACTGTGGATTTTATCTGCAAGCCTTATTTTCAGGAGACTTGCAGTGAGATACATAACGTTATGAAAAGTACATACGCCTAATAAGGCCTACATGTGAGCTGTCCTCATGCCTATAAACGGTTTCCTGAAACCTTACGAAAAGAGGCTACCCTGGGGCTACCCTGGGTAAAGAACACTGAATAAGTTAATCAATTAATGAATAAACAAATAAATGAATAACTAAATAAGTAAGTAAATAAATAAGTAAATGCATAAATAAATAAATGAATAAAAGAGGAAGAGATAACTTTTTAAGTGGCATGAATTCGAAAATTGCCTCAATAAGGAACTTCAAAGGAGAAATAGTATGAAAGTATATACATGTATTTAATATTCGTCATGCGTCTTGCCATTGGTGTTGTTTGGGTCAGTGCAAAAAAGTTATGTCTATAAGAATAATGATCGCACCGAAGTTTAATAGCTCCTCTCATCTAAACATTGAGAAACGGAGAAGCAAAACATTGGAAGGAGAACGAAAGAAAATAATGTTTTACCATCTCATGGAGATCTCGGAATACTCAATTTGAGCGGTAATGTTTCCTTCATAATCGTGATTGCCGGGAACGATGTACCAAGGGGTCTTCAGCAACGACTCGGCCGTGTAGACATTTTCAAATGTCAACTGGGAAGAGAAATGAAAGTGGTATAATACGTTCTGCATAATAATTTAGTTAGGCAACAGAGCAAGCAGCTTAGTAACACAAGTTTCTAATCAAATTATTGAAAGATCGACTAGTTTGGCGGGCCAGAAAGATGGTGCCCCTGTCGGGCGTGGATTACAGACACACCCACATATACATACTGAGACACAGACATACATATTTTTGGTGATGATGATGATGATAATAATTATAACAAAAATAATTATAATAATAATAATAATTATTATTATTACCATTATTATTATTATTTTATGATGATGATGATGATGATGATAATAACAATAATATATTAATATATATCTATAATTATACACAGTTCCCAATGAAGTCTGTCATAAAAATCAGGGACGATCACAACAGAGATGATGATGACGACGTAGTGCATCACTGGATCAAAACTTGGTGTTTTTTTTGTGTGTGTTCTGGCAGTGTTCAACCTAATATTTGGGGATCTGAATTTGGCAGCACACACACAAAAAAAAAATCAAGATATCGGCCATCGAGCTATGTGCCTGAATAATTTAGTCTTTGGCTATAAACTCAGAAAGTTAGACAATACAAAGGAGACGGCTCGTACTCGAAATCGTTTGTCTTTGACGTGTTTCACGCCGTGTTCGTAGAAGTTATCGCCCAGCTCGACGATGAAGTCCGGTTGAAAGCTGTCTGCCACGATGCCAACGGCTTCCGCGACGGCGAGCTGGTCGTAGGTGGTGTAGGGAGGCTCATCTAGCCCGCCCATGTCGCCCATGATCACGAAGCGGATTTCAGTACCGACTGCAAAACAACAAAAAGGAGAGACTGCGGTTACCGGAAACGTCCTAAGCTAATCATAATTGACTCTAAGGTTAGTAGCCCAAGTTTGACAACCACTTGATTATCGTTCTTTAATGCAAGGATGCTTTCACCCTGCAATCGTAGTCTACATAGCGTGCTTAATTGGACAGTACGTAGGATACTGCACACTGCAGTTAGCTTGCTAATTGAGAACATCACATTCTCTAAATATTCAAGTCATGGCACCTAAGGCCATTTTCTATGTAGGCCCTGTTCGTAGAGACAAAAATTTTCAAATTCCGAGAAAAGATCCCCTGCCAACTGTAAATGATTAAAGTTGTCATAGTTTTGTCTGAATCACATGAACCCATTTTATATAATGTGATCCCCATGAATCCAAAGGGATATAGTTTTACTCGAGATGGGGATTGAGGTTTTAACTTTTAGCGAGATAATTAGAAAACACGAAATATACGAAATATACGAAATATTAACGAGCATACAATTCTAAGAGGAATTCAAAAGTTATTTGATGAAAATCGGTTTCGAAATGGCTGAGATATCCAAAAACAAAGTAAAACAAAGTGGCGCTAGTGGGTCCTATATACCTTTTATTAGGTCCACTTTAATTTGGGGTCATCCCACAAGAAGGACACGCACGAGTTCGACATTAAACAACCAAAAAAAAAAAAAGGTCCATGAGTCATACAGCTCACGAGTCATACAGCCATTGAGTTCGACACATAGGCAAACAAAGCCCATGAGTTCGACATTGGGTAAAAACATCCCACGATTTCGACACTAAGTAAAAAAAGCCCACAAGCTCTATACAGATATATACAACAAGGGGCTTATAATGTGTCGGTCCCCTGGGCCTTGTTAGCTTAGTGTTGAACTCAGGCTGTATGACTCGTGAGCTGTATAACTCATGGGCTGTATATCTATGACTCGTGAGCTCTTTGACTCGTTGGCTGTATGATTCGTGGGCGTCGGTTTCGTGACGTGCACCCTTTTGTTTTGGGATATCTCAGCCATTTCAAAACCTAGTTTCATCAAAGAACTTTCAACTCCTCCTTTTTCAACCCGAATCTCCATCTCAACCGAAACTATACCATTCATTTAACCTATAGGCCTCTGAAGAAATAAGAGCCAAACTGTATTTTCCTTTAAAATATCCAAGTCGCACTTTTTTTTTTGGAAATGAAAATTAATCATAAACGAATTTATGTAACAGTTGTCGTCCATTTAAAGCATCGATAAACTTGTTCTGATAAGTATTAAAAATACCGTTGTTGCCGACTCCAGTGTCCGTATCAGATCTCTATTTGAAGTTAAAATGTTTTATATCCACAAATCGCTTTACCAATATTCTACAGACCATCCATCCATTGCTCCCTTTTATGTACCTTCTCTGCATCATCGTTCTTAATTCCACATTATACAACCTGTACATCACTTTCAAAAAATTAATGTGAAAACCCCAGGAAATGGACAAAAGCCGTGATGTTATTTTCATCGCATCGGACATGTCGGATGCCAGTTCCGTTGCGCTCACAAATGGTTTGGCGATATTTCTCAAACATATCATAACAAGCACGCACAGGAGATTTTGGTTGGATTAGATGGAAGGCTAAAAACAACGCACATACACACGCACATACGGATACTTCAGATAAAAGAGGAGTATCATCTAACTGTTGAACAAAATTGCAATGTTTGAGGCGGAAAGAAAACAAATCCTGTGGTGGGTTTGTTGTCCCTGAGTAGCTCTTTTTTTGAACGGGAAGGAAGGTGCGGTCATAATTATAGTCAAATAAAGCATCAACTATACATTAGGCAGGTATTTGCGGGCGCATCTATCCAAAGTCTTTATTTGGATCCGCACGGCACTTGTTCTTATAATAATATTCTGCACATCAAGTGGCATTTCGTCACTTTCTGTCGACATTTCGCCCTAAAGGTGGACGACTGTATTAGTCTGTTAAGTATAACTAACCTGCTCTTTAATAATGATATGCCATGATAAAGTAATTAATGCTCATACGACCTTCAGCATTTGTCAAGGTGAATGTTAGTGTTAATCGGTGGACGTGTCGTTATGTCCTTGCCAAGTCCGTATGCAGGAATGATTTCAGTCCACGAGTACTTAACACACAATTGCCTTTGTTATCTACGTCTTTAGCATTATCAAGAGTGAGGAACATCATGTTTTAGGGAGCAGGTTATCTGTCTTATTTACTCGGCGATAACAGCCCCCTTGATCTTGAACGGGCCTGTCAGTCATGGGGCTGGGAAAATCGAGTTCACGCAGCCCTCAATCTGCTCGCGCGAACTAAAGGATGATTCTTTTCTGACGGCAAGGGAGGGCAAGCCGAAATCACTCGTTCGTTAATATTCATAATCAAGGCAAGGTTAAATAGCCGCATTTCGTTCGCGTGTCCTCGTTTCTGCAGGCACAGGTGCCAAATTTCTGTGTCAAGTAACTCCAGTTTGGCAAACAGCGATGGCTAACCGCAGAAAGAGATGTTCCGTCAATATCGAATTAAATGACGATCATGCAAATGTAACATTTCCCTTGAACTTAGCACTGTAGTGTTTCATGGTTTTGTGTTTGTTTTTCGGGAAGTGTGAACCGGTTAAGGGGGAAAAAAAGACGTTAACATAGTAAAGCTATGAGAAAAAGACCTCGCCGATTAGTATTTTTGTGGTACTAAGATGTACAACATCTTCTAAGTAATTACAGATTTTGAAAGAATAGTTTACAGTTAACATGGTTATGCTATGAGAAAAAAAAAACTTGTTGATCAATTTCTTCGTGATACAGCATTTTCTAAAGATTTTAAATTTGTTAAGAAAAGTCTGATGTCAAGTTATCTTTCATGGATTTGATTTGTCTCATTTGGTTCACTTTTTTGCCGAGAAGAAACGCTTCCAGGTAATGAAGAATATTTTGAAGCTCGTTATCACAAATTTCCTTGTAAGATAATTTTTTATGATCTGCACAAAAATGGACAAATGAAGACCCCCTAACAAAGAACCCGCCATCAGTCACTGTCAGTTTGCTGCAATGCGTGACACCTTTAAACTACTGCATCTTCTTTTGTTATTGTCCTACTTTACACAACGTTGGAAATTCATGGAATGGGTGTCGTGAATTGCCATGACAACACCTATTCCAACAATCCAATGATATCATGCTTTTTTCATCCTATATTCCTCGATGAATAAGAGCAAAGGAAGGCTTCATTCATTGTCATGACATGGGAAGACGCACTATAATTCATTATCATGAACTCAAAACAAAACAATTCATGAATAATTGTTCGATGCGAAACAACAACAACAACAACAACAACAACAACAACAACAACTACTACTAGGCCTACTACTACTACTACTACTACTACTATTACTACTATAAAACTACTAAAGAAATTGTGCTACCGGAACTCTCTTCTCTCTTTCTAGCTCTGTTGACTTTTCTGTATCTATACATCCATTGTTAGCTCTACTATAAGCCGACGAAGAAGCGTTGCGAAGGGGATTTCTTCGCTTCGCAAAGCTGTCGACTATTATCACATATTACACACCCAGAAAAGACACCGAAAGAATGATTGTATATTAAATCAGCTCAAACCATCACTCCGAGAGAGGAGACAATGCTGGTTTAATGACAAAGCAATGCCAAATGCGAGAACTATACATGCCCTTACCTGGTTTGGCGTACCACTGCGGCGGCTTGGTAGGATGGGATCGTCGTGGCGGTGGATCCGTGGGCAAGTCCTGGGGGCTGGGTCTCGGAGAGGCGGCCCCACTTTCGCTGCGGGTACTGCACGCATCACAGTTTTGAACTCCTACGCAGTAGATTAGCGTCCAGGAGAATAGCAAAAAGCATTTGAAGACGCTTGCCTTCGAGGACTGCGGAATGAAACACGAACGTGGTGGCGGCATCTTCCCCCTTCTCTCCAGACAAGAATACCAAACAAGTGCTATTTTTCTTTAGATGATATTATCAGTTAAATGAAAATACTTCCCAAGCGACCGACCCAAATGTTATGTTGACACTTTTATCATCCTGACATTTTTACAAGTTAAACAAATGACAACATAAATATTTGGGCTTTGGGACCGACTAACTTATTAAACAATGAAAACGTGGATGGATATGCTTGAGATGTGGGTATAGGAGAACAGAGCGAATCAGGTCTTCGGATGTTGTGACTCAGGTGGTTAACAGCAGAGAGGTGGGTGAGACGAAACCTCCCTGCATACGTTAACAGTGAGTGGTTCCGGGACGTTCGAGCGAGCGCTCCAACCTGATCCAACCTGTGGGGGTTGAATGAATCGCTTCGGCAGGTGGTCCTACAGTTTTATATACCTGTCCGAAGAGTCGCGCTGGGGGGTCTCTACTCCCTGACCAATCACAAACGACCGCTGGCGAGTGGTGCACCTCGTTTGTCACCCAATTAGAAGTGGACTCCAGAGTTTACTTTGTTTGTGTCTTTGTCGCGTGCCTCATCATAGTCCAAACTATTACGGAAGAATATGAGATTGCACCCTATAGGCAGTACTGTTAGGTCATCGATACGATTACGGTGTCGCCGGTCGAAAAAGTTTTTAAAGAAATTTTAACGGTAAAGTGCTGTTATTTGATACCTATTAAGGCAACTGCATCATTCTTTTTTTTTTCTTTGTTCCTTCCTGGACATCAGAAGTAAGTATCACTTAACCATGGTTACTTTTATGCTAGGTTTCCATTTTCTTTGCACATTCACAATGTCATTGTGGGACCCAATCATATACAAACACATACACACCCACACATTGTATGAACGGACAGTCTCCTATAGAGTTTGCGCACATGTAGTAAGCATCAATTTTTAACAAGCCGCACAAGCCGGTTCCTATTTCTATCACAAAAAGTTTACGTACTATTAGTAGGTCAAAACATTCAGAGTTAATCATTTCAACCTCTATAGTTTGCAACCAATAATGATGGTGTGAATCATTAACAAGTATAAATCAGTTGGCCAGGCACAAACTAAGCGACTGCCCTTGATATCGATAATGAAGAAGTTCTCTCGAACATGACGAGCCATCGGCTGGAAAGTCAATTTTGGTGATCAACATCGCACATTGAAACCTTCCTTTTGGGGCAAATTATTTGTAGTATTGATCCCATTTTTTTTCTCTCTCTCTCTCTTCTTTCTTTAAAATACAACAACAACCTTCCGATTCATATTTGAAATATATGCTCCACTTCTCTTTAGGGTGATGCACTCTTTGTCATGCATAATTACGTATATAATCACTATGCTTATAGATTACGTGGGCTATTCATGTGCCTACTTAGCCAGTCCACGATTCAAAATGGCAACCAGAGTAGGCATTACACATGAAAAAAAAAACACAAAAAACAAAACAGTTCCAATCCAGTGCGTCATGTATATTTGGCAAGGTCTGCCTCTGTGAGTTTGAAATGAATTTATGCGAATAGAAGGGTGGAAAGCAAAGAAACACTATAGGATAGAACGCTGCTTTAGAATATGTACATAATTATATTCCTCAAGAGTTATGATAGTATACTTGCAAGCAGAATGATCGTAAAATGTGCTCAATGAGTAACACGCTGTCATGCATCTCATAATATCCTCAGTCTGTAGCACAGATAACCGACTTAAACATTCAAAGAACTATGATCTGATTGTTTTAGAAACACGATGAAAGAATGGGGAAGATAAATCCGGTCTTGTTTGCTTTTGTCTTGTTCCTTTTTGTGTCGGACATATTATACAAATCTGTCTACGGTCGGCTCCGGGCTGGCACAAGCGTGCTGCTTTGTGAAATTATCTGCACTGGATGACAATGACTGTTGACAATCAGACAAGATATTGCTTATCAGCTCGAAATGCATGTATCGACGCAAGGTTCGGCGGTCGCTTAAAGGTGATCTTGACACTATTCAGTTTTGCTAGGGCCTAATATTAAGTTGCTATTTTTTCAGGGAGTGAAAAATCAAGTGTGTTTCAACTGAAGAATGACTGGAACTTTTTTGATAAACTTCTATGAAAGAAACGTCTTCGAGCAACATCACTATTTCAAGGATGTTTTCAACTTTCAAGCATGAATATGCATGGATGCTCCGTCGAGATGAGGTGAGGTGCATGTGTCAATACCTCATTAATACAGTACATGCATGGGTCGATCAATATCCTTTAATAGTCGGTGATTTCTTGACTATATTTTTTTGTTAGTATAATTCCTCCACTGTATGTAATATTACATTGAGATCACTTTCAAAATGTTTGGAGATGAATACCATGTTATAATTTCATTTAAAATTTCACTTGATTTGAAATGAATTGAATTGAATTGAATTGAATTGAATTGAATTGAATTGAATTGAATTGAATTGAATTGAATTGAATAGTGTAGCGACGAAATTATCATTTCAATATTTCATGGTATCATAATTCTCTATATTCAAGTCCTAATAAGTTGTGTCAGTTCATTGGAAAGGCAACGCATGTGTAATTCGTAGAAATATTTTGCAGCGGCGATGGCTATGAAGGGACGAACCCCCCCCCCCCCCCCCCCAACAAAAACCGACCAGTGTCAACGTCCGTTATTCCTCCAGAGAAATTCTACGACCCATCAGCACTTGTGTGGACAGTCTCTCCGGTCCAAATCCTGGATCATGACACCGTCCCCACCCCTTCCTAAAAGAGGCAAGTCAAGATAATTTATTGTTATATGCGAGAAAAGTAAAAATAATATGTTGAATTTTCTTTATACTTTCCTTATATTGTTCTACGCACGTGCACAAGCAGTAGCAATCTTCTCATCCCGCGATGACGGCACTGAATCTTCAAAAATTCATAACTTTTGAACGGTTTTGTTCAATTTCCTCAAACTTCATAGATGTGTTTTACTGATATTGCTGCGTGCTCTCAAACCTTATGTTTTTGAAGGTGGAGTTATCCTTTAAAATGCAGAGGAGATATTGTATCAAAGAGAAAATAGTTTTGACTATACGCAGTGACCTTATACATCAAGTGATAATCGACAAAAATAACGCTTTACCACAGAAATTTCATAAGATGGATACCAAACAGTCGTCTCCGAACATGGCGTCCAGCTGTTGCTTCAAAGTAGCCAGGACAGTGCAGTATCCTTCCCATATACTTTCTTGTCGTTGTATGGGAAAAGAAGGCAATCATGTGAGTTCCTTGAATTTGTGAATGATATTGACTTATATGTCTGTCATTTAGGCAGAGTATGAACACAGTATTATGAGCACAGTGATAGTTAGGTATATGTTCGAAAACTTGTAATTTTGTGATATTGAGACGAGACATTAAATTTATAAGATGAAAGGCATGCGCGATGATACGGCATCACTAACACTACATGAGCAAGACAACTCATCCGCAGTGCAGTTAACATTATTTGTTGTACGAGTTGTTGGAAATTAACTCATTAACTGTCTTCATTTCTTTTCTCTTCTTTTTTTTTTTTTTGCCTTATTGAACATTCTTCACTGATTGCAGCTTTTGACGGGAAAAATAAAATCCCATACGAATTTTTCTTGCGCGAGAATTTTCTGTTAACCATATCAATATCTCGCCTTTGCAATTTGCTATTAGAGTTCAGTGGGCTGTTTAATATGCCACCAGCTGTTGTTTGTTTATCTCTTACCGAACAGAAGGTTAAGTCCTAATGTCTGTCTGTCTGTGTTGACACATCGCTGGTTTCCATTCTGACATTGAACTCGACATTCATCCATGACCTTCAAGATTGTGAAGGTCAAACGTCGTCTGCCCCAGCCTTGTCGGCGCATCAGACGACGTAAGTACTGCGATACGCACTCTGCGGTCAGCAACGAGGCTGCTGGCTTTCTTTAAGTCGGAGTGAAATGCTATCGAGGAAAATTAAACTCAAGGCTGTGACACTTCTTCGTATAATTTGCGTACCTCGTCGCTGAGAGAAGGAGCAGGAAGCTTGGAATAGATATCAAACTATGTTGGAAATATAGGCTTATGCCCCCTACAGACGTTTCGACCTCGGCAAATAGATAAAAGGCACATAATGGCACAAAATGGTATACGTTCATGTTGACATTGATCAATAAATTCAAACCCACAACAGCAATTTCATTAGAATCTGACATAGGTAAGAAACCATGGAACTTTCTTATTGTATGTGTGGTAAAAGTGGTAAAAGTCATATTGGGCACAATTAAGTGTTATGCAAATTACATGTGGTTATTTTATCACTATGCCTATGTAGGCCTATCTCCCATTAGTGTGTAATAAAAACATGGGCCTAATCAAAATGGGCTTAATCAAAATGCATCTATCTTCACCTCGCCACTCCCCTTTTCACAATTTCCTGGTTTTCAGACCTGTACGTAAAATATTAATCGATCTGATTTACTCATTATTTTCTTTCACTCTTTAAACATAGAACTTAGTAAAGACTTGTGAGCAGGTCTTAAAAGATTTATAAGGCGATTTTACATTCTATATGAACCTGTGATCAGTACGACGCTTTCGTGCACGGGGCGCGAGCCCCTTTAATTCTGTTTTAAGTAAAAGTAACAAAAATAAAAAAAATAAAAGGCCCTTTATTATCTTAAAAAAGCATCTTTGTCAGGCGATTAT
Organism: Diadema setosum; assembly: GCA_033980235.1. NCBI lineage: Eukaryota > Metazoa > Echinodermata > Echinoidea > Diadematoida > Diadematidae > Diadema > Diadema setosum. The sequence goes on from CM067072.1 coordinate 16,003,092, forward strand.
CATGACTGTAGAAAATTGCGCTGACGCTTTTTTTTTTTTTTTTTTGCTTGTCATATTATCACCTACGCCGATATGAAAACCGAAAGTGGCAAGAGAAACGAGAAAAATGCACGGGAGCCATTTTTTTTTCTCTTACTTTTCTTTCTTTCTTTTTCTTGCTTGTCAGGTGATTGAATCCGAAAGTGGCACCAAAAATATATATAAAAAATATCTTTTTTTTTTTTTGCACCGTCTTTATGGAATTCCTGGAACCGCCCCTCCAGTTTTATGCTACTGTGAAAGATAGCGTCAGCTGATGTTAGATGACTTTACCAGAACTTACTCTTCGCATTCAGATTTGGAAAGACGTTTCATAGACAGGCCTACTGTTTCATGATAGCATCAACTTATTCAGAACTACCATGTCTACCTCCCTACATTGGTTAACATCTATATGAAGTGCAATTTCTCGGAACAGGCTTGCATCTGTCAACAAAAAGCTTAAGATTGTCAAATTCCACATTTCGGCAGAATTTGTTTCAATCTCAATTCCCGCGATCTTCTTTTTTCTATGGCAAACTTGAACTCTTCGTCCCACTTTCCTCCGTGAACGAATGCTAAACTTCCACAAATCGTCTCAAGATTTTTCTTCTCCCTTGTTTCACGTACTCATTGTTTCCGTATGTACGTGTGTTCCCTTCCTTAAAGCTATTAAGCCTCAAGTATCTTTCTTGCAAGCCTTACGGACTCGCGACATTCAGACCATGTCTTACTGACCACTTGAACCACTTGTTCCAGCTAAAGCTGCTCTCCTTACATATCATAGTCTATATACTCCCTTGCACTTTTCCTTCACGAGATCCCCTATCTTTCGCTTCTCCTGGTACAGTGAGGCGGTGAGTTGGCTCTGTCGGTAGCGCGTCTGCCTTACGATCCTAACAGCCTAAGGACCCGGGTTCGAACCCGAGTCTGGACTGAGCAATGTTGTGTGTAATCATACCGTCCCCTCTAGCAAGAGGCAAAACACTCTGTCCCTCGATCGGATAGGACAAAAAATGGAGGTCCCGTGTATGAGAGAGTCATAACTCATGCACGTAAAAGATCCCGCTTCATTCATTCATCGCAAAGAGCAGGGTGTTTAACCCAGTGAAGTGGTCCCACCTCACATCCAACTGGACCCCATGGAAGACCAGCTTAACGTAGCTGAATATGGGCTATCCAGCCATCTTTTCAGATGGAAATAAACAAACTATCAAATAAAAACAGTGCACTCCCGTTAAAACGAACATGGTTATGACGAAATTCCGGTTGCAACGAAGAAAACGTTCAGGCCGCAACGTTATTCGCCCTACATATCTTTTATAATATGTTTTTGTTCGGTTATTACGAAATTTCTGTATAACGAAAGAAAACTGCCGGTCCCAAGAACTCGGTTCTAATGCGACTCTTCTGTACTGTATCTTCGTACATCCGCCATCCTCCCTGGCGCTTTCAAATCACAAAGGATACGTAAACACTTCATAAGAATTGAAATTTTGATCACATGTGACGGTGTTTTATTTTCAGTTGTCAAACTCTTCTTTAAAAGAGCTATACTGCAGCCGTCCTATCTTGGAAGAGAATTGCATCAACAATGAACTCACCAGAGCATGTGTGAGCCATCGGTCATTTTCAACGCAAAATATCACGTCCTTTCCACTTAAACTTTCAACTTTACTGTTTGTAATCTTTGACTCTCTTTACGTTTACATATTCTTTCTTGCATTTTCAAACTTTGAAAGCACTGCACTCACTCGCATCTTCTCTCCCCCTCTACAACATACTATTGCAATAACAAAAAAAAAAAAGAACTACTTTTCGTGAGAGGCAAATCCTAGTTATATTTCCAATGAGGTCATCAGCCCAGTCAAGCCATATTTATGCAAAGGGTCTCTTGCTTCCTTGTTTAATCAAATGTACTGCCTTTTCTATATCATTATATGTAACCATAAATGTTTTACAATGATTTCGTTAGGCATGTAGTATAAACTACTCTTTTGTATTGCTCCTCTGTCATTTGGTAATGTTTCGTTTAAATTTGTCACACCCGTGTAATATATTTTGATTTGATTTGAGAAGCAAAACTTAATAATGATAATGAACTATAAATGATTTTTTATTTGAGAAGCAAAACTTAATGATAAATGAACTATAAATGAACTATAAAATAAATACGAACGAACGAACGAACGAACGACGCAATATTTCTTGGAGGCTGACTTTCGTTAAATTTTGACACGGATTATACGCACATCTTTCTTTCGTTAAAATTTTCGTTTACAAAGTGATTCCATCCGGTTTCCCTCACATTTCTGATCCCTCTTAGGTTCTTTTGTAACCTGTAGCTTAACAGGAGTTTTTTCCCACCAGCTGCCAGAAGAGCCCCTAAATCGCGCTCATGTGCGTTTGGTTAGCGAAGTTATTCTCTTCTACCGCCTCTTGTAAAATTGTGAAGGTGCTTTTCACGGTGATCATGCCAAGAATTGGGGGAAAATCCCCAAAAAGAACGGAATAGGGAGAACAGCAGACAAAGTAACCTCCCAACGGAAGAAACCCCAAATCTAACCTTAGTGTCAATGCTGATATGGAATCAAATCTAATGAAGCATCACGCACTACATTGTATTCCAATGGGCACACCAACGTGACGTTTTACGACTCTCACCAATCATTCGTACAAAATTAATTCTGCGCACTAATTGATTCTTAATTCATTCAGAGACAAAACGTTACTTGACATTTAACTTTGCCCGATCAAGATATGATTGTGTAATATTTTTTCATAGATGTTTGGCTTAAACAAGAAGGACTTCCCGCGATTTCTTTCATAAGAACAAGACAATCGAAAAAGCACGCAGAAATGGAACAGTCTTACAAACATTTCCGTAAACTCCGGACAATCTTCATGAAATTGAATCGAATGTAGCAACCAAAGCTAATTCAGCCAGAAAATGCAGCGAAACGTAAATAATCAATCACCTCATTCTATCAATATAAACAAAGACACACACACACACACACACACAAACATGGTGTGATGAAAATGTACGACACCTTTTACGTTTCATAGGGGTGATGTCAATATATACATATTTTTTTCATTTTAGTTTGAAATCTCTGTACGAGCACATTGGGAATGATACGTACTAATGGACAAATACGAAATGTGTTATGTTGTGTGAGATGAGGTGAAATGTTGCGCACGTGGTTGAGAGGAACAAGGGTGCATGTATATTTACGAAGACTTGGTTTACTCTCCTGAACGACAGGATTAACATGGTCTTTGTGAAAATGATTCAACGCCGATCCAGCAAAACTCAAGAGATAATCGACCTTTTGCTGATAAGATCAAGACTTCTGTAGCTGTTATATTTTCTCGTACTTTATAATTAGTACTGTTTATGAATAGAATCATAAATATATCAAATGCTTTGATGGAACATAAATATATCTATATTAAATATGGATAAATATGTTATTTTGTAAATTGTTTTTATTTTTTCCTCTTGAGTGATCTACGATCAAGCTTTGCTTCTTAGTAGATCATTATTTTCCATTGTTCCAATTTTCCTTCGTTTCTATTGCAAAGTGTGCATTGTTTTCCCTCTATGTATTTGTATGTAATAGGCCTATATATAAATATAAATTACATTATATCTCATAATTTGTTTATTTTTCAAATTGCTCAAAACATGAACCGACAAATGTATACTTTTATGTATTATTTTTGTTGATGATTGAAACAAATTGCGTTGAATAATGAATAATGAATAATGAATAATTTTCGGAATCACGCACTTTCGGAATACCGAACTGCAACCCTCTAAGTCACGAGCACTTGTCATGGCAGGGCAAGCGTCCCGGACCTTCCCGTTGAAAGCACAGCGCTTAGAATTATTAGACCATTATGGACCTCTCCTATAATACTTAAATTATGAGGACAATTATGATGATGATGATGATAACTACAGGTTTAATGTTGATAATGGATTATGATCAACTATGGCCATGAACAAAAACGAAGACAAGCAGGGCAAAACAAGCCAAAGCAAATAAACAACAAAATTAATCAACATACACATCCGATATTTAATCTATGCATGGGTGTCACTTTCTATTTCTTCCTGATTGCCTAACCATGTATAGATGACATAATCATAATCGTTTTATTGAGGAGGGTTTAACCGTTCCATACGGCGCAACTGCCTAAGCAAATGCTCTGGCACATTTTGGAGCAGCACCTATAACATGTACAAAGAGGTTTGGTAAGAAAACGAAGATATAAGTGTGATATAACAGGTAGAAATAAGCAAACAAAACAAACAAAGCAAACTTAAAAACGGACACACATAAATTAGCACATACAAATGCACATTCGTGAACCCAGATACCATAATGTAGATCATCTTTGAAGGATGGTAGAAGGACGTCTGAATCACTGTATATTGTCATACAATTCTATTTTTGCTTACGTAAGCTCTAATTAAAATGAATTATTTATGGGAGAAGAGACAGGGGAGCTATGAGAGGTGAAAGAAAAGAAACAGGTACGGACATTCACATTTGATTTAAAGGAATAATATACCATTTGCAGGTGAAAGCATTAGTGCTTTAAAATAGTTCTAAAATGTGAGTTAGGGATAGAAACAACCACCGTCAAAATTTGAATCCGTATAATATTGATGTGAAGTGTTGTTAAATACACAAAATGTGAACAATAGTTATAATAAAAATGTTTCCAGACTAAACCGTATACAGTTACGGTTTACTGAGAAAACCCCTGATATCTCCTTATATTTTAGGTTTTATTGCAAATATTTCATATGGTAGGATGTTTTATGATACAACAGACCTACACATATGCATCAAATGTGATATCTTGAACATTTTTGAAATCACTGCTCCAAAAGGTAAACTGGACCCTTAAGATTCAAGAAGGGCCAGCGGAACCGGGGGGGGGGGGGGGGGGCACACTTTTTTTTTGGCCAAATACATAGGAATACATAGGGTATACGCACTTTTACCCCCCCCCCCCCCCCACACACACACACACACACTTTTTTTTCGGCCATGTACAAGAACTATGAATAGGCCTAGTGCAGGAATATGATATTATACTCACAGTTCAGTAAAATCCTGCTATCACCGGTGTATTTTCATCAAAAGTACAAATCAAGAGAGTGCAAAATGAGCACTGTCAGTGCTTGTTGGAAATTGTATCCAGTATAATCCGGGTAATGATAACAAAAATGTGTGCGCCTTGAGCACTCTCACAGAGTGGATTTGGCGCAACATAATTTACATTAACATAATGATGACTCACGTCTACAAGAATAGCAGAATACGAGAATATGGGAAATCATCACATAACGATATTTAAGAATGACCAGAATCTAAGAAGACAGAGGTAAAGCTCATTTTCGAGTGACTTGGTTGAATGATATTCGACCTAATCATTCGAGAATGACCTCTTAAAGGGATAGTTTAATATTGGTGGAGATGAGAATTTGGCTTTTAACTTTTTTCGAGATACCAGGAAACCACTTATGAAATAGTACAGGGGATACCATTCTAGGAGGAATTCAAAGTTTATTTGATGAAAATCGGTTTTGGAATGGCTGAGGCACTCCAAAACAAAGCGATCGTAATAAAAGCTGGGTCCCAGCTTTTATTAGGATCGATCTCTTTTTGGATATCTCAGCCATTTCAAAACCAATTTTCGTCAAATAAACGCCGAGTTCCTCTCAAAATTACATGCTCTTTCATATTTCATAAAAATTCTCATTATCTCACCAAAAATGTTAGAAATCTGAAGTTACGTCTCAACCGAAACTGTACAATCCCTTTAACTACATGTCTTTTGTGTCTGTATGAACGCCGACTTGCAATACACGTGTAAATACACGTGTATGAAAATTTCACATTTACTTTATCATAATTCTATATTATTAACACAATATTACCAAGTTGTGTTGCAGTATCGATTGTTCCAATTGACGTAAACATTTATGCTGATCCTTTTGATCTACTTTTCACTATCCATCGACTTTTCAAAAGGAATACATTCGGGCAAAAATTTAGATGAACAGATGATAAAGAAAATGTAATGTGAGGGTTGCAGAGGGTATAGGCAACTGTGATTTGTTTCATAACATCACCTCACATGCAGGCAGGTCGATACTGGAGTAATACCTATGCCTTAATTTGGCATTAATTGGTCCACAGACCGGAAACGTTAGGTAAGAACTTAATTAGTCCTGGTCGTGGTAGCGGGAAACGAGGAGCGTTCGTGTTGTACCTTTAACACGGCATCGACAACCGGGACTAAAATCACCCGTTTGACACCTGCCACTGGACCAGCCGGGAGCGGCGTCATCGCACTTGTGACGAATGTTGTGTTTATGTTTTCATGCTGTGTTTCTGACTTTTATCTTTGGACTGACCTACGTGAACCCGCCATGCAAAACAACAAACAAAAAAGGGGGAAAAAAAAAAACAACAACAACAATATTCCATTCAGAAACAATGTGACACAATGATATAACCCTCGCCGTCTTTCAAAATCGTCCTGCAGAAGAATAAGAAAATATCCATGAGACTGGGAAGAAGACAGGAAGATCGCTCGTCAGCCAAATTTCGACGAGTAGCCCTATATTTTAGGCAGTTTATCAACTAACTTTGATAAACTGCAGTTATATGTAAAATTCCGATATCTGTAGCCGTGTTGTGCTTTAAAGCCAATTTTAAACCTTTTTTTTTTTTCTTACCCAAGGCCCGCTAAGTTGGTTCATTCAAAATTTTTGAGGTTCGTTACCAAGCGCGCCGGAACACTTCTGGTTTTGGGGGGGCAAAATCTCAACGGGGGCACATTATGTGACGACGTGAGATCCTCGGCGCGGGAGCGAAGCGAGCGAGCGGGGGGTGGAAAGGGGGATCCCCCCCCCCTACTGTAGGGAGTTTTTGTAAAACAGGGTACAAAAGTCGCGTTTATAGACCATTTAAAAGCAAATTTCTAAGGAATTAAACATAGTGAAAAGTAATCAGTGCGAAGGACTATGATTTAACGGGAGTACATAATAATGTGATGGTGTGAGATCCTCGGCGAGGGAGCGAAGCGACCGAGCGGGGGGAGGATACCCCCTCCCACGGTAGGGACTTTTTGTAAAAACAGAGTATAAAAGTCGCGTTTATAGAGAATTTAAAGTAAATTTCTAGGGAATTAACATATTGAAAAAATTAGTTGGAAGGACTATGATCATAACATACGGGAGTACATTAATAATGTGATGGTGCGAGATCCTCGGCGAGGGAGCGAAGCGACTGGGCGGGGGGAGGGTGTGGGAGGGGGATACCCCCTCCCACGGTAGGGACTTTTTGTAAAAACAGAGTATAAAAGTCGCTTTTATAGAGCATTTTAAATTAAATTTCTGAGGAATTAAACATAGTAAAAGAAATCACTGCGAAGGACTATGATAATAACTTATGAAAACTTTTCATTTTACTATAAGTACGGGCAGAACGAGCGAGCCACTTTCACTTTGCAATTTATCTGAAATGTACTCATTAAAAGCTTAAACGTGATCGCATCGTTCGAACAATAAAAAATATTCTTATACTGCTAGAAAACAAAGAAGAAAATGAAAAATGTAAGGTTTACTAAAGGTATGTTTCAGCGAGCACACTCGAGGACACGAGGCTACCATCTATTCACTAAATTTACTCATAAGTTCCTATTAGTGTATAGATACAATAATGTATGTTGTTAGTGTATTATAATTTTCGCCCCGTTAGGGGCGAAAATTTTTGTATTTTCAGTTATGAAATTACAACATTTAGACAAGAAATATGCCTTTATTGTTCATTTTGGTCTTTAAATCAGTGATTAATTATTTGTTACAGGGGGCACTTTGGGGGGGGGGGGGGCAAAAACTCGTTTTGCCCCCCCCCCCCAACATTTTGTTTGGGGGGGCAAGTGCCACCCCTGCCCCCCCCCCCCCCCCCCCCCGCTTCCGGCGCCCTTGTTCGTTACAGAGATGCCAAGTTCCAATTTGTTTTATTCATTTATTTATTTATTTATTTTTTTTTTTGCGCGAGATGTTCATGACTCGGCGTCCTCGGCGCGGGCGCATGTGCGCGAGCGAGGGAGCGAAGCGACCGAGCGGGGGGATCAGAAGCACGGTACGCACACGGAGCTTTTTCAATTTTTAGCTCTTAATTGTGCGATCTGGTGCATACTTAAGTACTTATTTTTTACTTATTTTGAAATACAAAAGGGATATATATATATACCTTCAATTGCCTTTGACCTATGCTCCCGATGCGTGAGAAAAATGGGTGCCATGGGTGAGATCGTGAGACGGGCCCTAAATGCGTACGTGGGTCTCACGTTATCTCACAGAATGCGTTATCTCACAGAATGCATGAGACTTGCTAGCTCTGTCGTCATACCATGACGGATTGTGTAATCATGTAATTTTCATTTTGGTTGAAAAGCGCTGCTTTTTTAAAGCATACATAAAGTCAAATATATATAACATAATATGTTACATTAAAAGGACATTCGTTATAACCCTACTTAAGCAGGACATTTAATTCACAAAAATATTCTCAGATGAAAATGAAGGAAAATAACAGAATCATGATAAGACAGATTGTATACTCTTTATAGAGTTTTTAGAATAGGCAAACATGGGGAATATTCATCATATTCATTTCTTTTGTAAAGGCAGGATCCTAACGAAACAAAAGTACGAATTAATGTTAATTTCTTGAATGAGAATGAAGGAAATTATATATGATAACGCAGATATACCCTTCTGGGATTTGTGCAATCGGGGGAAAATATGTCCTCTTATTGCCTCATTTTTAACCCCCCAAAGTCTTCTCAAGGCTTAAAAATAGAATATAGGGGCTACTTCGGATGTAGTTTTACAGTTTATAAAGTCCTAAACTTTCACTCACAAGTTGAAGTTTGTGGGTAAACGGATTCCGTCACAGATGACTGGTTAAAATTTTAAGGAGCACATACATTCTATAGGTACTCTGTGGAACCTGCGATCGGGGCTGATCAGAAACAAGCGTATAATTATAAACACTTGCTTCTTATCTATATCTATAAATTAAGATACTGCGCGAGGAAAAAAAAAAAGAGAAATCATAAGCGAGACAAAAAAAAAATCTGAATATTTTGCGATGTTAGCCCTACTTATGGACCCAAGCACATAAACAGTACTGTGAATGTTTGCCCCCCTTTTTTTTTTGCTTTCTACCAGTCACTTTCTGACTTTGTTTATTGTTGTTGCTGTTGTTGTTTCAATATTGTCAATTTTGCCTTTTGGTGGTCCTTATGGATGTCCCAACATGGACCTACTGTTCTGCTGGTGTTGTATTTTCATGAGGGGAGGTGTGGATCGCAGTTTTGCGAAACATTATTTCTGGGAATGGGATCCAGTCTTCGCTCCCACTGGTATTTCACATTTACTTTATTGTGGGATGGGTTTGAGAAGCTAGTATGAGTAGTCTAGAGACATAGTAAGTGACGTCATCCCCCCCCCCCCTTCCTCAGGCAGGCAACCATACACCTAGGCTTGTTTCAGATTCCCTAGAAGTACATGTACCACCTTTAAGAAATCGTTACGGATGGCAATGGGTTGGGATTTTGACCTCTATCACGGGCTTTTGGATGGAAAGCTGGCAAAGCAGCGTGATTTGTGGTCCAGTGCGCGGTGGCGAAAATAATATCCTGCGAAAAGAAGCTCGCCCTGCATGCTTTGTGGCAGTACACTCACGGGTAAGCACATTCGGGAGAATCAGGGCAAACTCCACGAAGTCCCACTATTCACCCTTCTTCTGATTTCATGTTTGTTTGTGTTTGTGTGTGTGTGTGTGTGTGTGTGCGTGTGTTTTTTTTTTTGGGGGGGGGAGGGAGGGAGGGGGTAAACTAATATTGGGGAGCCTATTTCAGGATTGTTTGGGTAAGATTTGGAAGGTACATCGAAAGACTCAATTTCAACGACTTTTCGATTTCCCCCCTGAATTGAGCCCTGAAATATATTCCTTTTCCCGTTCCCGAGACTTGGAAAAACGCGCAGGCGGTACATGTACAGATGACCACCGGGGGAGGCGCCATTCTCAGCTTCAATCCTGATTTAGTGTAAAATATTCGTCAGAGACGAAGTAGCTTTGAAACGGTAGCATCTCCCGAGTATGATGTGGATTCAGTGAATACAGAATCTGGTGCACATCAATAAATTTCCAGGTAAAAAATGATAATTCAATAAAAAGTTTTTATCATTAGGCCTTTATATTATTTTTTAATTTTCGGTTATCTCCGTTTGTCGTCAACGCTGGATAAGAAGCTTTAAACAAATTGCAATGTGACAATAGGGCAAATATATAAAGAAAATAATTATAAAGAGAATTCAACATACGTTGTACACGTATTTTTATTTTCTATCAAAATGAAAGAGCACTTGACATACATCTTTCAGAAGACAGGGGAAGAATACATGATCACTCTTAACATTATATTACTATAACAATACAAAGGAATGCATGCTATATACTTGTCATAAAATTGACATTCTGTGGAATTCTACGGGACCATGTACAACAGGTCCAATAGCTAGGCCACATGCTCGGCACATAAATATACATCTATCTACTTACCCAGATTACTATACATACAGATGTAGGTGTCGAGAGATAGACGATATTGACAAAAATGGCTTGATCCCAGTCGTCTCCTTAACTGACTGTTATACAGTGTATCATCGTTGTGTGAAAATAGGCGCAACTCCTTAAATTTCTAAACTTTCTGAGTCTGGGTAAGTTTTACTGAAAACTCTCACATTCTGTCTGATTAGTTTAATGGGTCTCCAGGTTTCAAAAGTTTTTCGAGGATTTTTTTTTTTTTTTTTGCGATGATGAGAAACCTCTTATGAAATGCAATGTATGATAGGACATAATTATATTTTTAAAAGAAATCCAAAGTTTATTTAATGAAAATTCGGTTAGAAATCGCCAATATCCAAAACAAAGTAATCTTGTTTTGTTTTTGGATATCTCAGACATTTCAAAACCAATTTTCAGCAAATAAACGTCAGAATAACTCTTAGAATTCTGTGATCTTTAACACTTGGTCTCTAAGTATCTCACTACAATTTAAAAGCCGAATCCTCACCTCAACCAATACTACACCATACCTTTAACTTATAACTACCATCTTCAACATTTCAAAGACATCAGTGTTTCATCAGATCGACAGGTCCTTCCAGAACAGACTTATACAAATGTACATGTGCAACTGAATGTGCATGTTTGTCTGACGAAGTGACCAACATTCATAAAATTAATGTGTGGTGGTTCAATTAAACCGAGAGTTACAAGAAATATGTCATAACAATTTGTTTAAAGGAGAAATCAACTCCAAATATAAGTTAGTCTGATGAAAGAGAGTAAAATTTTACGAGTTCGACGGTAAAAATTTGACTGAATCGGATGAAAAATTACATGTAGTAAGTTATAAGATTTTGAAGTTTTGATAATTTCTCCAAAACAGTTCTTGTACACTGGGTGGGAATATGCAAATGAGTGAGCTAACCATGTCATACAGTACCAATCTTCCATTGATCGTGTACAAAAAAAAAAAAAAAAAAAATGAATGATGAAAATTTAATGTTTCTGTCCTTGAAGTCTGAAACATGACGTTATTCCTGGTTGAATAACTTCAGAATAGTGAACAGTTAGATACACATGTATGAGGATTTGAGCCTCGGGCATAACTGCATTTGAATGAAAAACTGGAAATTTCAAAATTTTATGTACAAACTATATACAGTTGTATTATAGCAAGTTGTGAAGGAATGACATGTTCACTTTGTCATTTGCATATTCATATTGACTGTTCAAGAACTGTTTCCCCCCAAAATAGCGAAACTTCAAAATGTCAGAACTTCCTTATTTTTTCGTCCGATTTCGATCAATTTATACCGTTGAACTCGTAATTTTACTCTTTCTTACCAGACTAAATCATATTTGGACTGGATTTCCCCTTGAACATACTTCTCGGTTTTAAAATTGCTAAAATTTGTCTACTCACCTTTGAAAAATAAATACTTAGTTCTGACAAATATTGTGTTCTATCTTTACTCCCTTGTTTGTATACAGTGTATTTTGTTGTCAAGTGGTGTAAATTGCTCCCCCACCCGCAATAACACACGTGCATTGCACAAAGACAAAACAAAATCAAGTAACGTTCGATCACATTCATCATGTCTTGATGTAATCATCTAACAAGGCATCCATGGTTCATACATTCCACGTTATTTTCCCCATCACCCAATATTTCCAATGAAAACAGCAAGGCACCAGGTATACCGTAGCAAATTCATTGCATTTTATTGACCAATTATGATGTGTACATCATTCTTATACACTGTAAGTACTAAATTTCAAACATCAATTATATCAAGCAGATTTCTGAAACTATGGATTATTAAAAAATAGGACTAACTGAAAAAAAAAAAAAAAACCTCGATATCCCCCACCTCTTACTTTTCTTCATAATGACATGAACCGGTCACTAATCTCTACGGAATTCAACACAATTGTATATCTACAATGTAAATGTCTTCAGCTTAGCCTTTGTAAATATTGCGCAAGAGTATCAAAGAGCATCACAGGATATAGAACACAAATGCTATAGGAGAAATATTTATGAGTATTAATTTGTACTGCCTAAAGGTTGAATTCAGCTGGCTTTCTTTCTTGTTCTTGCAAGAATTGGTAATCACTGCATACTGCATTCAAATCTCCCCCACCCCCTGTTGGCTCAGCCTTCAAGGCTTCTTGAGGCCTTGGCAAGGATTTCCAAATCTCTGAGCCTCACTGCTACCTTGAATTGAAAAAAACAAACAAACACATATCTATACAACTGTACATAAACTGTACATGCACTTGTACGTGTATTGTAAATTCTTGAAGGTGAGGTTGAAGAAAGGAACTTGATAAGCTCCAAAGAAAGACCGTTTGCATCTTTCTTTTTTTTTTTTTATAAGATTGTTCACTCTTGTTTTCTGGTCAATACAACCTTTGAATGCAATGTCTGCAAGATATATACAACTTATGGGCAAAAATGTTACGAGTTGATCTCAAATTTGCACACCCCTGTGAAAGGTTTGAGCAGGTAGCTTCTTCCAAAACATTTAAAAAAGCTTATGCAAAATGTATGTATTACAGTTGTACTTTAAAACTAGGTGAAGAAAAAAAAAGAAGGTTGTGTGAACTTTGTAAACCTCCAAGATTTTCCTCAAATCTCCAACTGAAGACATTATGGTTGTTTGAGACCTGTACGCCGATGCACTGCTATTAACCAAGCTGTCATTCCCCATGAGAGCCATTCACGGTTTGCAATGACACGTGTCCCTGTAAATCAAATGTTTCGCAGGAGCCCACTTACAGAACTATGCACTAATGGAAGTGATGGTGGTCGTTGTGATGTTGGTGGTGAGTGCATGGGGCGGGAATGGTGGTGATGGTTGTGATCAGCGAGCGAGAGGGGATGGGATTGATGGTGAAAGTGGCAGTTAGTAGACAGTTTACTGGAGGTGATCGAGGATGCTACTACATGCATTGTACATTTACATGAAGTGTGTGAGACTGCATTGGTAGTTGAATTGACAATTTGGAACACTTCAGAGCTTCACTCAAGACTCACATTTTTCACCAAGCGTATACATGTATCTACTAAGTCCCTTGAGTCTGCGCCTTTGAATGCTTTTTCATCAGATAAATGGTGCCATACACGTGCTGTGAATCATCATCATCATCATCATCATCAGTGGCAGATCCAGCTAGAGAGGGGCGCACTGGGCGCGCGCCCCCTCTTTATTTTTGGTTAAAACAAAAGAAAACATGGGGGAGGGAGTGCATGCGCCCCCCTTAATGTTGCAAAGGCACCTCCCCTTTAAGGAATTCCTGGATCCGCCCCTGATCATCATCATCATCATCATCATCACCATGGGGATTGAAATGGTTGTTGGTGATGGTAGTGATGCCCTGGGTTGGGTATGGTGTTGGTTAGGATTGGTGCAGGAAGAAGTACAGGGGGGTGTTTCATAACGACTTAACAATGACTGGCGATCAGTTCTTGTGCTGAATTATTGAAATTCTGATATATTTTATAGCTCATCAGAACTGATCACCAGTCGTTCTTAAGTACTTCGTAACTTTAAGAACAGCTTTATGAAGCATCCCCAAGGTCGGAACATACAAATACATTGTAGGATACATTGAACATGTATTGCCAAATAATTTCAAAGAATATCTCAAAGTCATACTAATGAGTAATGAGTCGCATTTGATAAGACAAGTCAGCTGGCAGAAAATAATGGCTATGATTCAAGAATGTGCCTATGTCTCATCCCAAAATGCAGTTTTGGGCTTAGTGCCTGACGTGGCAGTATTTATCGATTCAAAAGGAAGCACGAATCTGCCACTCTATACTGTTTCAATACCTTTGCGCCTACCTGCCTATCACAGCTAACTACATGTATTAACCCATTGAAGACTAATCCCAAGTATACTCCTGCAGGTATGTACAGGAAATGTGTGTTATAGCAAAACGAGATCGTCTTCAACGGGTTAAGATACGCTGCATTACGATGTGAGGGTATTGCAAGCTATGCAGAGAATACAATAACTTGGTTGCAGCAATCTTTTATTAATCTTTATTAACCTTAAACTTCTAGGGAATTGTAACAATGCAACATCAAATCCTGTTGACTACGCTCACAGTAGGTCTTGTCAATGTTGCTACAACATACTTACTTTAATGTAAGCTTGAAGCTTGAAAAATACATTTCAAATCGTTTATTACGAGTTATTTCTTGACCACTGAAGCATGACAATACTCACTACTTTAAACGTCAATATGATTTTGTAAATGTACCACTTTGCTAGAAATCTAACCAATGAACCATCCTGTCACATCCTTAACATGTACAAAATTCAATAGTGTAAAACAACTTGTATTGTTCCAGGAACAGTAACATTGTTCGATTTTGATAGTGACCTTTGACCTTTACACTTTTGCTGAATATCCAATCTGATCACTTATTAGAGAACTCTCTTGTCTCACCCCAGATGCAAAATTATAAAAGCTGCTTGACTTTTTTTTCCATTACGATGTATAAAAACATTCCTTGGCAAGAGAAGATGAACCGAAGATAACACAAAGCCCAAGAAAAACAATTTGTATTTCACGCATCTATGGCTGCACTTTGTATCACAAGACACATCCAAATTCAACAGTATTCACAAAATTTGTTTACCCATTTTCAAAATATAAGTGAATGAATGATGACAGACAACAGTGTCTGTACAACAAATTCACTTTCAGTATGTCACAATTGCATGAGGCCATGTAAACAATTGGATTCACAAGGTTACAAATGACAAAATGTTAATCATCTTATTCAAAATTAGGAGTGTAAAAAAATAAAAATAATCATGAAATCACACAATCTTGCATCAGGAAAATTAAGACCTATGTATGTACATGTACACATGTTTAATTATATTTTACTTATCTGCAACAGATATGGATGTTCCAAGCGATGTCAAACCATCATTTTCTAAAAACTGAACACTATAATAAACCAATGAATTAACTACGCTGTACTTTATCAATTTGCTAGGTGTACACTTGTGTTCTCACGCAACTTGTCCTCTTTCTGTAGTACAAAACCTTATGAGTCAACATGCCCACTTTGCCACAAAAACAAGTTATAAGACACACACATAAACAAAGAATATGAAAGCATGGCGTAAGTTCTTCTGTTTACAACAGAAAAATACTGATTTGATCATGATGACACTAGGGAATTCATTTTTACTGATGCCTGTTTTTCTGTTTTAGACCTCTTCCAACACACTTGATAAAGAATTTCTATACTATGACTTCCACAAATTACACCCTCTTTGAACATGAGAACAGAATGCAGCTTTAACTGAACATTTTTAGTGTAAAATGTTACAGTGACATGAAGACTTTTTCACTGATGCACTGACCAGAACTTGACACTAACTTTTTTGTCTGGTGGCCTGTTCAGGCCAATAAAATCTTTAAATCAGAAATTATGGTGGTCGACAAAGATATGTCGTGGCCCAAACTAAAAGCAAAAGTGATGATCCATTCTTAATCTTAATCGCCCAATTGGGTCACCAAAACATAAATTTGGTGGCCTGACACCACTTTTTACCACTGCTAATGCCGAGCCCTACAATGGCTACACATGTACAAGCCCTGCTCTTTCTGGAATGGAAGTAAACAAGAGTAGAGACCAACAGTGCAAAATGGTGAGGGGCACAGCTGAAGTAACCAGGACCTTGATGAAAAGTTTCCAAAGTACAGAACACACACATATCCAAGTAAACCCCAATAAGCTGCAGCTTGGTTATACACATGTATGAACTAACAAAGAAGAGTCTCGTGTTTAAGAACACTGATTATTTTCACAAATTGTTGGCCACATCCTAAGCAAGCATACTCTCTCAACATAAATCAGCCATCTGTTTTTTTGTTTTTCGATTTTGTTTTTTTAAAGCCACACATTTCTTTGTTTCACTCAGACCAAAGTGGCAAAAAGGGAGACATCCTCTGACATTTTTCCTCAAACTCCAAAGTGATTCTGATGCGGAGAGATTCGCACCATGGTCACATTACATGAAATACTAAAGCAGTGTTACAAAGGCAGCATAAGCATGTTTCTAATGTACGAGAAATTTAAAGGGAGAGGGTTGCATTGATGCATGGGATCAGGCAAAAGTATTACATAATCATCAAAACATACTTTGCAGCTTACTGGATGAAATGTACCAAAAAGACTCACTGTTTAGTATATAGCATAAAAACAACCCCAAAACAGAGAACAGTGAGATGAATTGAACATGTCAATCAAAAGTAGTCAAAATCTTTGGCTAATATCGTAACTTTTCATGCTTACATCATAGGCTGTTTAATTATACAGCATTTTCTAATAGCTGTTTTAATACAATTTTTTTTTTGAACTGCATTGTCTTGTCATTTTCTAGACCTGGTTATTACTGATCTAAACTGGGATCTTGCTCTTTCAAACATTTTTTTTTTTTTAAATTATGAAATGTGATTTTATATCTATATATTTGGATTGTACATGACCTTGATGTAAAACAGCATTTACCTGCTGATCTTGTTATCCTGTCAAAATATGTTGAAATAAGCAAAGAAATATGAAATGAAGCTTTTATGTCTTGAATTCACACAGCCTGCATTAAATGATCACAATTTTTATACTTTATTTCTTGGCCTACGAAACAAAGTTGAGGAGCACAACACTTAACCCTAACTAGGCCGGGGGGGGGGGGGCCTCCCCCCTCGACCTTCCGCGCGATGTATCACTATCGCGAAAAGCTATCGCTGCGACGTTTCATGACTTTTTTCTTTTGAGTCTCTCGCATCTTTTGACACCAAATTTGCGATGCCTGGGCGCGCAGTTCCGAAGTTGCGCATAAATATGTACGTGCATGTCAGACCAAAAATTGCTCGAAAACGTGAAAACTGTGCTTACAGGCAAATTTCATAAAAGCATGATTATTTGGGGGTTTTATTTCATATTAAAATCAATAAATAACATATTTTCTTGTTTGGAACAATGTCGCGGACAAATTTCATCAAAATAACAATGAAAATCATAAAGTCGAAAAAACAAAGAAATACATAAGAAATTCAAAAAACAATAAAATACTTTTTTTTCTCCTACATTTGCCAAGAACACTAAAAAGAATATTTACACAAAAAAATTTGCCTGTTTTGAGCTTTATATAGTGATTTATACCAAATTGTCTGATTTCATGCATCATTATGCATAAATTAGCATAATTTAGCATAAATGATAATCTTTAAAAAAATTAACTTCATGGTACTTTAGATTACGTCATAGGCAATGTATGTGCCAATTTTCGTCGTGATCGCGTGGTTGACGGCTTAGTTAGGGTTAAATTTGAAGCATGTTTCCTCTTCATTGTTGCAAGCAAATAGAAAACTTACTGACTCCAGAAATTAGGTCTATAGTAAGAAAGGAGAGGATATTACAAAAGAATTAACATAATTCTGACAACTGTGTCTATTGGTTACAAAATTAAAATAAGGAAACAAACTAATACAAATGGCATTTAAACAGGAAATCATGACCCCCAGTACATTTCATCAAATAGGTTGTCCTTACAAGATAAGACATCAAAGCTGTCAAAGTACATGATTCTACAGCAAACTATAAAAAATGCCCCACATAAAACACAACAAATAGAATTCAGTATTGTCACATACACTTAGAAACGGTTGAAAGATTTAGGATAGGAAAGAGTTTAAAGAATACCTTGCCTGCCCCATTGTCTCTCACATTCGAGTTTTACACTCTTACTGCACTTACAGATGGCAGAGAATCATTACAGCCCTGTGTACCATCAAGCAACCTGCAGAAAAGAGACAAGATGCAAGAAGAAAGCAGACACATGTCATTACAAATAATTTTGCACCTCATCAATATTACGTGACAAATACCTTAACCCTAAAAAGACTGGGCTATTTTGATGCCTCGTAGGGCTTTGGGGGGGGGGGGGGGATCTCGGCTGTTGACTGCACGGAAAATTGGCACGCGCATCACCCACAAGGTAATCTATAAAACTGAATAGGTAATGATTTCACAATTATTCAAATTTATTTTTAATAAATTAATTATGCTAATTTATGCATGAAATACAAAAAAATGGGTGTAAATCTGTAATTAAAGGTCCAAAACTGCTAATTTTTGGTCAAGGTACAGGTGTACTCTTTGTAGGATTCTCATTGAAAGTACATAAAAAAAAAAAAACGGCGGTATCAATTTTTTTCTTATGTATTTTATTGTTTTTAAAATTTCTTACGTACTTCTTTGTTTTCGACTTTTTGTTTTTTATTGTTTTTTTTCAATGGAAATCATCGGCGACATTATTCCAATCATTAACAACATGAAATTAGTTGATTTTGATCTGTAAAAGTAAAAATAATGATACATTTATGAATTTTGGTCAGAAACAGAATTTGCATTGGATTTGTACATGAATCACGTTTTTGAGCAATTTCGGGTCTGACTTGCACATACAAAATATTGCGTAACTTCAGAACCGCGTACCCGGGCGTCGCGAATTTGGTCTCAAAAGTTGCGCAAGACTTAAAAGAAAAAAGTCATAAAACGTCGCGGCGCGAGACTTTTACGTTACAGATTTATCGCCAAAAATGTCGAGGGGGGGGGCCTAAAAAGCCCCCCCCCCCAAGTCTTTTTAGGGTTAAACTCACCACAATGAATTGCATTATCACACCACGTCTTACACAGTATTACATGTACATAATGATGATAACGCGAGACATTTGGAATCTGACATTGAAACTGAGGGAAAATGAATTCTTGCATTTTCACTGTGGCCAAAAAATGCCTCCAACTCCCCTTGCAGACATTTTGCTTTAAATCTGAGATCCTCTTCCTTACTGAGTGACCCCTACCAAGTATGCTCAATTTCCACCCACATGCTTTTGTGCAGGTAAATATACATGTAGAAGGCACAAGTTTATACAGCACACATGTTTGACACTGGAGAATGAGCAATCACGTACAGTATCTCACTCCAGCCTTGATAGGCTTAGGTGAATCCCTGCAAGGGGAATTTCAGGCCAGAGTGAGAGAGAGAGAGTGAGTGAGATTTTATTAGCATAATAGTGAAAGTTTGATTGAAATCGTAAAAAATTGAAGGAAGTTTTTGAAATTGTGAAGCTTCAATCACTTTCACAAAGTAATTCCTCAGTGGTACATATGAATAAGTAAATGAGCGAGTTGATGATGTCATCATTGCACAACTTGCCATATTGTTCTTAAATTTAATCTTGAAATTTCCAGTTTTTTTATTGGTTTAAATGCAATATTATGCCCCAGTCTTAAAGATAATAAAAAGTTTTGGTACCTCAAAAGCTTCCCTGAAATTCCTTGTCTTGGTTTGTGTTTCAGGTTAAAGTACGTTGTCTGTGAGAATTACTCGCCCCGAAGTGCTCTCATGTCTTAGTAATCATGCAATAATGGTTTTGTACCAGAGCCGACGCTGTACAGCATCGATAAATATTGTACGAAACCACTGACTGCGACCAGCAGTGTGCAGCCCATTGTACGCATAGCTAACTGCGACCAGCAGCCCCATACGCATAGCGTAATGGGGCTTCGCATTGTAGCATTCAGGATCATGACAGAATTAGTATCGCGGGTAAATGCCAACTTAAAATCCAAAAATTTCTTCAATTTGAAGACTTACCAATTAAGTTGAAGTATTGAAAACAGGTTTCGAACAACGTTTGGTTCTGCCAATAGTCCCTCTCTGTTCGAATGGATGACTGAATGTGACTCGGTCGAGAGGACCTTGGGAGAGCTACATACACTGGATACCATGGCCAGCGCATGCGCACACAAACATCTTATCCGTTCATGGATTTGAAATTTGTGTTCATGTGATGTGTTCGCGTGCACTGGCTGTAGTATTCAGTGTACTGTATGTAGCTCTCCTAAGGTCCTGTCGACCGAGTCACATTCAGTCATCAATTCGAATAGAAAGGGACTATAGGCAGAACCAAACGTTCCCCGAAGCCTGTTTTCAATACTTTAACTTAATTGGTAAGTCTTCAAATTGAAGAATTTATGGGATTTTCAGTTGACATTTACCCTGCGATACTAAATCTGTCATGATCCTGAATGCTACAATGCGAAGCCCGATTGCGCTATGCGTATGGGACTGCTGGTCGCTATGCGTATGGGGCTGCTGGTCGCAGGTCATTGCATGATTACTAAGACATGAGAGCACTTTGGGGCGAGTAAGTCTCACAGTGTTAGTTATATGAAAGGTACTTTAACCTGAAACACAAACTAAGACAAGGAAATTTGAGGACACTTTTGAGGTACCAAAACTTTTTATTATCTTTAAATACTAATACCTGACTGATAAAGAATTGTAAAGTTATTCAGCTCGGAATGACAATATCTCTTACACTTTTATGACAGAGAAATGTAAATGTCCTCCTTTTTTTTTTTTTTTACACAATCCATGGAAAATTGTGAGGTGATGAACTCACACACCTGCATATCTATATCTATTGTTTGAGAACTATTTCGCAAAAATTAGTTGAACCCACAATGTCATAACTTCCCCAAGTTTCATCTGATTTCGATCAAATTTCCCTGTTGAGCTTACAAGATTCTACTCTTTTCAAAACTAGTTTGAACACTGTTTTGAAACTACCTCAAACTGTTCCAGAATTCCCCTACAAGGCAGACAGAGTATTCATAAACATAATACTACGGATATCAGGGAAGCAAAAAATAAGCAAACAAAGAGGACAGGCTGACAAATAGACAGAGCTAGCTAGCAGAGAGACAGATAGATTGATAGATAGATAGATAGATAGATAGATAGATAGATAGATAGACAGATAGACAGATAGATAGATAGATAGATAGATCGATAGATAGATTGATTGATAGATAGATAGACAGATAGATAGATAGACAGACAGATAGACAGACAGACAGATAGATAGACAGACAGATAGACAGATAGATAGATAGATAGATAGATAGACAGACAGATAGACAGACAGACAGATAGATAGACAGACAGATAGACAGATAGATAGACAGATAGATAGACAGATAGATAGACAGATAGATAGACAGATAGATAGATAGATAGATAGACAGATAGTTAGATACACAGACAGATAGATAGACAGATAGATAGATAGACAGATAGATAGATAGACCGACAGATAGACTGATTGATAGATAGATAGACAGATAGATAGATAGATAGACAGACAGATAGACAGACAGATAGATAGATAGACAGACAGATAGACAGATAGATAGATAGATAGATAGATTGATAGATAGATTGATTGATAGATAGATAGGTTGATAGATAGATAGGTTGATAGATTGGTAGACAGATGGATAGATAAATAGATAGACAGGTTGACAAACTGAGGTAAGCAGAAAGTACAATAGCAAGATAGCTAGATATAGGACAGAGAGACAGACAGATTCAGTGGACTCCACATTGTAATGAAGTCCTCGAGACTGGCAGCTTTCTTTCATTATATCGAACTTTCATTTCAACCAAACAGATAAACAATAAAAATACATAGAGCGGATAATGTTGCAGCCTGAATTGTCTATTCGTTGTAACTGGAATTTCGTTATAACTGTGTTCATTATAAGTTCACGGGAGTGCACTGTATCAAGACAGATAGAAAGATATTCAGGTAGATAGATAGTTAGACCGATTGATTGATGACCATAGATACAGATAGGCCCTATGGAGCAAGTAGAATAGGAGGCAGGTAAAGTAAGAGAGAAAGTGACAAAGGATGACAAATTGAGTTTAACATGTCGTCGCCGGTCACACAAACCGACGAATCACTCGATTTTGGGTCAAATTTTCGATTTTGAGATTTTCAATCATTTCGATAGTAGATATTCCATACTACATATTCTGAAATTCTCAGTGCGTAATTCGGTGTAATTTTTACGTAGTTATCACTTTTGTAGAAGTATGTAATTCCATTTGTGAAAATTATTTGTTTTCCCCATAGACGCGTGTGTTGAACAATCAGGCGATTCGACGGTTCGGTGACCGCGCGTACTAGTACGCGCGGTCACCGAACCGACGAATCAGTGCGTATTGACTTGCGTGTAATTTTTGAGATTCAACAGTTCATTGACCGCGCGCACAGTGCGCGTACTATGTAATACATGTGTTGACAATGACAACGCTCAATGTACATGTACATATGGAAACACATGGAAAATGACGTTCTTTGCAGACCGAAAATACATGCATGCAGCTCTTTGACGATTTCCCGCTTATTTGTTAACAATACAATTCGATAAAAACTTCACAAGTTAGAGCAAGAATTGAAGTCTGATGTACTACAAAAATAATTGGAAATTATAGACATGAAAGTGTAGCAACCATAAGTCAAAAATGGGTTAACTTCAAACGCGATTTACTCGAATTGTCATTCTTACGCAAACCTGAGGGATTCGTCGGTTCGTGTGACCGGCGACGATGTGAATGCTCTATTTTCAACTTACGCAGAGTTGATTGATAGGAGTCATTAATCATTTCAATTATTATCATCATTTCATTTTTGTACTTCAAGAAAAAAACATATGAAATTACAGTGTACAATGATATTAAACAGATGCACATAATGATAGAATGTATGTGTAATTCATTTGCAAGTCATGACTGCCGGGGTAAATGGTTAATAACATTGGCCCTTAGATCTTCCAACTGGAAAGTTTGAAATGATGGCAAATACAATCAACCTTGCTTAAGTCAACCTCACATAAGTTGAATAATCACCAAAGTCGCAGGTCTTTTGAAGTCCTCTTCTCTTTATATTCTATTGATTGAAAATCCCTCATTAGTCAAATTTCCTCTAATTTGAAGCTCTTTCTACAGTCCAAATAGAATTGACTTTAGGCAAAGTTGACTATAGTGTAACTATGACTCATTTTCTCTATCTGTGGTTGTGTTCTTTACTGTTTTTTCTTTTTACTTTTTTTATCATTTTGCTGTCAGTGATGTATTCCATGTGTTTGCAATGATCTGTCTGTTCAGTTATCAAATTGAATGTTGTTCTAACTCACAAATATTTTCTGCAAACTATAACTGCAATGGACAAGTTCTTGTTTAAAAAAGCATGTAAATTGTTTGTCATGACATGCGACACAACCTTGACCAGTATTCAATGTATGTAGACTATTTCTCCCACTAAATAGGAAAATGCTATTGTGGTTACACATGTTTGACTTTTTCCACGCCTACAAAGAGATTTAATGACACAGAGAGAAGTCATTGTTCAATCCTTTCTAGAGTCCATGTTTTATTCCTAAGTGTTCAACTGCAAAAATGCAGTCAGGAAGAATGATGCACTTCGTTAATTTATGTTAACTATATTTAAGTGTTAAGCATGTGGATATCCAAAAGTGATACTGTAATATAACAATTATATACTGAACTTTTTTTTTCTACTTGTTTTATGATGACCACTGTGTGACATGTCCCACTGAAGATATTTGCAAAAAAAGAAAAAAATTCATCTGTCATGAATGACTGTCAAAACTTTGAAGCCAGGCAGTGCCTGTGAAAATTCCAAGCTTGGGAAGTTGTGATACATTAGGTACAGTTCAACCATCCAAACCTTTGACCTAGCATGCTCCCAGTCGGCTGGGGTGGGTCGTGACTTCAGCGGTACTTCCTGTCTCTCAGGGGGGACCTTGACCTCGAGCGGGAGCGTGACCTCGAGCGGGAACGATACCGATGCCTGGAGGAAGTGGAGCCAGAGTGGGATCTGTGGCGGTCGCGGCTTCTGGATCTGGATCTCGAACGCGAGTATGATCCTCGATCATTGGATCGGGATCTACATGTGAATAGACACAGACTACATTTAGCATCCACTAGACCGAAAACAAGCAGTGAATATCCCCTGAAGTGTTAAAATAAAACTAAAATGTTGCGTTAACAGAATATGTCAATTCCAAAGTCTAAACTTACATCATATACTGCACTACACAGCTTCTCTGGAGGCAGAAGATCTCTACGGATTTTGTGAAGTGTCACATAAAAGAGAGTAAAAAAAAGTACAGTGCATTTCCGCAGTATGTCGTATGGTAACCATAGATGATCGCAACAGTGGTCTCACGGTATATTTTCTTCAGATTAATGTAAAATGGAATACTGCATCCTTCACATGCCTGGTTGGATTGTTACAGCTACAATTTGTATTTCTATTTATAGAATATCACGATACAGTGCATGCTATAACACCACAATTATGAAGATCATGTTTCAGGACCCTGATTTTGACAATTCTGTTCTTTCATGGAGAAACTTGTCGCACGTTCGTCTGGAAAAAAGACCCTGGGTCATGTGACAGGTCACATGGTCATTGGCTTCACTCAAACTGGGCTTGGGACAGTCTGGTCAACTCTCTCGAGCTGACCGACAAAGCCCCCTGCCCCTGTTACCTTGACCGAGACTGGGCAGATGCAGAGCTGCTGGATCTTGATGACTGGGAGGACGACGATAATGATGACCTCGATGAGTAGGGCGAGCTGGAGGAGGGGTTGGTGCCTGAGGCTGGACTGGACTTCGAGGCATATTTCGTTGACTTTGAAGCTGCCTTTCCATCATCATCACTGTCCCCAAGGGCGTAGGCAGAGAGGTCGCCGCCATCCTCATCATCGTCATCATCCTGAATCAATCAATCAAATCAAAGTCGCATGTACAGTATGTCCCCCAAAAAAATTACAATCAGATTTTCGCATTGATAGCATCCAACATGATTAAACTGTCTAAATGCTACTTCAGAGTCTTAAAATATAACATCTTAGCTCTATTTTGCAGAAAACCCCATTCAATTTGGTTATTAAAGCAGTCACAGAGAAATGTGGATTGTTGTAAAGCACGTCATGAGTCTGATTCTTCCAAGTTAGCACTTGGATGCTCTTGTGTGTGAACACAATAGACAAAACTTGGAGGGGAGAGATTCCTGACATACTCTACAAAATTCTTCATTTCTCTTTGACCACTGAAGCAAATTGAATGGGATTTTCTGTAAGATGTGGGCAATGTGTTATAGTTTCGTACCCTGAAATTGTATTTGGATTGATTCACTATTTTTAAAGTTATCACTGCGGAGGGTCCCGTTTAAATTTTTTTTGGGACATATGGTATTTTTCATTCAGATTCAAAACATTTCTGCTACCTGCTTCAATCTAGGGTCTATATAACCTTATGAGCATAGTGCTTTATTCATAGGAATCACATCAAGATGCAACAAAGCCACAGAGCAGAGTAGCGACTTATTTCTCAATGACATATTGAAGCACCCTTCAGTGTTGGCAATGCTTATACAGGATCAACATCATGCAACAATAAATTGACAGCAAATTATTAAAGATAAAAAAATCTTGTGAATAACTAGAAGAGAGCAATATGTTAATTTCACGGAATTATTCTCAGTGTCACATAACCCAGCTATTGAACAATAGATACTTCCATAAAACGTAAACATGTACGCCTATTTTTCTTTTCTTTTTTTTTTCTTTTTTTCAACGTACAACATTGATGCTACATCAAAGACTAACCTCAGAATCTAATTTGTAGGCATCAAGTCCTCCGTCATCATCATCTTCATCCTCCTCCTCCTCATCATCATCATCAGGTTTGTTATCCTCCACTCTCTGGTTGGGTTGCAGACCTGTGTGGCTTCTGTCGGTGGCAGATGACTTGCGGAATTTCTTCTTCTTTCTCCCAAACTGGACGTTGAGAACGCATGAAATAGAAGGGCAGGACAAAACAAAGGACATGCAGAGAACATTTATGACATCTGCGTCTGGATATATATTAACATGAAATTTGTATACTTGCTTATCTACAAACACCTGCATTCATTTGAGATTGGAAGGTGTGACTAAATGATGGTGCAAATAGCACAGTGTCATGCCAGGTACACAACAGCTCATTATTTGATCAAAATCCATTCATATGCACTCTTAAAAAGTGTAGAACTGGTGGATATTTCTCTATGAGAATTCACACATAATATAAAAACAAAAGTTTAAAGATTGGATATGATAGGAAGTATATCGGGCAATCTCATCCCTTCTCAAATTGAGCGGGTGAAAAGAAATACCGGTATCTAATTACGCTACATGCACCAAAGCTGTACGGATGGCAAGAAATAGTACAATGAAATACTAGTCAATGCTCAAGTCTTTATACCAGCTCACATACAAGACGGAGGCAGAATATTGCTAACTGTTCAGATTATGGCAGACATGGCAATTATTCAAAGGAGGGTTGTATGAAATATTTCTTCCATCTCCATCTGGCAATCAATATTAGAGGTTTGGCATGAACCCCAAGCACTGGGTGACAGGAATAATCCATCATATATTTTCAATTCACACATCTTTCATAAGACCTTGTGCAGATTAGGAGACATTTAATATTCAGTAGTCAATCTTTATGTCAGGGGGCCATGCCTAGGTTGTCACTTTTACCCAAGCTTGCTCATGGTTGTCATATTAATTCAGACAGGAGCATCACAAAAGAGTCATACTCACAATACACAAAATACATACACCCATGCTGATACATGCATGCATGTACTGTATAAATGCACATATGTTTACAAACACACAAATGCAAAGATCAACAGACAATGCTGACTGGTTTTATGTCTTTAAAAAGTACTGCAAAAAAAAAAAAACAACAACAACAACAAACAACAACAACAACAACAACAACAACAACAACAACAACAACAACAACAACAACAACAACAACAACAACAACAACAACAACAACAACAACAACAACAACAACAAAACAAACAAACTAAGAATATCAACATAGATGCTTTTTGCCACATCTCATCGTCATGGAAACAAACTGACCTCATCATACTCCTCATCATCGGAGCCCCTCTTCTCCTTGTACTCCACATTGCCTCTTTCATTGTATCCTCCACCGTATCCTGGAAGAATCATTGTAGTAAACATCATCATCATCTCTCACTAAAACATTAATGACTCGTAATTTCAAAATTCTCAAATTCCTGTCTCATTTTCATTTTCACATAATAGGGACACATTTCAATTACAGGATATTTATAGGCTATAGTAAACTGCATCAGTGATCAGTAAGTCTGAACAAGTTTCAAGGTACTGTGTATCCAATACATCTGAAACATTATCAACCAGACTGAACAAGGTTTCAACAGGTCCTTTTTAAAAATATCTCTTAATGTCAACCAAGCAGCATTGTCACATCTACCTGTCCTCTCTTCAATCTTGCCAAACTTTGGAGAGTGGCACACGTTGCATTCATTCCTCCGGGCCCAGTTGACGTTGCCACATCTGATCAACGGGAGAGGATGAAAGAATACTCGGATAACAGTTTATATAGCAACACAATGTAATAGCAAGGCTGCACATCATTCACAAGTCTATGTGATATCTATATATCAAAGGAAAATAGTAAGAGCTCACACCTTACTGCATGACATGAGGGATCGTATAGTTTTGGTTGAGACTTAACTTCAGGTTTTTATCATTTTTTTTTGGTGAGAAAGTGAGAAACCTCTTATGAAATATGAAAGAGCATTTAATTCCAAGAGGGATTCAATATTTGACGAAAATTGGTTTTGAAATGGCCGAGATATCCAAAACAGAGCGATCCTAATGAAGTGTGGGACCCACCTTTTATCACAATTGTTTTGTTTTACTTTGTTTTTGGATGTTTCAGCTATTCCAAACCCGATTTTTATCAAATAAACTTTGAATTCCTCTTAAATGGTATGCTGTGTACTATTTCGTACATTTTTCCTAGGTATCTCGCAAAAAAGTTAAAGCCCAATTTTCATCTCCTCAAATACTGTACCATCCCTTTAAGATGAACTTCAATATTTTAGAGTTTTGCATCAGGACTAGATGACAGTGCCTTTATGAACTATAGATATACAGTAGGCTAATGGAAGTTCACATGCACAGTTCCTTTCCCACATCAACCTCAAGAGACCTCGAGAAAGTTTTGTAATGCCTCTTTTTCCAAGCTAAGATATGGACATACATACATGTGTAGATACATGTACATTGTATATGCAGGCAGGTCTAACAATCACATAAGCACAAGCGGCTATGTCACCCCCTTTTTTCACATTCCCTGTTGAGAGCTGTTCTCCTATTCCTAGTCTGCACTCCCTATCTTTTTTTCACAATCATGTTGAGCAGTAGTGACTATATACTGTGTAATAAATTTTAAAGAAATATCAACTTTGATGGCAGCAATCTACTGACATTGCTAATGACACAACAAACCGCACCTCTGATTGATTCAAGGGATAGGCTGTGGCCTCTCTTGTCTTTTAACACACATGTGCATTGAGTTGCAAATCCATTGAATTGTCCATTAGATATTAATCATTTTGTTTGTCTATTTTGTGTGTCACTCACGTTTTGCATTGCCAGTCATCAGCACTGAACAACCCTCTGCTTCTCTCTGCCATCTGCTTGCCGATCACTGTCCCTCCGTCCTTGATTTTCAGCCGACTCTTTTCTGTCCACAATTAAGTAATACACGCACAAAAACCACACAAAAACATAAGCAAAGCAAAACAAAATAAAACCAACAGAACATGGTTACATGATGTTACAAAAAAAATTTCCAAGATATAAATTTCCAAAATGGTGACTTAGACTGTCACTAGTGCCACCGCACACAGATATAACCTACAGCATATACTGTAATAACAGTTACAATGAGTGACACTGAACTCAATGAAACCAAGCAAACCAGTACATTGTCAGCAAGGGAGTGGAAAGGGATGGGGTGTTGAAACGGTGACACAACATTTGCTCCTGTGACAACTGCTCCGGTCTTATTTTCTCCAAGGACTTAGGGTTAGGGTTGTGATGGGCTTTAGGTTTAGTTTGATGCGAGGACTAGTATAGGGGCTGGGTTAAGGTTGAAGGCAGAATGTTTGGTTCAGCATGCAGATATTTCATGGGAGCAATTGTTGCAAGAGCAAATGCCATGGATCCATTGAAAGGAGAGAGGAGGAAGAAGAGAAAGACAGCTAAGAGTTTATAGGATTTCAAATTCAAAGAGCACTATATTATCTTTGAATATCTAATATAATGAAATGATTATATACAGAATGTTTAAATCAACATGTACTTCACAGAACATACCTGCACCACATCTGTTGCAATGAGTTCTTCTTGCAAAGTTGACATTGTTGCACCTTGATGGGAGAAAAAAAAAAGTCCCAGAAAGTTTTATGTGGTTGGCATAAATGGACAGAACTTTGGACTCCACAATCATTCACAGAATTTAAGGCATACAGCTGTACTACATATACAAAAGTACATCAGTGCCAGAGGGGCATAACTTATTGTGCAACATTAATACAATGAAAATCTAGTAGATCAATTTCACAAGCTTAAATTACTTTTTTAGTTGTTAATTCATGTAAATTTAACATAACATAGTTTGAAAAGAGTGTAGACATCAATCTAGAATAGTACTAGGGTAACATCCCCAGTATTCGATCACTTAAAGCCAAAAGGTAGGGAATCCCATTTGCAGGCCTTAAATGAAGAGTTGTATAAATACGGTGGTATGTTGAAGAGAGTATCATTTTAGAAACTCCCATAAAGTATTGAAAGTGGAAGGTAACATTTAGTACATTTTTATTGACCGTTAGATTTTGAATTGAATTTTTTTCGGGGCTCACCATAAATTCCAGTACATTACTAGGCTACCTTTGCAGACCCATGAACTGCATGTGTGTCCATCATGTATATTTTGTGAAGAAAGTTCATCAAAACTTACAAACATTTCTACAGAGTGTATATACATTCTTGCCACACACTCTACAATTGTATATGTTATTACATCAGCTCTTATACTTTTAGGTTTGTGTTTATAGATAAAAAATACAGAAGACTGCAACAAAAAGGCTTTAAAGTGTGGCTGACACACAGAACTACTGAGTAGTTGAGTTTTGTGCATTAATCAAATTGTAGATAACTGTTGACTTCCAAATTTCTCAGCATTGGCCTAAACAAGTCCCCTGAGGTTCATATTTAATGTTTTGCTGCATTTTGGGAGGTCTGTAAAAGGTATCCCCTACCTTTAAGCTTTTTTTGCAATATTTTTCAAACTAAAATAATATCATATCTACAGCAATGTATGTGAAATATATCAAATTTCTTTAATCTCAACTTTCATTTTGTTAAATATCTC
The DNA here is from genome assembly GCA_033980235.1 of Diadema setosum. Classification (NCBI taxonomy): domain Eukaryota; kingdom Metazoa; phylum Echinodermata; class Echinoidea; order Diadematoida; family Diadematidae; genus Diadema; species Diadema setosum. The sequence goes on from CM067072.1 coordinate 16,034,045, forward strand.
ACAGAATTGCGCAAAATCCCGAAATATTTCACCTTGAAAATTCCCCAGTAGACACTGATATACGGTCACCGGCTCCAGTATTCGGTCACGCGATGTGCGCGTTCAAAGTCAATGCGTGTTCAAAGCAGCTGAAAAATGCACACGCACGCTACCTTGTTGGCGCAAAATTGCATCGGGGACATTGCGGCGACCGTTGGTGACCGAATACTGGGGCCTCGGCACTTACCTTCAACCCTTGTAGTACGTTGGGACACTGTATCGGCACGTACGGAAATTTTGTTTTTCTTTTGCGTTTTTGAGGATACCATTACACTCCAAGCTTGCGATAAGCGAAAAATCCCGCGAGAGAACGGCGTATTTCTCGATTTTTAGCGCTTTTTCGGCGACCCGTACTCTTAAAACTGGGCCTTATCCGTGCGCTTTTGGAAAGTGGTAGCGCCGATTCGGCACTTTTGACGGTAAAATTTGGGATTTTGAATGGATTTTTGGAGGGGGCTAAGGGGCAAGGGAGTTTCCTGTTGTGAATGAGTGTGCAAGTATGTATATTAATGTGATTTGCGTGTGTTGTGACAGTTGAACTTACTGGCTGGTGACTAGTGATATAAAGTGACCGAATACCGGGGGCTGACCGAATACTGGTGCCCTTACGGCTTAGGGTAACATCCCCAGTATTCGGTCACTTAAGCTTTTTTGCAATATTTTTCAAACTAAAATAATACATACATACATGATATCTACAGCAATGTTTGTGAAATATATCAAATTTCTTTAATCTCAACTTTCATTTTGTTAAATATCTCACAGAATTGCGCAAAATCCCGAAATATTTCACCTTGAAAATTCCCCAGTATACGGTCACCGGCTCCAGTATTCGGTCACGCGATGTGCGCGTTCAAAGTCAATGCGTGTTCAAAGCAGCTGAAAAATGCGCGCGCGCGCTACCTTGTTGGCGCAAAATTGCATCGGGGACATTGCGGCGACCGTTGGTGACCGAATACTGGGGCCTCGGCACTTGTATTCAACCCTTATACGTTGGGACACTGTATCGGCACGTACGGAAATTTTGTTTTTCTATTGCTTTTTTGAGGATACCATTGCACTCCAAGCTTGCGATACGCGAAAAATCCCGCGACAGAACCGCGTATTTCTCGATTTTTAGCGCTTTTTCGGCGACCCGTACTCTTAAAACTGGACCTTATCCGCGCGCGCTTTTGGAAAGTAGCGCCGATTCTGCACTTTTGACGGTAAAATTTGGGATTTTGGATGGATTTTTGGAGGGGGTTAAGGGTATTTCCTGTTGTGAATGAGTGTGCAAGTATGTGAATTAATATGATTTGCGTGTGTTGTGACAGTTGAACTTACTGGCTGGTGACTAGTGATAAGTGACCGAATACCGGGGGCTGACCGAATACTGGTGCCCTTACCCTACCCTAGTCTAGTCTAGTCTAGTAGAATTAAATATTTTTTATTATTGACACATCACATATTTTCTACTGACATATCCCAATGTCATATTGACATTCTGACAGCAGGTAGATCCTACACTGTGGAGGCTATGCACAATTGAGTATAGAGGAGTAGTACTGAATACACAACCGTCTTCTGAGTAAACTGACAATTATCAACATGCAACATCCACATATCCGTCTACACAATTACAAGACACCAATTGCTATACGTAGGACTGTTGGTAGCCTACAGGACCTACAACCAGTGTACCAGTATGCGTTTGTAGCGTAGCCGAGGTACAGTACGTATGTGACGAGCAGCGTTGTCGTCTCAGAGCTCAGACTAGACGCAAACCAAAAGATGAGCCAACGACCACATCCATTAAGTCACAAAGAATCATGCTAACTACCAAATGGTACAACAAATTACTTACTTCGAGTTACCGCAGACCCAATCGCCATCATTTCCCATGAATTTCCGACTAGACATTTTGACTGACTTTTAGCCCTCTTGACTACGTGTACGCATAGGTCTGTATCATTATGTAAACTGTATGGGAAGCTATGGTATCTCCGTGGACGTGTGTGCAAATTAAAGAGAAAATTTGCGCTCGCAGAATTAGCAGACTGATTGTGATTGTGATATACAGATGACAGAAAAGTCACATGATCAACCTGACAGTGTCTCGTTTTTAACGTGTCCTCAAATATGTTTTGATGAATTAGATAAAGACCCCTCCGACTCTCAGGGATGCCAAGTTCAAAAAAAAGTTTATGAGTGAGATTTTCATGACTCGGCATCTCGGCATGCGAATGTGTGCGCGAGCGAGGGTGGGAGGGGTTTTGCCCCCTGTGGCCTCCGGTAGGGAGCTTTTTCAATTTTTAGCTCTTAATGGTGCGATCAGGTGCATACTTAAGTGACTATTTTTTACGTATTTTGAAGGACAAATGGGAAATATACCTTCATTTGCAACTATCACTTTAATCTTTTGAGCTATACTTATCACGATAGGCCCAAGTTGCAGACTTCGCCCGATGCGTGAGAAAAATGGGTGCCATGCGTGAGATCGTGAGATTGCCCCGAAATGCTTGAGTCTCACGCAGAATGCGTGAGACTTGGTAGGTCTGGACTCTGCGAAATTTTCCTATGGATACCTAGCTATGGAAGATTCTGAACGCAGGCTGAGCCTCTGTATTCAGATCCGGTTTATTAGTCCTTGAGATGTGCTGGGTCATGACCAGGTGGCGTGGCGTCGAACTATTTCATGGGTTCATTGTCCCAGAATTTATCCAAACCAACTTCAAAACTGAAGACACTGGGTGCATCTATTAAATTTCTTGGTAAACTATTCCATGGTTTCCTGATACGCATGTAAAATGAGTTTCATCTTGTAGTGGTATGTGATCGAAAAATATATAACTTTTTACTATGTCCTCTTGTGCATTTTTTTTATTAAACCCAAATCAGGCACTATTAAACTTCCTGATCATATTTATGAAATAATCTAAAAACTTCAATCATATCACCTCTCATTCTGCGGTATGCTAGAGTTGAAAGTCCGAAGTGCCTCAATCTCTGTTCATAAGATAAAGATCTTATCTCACGTACTAATTTTGTGGGCCTCCGTTGGACATTTTCTAAAGCCGATATATGTTGTTTTTCTTTTCAAATAAGGACTCCATACAGCATGGGCGTATTCTATTTCTAAATGAGGTCTAGCCAAAGCTTTATATAACAATAGAAAATTGTCCTTATTTAGATAAACAAATGTGCGTCTTATTAAATTCATAATTTTATTGGCTTTGTTTATTTGTTCCTGAAAATGTTGATCAAACTTAAGTTTAGAATCCTGACTCCTAGGTCCTTGCATGAATCTACGTGTGAAAGGTAATGTACAATATTTCCAATATTCATAGTGTAATCATACAGGTTGTCTTGGTTGCCAACCGTAAGAACACAACATTTTTTTAGGGTGAAACCTAAGAAGCCACTTGTTCGACCAAGAAATAAGACAATCGATATCTTTTTGCAAAAACACAGCATCTCTATTGGAAGTAACATGTTTTCGTATTATCCAAGCAGATATGACTAAAACTTTATTAAAACAGAAGAAGAACATAGAAGAAGGAGAAGAAGAAGCAGAAGAAGAAGGAGAAGAAGAAGAAGAAGAAAAAGAAGAAGAAGAAGAAGAAGAAGGAGTCCGCCAATTTCAGTGTCTCGACCACTTTCCTCGTTAGATTATGTTGATCTGTATGAATCAGATACTGTAAAAGTTATTTGACGTCATGAAGCACTCCTGTCCAATTCGCCTCTGACTTCACATTATATAGGGCCAGATAAGAGAAACTAGAGCAATGGGTGACATAAGCCAATAGCAATGGGTAAGCATATTTAACACTTTCTAGACAACTCGACCCCGGAATAAGGCCCACCCAATTTGATTTGTTACAGAGTTTAGTTGGAAGAAAACAGAATAATTTCCTGCATAGGCCTAAATGTGTTTTAATTAGATGAGTAGCGTGTAGAAAAGTGTTTTACGGAACATTTCAAAAAGCTCCCTTTGTCTTCTGTCGAGTGTGCAGTGCGGCTGAACGAAGCGACTCAGGGGAACAGATAATTGTTGTGATTTTAGCTTTGCCAAACTCACCATCGAGTTTATGTGACTAGATTGCGCCTGACGAAGTCGTAGAATATATGCCAGGAAATGGACATACATTATTTTGTCATTATTTTGTCAACGTCAGAGGAGAAAGCTGTTCGGAAATCAATTGAAAGTTAGCTAATTTTCACGAAACACTTCTTGAACAGTAGATATTAATAGGCCCTATTATGCAAATAGTGAATTGGGGATATCATCCATCATCCCCTCACAACTTGCCAGACAGTTTGTATTATTTTATTCATACAATTCTGAATTCCATTTTTTTTTTGTTTAGACGCAATTATGTCCCACTGTCTAAAATGTCCTAATATATTTGACTGATCCTTATTTTGAAGTTATTCAACTAGGAATGACATATATTTTGTACTTTTATAGCAGAATATATAATACATATCATATATACAGATATGAATAAATGTATATATATATATATATATATATATACATACATACATACACGTGTGTGTGTGTGTGTGTGTGTGTGTGTGTGTGTGTGTGATATCACAATGGAGAATTGTGAGGTGATGACATCATTAGCTCATGCATATGATCATATTTTACCATTTCTTTTCAGACTAACCTTTATCTGAACCAGAATTCCCCTTTAATGACGCTGCAAGTAAGCTGATCCGGACGATCAGATAACACTAAACTAGACCCCACTGCAGTCTGTTATTGTAGCAAACCAAGCCGCCCCCCCCCCCCCCCCCCCGCCCCTGTACATTCGTACGATGTACAGGGTATTACAGGATTTTACTGAGCTGCTGTCGAACGAAATGTTTATTCCCACAACAGATCGCTTCACTGTTTCTCTATTATGAGCCATCATTTCTGTCAAGCCTGTTTACGTGAGAAATAGGCCAAGGCACATTGCCAGGTATACACGAAGAGTTTGTTCGCAAAAACCGATAAGTCCATTTTTGAAGATTTTGAAGTACGGTCGCTGTTATAAAGTAAAAAATAATACCTTTTAAACGATATATTGGTCACTACATATAGAGGTACATTTTTGAAGTTATGGTCAAAAGAAGCAAAAATTTTCTTATTATTCTCTTTATTTTTCTTGACCTTTAATCGCAAATATCTCCATTTGGCAAATATGGACTTATCGGTTTTAACAAACAAACTCTTCACATATTGTTGCTGCTTCAGGCGGGTAGGACCCACTTGAAAAAAAAAATAGTGACAAGACATTATAACAATGTATCTGAAGGAAACGATAAAAAAAAAAGTAATTCATCTAGTAATTTATTTGATAAAGTAATTATTAAACAAAATTATAGGACAATCAGGTTTACCCTCCAATACACCGAGTAAAACGGCTTGATACACCCACCAAGTTGCGCGAGGACCTTGTGTGTTGGTCCCCGAGTTCTGTTACATCAATGGAAGTGCAAGCTCTTTAATATCGAGGTGCGAAAATAATTCACCAAATGATTCCGCTGTTTTCAAAAGTCAGAATATTGATATATTAACAAATATTTTGTTAGTCTGATTATACACCGTTCATGACGTTAGCTTTGGAGTTAAATTTCATTTCAAGCAGATGTATACGCATCACATTGAACACAAAGATATAAAAGAACAACGACATCAAATCCGTAAAATTGATCATAAGCATTTTATGTTAACTTTATTTGTATACACTAGTCAAATGAAAGTCGAAGATAGACAAAACAAAGAAGATTACGTCTGTGCGCAATAAAGTTTATTCTCACTGAAATGGAGGGGCCCAGTTGCCTGCAAAGACAAGATGCTTTTTTTCATCCAAATTGCTTTATTGAAAGCTGAGCTGTTATCTTCATAGATGTTAAACAGAGACAGAATTAAAAGAGTTATTCAGCGTACAACATAGTCACTGTCATATTTCAGACTTTTCCCTCATGGATTTTGAATTTGAAAATTAGAATTTCATATATACGTTTTGAAAGGTGATTAACTAAAACTCAATGTGTAAACCCGAGATGCCAGGTTCGCCTTTTCAACCATAACAGGCGTTTTCTTTCTTTATTGTATGAAGACAAGTTAACATATAACTCTTTTTTATTTCAATTTCAAATATGCAACTCTTGTGGCAGTATCCTTCAAGATAAATTGCCAACTGAACTTGGAAAAAATCCAACAGTTTTTCTAGTAAGCGTAGCCTTGATCAGAAACTTACAGAAACTAGTCATGGAGCACACTGAATACCGCTTGACAAAATAAAAACTAAAACAAAACAAAACAAAACAAAACAAAACAAAAGGAAAGGAAACAAAAGGAAGAAAATGTCACTCCCTAGAAATTGTTGATGGTACAGGTGTTTGAGTTGAACTCAAACACATTGACGTAGCCACATCGTGCAAAGTGGTTATTGCTTGAGTATGGCTTGGTTCCACCAGCCGTACCCCCACAAGAGCCCTGGGAGCGATTGCTCTCCCAGCCATCACCGTTCTGGAGGTACGCCTTGAGCTCGAACCAGCCATCTTCCGTCTCATCGCAATTCATCTCAAAGTCTACCATCCAGTAGTGCTCGCCCCAGGTGTTCAGTGGAGTGTAGCCATAGCCCTCAGTTGATACCGAAGCACCGTAATAAGGATCATTGTTGGTCCACACGAGAGGAGTGCCAGCGGGAGATACGCCCGAGTAGCTGCTCTGGTCGTTCTCAGCTCCGTACCAGTCCAGGTAATCATCACCTGATTTCCAGGCGTTAAATTTAGCATTACTACCACCGATGTTGTGCCAGATGCCAATGGCGCATGCGCTGGAGTCGGCATTACTTGTACAGCTAGATCTCTTGGTGTGGTCAATTCCTCCTCTGATGAACAGGTCCTGTCCGGAAATAGTTTCTTTGCGCACGAAAATAACAGTGCGCGCCCAACCGTACGGGACAGTACCAGTCTCATACCCTGGATCTTGGTTTCCAGGGCTGCCAGGGTCACCACTGCTCTCACCAACACGGGCATCGACGTGAATGGCTGCTACAGGGTCATCACCGGTGTCCACGTCAAAGTATGCGTATCCACTGCTGTCAACATTGATTGTTGGTCCGCTGCAAGAGCCAGAAGAAGAATCAAAGTCACCCAGTATGATATTGCAATACTCGCCGCTTGGAAGACCGGTGTAGAGCCATTCAGACAAGGAGTAACCATCTGCGTTCAGGACGTAAAATGCTTTGTTCCCACGGCCGAATGCGATCTGATTGTTTCCGTTGTCCCACCAGTTGGAGAGGGCCTGACCATTGGCGGTGTTGCGAAAACCAACCATATTCCTTATCTGCCTCCAGCGATGCTCGCAGATCCAGTCCCCACCGCAGGTACCGTCAGCATTGATGGTTACAGAATCGGTGTTTCCGCTGCCGTCTGACGGTGGGCCGCGGTCGGTGTCGTGATGAAAGTTGAAGCTGCTCATGACCCTCGCAAAACCATACGGGTAGGCCAGCATGAAGCTTGTAGCCATCTTATACCCGCGTGGGTTTTCGTGAGTGATGATGCTGCCACCACCACCGTGCCCTCGCTGGTTGTCATGGTTATCCACGAAGACCAAAGCGGAACCATCTGCGAGCATTCCCCAAGCCTCACCGAAGTTGCTGAAATATTTCATCGAATTGGAACCACCGATTCCTTCACCGAGACGTAGTCCGTATTTGAATTCAGTTACGCGACCATAAGGAGTGTACTCATTGGCAGTGATGGGTTCACCACCCTGGTCGATGACCTCCTGGAAGATAAAGGGACGACTGCCAGAAGGGAAAAAGTCCGTGTTCAGGTTGCTCACCATGCCGAAAATGGCACCCAGGTCACCGGGCCACATGTGCTTACAGGCGTCAACCCTGAATCCAGCCACACCGATGTCAACCAGTTCGTTGAGGTAGCCGGCGATCTTTCCACGGACGTAATCCTTCCCAGCGTCCAAGTCTGGTAACCCGACCAAATTGCAGTTCCTAACCTGCAGAAACAATAATCCCCAGACATAACTGCTTAAATACAAAGCTGTTGAATTGCTTAAATACAAAGCTGTTGAATGAAACTAAAATGAAAAATAAAAGCGAAGATACCCGGAAAGGGTGGATATAGAATGTTGTCTTCACAATCCCTTTGCTTCTTCTGCATGTTCTGTGACAGAACAGTTCACGGAACTGTCTAAAAATGGAACGATGAATTAGACGTGAAGACCGATTTCGCAACTACATGTGGGTAAACCCATATAGCTTGAGATAATCGTTCGATTTTAACGAAGATTGCTCATAGGTAAATTTCAAACAACTGAAGCATGAAAACATGTGATATATCCTGCCTGATATGCGAAGAATTGATGACTTGCAAATAACCTCGATCACTATGGTTGTCACAGCATCAACTATGATAGTAAATATTTCCCTAACATGAACACTGGTTATCATGAAGCGATGGAAAAGGACACACGCGTTGGCCTGAAACAACCACTCACATAATCACGTCACGCCGCCGCCTTATCACGTTTTAAGTACTTGTAGTATATACCCCGTAGACAGAATCATCTGATCAAACCCACGAAGTGTTTGGTCTGCATCTGCATTTTTGTACTGTATGTATGTAGTTTTATTAGTTGTTGTTGTTGTTGTTGTTGTTGTTTTTTTTTTTTTGGGGGGGGGTCATGTAAGTAAATCAGGAATACTTTTGATTTTGCGGGTACGCGAAATAACCTTCTTTTCTCATACTTAACCCTATCAAATAAAATGTCATTGTTAGAAAAAAAAGCTACACGTGTTTGCTATCTAAATTTAGTAACGATGTAGCCATGAAATAATCTATCAAATCTTATCAAATACACATGTTTGACTCAAATTACAAAATTGTGTAGGTTTATTTGCTATCAGAAACTGCTCTTTATCTCTAAATCAGAACTCGGTTCATCTCGACTGTACTCTGTGGAACGGCCTTTCAATTTTATCACTATTTTTGTGAATGAAATTAAAAAAACCCGCATAATTTTGACCCTCTAAGCACCAAAAAATTAAACATCAAAACACTTTTTTCCCCCTTGTGTTTTAGGAATACCACTTCAACAAAACAGCGCGTCACAGTACCATTACGCACGTCCACGAATATATTTCATTTGATTTTGATTTGATTTAATTTATTTCTGCTTAATTCCGTTACATCAGATATGATTGTGTACAAGTCATTTATGACAAACAGTATATCCACACATAGTTTTTAGTACGAAATAAAACAAATACAAACAGCTTAGGGAACTTAAACAGAAGGGTCTCCAAAATACGAGGCTTGACGGTATAGAGACCCTATACTTAGCTACTCTGGATAGAATAAGGGATAGAGAAAGGGGGAAGGGTAGGGAGAAAAGGGGAAATTACAGAGTGTATGTGTACCACTCCAACTACTTTACAACTACTTTACAATAATGATATCAAATAAGTCTGCTATTAAAGTTAACACGTTCAGTTGCCTTTGCCGTAGTAATAACCGAATATGCACTATGAAAATAGTAATAAATGGATACAAAGCATTCTACATGTGGTTATCTGACATAAGATAACAAAATATATCGTGGTTAAATATGCACAGTAATGGTATTAAAGGCACATGGTATGCATACATACATACATAATACATGCTCATATACTTATTATACATTATGTACCTATCCTATGCGTACACATATCATACATATACCCATATTCTTTTAATAATATATTTATGGATAGATAAATAAATCGATATATGTGTGCACACATGCATGCGTCATGTATCACGTACATGTTATATATGCATAACAATAAAGAAATCAAAATGTTATCCTGGGGAATACTGCTTAAGGAGGTGAAGTTTTACAGCCTTATCAAATTCAATATTCAATATACGACAGCGTGATTACGTGAGTGAATGTTACGAGTCACACCTATCTCACCTGATTGATATCCTGGTAACTGTTTATTTCACCATTATAGGACGAACACTTTCCCTGTGGCACATTGAAGTCCCACATGCTGAAAGGAACACCGGGAAAGTCGTAGTTTCCACAGTCATAGTAACTGCCAGACGTGCCATAGCCAGTTGCTGAATAAAACACAAGGGCAATAACATGACAATGATAACAATAACAGTAATAATAATGATGATGATAATAATAATAACAGTAATAATAATAATCATGATAATAATGAAATAATAAAAATAATAATGATAATAAGGTCTTCTCTATGAAGGGTAGCCTTCTCAGTGTTTGTACTGTTCTACCAGAGGGCCCTGCCATTATTATCCCAGCGTTTCCAGGTACCCACTAATGCACCTGGGTCGAGAAGGACATTGATGGGTATATAAAAACATCTCTTCCAAGGACGTATAGTGATTCAGTGGGATTCGTATACTAGGGACCTGCAATTGCACGAGTGTCATAATTGGAATGCACGAAGAGGATGCCACCTTAATGATTGACTGAATTATACTGTTATAGATGGATGTGTAACGCCATGTGAATACGCGACTTTTCATGATTGATCAGTTTTCCCCGGATGGTTTATCATTTTTCTACATTTTGTGGTGGTGGTTGTTGTTGAAATTCAGTGGTTCGGGGTTCTTATTCATCACGGGACATAATTGAGCTGTAGATAAGGATGTAGCTTTTTACTCCAGTGGCGTATCTAGGGAAAACGGCGCCCGGGGCAAGCACGAAAATTGCGCCCCTAATTTCTGAAAAAGTGTTCAACCCCAACCCCATCCCGCTAGGGACTTTAAACAAAGTCCACATGATGCTTTTTCAAGCACTTAAAAGGGATCTTTTGAGGGTGATTTAAATGTAATGATTTTTGATAGATTTTGGCGAGCGAGCGCAGCGAGCGAGCCGAAAATTTTTGTATTTCAGCTTACAAAACATGGAATTCTTGTCATTTTTTGCTTACTAAATCTTACAATATTCTAATCAAGATATAGTGACGGCCTTTAGATAACGATTTATACCAAAAAAGTGAGGTTTTAAGAAATACTCTAAATTAGAACGCGCGAGTGAGCTGAAATTTGTATATGTCCTCGTCATCATCATGTATTGTTCTTATCTTTTTTATACAAATTTTGGCGAGCGAGCGCAGCGAGCGAGCCGAAAATTTTTGTATTTCAGCTTACAAAACATGGAATTCTTGTCATTTTCTGCTTATTAAATCTCAAAATTATAGTGACGACCTTATTGATAACGATTTATACCAACAAAGTGAGAACTTGAAAAAATACTCTAAATTAGTACGAGCGAGTGAGCCAAAATTTGTATATTTCTGCGTCATCATTACGTTTTTTTCTTATCTTTTTTGATTTTTTTTTTGCGTCCCCCTCCCCCGTATGTTCGAAACTGTTGGCGTCCTCTTTTGATAAAATCGGCGATCGCTTCAGAACGAATGAAATTGCAGTCGCTGCTCCGTGTAACATTTTTCCTGCTAAATATAAAATGACATGAGTGAACACAATAGACATTATCATTTTGTCCGCTTCATCGTCACGTTTTGTTCTTATCTTCTTCTCTTTTTTATACAAATTTTGGCGAGCGAGCGCAGCGAGCGAGCCGAAAATTTTTGTATTTCAGCTTACAAATCATGAAACTCTTGTCATTTTTTGCTTATTAAGTCTTACAATTCTACTCTCTAAAAAAATCGAGTGAAATTTTCACTCTTGAAGGAGTGAATACAAAAAAAGAGTGAATTTAGAGTGGAATTGGAGTGAATTTCAAGCGAAAATGTTCATTTTCACTCAATTTAGAGTGACCTCAGGGATTACTCGAAGATTTTGGAGTGATCCCTGACGTCACTCTAAAACGAGTGGAAATGAAAATTTTCACTCAAAATTAACTCTTTTTTGTATTCACTCCTTCAAGAGTGAAAATTTTCACTCGATTTTTTTTAGAGAGTAATCAAGATATAGTGACGGCCTTATAGATAACGATTTATACCAAAAAAACAAAAAAAAAATACTCTAAATTAGTACGAGCGAGTGAGCCGAGATTTGTATATTTCCGCGTCATCATTACGTCTTGTTATTATCTTGTTTGATTCGGGTTTTTTGCACCCCCCCCCCCCATGTTCGAAACCGTTGGCGCCTTCTTATGATCCAATTGGCGATCGCTTCAGAACGAAAGAAATTGCAGCCGCTGCTCCGTGAAACATTTTGCCTGCTAAATATAAAATTACATGTGTGAACACAATAGACACTGTCATTTTGTCATCATCATGTTTTGTTCTTAACTTCTTTTTTATATAAATTTTGGCGAGCGAGCGCAGCGAGCGAGCCGAAAATTTTTGTATTTCAGCTCACAGAACATGGAATTTTTGTGTGAACACAATAAACATTGTCATTTTGTCCGCGTCATCATCATGTCTAGTTTTTATCTTGTTTGATTTGGTTTTCTGCCCCCCCCCCCCCCCCACCATTCTCCCTCCCCCCTTCCTGGTGAGTTTTGTTTTTTTTTCCTTCTTCTTCTTCTTTTCTTTTTTTCTTCTTCTTCTTCGTTTTTTTTTTTCTTTTCTTTTTTTCGCGCCCCCAAGGAGTGGCGCCCGGGGCACGTGCCCCCCTTGCCCCCCCCCCCCCTAGATACGCCACTGGTACGTAGGCATCTGACCACAGTAGGCAAACAAGGTCTGAGTCCGACAATGAGGCGAAAAATTTCAAGAGACCGACACGTATCTGCGTATCTTAAAGGGTGTGTACAGTTCTGGTCGAGGTGAGGATTTAGCTTTTAACGTTTTGCGAGATATTCAGAAACCACTCTATGAGATGTCAAAGAGCATGCAGTTCTAAGGGGTATCAAACGTTTATTCGATGAAAATCGGTTTTGAAATGGCTGAGATATCCAAAAACAAGGTGAAACAAAGAGATCCTAATAAAGTTGGGGCATGTCGCCTTTTATTATTAGCACTTTTTTGGATATCTCAGCCATTTCAAAACCAATTTTAATCAAATAAACGTTGAATCCTTCTTAAAATTACATGCTCTTTCATATTTCATAGGAGGCTTTTCATTATCTCACTTAGGAATGTTCAAAACATGAATCCCCACCCCAACCAGTACTGTACAGCCCCTTTAAGCCCCGTGAATGAGTGTCGGACCCGTGGGCCTTGTTTGCTTTTCTGTCGGACTCTTTGGCCTTATTTGCCAAAAATTGTCGGACTCATGGGCCTTTTTGTCTAACGTCGAGCTCGTGGGCTGCATGACTCGTGCGTGTCGGACTTGTGACGTGCACCAATCAAAAAATCTTTTATTTTGGGACACTTCTTGGGTAGTATCAGTATTGAATATGGGATATGCGTCAGTGAAAGTTTTGTCATAAACAGAAAACTAATGGAAGAGTTATGACTTTGTGAAGTATTTGATTTTTATTTAATGAATAATACAACATTATGATACACACATTCCCTCGACTTTTTGCTCAGATAATAGTTATGTTAATTTATGAGTTGGTTAATCCCCATTCTCCATGCCTCTTGAAAAAGCGAGTTTACGTGTTTTTATAATCTTATCGAAATATCTTGTTGTTGTTGTTTTGTTTTGTTTGTTTTTTTGTCAATTCCTATCTAGATTTTTATGAGAATATTGTTCTGGTGCATGCGTTCCGGAATGACGAGCTGCTGTAACCACGGTAACCGTTTTACTTACCACCAGCACCCATATGGTTGATGACTGCGTCCACGTAGATTCGCACGCCGGCGTTGTTGCAGCGGCGCACCATGTCTCGGAACTCTGCATCGGTGCCGCTCCGGCTGTCCAGCTTGTAGCTGACCGGCTGGTAACGTTCCCACCAGGGTCTCCATGGATCCGTAACTATGCGGTGCTCATTGGGAGGCGAGACCTGCACGCCGCCAAAACCGTACTTACTCAGGAAGCTGGTAATAGCAGAAATCCAGAAATAGAAGTAATCACTATCTAACCTTTTTTCCCCCTTTCCATCGGTGCCAATTTATTTTCAATAACCAGGCCGGGTTACGCTTACTTTGTCTCTCCGTGTCAGTGTACAGAGAAATGTCACAATGTCCAAACTAGTTTTGATAAATAGAAGAAAAAAAAAATTAAAATGGATTGGCAGAAACCGGTCTTCCGGAGATCCGACATAAAATCACTGAGTTATACGGAATTTGAAAGTTGAAATGCTTTGTTATAAAGGGAACAATAGTATTAATTGCGATCACATTTGCAAATCAGTGAGGCTTAATAGTTCATCGCAGCATCTGGCGCTCTGCGTTTTTGCGTAAACTTAATCGCAGAAATGACATCGATAAATACATTTAAATCTTCATTGTTTACCACAATGATGACCCAAAGCGAAGTATTCACATAAACCCGACTGATGTTAACCAAAACAAGAGGAAGCCGGACTGGACACCACAGGGGTTCTCCTTACTTTTCGCACTCCGCAGCAATATCCGTCCATTTCCACTCGAAGAGGTGCACAATGGTTTGTTTGTCGTCCACCGTGTTTGCATGCCATTGGCCAAGGCAGGAGCCAATCAGCATTGGGAGAATCAGAAGCGAACCAATCATCTTGCGGCTATCCATGGACTGTGAAACATCACCACGCAAAGTGATACATTACCCCTGTGATTGTAATTGTCGTTCTTATTTTCATATTCGATACTTAGATACTTTTCTTCTGAAACACCTTGCATTCATTTCAAAAAGATTAGTAACTTTTCGTTATTTATCACTGCATGCAAGAACGCTTATTAAGACCTTACTGCAGAAAAGCAAGCATGATTATGTTGGTCACCATTTAAGATATTGTCCATCGACGCACTAACTGTCATTTAACAACAGTCTCAACATACAAGCTCTGAGTAACAACAGCTCTGAGCAAGAAGAAGCTTTGAGCAACAACAGTGCTGTCTCAACATACAAGCTCTGAACATATCCATCGCCAAAGACTTTTGATATGAGAAGAGTATGCTTTATTTTCTCTGACATGATCTTCAGCTTTTACAAATATTGCAATATAAATGTATCGTTAATGATTTTTAAATGTCTAATACTTTCTCTTTTCTTTTATTGTGTTGAATATTATTTCATGTACTGCGAAATGATAAGCCTTTTTGTATCTCTAATGAAAATGATTAAGAGCTGTAAAAGAAGAAATATGATTTCATTTTTGAAGGATCATTGCATTTCATCTCGTTCATCTCAATTCCTTAACACAAAGCATTATACACATACATAAAGTTATACAAACTTAGTACAACATCGAATAATAAAGAAAATACTGTGGACCGAAGTACAATAAATACTGTGACATGTGATGATTACATAAAATCAAAATTGTTGGAAATAGAAGGGACTACTTGAAAGCAGGGATTTGTAATTTGCAGTCTCCCCTCGAACAGTGACTAATTACTAAACTAACAAAACTAAGGCAGATTTCCTTATACAAAAAAGAAAGAAAAGAAAGACAAAAACACACCCACACACACAAAAAAACCACACACACACGCACACACACACACAAGAGGCAGATCTTGTGAGTGGATGGAATGACAGGAAGAGGGAAAAGAGGCGAAGGAAGATGAGTTGAAGGGTCAATACCAACACAAGAGTGACATGAGATGCATGGGCTCACCAAGGTACAGAAAGGAGATTGTGTTTTGAAACTACTGTATAAACAATTTTGAAGACAAATAAAAAAAAAGAACTGAAGTTAGGGCTTACCAGATTATCACTCTTTGCAATATAGAAATATCTTTATTTAAAAGTAAATACATTAAAACCTGAAGCTTCTCTTATACTGTTATGAAAAGAATATCAAAAATTTATCTTCAGAAAAAAGAGAATGTAAATTTGGCAAAAATGGTGATCTTCAATAGCAAGTGGAATTCATTGGATTTTTCGGGTAGGATATGAATGAACAGTTTTGTTTTTAACAAGGAGAGAATGGTTTGCTTAGTGTGCATGTAAATTGTCTCAAGTGAGAAAAAGTACAACTCATTGATCGTTTATAGAACAAAACATCACTGTGGCATCTGCATGAACTGATACAATACGAAGAGGTTTTTTTTTTTCCCCTGCAATAATGGTGTATATTCTTTCTAAGTACATACTTATACGGGGATATGTGTTTCCCCGGGCGAGTATGCCATACTTTAAGTAAGGTACAGTGATAACAATGACGAAACAACATTAAAAAGCGTTTGTAAGAAGGCAGTATTTGACTTTATTTATAGCACCTGTAGTGTTTACTTACAGAATTAGCGTGACATATTATTTAAACAATGTGTTTATTCCAAGTGAGTTTATCATCACAAATCAAACCTAAGAATTAGATTGAAGGGACAGCTAATATGACTGTATCGTCCAGTTAAATATTCCTAGATAGGATTTCTAGGTAGTTACGAACACACATTTGTGTGTGTGTTTTTTTTTAATCAGCTCTTATCCATTGATGTAATTCTACTAACGCAATCAAGATCGGAGTTAGAGAGAAACACATCAGAATCGTCGGCGAATGATAATAATGAAAGAATGTTTGATGAATTAATGTTTGATGAATTCGGCATATCATTGAAATGGAGAAAAAATAAAAAAGATCCAAGCAAGTTTTCTTGAGATAAACCCCAATTAACATCTTGCATAATGATGATTAGATTGATTGAGTTATCATCCCTTTTTTATTCATTTCTCCCGTTATGATTTGCTTGTTGTCATCTTTTATTTCTATCATGAATATTCTCCCTTAATGTAATACGCCTTGCGAATTAGTCTGGTAAATAAGCATGGTTACAGTTCGCTATTCCGAAGTTTTGTTAATGCGAAAACGAAATAAAGAAAAAAATTAGTATGCGCACCTTTTTATATCATTTCATTATTCATTTCCGGATAAACGAATCTTTGGAATAGCGAACCTTATTTCACATTCGGACTTACAAACACACACACAAACCTTCGGAATAAAGTCATAAATATTCGGATTAACGAACCCTATTTCACCTCATGAATAACGAACAGCTAAGTATCAGGAATTTGTGTGTTTTGGAATAACGTACATTATTTCATTTTCGATTAGCGAACCTTCGAAATAACGAACTTCATCCTATTGCCCAAGTAATAGGAAACGTTATTAAAAAAAGAGAGGGAGAGAGAACGAGGAAGATTGAAATATAAGGCAGTAAAAAGGACAGTAAAACAACCAGCATTTTACGCAATAAATCAGCGAAATACTCACCAACCTGGTCGTCGTAAGGGAAACATCGAAGGATGCAGCTAGCGATGTGTTCAAATACCCTGACTTCGGGTGTTTATATATAGACTCCAAAGACTCCCAACTTTACAAACGGGGATGCCACTCCTATTATCAAGACTGGGATTCAGTGCACTTATAGCACCTTGCATAACAGTTCACCAAAAAGTTCGCATAAGAGAGGTCAAGTCTCATAACTGACGCCCTCATCCACATCATCATTTCCATCGATGAATACAATATGCGTTTTAATCATTCTACATGAGTAAATATTAATTCCTGTCCAGATGAATGTTTCTCAACGAGAAAGTAAATATTTATGTGCTTTATTAGATATTTCTTGTCTTCTACGCCAACGAAAAGTTTGCGTTAAAGTCACTTTTTTTTAATAGATTAGCTCTTCTTTGCAGGGTGCAGCAAATAAAAGTATTGACAGAGTCAAGTGGAAAGTGCTGTTGCTATTCGTAGAGGCTTTCAAGTAACTACTGTATTCTTTTGCATCTGGTAGTGAGTAAAGTCAACCTGCATCAGTGACGAAAGCATTGCGTACATTCCCTATTGCCATGATAGAATTTCTCTGATTTTAACATTCTCGAACGTAAATCTGCTGAAGTAAAACATACAGACAAATTTGCATTGGACTACACTGTATAGGGTCACTCGGTAGGTTTGTCCAGTATTCATTATTGCAAATAGATACTGTTTGTTGCGTCTCTTTTTTTTTTAGGTTAAAGTCAGCACCGAAAGAGGTACATGGCCAAAGAAATCAATACCTGGCTCTACGCAAAATATATTTCTTGTATTTATTCTTTGAGTTTCTTTCCAATCAGGTAACTATGAAGGTTGCTTTAAACGTTAATTAACATTTTGACATGTGATACATCACCCTTCGTATAACGCGAATATGTCCAATGTTAATCAATAACCCAGTTTAAGATAATCCAGTTTTCGGCCTCATCTGGTCCGATTCTCATGACCCAGATGAAAATGACCGAAGTATCAACAATGAAGGACGAGATAACCAATATTGGCTCTTTCTCACTCAGCAGGAGAATGAATAAATCAAATCAAATCAAATCAAATCAAATCCTGTAAGTTGGGAACTGAAAACATGTCATCGGAAGTTTTGTTTCATAGTATCAATAACGATTGACTGTTTAATATACATAAATGACAAAAATGACAAATAAAATGTAATTGATATCTGTCGATGACTGAGGGAGGGTATCATTTACAGACGAGAGAACATAATCATTGCGCTGGGGGGGGGGGGGGGGGGGCTACATCACCCTACACCAAATAGACGTTTCCTGTTGGAAGCGGTGTTATCCATACGATTTCTAATACACTCCCACACTCCCATACTCCCAAAATCCATAATTAAAACAAATTCATATACAAATGTACCAAGACCAACTTTGTGACAGAGGAACTTGATTATGTGCAGGATCTTTACTCCCATTTTGTTCTTATGTAAAAGCAAATTAAGATATCATTTGATATGCAGATATAGATAACTCTCTCTCTCCCTCTCTCATGCACATTCCACACACTCCCTCTCTCTATAGCTTATATGCTATTGTAATTCTGAGCGCTCAATACACTATAATAGTTATCGAGGTCACCCCACGAGACTGACACCCACGGGTCATACAGTCCACGAGTACGACAATGAAATGAGGTCCATGCGTCATACTGCCCAATGGGACGAGTTCGACACTATAGGTAAAAACAGCCCACGAGTTCGACAGGTACAACACGGCTCTTAATGTGTCGGTCTCTTGGGCCTTGTTTGCTAAGTGTCGAACTCATGGGCTGTATGACTCGTGGGATGTAGAACTCGTGGGCTATACAATGTATAACTCATGGGCTGTATAACTCATGGGCTGTATGAATCGTGGGCTGTATGAATCATTACTTATGTTATATTCGTCACTGATATTGCCATATCTTAATTATGGTGTTTTAGTTTGGGGCAACACTCACCAGAACCTACTGGATAGAGTGTTCCTTCTACAAAAGAAAGCTCTCCGTGTCATCAGTTATCCTTTCATACCCTCCCACTCAAATATGTTATTTGCCGCAAATAAGCTGCTAAAAATTAAAGATTTGTATTTATTTAATTTGGGGCAATTTATGTATACGTACAGCAACAACTCACTCCCCTCCATTTTCGATTCTATGTTTCAAAGAAATCAATCATTCCATGACTATCCCACTCGACGTTCCAATGAATTTCACTTACCTCTCTTACGAACGATTCTTGCTAAGAACACACTTATTTATACTGGCCCAACGTATTGGAATTTTCTGAATAATGACATAAGAAATTCACCTTCTATATTTTCATTTAAAAGGAGATTAAAGCTGTTTCTATTGCAATGTTATGTTCCTACAGAAGTGAATCAGCCTAATGGCTCATTTTAATTTTTTTCCGAAGAATTTTGATTACCAATAATAATTATACTCTCACATATTTTCTCGTCCCTGTTGTCCTGAGACTCTTACTGAGTAGATTCAATTCTACTTGTAGTACTCCCGCATCTATTTCTCTCTATTTTTCCATATTTATGTATCCCTTCCTCGCATCCCAATATTTTTTCGACATAGTTCTGTCGAGGATCGCTGGATCTGTTTTTCCTTTCTGTCCGCTGTATTGTCTTCCTATTATGTCAACCTTGTCTCGTTCTGTCTTGTATTGAAGTCCTCTTTCATTAGTTTTGTCGTCTCAGTCTCGTTTAATGTTCATTCGCCTGTGTATGTGTGTCTGTCCGTTACTCTGTCTTCTTATTGGGCTTCCAGACCTTTTTTTTTTTTAATCTGACTTTATTCCCGATCTTTTTTCCCCTTTTTGCATCAGTTCATTTTCTATTGACATTCTGTACCTGAGGGGCCCACATTCTACAAGCATTGCCTTTTTAGTGGGTCCCTCCATTTTTCGATATTTTGTGTAATGTTATATCGTCTATATCACTTCAGTCAATTTTCATTACAACATTATTTGTTACCCCAAGGTTCCACAATTATGTTCTCTTTTCAATTTTACTTTGTTTTGATTATGTAACCTTATTCTCTGTTACCAATGAAAATGAAATGTTTATGTTCTTTTCGAAAAATGAAATAAAGTTTGAATTGAATTGAATTGAATTGAATTGAATTTGTGGGTGTCGGTCTCGTGACGTGCAGTAAATACAGTATACCTTTGCATGAGTCGAAATCAAGTTTGCAAGCTTTGTCAACCTTGCAAAGTGTGCATTGTTATTCTTGGTTATTCTACGAAATTGCATAATAGTTTATTATATTCTTTATGATCCTTATATCATGTATTTCTTACAAGATGATAAAACAATAATTGTGTAATGCATATGCTTAGTATTTTGTTTCAATTTTTGTTGGATTGACATGAATGACATGTTGAATTTGATTGAATTGAAGTCCTTTGGGACATGAGAAATGTGACTTTCGCAAAGTATATATTTTTGATGATTATCATTTTCAGAACTCACACGACTTTTGACATAAAAAAGCAAACAAACTTCACACCGTGGAAATTATGATGTGTGCATTTAATTTGTTTATTCATGTCTTTATTCCACGTGATGAGGAATTGTATTCACATCCCCGTATATTCATTATTTCTCTTCATGGAATGAGAATGCAATGCGCGAATGTGCTAAAAAACATGTCATTCAGACCTAAATTTATCAGTTTGTAGTTGATATATCACGCACAAAAGCTACGACGGCCTATTTTCTTTGACATATTATATCCGGAATTCAACTCTGAAACGGCGGCTCATCCGAATAGATGGGGGGGGGGGGGGAGAAGGTGAATATCAGGGCTTTAAAGCTTCTCTTAGGAGATTTTCGGCTCATTCAGACTTACTGCAGATGAACGGGTCCTTCAATAATTCTCAGAAAATAAGCAAGTGGCAGAAATAATTCCCATTGGTAAGTTTGAAAATTCCTGAAAGTTTTAAAAGTTTGAAAGACGACTTCAAAACTATAGCAATGTATAGGGCATAACAAACGGGGAAAATAACTGGGTCAATTCATATCACGAAATAACTAAGAGTATCTTAATCAAAATAACTGGGTCAATTCATATTACGAAATAACTAAGAGTATCTTAATCAAAATAACTGGGTCAATGCATATTACGAAATAACTAAGAGTATCTTAATAAAAATAACCGACCCAGTTGTTACATCACGACGGGTCAAGTAAAGGCTTTAAAAAGATAACAATATACAAACCCTGATACAGTTATCAATCTGATATGACTAGGACAGTATTATAAGCGTAGCATATCTCTTGGCTCTGCCGCTATCATGCGAACAGCACGGGTAGTTCCCATGACAGAGAACTAACCTCTATTAACAGAATGATTAATTACCCGTAAACTGAGGAAAAAGAGAGCAATTCGAGCCAGGTCAACCTTTACGTAACATAACTGGCGGTGTCATATTCATATCAAGTAACATGTGATTGTGTCTTACGTAAACAAAATTTACCAAATGAACAGGAAAATAAGTAGGGTGCAAGACTAAAGTTGTCTTCCAGTGAGGAATCTCTTTTGATAGACCTCGCTATACCTGCACACTGATCCTATTTCAACACAGTTTGGTCTAACGTGCCTCTGAAATAATATTGTATAGCAACTCGTATGTGTAAAGCATTTCAGATACTCTAAACGAACTGGTGATCGTATGAATCTAAGCACATAATTATAGACAATCATGATAGGGAAAAACAAAAATGTTGAGAGAGATGCCATATGGTATTTACAGAAACTTTTAAAAAGTCATCAATCTTGTACGGAATCTTTAATTTTCTTTTTCAGTTTCTGCTGAATCCACATACTATTTCTATGCTTAGAAATACTTCCGTTTTATGAATAAACATCGCAGTGTACACCAGTCCAGCACATACCCATATCATAGACATGCTCGCGCATCCACACCCACAAACAAATTGAGATGTTGAGAACTATATGGGCTTGTTTTTACAGGAAACAAGCAAAGCCATGGAGACTATCGTTACACTCTTATCTTTGTATTTCTTTTATTTCATCTGCATAAACTAAACAAGGATTTTAATGAATTATGCATATTCACAAAAAAGAGTTGCAACGAAGTTGAACAACCTGGACATTCAAGTATAACTGTCATTTTACTATTTTGTAGCAACATCTCAATTTCAGTGCGACAAAACAAAAAGATTTCGAGAATTATGATTGCATCAACAAATTCAATATGGTTTCATGATACTGATGTCTTAATACAATCTGATTATGTGGGCCGGATGTTCATATCCACTACAATGAATGTGTGTAATGGTCATAACGGGTAATGCTGCAGACGTGATGTTCAGTTTTGTTTTCTCTTCAATGTTCTAAACTATTCGGACTCTATCCGAATCAAAGTGACATAGGAAACGGTGACTCAATGAGACATAGCAGAAGCATATCACAGCTGTGACTTTTGTTTTTTTTTTTTGGTATAGTCTCTTTTCTCCCCATATAATACAAGACATGACATCTTCCATAATACACAGACAATACAGAGAAGCGACCTATAAGAACAGTATATGAATAAATAACAAATCATCCTAACAAGAAACAACGGAATAGACACGCCGGGATGTACTATATGTTTCTTTGTTTGAAGAATGACTTTCATTATCAATACAATCGATGAGTCTGGCAACATCTAAATCTTAAAACATCCCAAAATATACAATCGCCGTACAAATACAAAAAGAAAGGAAAGCTTTTATCGCAGTTCCAACGGGTCGTCAGCAGCACACCAGGGATCACCAGTATTTCAGCCTTAAATACTGGACACCTCCCCCTGGCTGGCTGGTCAGTGCTGCTTTTGGATTCGCCATACAACACCCCCATCCACTTACATCTTCCCACAATTTCCAAACAATTCCTCAATACTCATAAGAGTTATGAGTACGGTATCCACTTCACAATCACTGATATAGAGTGGATAGTACTGGTTAATGTCGCTGGGTAGAAGGATATATTTAGCTGCGCAATAACGTAAATGAGATGATGTGTATGCAGGAAATATTCTACAGAGTTCACTTTGGAACGTGTCCATTGTACGTAAAATAAGATGGTGTCATATTTGTAAAAGAATTACAAGCTATAGGATGAATTTGTAGACTTCTGTGGTGTGTAATTATTAATCACTGATCATCAATACGCAGGGAGATTAAACGTTACAAAGAAAAGAATGCTCAAACTTTCTTGATTTTGTTGTTATCTTTCCTGTACTTTTCCTTTTCTTCAAACTAACTACTTCTGACAACCTACTGAACGGAAACGAGAACATTATTTTTTCTGCCAAATATTAGAAATTCATACATATCTTATGGATAACAACGAACCGTTCGTTTCTGGTACGACTGGCTCAAAATATCACTGTAAGAGAAATTACTGATCAAAATGTGTTGGGTAAAAGCTGTCATATAAAAATCCTAACTGTATGTCTTTTTTTTTTCTTCATACATCAGGATTTTGATAGCAGGATTTTGATGGCCACAAGGCCTTAAATCAAACAGTGTGAGTCTTTTCTACCTCCTATTGCGTTGATAAGCCATCCTTCCCATGATAAGCCGTCTAGCGGAATAAGGCGGTAAGTGATACACATTAAAGTTCACTTTGACACCATAGGCCCTGATTCACTGTGATTTTCAATGCATCCAACAATGTTATCGTGTTCATCGTTATAATGGGAGCCACCTCGTACATTGCCCTGCATGTCTATGTAGCTTTCAGGTGAAGTGCTGTCCTCGCTGATACTCTCGTTCTGTGACCACAGTTTTCTCTTGTTCTGGAGGGTCAGTCTACCATTGTTCCGTGTGAGGATGGCGTGGAGACCACTGGGTGGGGCTGGCGTTGTCGGGAGCAGTGGCGGCGGGGGGAACTTAAAATGCGCCAGTTTGGGGGCGGTGCTCGGCTTCTTCGCACGAGCGGGAGCGACGGGCTGAAGTGCGGCTGCGGCGCGCGTTGATGACACGAACTCCTCCGTCTGATGCCGATCGCGATCCGTGCATGCCACGTTTGTCGGAGTGGTAGCGCTCGAGTGGTTGTTGGATGGCGAGGTGCATTGCGTAAGCTGAGATGGGGTGGGCGGGAGCGCCATGTGGGCCCTGGAGGATTTGGAGGCGAGGAGAGGCTCCGTACTGACGGTGGAGTTCGAGCGGCATGGAGACGGGATCGGTGAGTTACCACCAGTCATTGGAACGTAGAGCGACGGGCAAACGACCCGAGCATCCATGACCGGCTGTCGACGCTTCATTCTGGACATTTCAGAGTGACAAAACAAAATGTTCAGATTTGACATGCAGATTCACATCTTTGTGAAATGAAAAAAAAAAAACAAACCCAAAACAGCAGCAACAACAACATCATCATTATCATCACCATCATCATCATCATCAACAAAACGCTTAACAAATCTCACAGCGACAGTTTAAACACAGTCCTAACACGAATAAAACAAATATCTGATATATAAAAGATCCGTGAAATGCCTTAAAATTCCAGGCAAAAAAAAAGAAAAAAGAAGAAGCTATGTCCAAAATTGTAAAACTCTTGCCCTCTATCCTTCAGAAAAGAAAATATCAGAATTCGAAAAAAAATCATTTTCATGAAAAGCGCACATTCCATCGAGTGACATATGTTGCGAGTCCATTCCCTCTGCTTTCTGAAAGAGGTAAGTCAAGTGCTTTCTCATTCTGCTCGAAATTGTGAAAACATGTTGAATATCTTCTATACAGTTCCTTTATAGTTTTGTCCAGAACGACGTCACGAAGTGTAGTAGTCTCCATTTCCGGCGAGATGACGGGAACAAAACTTCAAAAATTTAAAACATTTTGAACGGATTGTCCGATTTTCTTCAACGTGTCACTGATATGTTTAATTAATATTGCTGCCTTTACTTAATCCGCATTTATAATTAGGCTTTGGTCTCCTTTAATGACTATTGAATTATCACGCAAAGGCGGCATTTCAATCTTGTTCGTTATCGTTGGGGGTATAAAAAGCATAGGATTGACAACCACGATGGAATTTTCATGCGACAACGTACAGTTACAGTATTCTCATACGGGGGGGGGGGGGGGGGGGGAGGCAAAAGTTGTAACTAACGGAAATCAGACAGATTATGATTGTGGTTAGGAAACGAGCCCGTCGAGTTGTATTGAGAACTGACCGAAAGAATATGATCATGAAGATAAAGACAGCGATGCCGATAACAACAAGAGCCGATCCGATACCGATCACGGTATAAGAATGCACGGCGGTTGAGGTGTAAGCACCTGTCCGAGGAAAAGACAAGAACATAAGATACGAATGCGGCTATCATGGTATTTGCAAGGAAAAAAAATACATATGGTGGTCAACACTTCGACTAACCAAATCATAAACATTGGCTATTGTGGTAAACGCCTCATCGAGACATTAACTAATGTGAGAATGAAACGCGAAATGTGCTTGAAACGCCCTATGTGCTCAAGACATCATGTATAGGTGACATTATTATATAGAATGATGTTCGCTATTCCGATGGTATGTTAATCCGAAATGCAATAGAATTCGTTATTCCAAGAGTCATCATTCCCCCACATATAAATTTTGCATGTCTGCATGATCGTTAATCCGAGCATTTATGATATCATTCTGAAGGTTCATACTATTCTGAAAGTTCAAATATTCTAAAGGTTCGTTAGACTGAAAATCAGATAAGATTCGTTATCCCGTCCGTTCGTCAATCCGAAATCAAAATAAAGTTCGTTATTGGAATATTCGTTTATCCAAAATGAAAAAGTTGCTAAATGAGTTTGGCATTCCAAAGATTCATTAATTCGCAAAAGAGAGGGAGAGAGAGATGCGTATAATTATGCACAACGAACCTACGGAATTACGAACCTTATTTCGTTTTCGGATTAACGAACCTTCGGCCAACGAACCCTATTTCATTTTCGGAATAACAATCCAGCGGAATAGTGAACCTCCGGAATAACGAACTGTGACCGAAATAAACACGAGGTCACTTAATTGAGGATATCTATAATTCAAGCCAAAATGATCGAACATTCATTGTCATAGTATACACAAGGTAGGTCTAAGCGTTGTAGATTAGGAAGCAACTTGCGTGTTGGAAGAGAGGGAAGCAAAGGTTCATAGGAAAAGAAGAAGAAGAAAAAAAAGGGGGGGGGGGTGGAGACAGAAGAAAAAAAAAGAAAAAGAAAATTCCCCTCGTTTCAGTCATCACGTTTATGTTCTTATTAATGAGCTAGAAATACGTGTAAACATTTCAGTTATTGATCACCATTTTGTCATAAATTCGCAGAGAAAAAAAAAAACTCCACCAAAACCTGAAGAGTTTTCAACAGTCGGTAAACAATGTACAAAGTAGCATATTATTTTAAATCGTCTACTGGTTGTGGACTGGTCGTAATGCAATCATGCAGCGAGGATCGAAATCGTTATATTACGACCTATGACGTCACGTAAGGTAATGTAATTCCAGAATGAGGGAGCTTTAGATTTTTGCGAAGCGAAAATCGCATGCGCAAAATTGCTTATCAAAATCGATCTATTTATATCTCGCGTCGTCTGAGTTTTCACTAAGCCTTCTGGGCTATTTTTGCGTCCGCTCAATTCACGATGCAGAGGGCGCCATTTTAATTTTTTTGTAGGTTGCGTTCTCGCGTAATCAAAAGCGACTTTGCAACACGACGCAGGGAAAGAGGAGAAAGGCCAATGCAATCGTTGTCTTAACCGTCCGCGAGTGTCCGCGTCGCAAATCTAAAGCTCCTATCGTCCGGCTGACGACGCGGCGAGAATGAAACGATGTATATTTATGCGCATTTTATAACATAGCAAATATTGCCTTGCCTGTTAATGTAATAATTACAACATTTGACAATCCCTTGGGAGTTTTCTATTTTCCCTGGATGCAAAATAAAAAATATCGTAATATCTTTGGTAAATATCACTTCCGAGATAATGTCAAGTTCTATAACACCTCTAAAAAGGCAGTATTATGTATAATGTGGTAAGAATGACAGATTTACTTGACAATGCATCGCAGGGAAGTTGATGCAAGTTCCACCTGCCGTGTTCGTTACACGTCCATGAAGTGGAACTCGGGCCATCGTTGCACGAAACGATGATGACGTCATTGTAGGCGTACCGGCTCTTCGGCGACACGAAGTGAGCCCCCTGTGGGGGAGTTGCGGGTAAGGTGCAATCTACGACTGTGCGAATAGAAAATTGTATTTTATTTTTGACAGTTATCATGTAGTCAATTTGTTAGAATGAAGCTTTTTGTGTTTTTGTTCGACTGCGATTATGGGCGTATGACATTTTCATTATGCCAGAATCGTACAGATTTGCCTTTTCTGCGACCTTCGACAAAATAATGTATTTTTCCAAATTCGGAAATGCATTAACCTTGTTTACATTATGTTTTTCCGGCAGTTGAAGGTTTTTGCTGAAATAAAAGATGTACTTAATCTCCTCTATTGTTTGTCATGGAGAGGCCTATACGTTGAGGAGGATTTGGTCAATGTGGTTTAGCCATGCATCATTTCCATAATTTGACGTGGGCAGAATAAAAAAACAAACAAAACAAAATGGCATAATATCTCAAACATTGAAAACGTGAGAAATAAGTTTTAGAAATTTACAGATGCTGCACAGCAAAAGAGCTTCTTAAGCTACCACTGTGAAAAGACTTTATGAACTTAAACCAACTAATTAATGTCCTCGAAGTCAGGTAGAAAGTTGGTCAATCAAACCTAAAATGCTGTCCCACAAAATGGTGCGTCACTCACAATACATTATATCACGTCCGCCCTTTTGATGAGTTAACAAACTTTGAATTGCACTGTTCTAAATATCTTCATTGTCATGATTTTTACCAATACAGCTGGTTCATTTCTAGGAACGTAATTGGTGATGGTTATCCACAATTAATATGCGTGTCATGCAAGGCAAAATCTTCCTCCAAGACCAAAAACAGTTGGTCTAATTTTAAATATTACGTCTGTACTGTCTAGGTACGTACCTTCGTTGCAAAGAGCTCCTTTGTAACCCGGATGACAGATGCAATGAAACGTCTCGGCAGAGTCTACACAAATCCCATGGCGACAAGGGTTTGGCGCGCATAGAACTATGGATAAAATCAAGAATCAGTTATCAAATACATACAGTGAAGAGAAAAAAAAAAATGACGACAACGAACAGACGGTTAAACCAGTATTAAATCAAAACATTGTATTGTCCATACACATGCACACCCATCGCCACATCACTGTATTAACGTTCCCATTCTTTCTCGCTATTAAGTATAATGACTAAAATTGGACCGCACTTACCAAAACTCTGTATCCCTAACTACACGATTGTTGCTTTACGTACAAGGGCAAAAGTAAACCTAGATAATTCTGTGCGACTACGGGAAAGTCAAGACAATTTCGGGTAATGACTTCCTTATTTGGACGAGATTGATTTAGGCAATCGACATGATTCTAACCAAAACGTTGTAATTTCAAACCAGGCGCAATCAATCTCTTAGAAGATTTCGTTGTCACTTCAAATTTTACTGCTTTCTAAAAGTGAAGCAGAATAATGTCAAGAGTAGAAAACACTACCGGACAGCAATGATAGTTATGATGCAAGGAGCATATTGAAAATGGTAATGATAACACGTAAATTGATACGTCATAAAGAAATTACAATCTATTGTTTTAATGACAGCAGTTTACGAATTTCGGTTTTACACGCAGACTAATTGGGAGATTTTTATAATAAACGATACTGGCAAGGTCTTGTTTCGTAAGATGTTGTTAAAACTGTTGTCAAGTGCGTTGTTTGTAATTTATGCAAGATTTGAGACAAAGAAGAAAAACGACCATGCATTCCTCTCCATTTGCCTTTGGATACTTGAATGACTTCTTTGTTTTGACAGACTTTTTCTTTTTTTTTGCACTGGGCCTGACTACAACTTTGAATCAATTCATAATACGTATGTCTAGCACACTCTTGTGCACGTTTCTTTTTTTTTTCATCTCTCGCATCTCTTTACACTTTTCCCTTGATGTGCATCGCTCTATGACAATGATGAAATACGCTATGTAAATTTAAATGTTATGACATCACTGTTCGATCACGTTTAACTGTGATATCATATGGTAGACGATGATTGATTACGTAAGACTCACGTGGTCTGGAGCAAGCCACGCCGGCGTCTTCGAAGTGTGTGCAGTCGTGCACTCCGATACCCGAGTGAGAGCAGTTCAGGATATTGAGCTCGAAGCCGGTGCAGTCGAGGTTGTCCAGCATGATTGGCCCGGGCCCCGTCCCGAAGTGTGCCGTGCTGGAGATCTGTAGTGGGCTGCCGAAACCCAACTGCTTGCAAATAACCCAAGCGTCTAGTCTGTGGTTAAGAACATAGTTGGTAAGAGTTATGGTTTGTAAGGGAGATGAAAACGGTTTTGGTGAGGATAATGTCACTATTGGGATCATTATGGATATAACCGGATAGGTTCTAGTTTCGTACGCCATCAGGCATCGCGTAGAAGCCCGATGCGCTGCTGTCTTTTCGAAAAAACAACAACAAAACAAAACAAAACAAAACAAAACAAAACAAAACAAAACAAAACAAAACAAAACAAAACAAAACAAAACAAAACAAAACAAAACAAAACAAAACCTCTCTTGTGGTGGAAGAAGGACTATTCATCTTGAGTTTTAGATGAACTACGCATTGCAAATGCACGTTGACTTGTATTGATTCATAATTCAATTCGATACTTTAACCCAGAATTTGAAGTATTTTACCCCGATTTCGGCCTAAGTAAAATACTTAGCTAATACCGGTTTTAAATTGAATCTTGTGGGTAAGTATTTTTGCCTCAAAGTCAGGATGCTAAAGTAAAATACGAGTTAAGGCATTTTACTTAGCCAAGTAAACTACCAAGTAATTAACTTACTTGATTTGTGAATTCTACTGATCACCGCCCCAGATCATTACTATGTGGCGAAAAGAATATCAAAATAATATATGTGCCGTATATTATTCAATTGCGATTTTTTTTTAATTCTTTTTTATCTGCAGACTACTCGGATAGGTCCAAAAATACCCTTCTGAGTTACGATCATGTCAATGACACAAATTGTCAATCAATGCAAATACTTATATGCTAACAAAAGACAGTGGAATATAGACCTTTCTATATCAAGACTGGTTATAAATTCCATTGTTCCCATGCATGCAATGTCTTTTATAAATCATATTAGCACCAATGATTGACAGATGATGTCATGGAGGGAATCTCTGTTTCGAAGGTTTTTTGTTTGTTTTGTTTTGTTTTAACGGGGAGGGGAGGGCGTATCAAAGTAGCCGAAAATTTATTATTCAGTTCAATTCAATTCAATTCAATTCAATTCAATTCAATTCAATTCAATTCAATTCAATTCAATAATTCACTTCAATTCAGTTCAATTCAATTCAATTCAATTCAATTCAATACTTTATTTTTCTCCATTAAAAAAAAGTCGCATGATTCAAAGTGATACAGTTGTATAAGTGTGTCAATTTGACTTCCATCCAGCCGATGACAGATCATTGAACACAACACTATAAAATATATGCACAAATGGTAAAGGAAAAAAAGGAACAATGCACACTTTGCCATGGTAACAGAAAAGAAGAAATCATAACGATAGAAAAGAGAGTTCCACTAGAAAACTAAGCTTGTAGGACGTGGAACACTGAAAAGAAAACAGCAACACCAATATACCTATAAGATGCATCTTTGTTAAATTCATCTATATACCATCTGTGCATTTGGTCATTGTTCATGATGCTGATAATACAAACATACTATCGACAATACTTGTTTTAAAATGAAAACAAAATGTATCGTAACATAGCAATATTATGGTACAGGCACTTTTGATTTGGTAGTGTATACCAGGAAATGTGACCAAATAAATTATGAAATATATTCCGGGAATTAGATATTCGTTTGGCTACAAAGGTGATGTCGAGGATATATCACGAACCAACGCATGTCAACATGCGTTTGCATTGCATAGTTCCATATAACCTACTACACCAGATAAGAACAGAACACAGCTCGTTGTCATTTAAACTACTGAAATAATTGTAGGGGTCTCCATATCTCAGAAAGAAAAAAAAAAGGTTAAAAAGGAAACAATATTTCCTCTTTAACACAACAGTTGATATATATCACTTATACTCTTTTGAGACAAACGGAGGACAAGCTTTTTCTCGAAAGGGTCGTTGGTCAGAGTTACCTCACCGCGACACACCCATTGAGAGCTAGCGGCTCGTTATACCCACTCTGACAAACTCACCTGTCCCACCGGTCGTCGCATATTGTCCCCCACGTCCCGTTCCAGTAAACCTCCACTCTACCTTCGTATTTGTTGAAGCCTCCGACGAGACGAACGTTCAATTCGGGCTCTTTGGTAGGAGCTCCTTTGTATACGAAAAAAAAATGAATATAAGCAACAACACGCCACAATACAACTAATATACTATGTGTATTTGTGCGAGAAGTTTATGCGTGTGACTCTTCATTATCCTCAATCTTATTGAAAGTCTGAATCACTTCCATTTCGAAACTTTCCTCTTCACAACCTTTGTCGCATTTTGCCGAGATTTGGTTTGCAAATCAGAATTCAGCAAGAATGCAAACTTTGAACGTCAAAGATTTATCAGTGGACCTTTTTCCTTCTCCTCTTCAAACGAAAAAATAACGCGTAAACAAAAACTCAAGAAAGAACAAAAAAGGAACAAAATTTCAAACACGAATCTACTCGGGCAAAGTTTCAGATTGCTCCTGCGGGATGAGCACGGAAGAGAATAAGTCTAGAGAAAAACTGTTCCTAGTGGGTTCACAAAATAATAATATCTGTCGACATCTCTATAGCATTTATATGCCTCACTGTTCTATTAACAGATTTACCAGGAATGATCTAATTTGTAAAATGCTTATTTTTTCACGTTTACCTGTAAATACTTTGTCATTCCTGGCGAGGCTACATAAGTTGATCGGTTAAATAATGCATCAAATATAATGCTTACCTTTATAAAAAAAAAAAATAATCGTCTTTCTGACTACTAAAAAGCTTGCCTACTCCTTAGAAAACTATCAGACAACTACTTATACACATAGCAAACTGGGTTCAAAATATTGA
Organism: Diadema setosum; assembly: GCA_033980235.1. Classification (NCBI taxonomy): domain Eukaryota; kingdom Metazoa; phylum Echinodermata; class Echinoidea; order Diadematoida; family Diadematidae; genus Diadema; species Diadema setosum. Next base: position 16,066,584 of record CM067072.1, read on the forward strand.
AATACATCTTCGACGAGAAGGGGTTGTCTTTCCGTTTTGTCTTTTCGCAAAATTAATAAAATTGATCATACTTCTGCATCAATGCCCTAGTTTTTGCGTAACTTCCCAATTGTGACATTGTGGTTTCTCCTTTTTTCTTTTTAATTATCATTCTCTTGTTTTCAAAGATGTTGACATCAATTTTAGGTCAAGTGTAAAATCATTTTCCGCGAGTCCTTTTCGCGGTCTTTCGTGATATTCGTAAATTTCAGGGTTTTCCGGTTATTGCATTGAGCGAGTGGGAAGTGGAATGACAAGGGCGAAGAGCAGATATGAAATATGTTATAAAATACGTTTGTATGTTTGTGAGCAATCACGAATATGAAGTTAGGAATAGCAGTATTAATAGCAGTGTTACTCCAGCCTATATATTTCAATGATCCCCTCCGATACCTTCCAAGTAAAGGCTTTTATATCAATAAAGACCTCGGGATTTTGTGTGTGTGTGTGTGTGTGTGTATGTGTGTGTGTGTGTGTGTGTGTGTGTGTGCGTGTTTGTGTGTGTGTGACAGAGCAAGTTGAGTGCACTGGAGGCAATATGTCTACTTAGAACGCTCTATGGCAGTATAGAAGCCAGTATAGGAAATATCAAATGCAGAACATTATTACAGCGTGCATGTAGTGCAGAAATGATTATACTCTTCGGAAGACATCTTCACGTCATGATTACATTTAAAGACGACAAAGGTGACCTAGATGATTATTTTAATCTGATTGTTGACATATCATTATTTCTATTATTATTATCATTATTATTATCATTATTGTTATTACTATTATCATTATCATTATCATTATTATCATTATTATTATTATTATTATTATTATTATTATTATTATCATTATCATTATTATCATTCTCATTATTATCATCATTGTCATCATCATCGTTGCTATCATCTTCTTAATGTCGTCCATAATAATAATAAATAATGATGAACAAGATATACGCGACCAAACAGACAAGAAGGGCGACAAACATGGGATAGATCACAAAAGAGAAGCTTGCTTCTACTGAGTCTGTAAATAAACAACCGAAAAGTATTGCTCTATAACAATATATATATATATATATATATATATATATATATATATATATATATATATATATATATATATTTAAGCAAGTTGACATAATGCATTAGAATCCAACTTCATTTATTTGTAAACCAAATTTTCGACCCTTGGTTTACAAATAAATGAAGTTGGATTCTAATGCATTATGTCAACTTGTTTGTCTTCATCGTCTTCATGCTCTTATTCCAACACGCGGATAATAATACCATTATATATATATATATATATAACTTGCGACGCGGGAAGGAGGTGCAAGCGGATGTAGCATGACAGCTCACTTTCAGTGCCTTTATTGGCAATCTTTAAACCGTTTTAAAGGCCTTCGTCAGGACTTTTGAAATTCAACACAACGAAAAGCAACTAACTAAATCGAAACTTCATAGTTACTATGAACAAATTCATAGTAAAACAAATATATTATATACATTCTTTCATTCAATAATTATCACTGATCTGTGATGTAAATATTTATCACTAAACAACTTATCTCCTCATGATTTCAGGCTGTATAAGAGTGAAATCGTTCAACTTTTATCCAATCCTGCCACGTGCTTTCAATTGTGATTCAATATAGGTACGTACATCCTACTACTTTTAAAGAATGCAAAGTAAACGTTCAAATCATATTTCACATGGTACAATCCCATGATATCAAATTCAAAGCGAAATGCTGAGTAACAACATGAAATATTTAAAATGCGATGATGGGCTTGTAATATGATTTTACATTACTTTGTATCATAGATTTCAAGTAGATTCTCTACGTAACCATGGGCTCATTACTATTTTTGGGCGATGCTCTGCCATTGTCCGCTACTTATATAACGCAAGCAAATAATTAAAAAAAAATCAGAAATAGAAACAAATATATATATATATATATGTATATATATATATATATATATATATATAAATATATATATGTATATATATATATATATATATATATATATATATATATATATATAAATATATATATATATGTATATATATATATATATATATATATATATATATATATATATATCTATTAGTGGGCCGAACATGTATTATCAGGTGTATATGCCGTGCGACTTTGTTTTGCAGGAAGACACAATCACCACAGGACCAATATCGCGGGCAAGCTTGTCGGTCTCATACAAAACATGGCTTTTTATTTCGTCCGCTGAGTCACCACTTGGTTTCGACTTCCGGTATCACGATCAAAAGGTCATCTTTCGATAGAGTCCCTACTGTCGTTATCCATGTTGCTTTTTAATCATCTCCACCCCATGCAGTGCCACTTGGTATTCCTGTGCAAATTTACTATGTAATCGTTTATTCAACTGACGATGTTAATGGTTAGAATTCACGTTACATCGTAATTTTACGGGTTGTTGTCAGTCACTGCCACATGCTTGTCAATTCTCAATACAGTTTCTCTTCAATATTTCAACTTATTCAAGCTTGTCTTAGTTTCTCATCTAGGACCTACTGTTTTATACTAGTTGGTGCAATAACGAACATTGAATTAATTACATGCATTTTTCAGTTTTCTTTTAATATAATATAAACACACATCAAAAACATTTGATATTATTAAAGAAAAGTCAGGCGCCTCTCGTCTTATGTATACTACTAAACGCAAGGGTGCCATGGAATATAGTTCTCAAATGTTATTTTATTGTTCATTCCTTTACATTAATTGTTGCAATGTTTAAAATGGTATATTAGATATACCTGCATGTACTTCTCTCACTTTTTGAATCGCATCAAAAGTTTGTTAAAATACAATACCTGTTTGTTTGTTTGTTTGTTTGTTTTTCTGACGATAAAGTTATGGAGCTCAATGTATCGCTAAGTTTTTCCAAGCAGGCATAATATGAACAGTATAAAAAGATGACGATGACGATGATGAATTATAACAAAAGTGATAACACAACACAAAATAATAGTTACAACAAAAGTGAGAATGACGCCATTATCGAGAATAGTGTTGATTACGTTATTCTAGCTGTTACTCTGTCATTTCCAAAATGCTTCTTTCTCTTCCTGCTCCATATTCGTTTGTTATTCCATAAATCACAGCAGCCGTATTTCTACTTCCAGGACGTTGTCGAGTGAACTATACGCTTCAAAATATGTGTGGGTACCTACCGCCTTCGACGACGCCCAGAAGTAAGTTGAGTTCGACCAGAACCACGACCAGTAATATTGCAATCATATCCATAATTCAGTCGATCTCAATGGGAGGGGCCCATGTGGTCGTATACACTGAGTAAGGAAAAATTATAATGAGAATCACGCTGAACAGATCGGATGTGAAGAGTTTGATTTTAAATTAGGAAACATTCTAAATTAAGTCCATTATCAAATAGAGCAACATAAGACCTATTCCGTAATACATTGTACCTCACCTGTTTAAGGACAAGGGAAATTCTTAAGATTATGATTAAAAAATGTCATATATTTTCTTTGTATTTTAGCAGCTTAAATCGCAAATATCTCACTTAACAAAAAAAGTGGTTAACTCGTGTTTCAATAAAACTCTTCATAATAATTGCTTGAATTTCGTAAAAATGGTCGACTTTCTAGGCCTTACTCTTTCTACGTATACATCTATATTCATTTATGCTTTATACGGCATTCAATTGTCAGAAAATAATTTCTTGCATATCCACACGTAACCAACTTCATGCTCATCAACATGAATGTTTCCAATTATAAAACATCTGAAGTTCTTTAGCTATTAACCATCGGACATGTATACCTGCGCTACAAACAATTACATTAAATTGTTACGGAGGTTAAAATACACCAGTAAACGAACATCTCACGTGCCGTCACTTTTAACAAACATGATCATTAAAACAACGAGAGCAAAAATTCAAACTACAAACCACTCCGGAAACCTGAATTCCATAATCAATCCATCACCTGTCTTGAAATCTTCTTATATTATGGATATATTCCCGTATATTCCAAAGAGATTCGTTATGATCCTGCTTATAGACAGAACTTCCGAGTACGCTCAACCAGAAACATGAGTAAACGGGTCAGCTATCGTCGATACGCATGACAAGAATCAGTACCTCTAGTTGCAGTGGTATCTTTTGGAGGCAACTGTCAGCCATCCATTCGTAGGGGTTTATCGATAACCTGTCGGTATCAACACTGAAACGACTCTCGATGGCTGTCGCGGTTCCGCTACAAGTCTACCATTTGCACGCCTGCACTGCGCTCAGCGATTAGCTGCCACAGATACCCTGAATACCACGTGACTGTGCACTAATGCCGTAGAATGGAGTTTCAATTTTATTTTTGTACTGCTGGTGTTTACATCAGAGACCGAAATTGTTTTTTTTTTTTTTTGGGGGGGGGGGGTTGGGTGATGAACGTTATTGCGAAGATTCCTTTATCCGAAAATAAAACAAGCATAGTTGTTCCGAATGTTTGTTAATCTGAATATAGAAATTATATGATTCGTTATCCCGGAGGTTTGTTAGAGGCATAGTTTACTCTTTGCAGATGAAACAAAAACCCAGGATTAGTGTATCAAAATAGTCTTAAAATGTGAGTTAGAGATTGAAATAAGCAATGTAAAAATTCGAACCAGCATAATTGATGCTAAATATTGTTAAATACACAAAATGTGGAAATTAATTATAATAATGTTTCCAGGTTAAACCGTATACAGTTATGGTTTATAAGAAAAATAGTTATATTTCCTTAAATTTTAGGCTTTATTGTGAGAATTTTATATGGTAGGATGTTTTGCGATACAACTGATCGACGTACACAATGCCATATGCATCAAATGTGATATCTTGAACATTTTTCAAATCGCTGCTCCCAAAGGTGAACAGGACCTTTAACGAACCTTCAAAATGAATATAACCTTATTTCATTTTCGGATATTTACGAACCTTCGGAATGGCCAACCAAAAATTGACATACATTCACTTCAGAACTTCTCATCTCTTAAGTAGTAGATAAAACGAGGCAAACCCAGCATCGATCGATGTCCCTATTGTCATCATGTCTCTCCTATAATGCACGAATGATAGCTCAATATCAGGTGATAATGTTTGTGAAATCATCTTACCAGAATGTAAGTCAAGTCAGAAATTTTATGGGGATCCATTTCCCTTGACGTGAGACACCACCGCGACTGCAATCTCCTACGCTTCTTTACCATGTACGTGTTTTTAACATAATGTGGTTCTCCTACAAGTATGCGCAATATTACATTACTGCTTTTATCATTATCATTTTAGGTAGTTAGTTGTTTATTTACTGAGTTTATTGCAATATCGAATATCAAGACACATATTATATCATTGTTCGCTGACGTGAGACAGATGTCAGTCCGTTAAGCCTTTCGGAAACCTCTTGAATTGTCGTCCCCGGCCAGCGCGTGCCAGTCAGATCGGACCGAGGCCACGGGTTCCGCTGACATTTCCTGCCCGAAGAAGTCAGACACCATAGTGTAGTCAGGCATATCTCGCTGGAAGTTTGTAAACAAGCTACACAATAGTGTAGTGACAAACAGAATGATAAAAAAAAATGGAGGGAGGGATGGAAAGAGACAAAAGGTTAAAGGGAAAATCCGGGACAAATAAAAGTTTGTCTAAAAAGAAAGAGTGAAATCTCACAAGCATAACAGTATTAGTTTGGTTAGTTTAGTCAATATGAACAGAAAGTGAATTGCTGATATCATCCCCTCATAATGTGCCATACAGTATGTACAAAAAATCAAGAAAGATCCAGTTTTAATCAAATGCAAAAGTGCCCCAATCTCAAATACTGCATTTGGTTGATCATTATTTTGAATTAACTTATTCAAAAACAATTATGTTTTTATACCTTTAAGCCAAGAAAACTAGAATTTTCGCATTTTTGTTGTATACGATAAATAAAAAAATGTGAGGTGATGACATCATCGCCTCACTTATTTACAAAGTCCTATCATGGACCCTACTCATGGTCCTATCATCTGTTCTAGGTCTGTTGTGCAAAAAAAAAAACCAAAACAAAACAAAACAAAACTAAACTAAAAACAAAAACAAAAAACGAATATTTGAAATTTCAAAACTTCCTTACTTTTTATCCGATTTTGATCAGCTTTTCACTGTTGTGCTTCTCGTATTTTACTCTCTTTTCGGACAACTTTTATCTGGTCTGGAATTCCTCTTTTATAGCTTGGGCTCAGGAAACGATAAACATGTGACTCACAAAATGTCGCAAGATACATGAAACAAATGAATATACAAACAGAATAATGATGATGTTTTAGCAGCAGAGGCCGGAATAAAGTCTCATGTATACAGGGGTAATGCCCCTGCCATATGACGGCAATGGAATCAACACATTGCGCGATGAATAGCAAGGAACTGCGAGAGACATGGGAAGAAAAAACGCGAGTCTGGTATAATGTAGTCTTTCCCCATATAAACCTCTCCAGTGTCTTATTTAACAGTGCGATAATATACATGTTTTGTGCACGTATTTCATATTATTATTTCAGCTTTATAAGCCCGGTGAATTTTGGGAAATATCCATCATGACACCTATAACTTTTTTTTACTTTAATGCAGCACTCTTCATTTGTCATTGTTTGAGAAGTATTTGATGTTTTGTGAGTGCTGATTGAGCAAATAATATATACATTTTGTGCATAGATTGGACAAAGTATGTGCCGTCTAGGTCTGTTTCTCCCATCAGGGCTTTGGGCATTGGGTTAAGATTCATATTGCTTTCTGATAGAATAAATTACAAGGAATTACTCGTCACTTGTTATATATGCAAGTATTCTGTGCAAAACATTCCTTATAGTTCTTGGCCTAGAATGCCTGAATTCCTCTGTCTTGTTTATCACCCTAAAGAACTCTGACTTATTCATTAATGTTAGTTAAGTTGTACATTTTTAGACTCTGATGTTGTAAATTGTCTCTCACGCGATCTTTCTCTGTAAACACTTTTGTGGATTCTTCTATAATTGCTCTTATGATATGGATCAAGATTTGATAAACATTGCATGCATTAAATTCTGTATCATGTTCTCTTCAATCCAGAAGTTGACATTATTCACGAGCAATTTCCGTACAGTTATAAGTTGGTCTGATAAGAAAAAGTAAAATCTTACGATTACAACAGTGAGCATTAAAAATCAAAATCGGATGGAGATTATGGAAGTTATGAAATTGTGAAATTTCGTTATTTTTTTTTATACAACAGATCTCGCACAGTTTGTATGAATTTATGCAAATAAGTGAGCTGATGTCATGACCTAACAAATTTCCATTGATCGTGTAAAAAAATAAAATGACGAAACTTAAAGGCCTCTGTTCGTAAGTGTTAAATATAATTATTATCCTTTGTTGAATAACTTAATTATGATCAGTCACAAACATCAGGATTTGAGACTACATGGGGCGTAACTGTGTTTGAATGAAAAACTGGACATTTCATAATCATGTGCAAACCATAGAATGACAAGTTGTGAGGGGATTTTGTCATCACCTCACTATTTGCATATTCATATTGACTGTTCAAGAACTGTTTCCTGAAAAACTAACGAAACTTCAGAATATCGTAACTTTCTTATCTTTTTTATTCGATTATGATCAAATTTTCATTGTTGTGCAAAGAAAATTTTACTCCATCTTTTCAGGCTTTAACTTTCAACTGCACTGTCATTCCCCCTTTAAGCATGTCGAAACGACGGGCAAAAGCAAACAAACAAAATATTTGGCCATTTGGACTAGGCCTTGACCCTGAAACATATCTTACTACCATGAATATCTTGCAATGACCATCACTTCAGTATTCAGTTCAATCCAGTTCAATTCAATTCATACATTTATTCAGTCGTTTGGATATAAAATGTTAACAAAATGTAGTAGGTACAGTTTAGAGAAAGTCAGAGGCTTGTTAAAAAAGAATGTACCCTTGAAAACAAATCATACACATATTGCAATTTAAACATTAAAATACCAAATGATAAAGGTTACCAACAATATAAAATAATAATATCAATATACAATATCAAAAAGTATCACATTTATTTGTTATTATTTTTTGTTGTTCTTGTAATTTTGTGTACTAATAAATAAATTATTACAATTCATTACTACTATCATCATTATCATTATTTCATCATTTCATTTGTATAATATGTTATTGTTCGATCAAACATACATTGTATCAACACGATGCAGATTGCAATCTGGGCCTTGCCGTCACGCTCTCTGAATTCATCATTGGCAATTCTGCTGCACTCTATTTCGTCTCCTTCTCTCCCTCCTTCTATCTACCTCTCTCGCACTTTCTACCCAGAGCTTGACGGCAGGCACCAAATGACTTAATGGCTGTACATGTCACTTTTTGTGTTTTACTGAACATATCCCTGTGATAGCTTTAATGCAACAACAGTTTCGTGTATACCAAAGTAGGCCCTATATGTAAATCATGTCCTACTCTGGAAAGAAATGATAGCTCGGTCACAATTCTGGTTCATATTTTACTATAGTTTTCATTTTCTTTTATTTTTTAATCATATAGGCATACCCCGCTTCCCTTATTTGGGACCATCAAACCACCTGGTCTGAATTTCTTTCCGTTCTCCATTTCTCTTCACAAACACTGATTATTTGGGGCTTACAGCCAAACACGCTTACTTTGATGTAGGTCCCAACATACTTCTCTTCGTACAAGCCCATTTCGATTTCGACCAGTTATCATTATGATTACTATGTTATTATTATGTATGTATTTTTTGTTTGTACATCGTTGACAAGGTAAAAGAACATGTCCTATCATTTTTTTATGTAATATTGATATATGAATAGTATGAAACAAATTGAAATTGAATTTGGCAAAAAGAAGTAGATAATCTTAACTTTCTCTTTCACAACAAAATATATCGTGGCATATTACCTTGAGGTACGAATAAGACACGATTCGATTCGAGTTTCGATAAGCATGCTCATCGAAAGTGTAATAATAAAGTTGTGTTTTATTTGATGTGGTTTGCTGATCGGGAGAAAATTCGAAATCCAACAACAAGGAAAGTTTATTCTGGACCATTTTCCTGCTTCTTGAATGAATCAAGTGTAAACACGGATTCCACAATCCGTGTACATGTTCAATGGTAGCAGAGACCAGCTGTGGGAGGAAATGAGTAAGAGTGTTTTATCCGTTTCGGAAGATTGATGTCATTTCTGCGGGCTTTTCTTTTATTTTGGTTTAGATTTGTTTGTTGACATCGCGTTCATAAAAATAGTTTTTGATCGAGACTGGCACGTATACACTGTTGATCACAGAGCGGCACGGGCCGATAGTCTTAATTCTAGATTTTTTTCGTAATTTATCAAAGTCTTAAAGTTACTCTTGTTATAAAACTTAAAGATTTATCATTAGATTCGTAGACATTATAATCCTCTTCATACTTCAGATTCACCTGTGATATTGCATTTTTTGTCAGTTTCTAATCCCCAGATTTTGGGCACCAGGAGAAAGGAGAGATAACACAATCTGACGAAACGGCTGGCTCCTTAAAACGGAAGCCGATCTGTGGGGAAAGAAAACATTTAACCAGTGCTTGAAACTAGAAGAAACAAATAAAGTAATAATAAACATGGAAATGACATACAGAAATGACTTGTATATCCACTTTCCCGACTCGGAGGAAAAATTCAACTTAAAGAGTAAATTGGTGAGAATGTTTAGAACCAAAAATGTAAAGTATAGGTTTTCCCGCCCATTTTCGTCACTTACACTTTCAATGTCGTCCGGAGATCCTTACTGCGTTCAAATCATAAGGTTGGAATTTGTTAAACTTCAATTCATATTCGTTTATGTCAATTAAATTTGATATTTGAACACTCAAATTCGTCAATAAAATTGTCAATGAGATTCGTTTCTGCCGCTAAGCGATTTAAGAATGCTAGGATCAATTTTGTCATTTTTTTTTCCCTAAACAAATGTATAATATTTGCATTAAAATGTATTGTTTCGTCATTCATATTCGTCAAGTGTTCAATGAGCCTTGATACGGAGGTCTTACTCCGGTAAACTGTTTTCTTATGCATATAAAAATTATGTATGATGTCTTTCAGAATAAAAACTCTTAACAGCATCTTTTCATCTATCAGTTTGCTTCAATTACATTTCTGTGTCACTGCATATGTTTGTTTGAACATGGTTCTACGTTTTTCGTCGAGCAGATTGGTGTGAGTGACTGTGAAAGGCAAATGTGTCTTTATATATGGTTAAAGCGACGTAAACATAACGAGTAAACGATTCGATTAAACCGTTTATTACAATAACAACATAATACTGTATATCTCAGAGACGATTTGGAGCAAAACTTTGTCGAAAATGAATGCCAGAAGACTCTCCTACATATTCACACATGGTGTTTTCTAGGCGTCCATGTTTGACACCCATGCTTGATGACGGTTTTCGATTGTCACCATTGTATTCTTTTTAAATTAAAATACTATTACATGGAGTGCAGGAACATAAATTAAAGTCAATAAATGAATATCATGCATTATTTTAGCTACAAAAATGTGTATGCAACTCGAGCTTCTGTAAATGGCAAATTGGTTGCATTTTACAGCATAGGGTTTGTCATCACGAGTCATTTTGCTATTCACATAGGTCCTAATCATCTTAATCGGCTAGTTACTGCCTGTACCGTTATACACTGTATGTATTTCTGTGTTGTGTCTAAGAGGATTTTTTTTTTTTGTCCGAAGGGTGTGGTTAATCTCTCCCATCTTATTAAATAACTGCATGTATTTCCATCTTAATACCAAAACGCAACAGCTTGAACACTTGATATCACACACTGCATAGCAGTCAAAGACTCACTCCAAACAGAATTACCATTGGACAAACTGATATGATCAAAATGAGACAATTTATTCAGATGTGCAGTGTTTTTGCAGTATGGCTAACATGACGTCATGTTATAGATCTGTCAGTGTAGCTTGCTGACGGACAGCTTTACCTGGTAAATTATTATTAGTTTGATGTCTAGCAGGGGGTGCTGTTGTATCTTAAAACAAACAAACAAACAAACAAACAAACCAAAACAGCTGTTACAAAAAAGAACCTCCAATTTGCTCACCCCAAAAAATAAATGTAGATGGTAAATGGCATTGAGCAGGTGTCATACTTTAAATGAAGTCGTTTAGTCACAAGGAATTGGTATTGTTCTGTTAGCTTAACGAGCTAACTTACTGCAATTAGATAAATCCTTACAAAACTCAAAGGTTGTGACGTACAATGAAGGTCAAGACAAGTATGTATACTCAGTTACTGTGATGCATTAGATCCACACATTTGCAATTGTAACAGCTAATAGCAGTGACATTCGTTCGAGAATACTTTGTGAGTGATGCTCAGAGATAAGTGGGAGGGGGCAAGTGTGAGAGGTGATCCTCAAAAGATCTTTGCAATCTTAACAAAGGTGTTTGAGGTTGGTAACTCCCTACCTTAACTACAACAGAGATCCTACTCATAAACGCAAAGGTGCAACACAAGATCTGCTTAGTTGCTCTATACAATAGGTCGAGCTGTGCAAGAGGATGGTAAAATTGGATCGTTCGCTGGAAACCAACCAGGATTCCTCTCTCAAGACTAGGTTTGCAGAGGCTGCAGAGAATTATGCAGTTGAATACACAGTCACCATGACTCACCTTCTTCAATCTGAGGGATCGTGTAATTGATTGGATGGGACAATTACTACCCAAGCCTATGGATGCAGCAGTCCGAAGCATCGCCTCAGAATAGTCTTCGCATGATACCATGAAGAGAAAGGCAGAAATGAAGTGCCAGCAGAAGCAACTCAAGCAGCTACAGTCTATTCTCTGCATAAAGAGGTCAGAACCACCCAGGGCACCTAGGACGTGCTGGGATTGTGGGAAAGAAGGACACTTTCGAAGCATTTGTCCAAGAATGAAGAAACACGAAAGAGATTCAAGGTCACCTACCAAGTCAAGAGAGGATGACGCCTTCCATGGAATTTGTTCCAAAGCGGAAGGATTTAAACTAGAGTGCTCCACCGTTTAGAGCCTGACAGAGGGAGAGTCTTTCAGCAGCTCACGTCTCATAGAAAAAGCAGTAGGTGAATGTCCGGAGGTCACCCTCCTACTTGTAATGCCAGAGATGTTTGATGTCTGTTTGACACCGGGGTACAGGTATCAACTCTGACTGAAAGTTTCATCAGGAAACATCTGAGACATGAAATGGTAATAGACGTGTCATGATTCATAAACATCTAAGAAGAGGCTACCTACTTTCGCAGGACAAGTTGGAGAAGTTCCTGACTTCATCATGAGAAGTGCTTTTGTATGCTACGCATTTCTCGTAGACTACCTTAGGGATGGCCCCCCATCAGAGAAGGCAAGACTACCAAGGAGATTCTCACTTTCCTGGAGACGTCTTACACAGACCATGTACCAGTTTGAGAGCTGCAACACCTTTTCCTCGAATGGAAACAGATACGTAGAGAGACTGTCAGGGATTATGCTGTAGACTTGGAGAAGAGGTTCCAGCGACTTACTGTGAAGGATGCAAAGGGGCTACCCTGGCGGAGCAGTTCCTTGAAGGAATTGATGACATGTATCTGCGAAACACCCTGAGGGACATGCATGAGCTAAATCCGTTGATCTCTTTTCGGGAGATTAGGGAGTTTGCAATTACGAGAGAACAGCAAGAAGAGGCGAGGTCAAAATCAAGCTCGTCAGGTGCTGCCCACCAGGCTGCGGTTCAGATGAAAGTTCCGCCTGCCAATGCAAGTCTAGATGTTCTGAAGGCTGTTAGGGACATGGCAGAATGAGTTGTAGGAGCAGTAAATGGCCTTACCCAATCACTGTTTCCACCCCATCATCAGGATCTTGAAATGTTTTGTGGTGCTATGGACATCCCCTGCAACCTTAGTGTAACTGACTGGGGCATTCACCGAGCTGCGTCAGGAATATGGCGACGCCCTCATTACGGATCCATTCGCAACATTTTACGAAAGGACACAAAGGACGGGTGAGTCGGCCCAGTCCTTCGCGATCGCCCTCGAGTCCCTCCTAAGACGCATAGAAGTTGATCACCCACAAGCAATTATGCCGGCCCAGAGGGATGGGGTCCTCGCCACACAATTCATGAGGGGCCTGAAAGACGAGGAGCTGAGGCTGAGGCTAGCTCCGATGTGACCACGAAATATGACATTCAGGGACGTCAGGGAAGAGGTTCGCATCATCCAGCGGGAAAGGCAGACAAAGGGGAGGAGGCAAGTCGGCACTTTCGTCCCAGCAGCCCCAGCAACCCACACCAGGCCCCCAACTATTGGACGCTCAAGCCCAACTGAATCATCTAACCCGGACCTCAGACGACGTGCTAAAACTGGTCAAGGGCAGCGCAGACCGTCAAAAGACCACTGAAAGGAAGTTGACCAGTCTGGAGGACCAGGTAATGGCCCTCGAATCCCGCCAAACCGGACCTGCATCCCAGAACCGACCATCACGATGTTGGCAGTGTGGAGAACCGGGCCACTGGCGGTCAAATTGCCCACACACCAGAATTCCCCACTCAAACGACATTACGCGAGGCAGGACCGAGGCCCTTCACCATGCCCAGAATTTAAACTGGGAAGGCCCGCCCCGCATGTAAACGGATACGCGGGCAAACAACAATCCACATCACCTACAAAACCCACAGACTTACCTGTGATCGGTCCATCAAATTTAGATATTGTTTGCATCAACGGGAAGCCTTGCCCTACTCTCATTGATTCCGGATCCCAAGTTACAATATCTTCATCATTCGTCATGTCCAATCCAATTTTGTCCCGTGTCCCCCCTGAGCCCTCCCAGGTAGCGATAAATGGTGCAGGCGGCCATACACTTCCCCACTTAGGCATCATTCACATCGAGGTTCGCTGTAATGGAAGGACATACTCCCGTGTACCGGCGCTTATCGTCCCCCCCCCCGGTAGTTATGGACCAGGTGTGAATGCCCTCATCAGTACCAACCTAATTCGTGTCTTTCAGAGAGATGAAAGAAGTACCCGAGGGAGCGCCTACCTACCCCATCTGAAAGGAGAAAACATAGCTTGGTATACGGCGTGTGCTGCAATGGACCAAGCGATACCAGGCGACCACATCGGGAAGCTCAGAGCGTTGTCCTATCAGGGCAGAGCTCCGAAAGTAATCGACCCTGGACAGGAGATGGACATCTTTTGTACGTAAACCCCCTGCAAACATAGCCAGATGCACCGCCCTGATCGAACCAATAAGTAAGATCCACAATGGTTCTAGCTGGATTCTAGTGGATGTCACTTCAGATAAACACAGTCGCACCGGTCAGGCTACTCAACGTATCGGACAAACCAGTCACCATATTCCCGAGAACCAAGCTTGCGCAGTTATGTATTGCATACTCGTACGAATCCACCCAAAATCTCGGTCGTGCCCATGCGAGGATGGCCCATATGTCCGTAATTTCTACAACTGACCCCTCAGTGACTCCACCAGATGTCGTCGACCTATCCACTGCCTCGTACGGTAGCGGAGCTGAAAAAGCAAAACTGACGGACCTACTCAGACGATACACTGACGTGTTCTCCCAACATGATTTTGACTACGGATGTGCTGTTTGTGTCGAACACGAGATTCCCCTGGTCGATGATGACCCATTCCGCTTACCTTACCGCAGGATTCCCCCGGCCCGTTCCATGAGGTGAGGTGACACATCCAGGAGATGGAAAGAGCAGGGGTTATCAAGAAAAGCAGCAGCCCGTACGCATCCCCAATTGTTGTGGTACAGAAAAAGGATGGCTCCATCAGGCTGTGCGTTGATTACAGACGACTCAATAGCAAGACCCGGAGAGACGCATTGTCAATACCGAGGATCGACGAGGCCCTGGACGCCCTTGGTAAGGCCAAGTACTTTTCGACGTTAGACTTGACGAGCAGGTACTGGCAGGTCAAGGTAGCAGAGAAGGATCAGCCAAAGACTGCATTTACGACACCAATGGGCCTATATTAGTGCGTTCAAATGCCGTTTGGTCTCCAGAATGCCCCTGCCACATTCCAACGCCTGATGGCCGCCTGCCTTGGGGAACACAATTTTGAATCGCTCTTGATATACCTAGACGACGTGATTGTTTTCTCATCCACCTACGAGGAACATCTACAGAGACTTGAGTTGGTCTTCCAAGGACTCCGGAGGTTTGGACTGAAACTGAAACCAAGGAAATGCCACCTTCTTCAGGAAAAGGTTAGCGTTCGATTTACGATTCAAGGGGGAAATAAGTTTTGAGGTAACGCATCGCCGTGATCGTAGTTTAGATAATGTGGCGGCATGTGATGGTATGATAAACGTTGCATCAATAACATGTTTAATGTGACGGCTTGTTTGCAGTTGTATAGTTCTGTTGAATGGTTATGTAGATGATTTAGGAGTAAACGTCTACAATCAGATATATGAGCATGATTTCCCCTTTTCTGCTCGTGTTACGATCGGTGAATATCCGGTTATTATTGTCACTTTGCTATATATATATGTTTATTTTCAGTTAGCTGTCGTGTATAGCTTTAGTCCATTAAATTGGCATGGATGTCAAGTGACACCGACGTCGGGTATTTGCTTGGAAATTTGAGTAGTTATAGTACCCAGGTAAACCAATCATTTAAAGTAAATACATTATTTCATAATGAAGAAATAAAATCATTTCATTGAATAACAGAGTATATAAATAAATTGTTTACTCCCGGTTGGAAGTTGAAGTTAAGTAAATAAATGGCAGTCTGTCCGGCGATTTCAACCTTACAACATGTTGTTCCTGTCTCCTGTTTTTCAGGCTCGACTCTACACAAACTTCTTAGTAACCATCATCGAAGCAGGGGTTACATTAGTGAGAGGACATGGAACGCCCATCTTCAGAAAATCCACTCTGCTACACAGACATGTCCAGAGGAGTCCACGAAAAATGCTGGCAATGAGCTGAGATTTGAGGTAAACGTGGATGAAGTAGCAAATGTCAGCGTCATGTGATGGGACATGGCAAAGGAGGGGCTTCGCAAGTAAGAATGGCATTGGAACAGTCCTGTCAGTCGCTGGAAAGAAGTCCAAAGGGATTGATGTAGAAATTCCTTTCAACCATTGTAACATGTGTATGAAACATACAAAATGTCTCAATGAAGTAGGATTTTGCAAATGGTATGATGCACACAAAAACCAATGCAACAGGAACTACACAGGCTCAGCAGGTGGCATGAAACTGCACGAGATAAAGGCCATATTCAGAAGATCTGTGGGAACCCATAACCTGCAACATACAGGGTATCTTGGAGATGACTCGAAATCATTCAGCCGTGTTTCAAGGCTTTCTCCACCAATATATGAGGGAGTGACAATAAACAAACTAGAATGTTGTGGACATGTACAGAAATGGATGGGAAAGCACCTCCTGGAGAAGGCCAAAGAACTAAAAAACCAAACCTTTCAGCAGAAAGGAAAAGTAGTCGGAGGAATTAGTGGTAATAGGGAAGGGGAGACTAACAGGGACAAAAATCAAAAGACTCCAGGGGCACTATGGAGGTGCTATAAGAAAGAATGCAGGAGATGTAGCTGCAATGAAAAAAGCTGTGTGGGCTTCTTGGAAGTACAAAGGAGGTGACCACACCGACTGGCGGACATGGTGTCCGGCCAAGCAAGGCAAGGAGTAAAAAGCGGACAACAATAATGCCCTTGCACCATGTTCTCAAGGCAATTAAGCCTGTGTATGAAAAATTATGCCATGTCTTATTGCATGCATGTGCTCATGGTGGGAGTGAAAATACCAATAAATCCTTCCACAATCTCATTTGGGAGTGTTGTCCAAAGCAAATATTTGTTGGGAGGAAACACCACGCATGGAAAATGCTGAGGAGTACTACATGCACAAGGCATCACCGAAAAGGGAAGCTCCCATGTTGCTTGAATTGGGGATATCCCAAAATAAAACCATCATGGAGATCGATACGGGAGCAATGCTATTGATAGTGAGCGAGTCGATTTATGGGGAGTGGCAGCATCAACCTCAGCTGTCCCAGCATCCCAGTCAGACGTGGTTTTAAGAACATATGTGACCGTGCACCTCAAAACGAACATAAAGTCGCACACACTGATTTTGCGTGAGGACTGAAAATAAGTGAAATGGGTCAACCTAGCCGAACTTGATTTTTTCAGATTTTCTGAAAGAGCGGGTCTTCTTTTACATGATGCTAAAATTTGGTATCATAAAACGGGCAGGAAAGTGTGTTTTTTTAGCAGTTTATCTCGAGCATTTTTGGTAGAATAGTGTGATTAGGTGTTTCTTTAGAATCCCTTTTTCATTTCTGATAAACCCTGTCTACAGTCTTCACTTTCAACTCTAATAACTTTTGAAAGGATAGTGCTACTGCTTTAAAGTTAGCATTATTTATGGACAGAATGTGTTAATGAGGCATGCTAAATTTCACTTTAATCTGATAATCCCTTCATTGTTGTCACTCTGGTGGTTTACTTCCTGTTTTTTGTCCCATTCATCGCACAGCCAGCACGGTTTGATAAAGATTAAGCGCTTGAATAGACACTGTACTTCAGAGCCTCTTTTCTCAGTTCACACTTTTCCTCAGTTTGTGCTTTCTTTCCAATATTTAGAAAGGTTAGGAGAGTCCATTTGATTTGAGTTATACATCATTTTAAAGTTTAAAGTCTGCTCCTTCAGAATATGGTCTTAACTAAAAATTCATGTCTGGCGACTTTTTGTTTGTTTTGAGGTGCAGTGTCACATATACACGTACAGGGGATAAAATACCAGTAGTGGGCGCATGTCAAGTGAAAGTCAGACATACAATTGTAATGCCCAGGATCTGGATCTTCCATCGCTGGTTGTCGCAGGTGATGGACTGAATTAGCTGGGGAGGAACTGGTTAGCATGACTAAAGCTCGACTGGAACACCATTGCAGCGGTTGTGAAGACCAACTCCCTCGGCAGCAATACCGTGCTTGCAGAGTACAGTGACTTTTTCAAAGATGAACTGGGCAAGCTTGGAGGGCAAATGGTGCAGATTGCCATTCATAGGGATGCTCAGCCCAAGTTCTGTAAAGTGCGGCCTGTTCCCTTTTCACTGAAAAAGCGTGTTGAAGACGAGCTGGATCGCCTACATGAGGAAAGAGTGATCCAACCTGTGAGGTTTTCGAGATGGGCAGCTCCCATTGTGCCTGTTTTGAAAGAGTCTGGTGCATTGCGGCTATGCGGAGACTATAGACTCTATAAAACGTCAGTTAATCGAGTCTCCAAGACCGATATTTACCCCTTGCCGAGAGTGGAGGAGCTGTTCACATCTCTATCTGGAGGTACATCATTCACTAAGCTGGATTTGAGTCACGCATATCTGCAGCTGGAGCTGAATGGGTGATCACGTGAGCTGGTGACCATCAGCATACACACAAGGGTTTATTCCAGTATACATGCCTGCCCCTTAGTGTATCAGCTGCTCCAGTCATATTAAGGATGACCTCCTCGCAAATCAGCGAAAGCTAAAAGACATTCCCATCTACAAAGGTTCGTTCTACATCAATGAGGACCTGATGATCTTGCGATACAAGTTGATGTCATACGCAAAGTCTCTCCCAACCGTGGAAAGAGTCAGCAGCAGGAATGGGAAACTATTCAGCAAGATGAAAGACAAAAACCTGATTGTAATTGGAACCACAGAGGACCACTTTAAGCTCAGAGTTACGGAGGTTGATTACGCTAAGCTTGGCCTTGATCTCCCCATTGCTAGGAAATAGGCTTGCATAGAGAGACGGACATATACCTACCCTGTCTCATGTAAACAACAAGAAACCACCATCTATTCAGCCCCCACACTCTCAATGAACTCAAATACAAATGACCTTGTTCTATCTCCTAACTCAATGTCAGAGTTTCGTGTAATAAAATCGGAGTTCCTGAATTTTTAAACCAGGCTGCTAATAATGACATTTTGCCACTGTGGAAACATGACTTGACAACTCTGATTTGCCTAATATTGTTGTACCCAACTTTAAATTCATAGCTAAAAATCGTCCCATATTCAAACACAAATGAGGTGGCATTGGTGTATTTGATTAAAAAAAACTTATTCAGGTCTATTAAGATTTTAGAGTCTGATATCGAGAGCTGTCTCCGGCTTCTGCTTGATAAATCTATATGTGTTTTCCAGTTCATTCTAGGGGTGGTACATTCCACCTGAATCTTCTCACTATTCAAACATTGACTTCTATGACTCTCTATAAAGATGACATTATCCGTTTTGGTAACCCCATCAATGATGATGAAATCCCAATCTGTTTATGTGGAGACTTTTTAATGCTTGGTGGGTCAACTAGTTGATGTTGTTGTTACTGCTGACAATCAGTGTTGAAAATATTCTCTTATTTTGACAACTTGAACAGCATTTCTAATTTAGATGCCTTGGGTATACAAATCTCCAGGAACTGCATGCAGAAAAGAGCCAATAGTTTTGGTCACAGGTTAATCAAGTGATGCAAAAATACAAACATTTTTATCGCTAATGGCAGACTAACTGGGGATCCAAATGGAAAATAAACTTGCCAAGTTATGAGCACTGTTGATTATTTTATTAGGTTCCCTGAAATCTTATGCATGGTTAAAAAAAAAAAGGTTTTCGTTTTTGATTCACTTTTTTCTGACGAGCAAAATCTAGTTCGAGCTGCGTTTAAACACTTTAACATTGACAATATTCAGGATACTTTGAATTTGAAAGGGAATGAATCGAGCAATAATCCATCCTCTACTTGCTCGACACCTGTAATGGCCGGTACATGTACCACAGTACACATAATGGTTTGGGAGTATTTCCTATGGTTTAACCATTTCCTTTGCAAGATCTATTATTCTTTTATAATTACAGCACTCGAGGACGTTACAGGTCAATCCACTCTCTCCAAGAACAGGATAGGTCCTGTACACATTCTATGGAGATTACAGAATCTCGTCAGGTAAAGGGGTTCATTTAGTTATCACTTCATCCCACATACAGACCATCCCAGTTTCCTACTATAGTTCTACAAATAGGAATCTCTTGGTCTTTATGGTTCTTTTAGCAGACATAAGTGTATTGTGTTTCTAGCAGCTGATTGCTGACATGAATTCATGAAAATGTGCATGAACTGCAAAATTTCCACTGGTGGCCATTTTTTCAACATTGGAAATCATCTCCCCCTCGATTCTTGCATAATGTAAGCTAAATTAAACACACGTAAGTTTCAAACTTAGAAGCCTAGAACAGGCGACTCTGTTATGATGAAGTCCTTGGGACCAGCAGTTTTCTTCTGTTATATTGAATTTTTGTTATAGCCAAACAATAAGTACATAAAGATATATAGACAATAGTTCTGGGACCAGAATTTTTATTTCTTTATAATGAGATTCATTATGACCATGTTCCTTATAATGGGAATGCACTGTACCAGAGAAAATTAAAATGCACAATCTCTCCAATTATCTCCTAGCACAAGAAATCTTTAGCATCTATAGATGTTGGAACCTGTAATCAAGATCTTCTCTCACTGCCAAATTTGGAATTGTCTCTGACGTGACACTGTTAAGGTACAACATTGATTCCTTATGCCTGCAGAAAATGTAAGTTTTTGCTCTCATGCATAAGAATCATGTGAAATAATGCTGCGAAAATACAATGTCAATTTGGTAACGATGAAAATACAAAGTTTTAGCCGAAAAGGAACACCAACAGTATTGCAATTTGAGAACATTGTGTTGCGGTTGGTATTGTTTGTAATATTTGATAATTTATGACAAATTGGTTCTGAGCAGTTTTCATCGATCTTTCATGCTAAAGTGAAGCAGAATCATATGCTGCTTGTTGGAAAATACCACTGCTCGGGCAAAATTCGATCATCACATACTAGTAACTTTCTTCCTACCCTCTACTGAATGGGGAGGGTGCTTTAGGAATGAAAGTCATGTACTCCAATCTAAATAATTTACACTTTTGGTCTCAAAATATTGAAAAAAAAAATCATTACCCTGTCAAACTGTGTCAGCCAGAAAAGTTCACTGGTAGACCCTTTGGACATATTGCAAACAAATTCCAAATGGTGGAAGATGAATTATATGAGCCCTTCGGAAAACTATGTTAACTCCTGTGGGTCATGTTCATGTTTACTTGCTTCCAAAGGGTCTTTATTTTCAGGTTTCCAGACGCGTGGATGAGTGCCACTTGTGTTTTTCTAACAATTAAGAGAAATTTAAAATCATCGTCTATTAATCTTGACAGATTCTATTGTGTGACATGGAAGTTTCACACTTGGCATTTAAAGAAGTCTCATACTCACATTAAGTGTTGCTCTTTACCTTAAATGCTGAAATTAATTTGGAAGATTAACAGTTTGACACTGGCTGAGTCAAAAACAATACTGTTGTAACAACTTCTTCCACATAAAATTACACATATATCTGCATGATGAACAAAACCTGCTAGCACTTCACCAATGTTGATGTGGGGCACTAATCATGTATGCAGATCCCTATGTCTATGGAACAGAACATAATCCCCGCCCTGTGGTATGGGTGCTGGTAAGGGGGATTCTCTTTTCTTTCTGTCTTTGACACAGGCTATGTGTTTTTGTAATGGTGTATCAACTTTGATTGCTGTATCCATAAATGCCTTGGAATATCATCTTGAATGGCAAGGTGATTGATGTTGGCGCATCTGAAGGAAAGTTAGGGTACACAGCTCTGGTCAGGATGTACCTTTGACCTCTGGATTATCGCATCTAGTCCAGACATCACTGAAGCCAACTGAACTGGATCCTTCTAGTCACAATACAGTGTCCAAATCCTCATAATTTTGCACTCTTGAGGTAATTGATGAGACAGAGGCTTTGGTCAAATTGCCATTGGATGCGTTGCCATGACGACTGGTGTGTCTCCTCCAATGCCAGGAGCTCCTCCGACAAACCAGGATCTGAGGCAGCTGTATCTCCGTGAAGCTGGGTGGATGATGACAGAAAGGAAAGTAAAGCAGGACATAGGATTACTCGGCCGTTTCTGTGACTAGAATCTTAGCCTCCAATTACCAGGTACTAAGATAGTAGTGTAACTCTCTACAAACCTGGGACTAATGTTAAGTACAACAAAGGTATTCATAAGGAAAATCATGGCAGTTTCACACAAATGCCACAGTAGTTATATCAGGCAGTAATAGAAATATCAAATCCTTATTCCCTGACATTTTGTCTAGAAGACAAACCACAGATGAGGAAATGTCAATTAGTGAAAAAAAAAAACATGGCAGGAATTAATATTTTTCTAAGGGGCTCTTACAATATTTCTCTGTTTTTCATTGTAGATAAACTTCATCATCAAACTTAGCCTACCACAAAAGTACCTATGTGTTTAAAGGCACATGGTCCCGGTGGTTTAGTCAAATGCGTACGCGGGCGCACGGCGGAAGTTTCCTATAGAGACCTACGCTATTGACTCCTCTTTAGCGCTTACGCTGTGGCCCACTTCCCTGAGTCCGAAGAAGTCCGATCCACTGTGGCCAGTGGTCCGATCACAGTTCGGCTCATTATTCGGCTGAGGGGATGACAGCTTTAGCAAACTTCTTTTGTGATGTCATAATAAGAAACACATTATGCACGCACCCTGGCATTGCTACAGACTGTGTGATGTGCAGAGAAGACAACAAAGGCAACGTTACTGAGCAACACCTACGCGCTGTACTCTTGATGACAGCTCAACTTCGGCAATCTTCATATCAATGCTAACGGTGATCGGCAGTATCATCAACAGCTCCATCTACACTACAGGGACTATGTGCCTTTAATATGCTCTACAGTACATACATACTGTATGAGGAGGACAGTGAAAAAATATTCAGAGCCAGTACAGATAAAAGTGGCTTATCCAGCACAAAATTCATGAAATCAACAGTTCGGAATAGAATAGACTTTTACAAATCAGATTTTATTGATGGAAGGAGCAATTTTCAAACAATGCATCACAAGATTTTTCCATCAAAGGTACGTCATGCCCAACTTTACGATATAATATGTGACATAAATCAGTCATATACCACAGTTTGAATGAGTCAAATAATGTAACCAAGGTGCCAGGAAATGGGAAGATAACTTTGTTACAAAGATGTGTGGTGTAACCCATACAGATTATCCTGTGAGAGTAGAGAGTCGCATCGACTTTACCTGTAGGAAGCGGGAGAGGTATGCCTGGACGAGCTCAAAGTCACGATTTGTGGCCAGGAGGTGATTCAGGAAGGCAATAAATTGCCGCATTGCCAGCACTGACCCGCCCCCGATGGGGTCAAGAGACCTCATCTCAAGGTCAACACGAGAGGGCGACATGGCTTTGAGATGCTCCAATACAGCTTTATCTGTGGGTGATGAAAATGACAATTTTTATCAACATCTCTCATCTTTACATTTACATTATGGTACATAGCCCTGGTACAGCTCAAAAGGCTTTGCTTAATGAATTTTTAATTGTTGGCATGGTAATACTAATTATTTCAAGTTACTCTATAAAGTATCTCATGAAATGGACTTAGATTGCCAACAGAATACATTATTGATGATTATTCCCATTACAATTAGAAGCATCTTTACAGATGGATAATCATATTTACAACCTTACAACATTATCAATGCAAAAAAGTGGTGGAGGTGACTCGACAGTGTCCTGAAAGGTGATACCCTGTTAATGGTACAGTACTGGTCCTAGGGGAAATGGTCCTGCTAGTCTTCATCCTATTTAACACTCACAGTGCTTGGGTGAGTTGCCTTGCTCCAAAAGGTTGCACAGATCTGATTTCAGCTCCACACTGGACATGCTGATGACTTGTGATGTTGGCTGCACACACATAAACACACAGAGATAAAACATAGACCCACAAATGACAAGATACATCCTTGGTGATTATCAAGGCAATGCAGGTATGTGCAGAAGATGCAAAGCTCCTCTTATCTACTATGTAAACTCCATAGTTATACACATAAAACATTGATTTACCCTCGTAGTCTCCATACAATACAGGCAAAACACTAAATACAATGTTGGGATTGGGTTTCAAATTTTTAGGACGGTTACATGAAGACGATCCATAAATACAAATTTGCAGCTCGAAAACTTCAGTTTCCACTCATGGCCAGCCACGATACTGTTGTCTCCTAAACATGATCACTATATTGCCATAAACATGGCTGTTAATGTAAGAGAAGATGCAGTTTACTCATGCCGACTTTTGTCCTTGAAGACAGACATATCTTTACTTGAACAAAATGGTTCCTACAGCGTACCTCATTTCTATACTTCTACACTAATAGATCACAATCCCACTGGAGACTGCATTCCCAATGGATGGACAGACACACAGACTAACAATACAATGACACAATGTCTCCAGCAACTTTTTTGGGGGGTGGGGGAGAGAAGAATAAAAAAGAAATGAAAAATATTTACACTCCATTTCTACTGATGCCTGTATCCTCATGAGTAGATGCTAAACAGTCCTATGAAGCACTCATGCTGATATCAACAATCAGCAGGTACCAGCCACTGAATGTTCAAAGTCATTGTGACAAACATTAATTCTATGAAGAATGCAGAACTCATGTCACAATATCAGGAGCATTTTGATAATCCGTTGAAGACTAGCCCCTAGTAAACTTGAGCAGATGTCTATGGAAAATGTGTACTCTAGCAACATAAGCTCGTCCTCAGTGGGTTAGAAAGTCAATTTGACAAATCTTATTATTTTTTCCCCCTTTTTACGTACTTTCTCAGCTTCATCTTCCTCGGGCGCAGCAAACTTTGGTGTGAGGCCAGCGATGGTGGGGAGGAAGAATGGAGCTGCCTTGGGGGCTTTTGGAGGGTGTTTTGGTTTATTCCGCTTCTGCAAGATGAACAGAATAGGGGTGAAAGGCACAGAAATATTACAGAATAACATTATGCTACAGTACCACAACGTGATTCAAATACAGTAAAGTGGACATTTTCATGGTGTTTAAATTTTCACGCACTTGGTGCAATCAGAAACTAGCACGAATATAAAACTGTACAAATATTTTTGCTTGTTCTAGTAGCTGATGTCATGATTCCGCGGAATTAAAAACACTCAAAACTCATTTCACCCAGCAAAGTGGGAAAAATTACTTGCGTGAAAATATCATTTTAGCAGACCAGCTTTTGGACATTGCTAATATCCATATCACAAAAAGAATAGAAAACAACAACAACAACAAACAACTAACCACGCAAGAGCTAGATCACACCCACATGCAATTAGTTATTATCTAGGTCTAGCAAGCTGCATAGGCCATTTGATGTTGTTGTTGTTGTTGTTGTTGTTGCTGCTGCAATAACTGGGGCATAACAACATGCAGGTACACAGTACTGGGAATGCAGGAAAACTACTGGTATATGTACCGGGACTCACCAATAAAGAACAGTCAGTACTAGTATTATTAGTGGTTTCTTATTCTTATTCATTTCATAATAATAAATGTACAATTGCGGTATTACACCCTCTCGTAACTGCAAAATTCTTCATATTATTACTCTTCATATCTGTCTCCTTCAATCATGAAGATTCTTGCAGATTGTGTGTTTGTTTATCACAGTAACAACATGAGAAAATCTCTGCTAAGTAGAAATTCGAGAATGTATCTGGTTTCCAAAAATTTCAGCTGGTACAGTAATTTAATGCCCACCTTGATGAGGTCTAGATGTGTTAGACTCTGCCATCGAGAGTTTGGAAGAAGAGAAAGTGTGATCAGCTCCTCCCCAATTTGCTCTGGTGACTTGAATTCTCTCAGCTCAATGCCCTCCTCGATGTCGGAGTCCTCTTCATCTTCCTCATCGTCAGGAGCAGGGCGCTCTGAGTGTGGTGGAAACAGTGAAAATTGATTCAAAATTATGAAATTTATTGAGGCATGCATTGATGATAAATCATATATGAGTGTCCTTGTGAACAAGTGCTGCAATTTGATTGAATGACATTTCACATATAAATAAGTGACTACTGTCACTTGTACAGAACAAGATTCCTCCTTCCTCCTTCATTGGAGGGAGAATAGATATGTGGCAACAAAATTCATTAGACAGACAAAAACAAAAGCCCGAAATGTAGAATTCAGTCATACAACTTTGTATCACTGGGCAAGTTTCTCCAGCAGGTTTCTCATCAATCACACATTTATCAACATGGTGACTCTGACTTGGCAATTAGCACCCAATAGAATGGTCCATCTTTGTGCAATGAGCATGCATCTATAAGACATAAACACGTTTCAATGCATACATCCAGGAGAAATAAAAAGTGCACATATGAAACATATATATCATAGAATTTACCAAGGGTTCAAGTTCACATTTGACTATCACTCCTTTAGAAAAAAAACAAGAACAAAAACAAACACACACACACACACACACACACACACAAAAAAAAAAAAACCCAAAGACAAAAAACTGATGGAATGACACCAGACATCTTTAAAGAGTGTGTACAGTTCTGGTCGAGGTGAGGATTTAGCTTATTAACGTTTTGCGAGATATTCAGAAACCACTCTATGAGATGTCAAAGAGCATGCAGTTCTAAGGGGTATCAAAAGTTTATTCGATGAAAATCGGTTTTGAAATGGCTGAGATATCAAAAAACAAGGTGAAACAAAGAGATCCTAATAAAGTTGTGGCATGTCGCCTTTTATTATTAGCACTTTTTTTGGATATCTCAGCGATTTGAAAAGCAATTTTCATCAAATAAACGTTGAATCCTTCTTAAAATTACATGCTCTTTCATACATGCATTTCATAAGAGGCTTTTCATTATCTCACTTCTGAATGTTCAAAACATGAATCTCCACCTCAACCAGTACTTTACAGTCCCTTTAACCTTTTGTGTGCTTTCAGTGCTGATTGGCACAGAAAACCCCATAATATTGCACGTATTGTCAAAAGTCCCTGGCACAGAAAGGGTTAACCCTAAAAGGGCCAGGGGGGGGGGGGGGGCGGAATCCGCCCCCCCCTCGACGTTTCGCGCTATAATTCTGTAACGCGAGAAGGCCTCGTCGCGAGGCTTCTTGACTTTCTTCGTTCAAGTCTCGTGCAACTTTTGAGACCAAATTTGCAACGTCCGCGCATACTTTTGCAAAGCCACGCCCATTTTTGTAACGGAATGTCGCCCCAAAACGGGCACAATTTTGTGATTTTGTGTACATTTCCTATGGAAAACAGAGCTCTGTCATGAAAGCCATAAAAACCTGATTATTTTTACAATTAATCACTTTCATTGATTAATTTTGTGCTTATTATGGTAGAAAAGTGGTCAGTGACAATTTCCAATGAAAAAACAAAGAAAAAACAAAGGTTGAAAAACAAAGAAATACATAAGAAATTCTGAAAACAATAAAATACATAAGAATTGAAATGAGTTTTGGAAGTTTTTGTGATGTACAATTGTTGAATATGCTAAAACAGATTTACAGATCAAAAATTAAACTCTGAATGCTTTTAATTAGGCTAAAATATCATCTTGAGCTTAATTTGCATAATTAATTAATTAAAATTAGAAATTGATTGTTTCAAAAAATCTTATGACACAATCTTGTAGATTATGACGCCGGCCTCACGCATGCAAAATTTCATTGCGATCGCACCACCGATGGCCGAGATCTCGGGGGGGGGCGGAATCCATCCCCCCCCCCCGGTCTGAGCATAGCCAAAAAAGCCCGGCCCCTTTAGGGTTAAAGAAGAATCACCTGTGTTTGGATCAGTGCCGGGTAGGGAGACGGTAGAAGGTACATAATCAGCTGGGAGGGGTTTCAGGGTTATGTGGTTATACAGCGTCTTGTTGGACCTGGACAGATAACAATGAGAGAAACAAGAGGTTATATCCAATATGAACTTTACAATCCATTACCAGAATCACATCATGATTCTAAAGGATACTGTTAAACACAATATTTTCGCGAGTTGCCTCTAGCATTCAATGAATATGGTGTAGACAAGAACTTTCACGTACATTTTAATTTCACGAATCTTGGCTCTCGCGAAATTCGCAAAATTAAAATGCACGCAAACATTCCTCATTTTACTGTAAAAAGACTCTTGAACTGGAAGACCACATCATAAATGTAGCATGTTTGCCAGGCAATATCATTTATGCACAAGAAAAGTTACATTATACTCTTGTATAAATTTGAGCTGATCAATAGACACAGTTACGTACCTTACACTTCCTTTACTACTACATCAAGAATTTTTCAGTAATATTTGCATTAAAATATGATATATATGATGAATAAACCATCGTGAAGCATTTAGTAATTTGGTTATGTGCACACCAAGGTAACAATAGAGGTGAACATACATTTGGATTGCACGGACCCTTTACGATGTATCGACTTCTTACGACATGAAGCTTTAGTTCAGCACACTGTAAACAAATTTTATAGTCCACTTGAATGGATATGAATTGAATAAAACATCAAATTTGGACACTTCATTTTTACTATTCTGCTGTTAGACACAGATTTTGTTCTCTACTAGATTCTTTTTATGTGTAAAATTGGTAAGATGTACAAACTAGCATGCTGAATGGGAATAATGAATAGACATAATATTAGCACACACGTACCTGTATCCTGCAAATCACATGTAGTGATCCTACAATTGAACCTGAAATCATTTACATCAATAAGAATTTTCAGCTGGAAATAACATCCCTGTAACTATCTCACAACTCACCACAGGTATATGCCGAGATCGTCCACATGTGTTGTGGCTAGGAAGTCATTTGTTGGTGAGAAAGCGAGACTTGTTGCTGCAACATCCAGCATAAAACAATCCACCAGCCTGATGGATAGTGTAGTGAAGGAGATGGAGAGAGGGTCTCAATATTAGCTTTGTGCACGAAATGGTAGGTGATAGTTTCTATATTTTGTACAGGGAACCAGCCCTACTCGTGTTGCCGATGTATGACCACTACCAACAAAAACAAAAACTCTGAAAAAAAAATAACCAAGTACTTTTCTCTATACTGAAAGAGTAGCTTCTATCTGACTGTTTGAGTGCTGGGGTGGGGAAGGTAATACACCAAAAACATCAAGAGTACCCCTGTTTCCCCATGCTGTGTGATGGGCATTCACATACATGAGTATGAACATAATATCCTTGATTTGTTGTTGACAAGTTGGAAAGGATGTCTCAATTCAAATTTATATCTCTAAAACAAATGAGCTTCTTTTTCCTCATTACATCATAATCAATCCTAATCACATCCACTTCATCGTTCTTAGAGGGGATAATAAGGCCTGCATCACTGACATCCAGGCAATCATTTCATTTGACCCATTGGTTTTAGTAACCCATAGGAACCAGTGTAAAATATACATAAAATGTCAAACTCAGAGGAAATGGTTTAATATGTTTGGGCTTCTGAACTCAGTCTCATTAAGTTATCATTCCTATCACTCTCCATCGATGCATTTATCACCACTGTGTCCCCCCTCATTGTTGCATTTAAAATGCCCAATACATCACACATTCCACACATAAGCATTGTATCCAATGAGATGTAGGTGGCTGAAAGGGGTGAAAGGCTTACTGTGCAGTTGGCAGATCCCACGTTCTCACTGTGCAGTCCATCGAGGAAGTGATCAGCCACCGGGCATCTTGACTGAATGCCTGCAAGACAGAGAAATTACACAAGTTCAATTCAATTCAATTCAACCTTTAGTTCCATAATTGCATAATTTGTTTCACATGCAGTATTAAAAATTCCATTAAAAGAGACAACCCCCCAAAAAAAACAACAACACATGATTATACAATTTAAAAGGCAAAAAAAAAAAAAAAATGCGATCTCATAACCTACATGCATTCTTGCTAGAACAAAATATTTATGTTATTGGAAGAGAGAGGTCCATGTAAAAGACAAGCCTGAAGAGATATGGGCCACTCAATCACTTGAAAGTAAAAAGACAATGGAATAATGATGAGATAATTACATATTACATAGAAGCTTGCACATACAAGCACAAAGTGATGGAGGAAAAGAGATACAGACAAAATGGCAAGAAATATCAGGAAGGAGCAGATAGAGAGTGAAGGAAGGACTGCTTGAGAGAAAGCAGGGGTCTGCAGCACATACAGAGCAATTGTGAAATAATATTCACTGGCATGGGCACAAAGAAATGAACCCTATGTGAAAATATTTCATTTTCACACTTTGCACCATTGTGCCCAAGTATAGCAGAGATGCACTGAGCAGTACAATCAATACAAGCACTACTATCTTTTGGCATCGACAACCATTCTATTTGTGCCATAATCAATCCAATTAATCATTTATATGTTTTGATGCAGAGTGTATGCATAAGTGTATGTACTAGCCGTTCATCAGAAGTCAACTGTCATCTTTCATACAATGTCTCAACACTCTTCCCTACCATGTCTGTTATTCTGTTGCGATGCCCTGAGAACTTTCGGACGATGCGCCTCAAGTCAGCATCCACCACGGTTACAGAGAAATCGTCACTGGCAACAGCAAGCATAGAACTGCAGGAAAATCCGGATGTTATAAAGCAGAAAACAGAAGGGTTCTTTGTCACATTTGCTTTTTCATTATTCTCATCATCATCAACATCGTAGCAGTATCATTACCAACATCATCACAATTATAATTGTTATGATAAATATATATACATACAGCTGTATATATATATTTACTAAGTTGTTAACCTTGTTATTGTGGTAGTAGCTACAATATGGGGATCTGTACATTAACTCCTTGGGTGCCATGGTGTAGACCTTTTGTGTTCCACATTGCTCAGAGATGGCAAACAATGAGTACTTTTGGAAAATACTTTGGTCACAAATCTGTTAACTTTTTACTGGAGAGATTATGCGACACAAGCAGTACAGTAAAGTTGTAGAGAAAATTTCAGGCTTTGCTGTGAAGTGAATTTTATGACAAAGCTATGGCTACTTTTCTTGCAAATGGCCAGTATTAAAAACATAACTCCAAGCCAAAATTCTTCTGCCTTTCAATTATGTTGTCATACAGGTCTGGGAGGCATGACTTTTTGAATGCACAACTTTGACAGAAAATCAGAATACACTTCAAGAATGCCTGTAGAGCACCACTATTCAGTCGCACTGCACCCCAATCTATTTGTACGAGGAAGGAAATTGTGTATGACACTTTCAATGTACTGTGGGTTATTGTATTCTATCGATCGGTTTGTGCATTTTAGCAAAATATGAGAAGTCGGCAAGTCATTGACATAGTCGGGAGTACGAACTTGACACACACACAGTTAATCACATCATCCAACATCTTTGGTTTAACCCAGACTCCCACCTCTCCCTGTGAAGCAGCAGCTGACTGATGGCAACATCCAGCTTTAGTGTCTTCAGCTGATTCTTCTTCTTGAAGTTCCAGAACTTGAGCTGGCAGTCGGCGCCGCCGGACATGAGAACCTGGTTTAGACCATTAATAGCCAGACCACGGATAGCCCCTTGATGTGCTGGACAGCAGGGAAAGAGGGTCAGCACAGGTTTTGTCAGTGAAATGCAGACTGAGTAGGTTTTTTTTTTTTTTTTTTTTTTTAACTTCTGAAAAACAGTACCAGTAATCCACAACCAGGGTGGTCCACAAGGGGTTTCAGCATGTTGCTGCAACAAGCTCAAATTCTTGTGCAACATCCTCAATTCTGGTACAACATCCTCAAAAGCCAGCAACATGCTGTGCAACATCCTCAAGTTAAAAATAAAATGTAATTCAAACACAAAAAAAGCATGTGCAAAACGTAAGAAACATCAAACTACCTGGTACTTATATATTTGTGACCCGCTGCAACAAAAGGATCCGAAAGTCGGGGGAGGACAATTTTCTGAAAATGACATGACATTATTCCCTTACTCTTCCACTTCAACATCGTATTCCCTTACTCTTCCACTTCAATGTCATATATAACATGACTCATAAAAGTACTCGGTTGCGGAGATATGGATGATTTTATTAGCGCATGTCGGGTGGTTTAAGAAATCAGTGTTTCAAGAAAACCACCTTCAAAATTTTCCTTCCAACGCTATCATGATCAAGGGGAAGTAAGACAATTTTCACCGTTTGAAAATAGAAGGTACGCTCCTAACAACCTCCGCAATGTTCATTCAAGCTTAGCGCCAGCGGTCTACGCACAACCAATCCGTGACCAGGATGCCACGCACTGACCAATGAGATCACTCCCTCGTTGCTAGGGGCGGAGTCTAGCTGTGGCGCTACATCCAAACCTTCGGACACGTTTCTGTTCCGTTCAAAGTTGGAAAATCATGGCCCAGAAAAATGCTATTTTCTTGCCTTTCCTTTGCTCATTTAGCTTCAAAATTTCGGCAGATGATAGAAGATACATTAGACTACAAAATTATGTCAAAAACAGAAATACGAATGTTTTGACGGATTTTGATGATCTGACTTCAAACTCGATTTTCTCGGGTCACCCTTCAGCGACTTCAGAATCCTTTTGTTGTAGTGGGTCACATTTGTGTGCAAAACATGACAGAGAACACTGAATGTAAGCAGAACAAAATTAGCTGCGAAATGTTGCGTACTACATGCTCGTGATGTGCACTCCGCGCACATACAATTTCTGCAATATTCTCAGATTCTCAGCTTGCAACATGCTCAAATTTCAAGTTGTGGACCACCCTGCACAACAACAACAAAATATTACTCCTAATGTGTTCTCACATTACAATGTTACATGTTAATGTACATACATCAAAGAAACAGATATGTGGGTAGAGATACAAATAGATAGTTAGTTAGATAGATAGATAGATAGACAGATAGATAGATAGGTAGATAGATAGATAGATAGATAGATAGATGGATAGATAAATAGATAGATATTTAGATAATTAGATAGGAAGGTAGGTAGGTAGGTAGATAGATAGACAGATAATCCGCAGGTGGGCAGACAGATAGAAAGACAGACACAACTTATACACAGACAGAAAGATAGATAAATAAATATGCAAACATTGCCACAGTTACACCAACTCAACAAAAATGCTACTGACTGTCACAGGTACTGTCTGCTCACCTCTTTTGGTCCCAAATGATCCCCTGTGCATCCCTGACTGAATGTTGTACACGTCAGCATGTCCTGTGCTCCAGCCAACAGCCACAAAGTTGCCACATGACGAAATATCAATGGCCTGTCAAGATAAACATTATCACAAAATCAGCTGTGTACTGCAAAAATATTGGTCTCACAGAAAATCTTCCCCTTAATATAGCACCTGTGACAAAAAAAAAAAAAATTGCTTAGTAGTATCTAGATTTAATTGGTTCATTTTATTGGTAAAGAAAGGGGATAATTACAGGGCCTGAATAAAGTGTCACAGGAATCTCCTAACCCTTAAACCTTAACTCACTAAATCATACAGGTACAATTGTATGACCCTCGCCCCTTGTCATTCTTTGTAACTGAAGAGAGTGCAAATGACTTTTATCATACAATGTACATTTCTCATAGCTCTGTTGTACATAAGAATTGGTACAACACAAAGTAACTGTACTCATCTAGTCAAAAGAGTTTTCTTTTGTTTCCCTCTAAACAGCATCAAACACGAATCCTTGCAAAATTTCATCTGATTTGGAAATGGTGAGAAAATACTGTCCACTAACCACATGATAAAAATTCACTGGTTGGGAACAATGAGATTAAAGGCTAGCACGACACAAAGTGAGCTCTCCAGATAATGTCCATATTCAATGCAGAGACAGTCTGCATGAAGATGAAGGACTCACTGTGGCCTCCACTCCATGTTGACCTTTGAACCGGTCATGTTTCAGCTTGTGTTTGCCCATGGTGGTGTGCTGGTAGTTCCAGGTGGTAACCATGGGCGTGGCCTGGTGACACGCTGCAATGGTGTCCCACTCTCCCTCATGACTTTTCTCTGCACAGTAGATGAACATTAAAGAGCAAAGTGAGAGAGAATACAACTTTACAAGTGACAAACGTCATGTTGATTGCATTATCCATTATCATCATTAATTCGGCTCAGCACTTGGCATATCCACTTGCTTGTTTTTGTGCTCCCCTTGCACAGATATTCCCAAATCAACTGTCAGGAAGTAGGATTACGCACAAGATATACTCTCTTCCAATTGTATAGAGTACCAAAGTGTGACGTCACAACCATTCATTACCACGGAAACTGGTTCTAAACAACTTCACACAGCCTGTTATAGCAGCCTCAAAGGCCCGAATTCACTAAGGTGGTGCAATCTTTGTCCATGGTTTCAACCATGGACAAAGACCATAGTCTGTATGGGGTGCCAGGTGTCGCATCACCTATTTCATTACGAAATCAGACATTTCGTCGACGAAATGTTGACAAAATGTTGATTTCGTGAAGAAATAGGCCATTCAACACTTGGCACCCCATTCAAAACTACGGTCTTTGTCCATGATTTAAACCATGGACAAAGATTGTACCACCTTCGTGAATTCGGGCCCATGAGCCTTGGCTGCTGTGTAAATGCTCCAGGTTTCGAGAAGCAACTTTTTTGCCAATCGGAAAGTTAATCACTGAAGTTCATCACCAGCTATTGTAAACAAATGAGACGTTGTGACCAACCGCCGCTGATAATGCAGCTCAACTTGCAACACTTTCATGCTCGAATCATGTTTGTGGCTGCATAGGAAACTCAAAAGCCTGTGCCGTTATCAGAGGGAAACTAGGTTACAATGAAAATGGCCAATAAGGGCCTGCTTTAGGTGGGCAGTGCAGAGCAGTACACTGTATAAACAAGACAAGCGACTGCTTTTTCCAGCGGGTTTTTAACCTCCCCGAGGAGGCTCCATATTTCGCCAGCCGTACAAATGGGGTATAAGATAAGTGGAAAAGCACCTGGAAGAAAGCCCAAGATTAACAGGAATGAAGGACCTTTGTTGCTGCTCTACATACCTGGAGGCATAATGTGCAATGAGAAGGCGAGTAAATGCTCTCTCCACCTCACACCTACCTGCTGCAAAGGCTGTAATTGGTCTCATGCGGCGCATTTCTCGCCTCGATCCTTTCTTCTTTCCCATAGTCCTGTTGTAAGCTGCCATGCCGAGGTCTTTGTTGGCCTTGTCAGTGACCGTTGAAAATGACTTGAGGGTACTATCCTGGCCTGGTGTGCGGGGAAGGAGGGATGAAAGAAAGGTGATATCTCCGAGGGTAACAGCTTTTCGTCTGGGTGATATACTGAGGGAAATTTCCCGCAATACACGTGTGGATTGAGTGAGCACAGCAATATATGTAGAACGCATCAGTGACAGTATGAGGAAAATTGGGCAATCTGTTCAAAGGTTATGAAGTTTCAAAATTTTGGTGCCACCATGGCTGGATGAAAAAACTACAGCGATTGTAAGTCACTGCAGAACACAATAGAATAAAGAAAATATACAGAAAAGTCCACACATTTTCATTTTTGTTAGGAGGAATACACATTCCTTTGACTTTCTACTGACACACATCACTCTCACACAACCTCAGTCTTTATTAAAGCAATTACATTGGCTTCCAGTCCAGTCACTCATGAAGTTTGAAGTACTGCTTCTGACTTCATACCAGTATCTCCATTCAATGGCTTTAGAATACCTCAATGAATCTCTCGTGAAGTATGTGCCCTCCTGCAATCTCAGATCAGCTCAGACCAAGTTTTATGGAGAGCGATCTTTTACTCATGCTGCCCCTCTACTTTGGAATTT
The DNA here is from genome assembly GCA_033980235.1 of Diadema setosum. Lineage (NCBI taxonomy): Eukaryota > Metazoa > Echinodermata > Echinoidea > Diadematoida > Diadematidae > Diadema > Diadema setosum. The sequence goes on from CM067072.1 coordinate 16,102,527, forward strand.
ATTCCATGCAACTCAAACGACTCACCAACAACTTGAAATTTCGAAACCATACTAAAAATATGTTTATCAGGAACATTTAAAATGAGTTAATTGTATGTTTGCATTTAATAGCAGCTACATGTAGCTGTCTTTTTCTAATGTTTTCATCCCTAAAAGGACAATGAGATGCAAACAACCGCAGTGATATTATCATCATCATATGTCTTTCTTGCAGAGAAAAGACAATTCTTGCTCTTTCATTGTGCTAGAAAAATGAAATTTTTCCAGAATTCTCTGAAGGTAAACTTGTCTCCAGGCCCCTTCTGATTAAGCTGTGGCCACTATATTATCATTATTGACATAGTTCTTGACTTCCTACCCACCTGCACTGAGAATAGTAGTGCCCATCTTGTCATAATACTGGATGCTGGTTGGTGGAGCACTGTGGCCACGCCTCTCTCTCAGGATTCTTCCACTTCCGTCAGGTTGGTCAAATATCCAAACCTACAAGAGTTCGGAAAATTACCAACAGTGACTATACACTCATTACCGGTACTGTACCTTCATTGCTGCTGTTACACGTAGTATCTCTCAGATTGCGTTAAAAATGCATTGATTTTTCTTATCTGATATTCACTTTGAAATTGAAATACATAGATATCTGAAATTCTTGATACATTACATACCTGGTATGTAAAAAACCTAGTTGTTTATGAATGCACAAAAATCTATGCTCTTGCAAAAAACCTTGAAGCTGGAGTAATATTTCAAAGCCTTGGCCTCTGAGCACCACAATCTCAATGCTTCTGACTTCTCATACATGTGGAGGTTGCCCGAAAAGGCACTGACAGAATCCTGGAGAGTAAAAAAGTCAAAGTAAGGTGCAGTCCTACCTTTAGTGCATTGTCTCCCCCATTGGTGACCAAGATCGGCTCCGATGTCAGAAATGTGATGGCTGCAACAGCGCCCTCATGAACGTCCCTCATCTGGGCTTGTAGTCTTTTCTCCTCCAAGTTCCAGATGGCGAGATGACCAGCTGTGCTGCCAGACACCATGATCGGATGTCCATCTGTGTAAACATAAATAAAGGATATCAAGCACACTCGCTCGTGCGCTTTGCACTCTATTGTACAGTGGTACCTTCCACTAATCTAATACACTTCAGCGCATCTCTTGGCCACTTCCTTTTATTTCCCATCCTCAACCACAATATTGTACCACAGCCTTACACATAATATGAGATGCATTTTGTGAATTCCCCTTGTAAAGCAAGTGAAACAAAGTTTGATGACAATGCAAGTGAAACACTAACACAGTTCAATAGGCAGGTCACTGTGAGCAAGTTAGATTATGTATTATATACCTCATTTCTAGAATCCTCTCATCTGATTGGTTAAAAGGGGAGTCATGAAAATAACTGCGCCCTATTTTTGAGTTACTGTGACCGGGGCGAGTTTTTTTTTAAAGACGGCACAGATTGGGGCATGGCGCGTGTTAAACCTATGGGAAAAACGTTGGGTTAGGGTTTTTGGTTATGGTTATGGTTAGGGTTAGGTTTGGGGTTAGGGTTAGGGTTAGGGTTTGATGGTTAGGGTTAGGATTAGGATTAGGGTTAGGTTTAGGGATAGGGTCCCCGATAGATTTTTAGTTTCCCCAACCTGTGCCGTCTAAAAAAAACACGCGGCCCGGGCGCAGTTAATAAATAGGTTTTACAGACAGTCGCGACCCCATACACGTAGATCGCTCATATGTAAGCACCAATGATACGACCGCTGCGCATTCAATCAGCGTGCTGTAAAAGAGACTAGCGGACTGGTTTGGAGACAATCGCAACCCCGTAGTACACGTAACGTACACTGTACACATCACTGTACGCACCAGTGATACGACCGCCGCGCTGTCGATCAGCATTGATTACGAGTGCTGTAAAAGAGACTAGAATCTATATTTTCGGTATCTATTTTTCGGAATCTATATTTTCGGTATATAAAACAAATAATAACTGCTTGACATTCGGGTCACAGTTAAAATTATGGGCCCTCGGTGATGTGAAAACCGTAACCATGCCCTCAGCTTCGCTTCGGGCATAGTTACAGTTTTCACCTCACCTTGGGCCCATAATTTTAACTGTGCCCTCATAAGCAGTCATTATTTGTATAATATTACACGGTTGATAGTCAAATACCAATCAGCAATTGGACGAGTGAGGTTGTGTGATAGCGGACCATTTGTAACATTCTTTCATGGCAGAATGTTTCTGTGAAAACAAATAGTAAACACTTCCAAGCACTACAGAACAATGACACTTTGCTCATTTGACTGCAGAGAGAGAATAAAGACTGCACAGTACCGGTACGGAAGGCGATGTCTGTGACAGGTCCCCAGTCTTGGGTGAAGGTCACTATGGTTTCATCAAACTTGATATTGTGGATGATAATCTTGCCATTGGCCAGTCCTATAGCCACCACATCCACTGCAGGTGACTTTAAAAAAACAAATAACAACAACAAAGAAAAAAATAGTACAAAAATTGGAAGAATATGTGATGAGGATATTGATGATAGTGACGTGGATTATAAATAAGCAGCTTAAATTTCCTATTAAAAGGAGACTTCTGGATGATTTTCAGACTTTAAAGGACAAGTTCACCTTCATAAACATAATGATTGAGAAAATGTAGCAATATTAGTAGAACACATCATTGAAAGTTTGAGGAAAATCGGACAATCCGTTCAAAAGTTATGAATTTTTGAAGATTTTGTGCAGTAACCGCTGGATGAGAAGACTACTGCAGTGTACGATGTCACATGCGTACAACAATATAAGGAAAATATAAAGAGAATTTCACAAAATTTCATCTTTTGAAAAAAGCACACATTCCCTTGACTCGTTACCAGTATATGTTATGGGTAATATTATTCCCCCTGCCTTTAGAAAGAGACAAGTCAAATGCACTTTTATTATGCGAAAAAAATGAAAATATGTTGAATTTTCTTTACATTTTCTTTATACTGTTGTACTCAAATGACATCACAAGCTGTTAGTCTCCTCGTCCAGCAGTTCCAACACAAACAATTTTAAAATTCATAACTTTTGCATTGATTGTCCAATTTTCCTCAAACTTCCACTGAAGTGTTCTACTAATATTGCTGCATTCTCTCAATCCGTATGTTTATGAAGGTGAACTTGTCCTTTAACATTTGAACAACTATATATTAGTCATACTGAGTACAGAGTTTCAGAACTTATAGTAACTGGGATGAGGAATATGAGTATTTTCAAAATTTGTAACAAAGTGAAATGAATGAGGATGACGACATGGGAGCCCCACCATAAGAATGCGTGAGTTGGGGCTCAAGGAAGCAGAACAAAAGAAGAAGGCATGCATAGATTATACACAGGTGAACTTGTTAAGGTAAACTTGTATTGTAATGGAAATTCACTGCTCCATTTCTGAAATACGTGAGGCTCCTATGTCATCAACACAGTTCAGTGTAATTCATTTAAGATTTTTATTTTTTTTTCCAGAGTATTGGTTTCTCTGCTGAAGGACCACAATAAAATCCACAAATCTATACATGGAGCTGTCGATTCATGTAACCATGATATGATATTATGAAAATCGTCTGGAATGCCCCTTTAACTCTTTGTGTGGCACGTCTGCATGCCCGATTTGTCGACGACTTGCCAAGTTCACATATTCTGCTCAAATGCACAAACCTGCCCAAACCGATCAATAACTCGCCAAATGCCACAGTACTATGAAAGTGTTTCTTGTGATTCCATTCCCGTCACATGTAGCTCACATTTCATGTGGTGACTGACTATCAAGCGGTTTTCCCTACTGGATTTGTGAGTAAATTTGAAATTTTCTGAGCGCACGACTACATTTCTGTCTCAAAATAATGGGGCACACAGGGGATTTACACCATGGCACATAAAGAGTTAAGAAGTTGATTACATGTAATATCCTTTATCTGAGAAATCTTCCATACTTCCATAGTATACATACACTGCCATTAATGAATTTCATTAGCATGGACAAGTATGGAATGCTATTAGAAAGGGGTGCTGATTGTTTATTACAATATATCTTCTTTCTTCTGCCCCCGGAGGGTGGCAGCACAGGGAAAATCACATTGCATGTACATCAAATGTCACATTCAAATCAATCTATCGCCAAATCCCATCTTTATCTAACATGAAATACATTGTACCCTCCTCTTCCGTATTGGTCCTAGGCCTTGCTATGGAAGATGAAGAACAAGGTCACCAGACAAGCCACCTTACCTGCTTCAATACTGTGACAGGAGCATCCCAGTCTTGAAAACTGTACAGTAGTTTGCTGTGTATGAAGGAGGAGGAGAAGAAGAAAAAAAAAAGAAGAAAAAAAAAAGAGAAAAAGAATACAGATAATTGACATGGGAGGAGGAAGAGAAAGAGAAATAGTAATCACCAGAGGGCTGCCAACATTTATACATCAGTATCACAAAGGTTCAAAATAGCAATCGGGAAGATATGTGTGAAAATATCAGCAGGACCTTTATATCCTTTATTAAGAATATAGAGAAAATACTGGACTATTCAGCGAGCCCTCTGCATGCTACAAAAGACTTGTATCTTTACATTAGTCTTAGATTAGTATTTCATTTAGCTATCATATCACTGTTCAGTATGGCATTATGAGAATGAGCCAAGCAAATCTCAACTGACCAAGCTTCAGAGGGAGTCTTTTTTTCTTTTTTTTTTTTTTTTTTGGGGGGGGGGGGGGGATGCAAGCCAACTTACTTTGCCTTGATGTTCCACAGCTGCATCCCACCCTGCTGGCTGCCAATCAGAATCTTGTTGAGGTACGTAGCCGGATGCATGATGGCCGACACCATGAATGTTTTCTTGTCAAATTCCAGATCAAGGTACAGTTCTGCCGGGAGAATGGAAGTCACGATAATGACAATGATGATTACAACAAGGAGGAGAGTTTGTACGAGTGAAATCATATACTAGAGACAATTGTATTAAACTTGTTTGCCACACATCATCTTACAGTACTTCGAAAATTAAAGAAATGTGGTAGTTGAAAATAGTGGTTCTCATCCTTTTGTCGTTGTGCACAGAAAATTAATTCTGGTGTACAAACATGTATGCTTTGTTACTTCCAACAATTCACTATATCTGAGTGTGACTTGCCTTCTGACTCAATGTCCCATATCTTCAGACAGCTGTCTTCATCCGCAGAAATCAGATGGTCACCAAAGGGCAGCAGAAGGTGGACATTGGCCTCATGTCCAGTGTATGTATGCACCACCTGAATATCAACACACAAAGGATAAGAATAGCATCTGACAGTGAACTGAAGGCATAAAACAATCACAATGATAAGCCACGATATTGTTGCTAATTACTTTCACACAATTCCTTTTTTTTTTATAGACTACAGCATTTCCAGTAGGCAACAAGACTTATTAGTGCATGAGAACTAAAAAAAACCCAAAAACAAACGGAAGCTTGCTAATTGATAAATATGAACACAGATTCAAGAAATATGCCGAGTGCTGAAATTATCAAGTAATTTCACACTTGTTATAACATATGCTTGTATCAGCTTCATCTTGCCATTAGTGCAATTAGCTTAGTCAAGGTCACAATGAGATTTCCATTAATTCATCAACAGCTGGACACCTTTTGCTAGGAGAAGGAATAATGCCCATCAGCTGACCAGCAGAAGATCTGTGACCCACAAAATGGGCATGTCTGGAAGTCACAATTACCTTCTGTCCCAGTGTGAAGGCTCTTACGACATTCTTGCAGGAAGTATAGGCCAGCCACGCATCGGCAGCAAGACATATGATTTCATCGGGGTGACAGTCACCTACAAACGAAAGGGGTTGAAAAATCAATGAAAAAGTCATATCCAACAATAACAAAAGCTATTAAATGGAAATGTTTCCTCATCTAACTCAATTATCATCTCCTTCTCCTTACTCTTCTTCAACTCATCTTTCTTTTTTTGTGCAGCTTTCTTTTTATGTCCAGCTCTTGATTTCTTTTTAGTCAGTAGTAAACCTGCAAAACAGACTTCAAAGGAGTGCATTGCAGTCATTTATAAGAGTAAATATTACAAGTAGTTAAAGAACCTTTTACGCCAAATTTGTGAAACAATCTGGTATACTCGTGAGATAGGCCCCACCACTGCGTGTCCGTACTAATACTATGGCCGCTCGCCTGTTTATACTCATGAATTCAGCCCCACCATGTGACGTTCATCGGTAGATAAGGACGGCGGTGGGGCTTTCTTCCACAGTATAATACTCATGAATGCGGGCCCACCAAACGGCGTTTACGCGAGGTTGATACAAGCGGCGGGGCCGATTTTGATTTCCACAGCATAGCATCTTTCCTCCTCCCTCTCTCCCATTTTTTCCATTGTTCAACATTTTATTCTCATCAGGACTTCCTAATGTCCCTTGACTAATTCAACAGCCAATTTAAACATAAATACAACCTTAACCTAAACCTAACCCTAACCTAAACTTGCTTGCTAACGCACGGCTGCACGTGCACTGCGGTGGGGCCGATTTCACGATTTTGCCAACAATCCTACGGGCAGGAGACTTTAATACAGAATTGAATTGCTATTTCAGTAATGATATCCCAACAGCTAACACTTAACAATAACACTAACAGATCTTCTCTACTACAACAGTCAACACCCAAACTCTCTCTACAAATTATCACTCTAACACTAACATACAGCTACAGTGCACTCCCGTTATAACGAACACGGTTATAACAAAATTCCGGTTATAACGAAGTAAAAATTTGGGCTGCAATGTCATCCACTCTATGTATTTCTATTGTTTATTTGTTCAGTTATAACGAAATTCCGATATAAATTAACGAAAGAAAACTGCCGGTCCCGAGGACTTCGTTATAATGGGAGTCCATAGTCGACTGTATACACATGTTCGCATGATCACTGATGATACAGCAGGAAGATGCTGAGTAATCATGAGTTTTAATTTAATTTTGCACCCAAAATTTATTTGCATTTCATCTCTGAAGTGAAACATCTCTTGGAAAAACTTCATTGTCACTTACTGATTGCAACGATGGAAAGTTTTGATACCTGCAAACAAGAAAGGACAGAAAACAAGTCATAAAAACATTGTCAATGTCATCACTTTGAAACTCGGTTCACACATATTATTGATACCACAACACTCTTTTTCTGTCTATACAGCAGGGGTACCTATGGAACTCTCGCCCAGCAATGCTGTGCCATCTCGATGGCCTGTGGTGGCGTAAATACCTTAAGGTTAGATTAAAATATTTCTACATTTGTTTTTGGATGTTAAAATTTTGTATGAAATTCAGGTCACATTTATCAATATGTGGGACTACTAACGTTACAACAATATGAACGGGATCACAACTCGCTTACCCGATATGTTTGAAAAGCTTTTCCTATGGCTGTCATCACATAGTGATCCCTTGTTCTTAAATGGTATCGCATTCCATGAGGAACATGATTACATACAAATCCTAGCGATCTGTATCCCGCAAATATATTGCTTCCCGGAGCCATTCTTGATGCTTTCTCTTGCACCTGCCTGCAACAGCGACCATGTGGACTACAGTAAACTAGTGCTAGTGCACTTAGTCTGGCTTCCAGACCCTCTAACCGTACTATTTCGCTGTCCCGCCTTTGTCTCGGGGCGGCGAATTCGTCGCCGCGGAGTCCAGTTGGCAAAGGGTCTGGATACCAGACTATGGTGCCCTTGCAGTGGCATCTAATTTGTGTTATTTTGTTATTTTTTTTTTTGCGCCTCAAATACAAAAATAACAAAAAATAAAATGCCACTACACTAGACCACTCGCTGTACCATGTTCGTTATTGATACATTAGGCCTAGTACATGCAGTATGTGCGTGGTGCACGTGCATGTGTGACGAGGTACGGAGGGGTTGGGACGACCCGGGGGGGGGGGGGGGGGGGAGGGAGGGGAAGGTCCAACGAGGAGACCGGGGTGGGAGCAAGGGGGTTGCATTGTTGTCAACCGATGGGCCCCGCTTTATCAAAAGATATAACTCTTCATAAAACAGGGCCCAGAACATCGACCTCGAGGGAGCGGAGCGATGCGAGCGGGGAGAGGGTGTGGAAGGGGGTATCCCCTGATCTGAGGGATACCCCTGATACGAGGGGTGGGGGTGGGTGGAGGGAGTAGCCACCCTCCTACACGATGGAGCATTTATATTTTTAGAATTGAAATAGAACGATCTGATGCACGATCTCATGCGGAAAATTCGGAAAATTGTCAATCCGAGTGAAAATCTATGAATAGGAACCGAGCGGGGGAAAGATAAATCAAAAGAGGATGAGGGAACTTTTGAATTTATTCGAATTGGAGTGACAGCTATTATGATGCACACTTTTTGATGAAATATTCTGAAATTCGTCAACCCCCCCCCCCCCCCCAAGTGTACTTAGTGTATCGAAGGTATAGGCGGTATCCCCCTCCCACGCGAGTGAGATTTTGCATATTCAGAATTGAAATTCAACGATCTGTTGCACAATTTGGGTGAAATATTTGGACAGTTTTCAGGCAAAAAGCAAGACAATTTTCCTCATTTCGGGAATAATCGGGTGAAAAAAAAATGACACGTTATCTAGCTCCCCCTTGTATATAATATAATTACAGTCATATTGTAACACATTATAATATAGTTTGATGGAATCGGGGAAGCTGTCAATCTATGTCATCAATAGTTCATAATGGTTCCATTTTATGGAATAATTTGAATAGGCCCTATAGTTTTCAGGATCAGTAAGACTAAGACAATTAAGAACATTATATGAACATCTTTTTGATGCAATTAAGTTACAAGTTGATGAATATCTATATAACATGGTGTTTTCTTCTTTTCTCTTATAATGTTCACGTATCCGTTTGTTGACTTGATTTCAAGTTGTGAATCTTATCGCATTTGTATCCATGTTTGTTTCCATCCAATTACAAATGAATAATGTGTAATCATTTGTAAGTGAATTCAAACAAACACACAACCTACCTTGTGCTTCTCATGATTCCGCCACTATCATTATTTGATACCATGCATTCTTATTTGTTTGTGTGTCTGTTTGTGTTTTAATGAACATTTTGTAAATTAAAAAATGAAAAATGAAGTCCCCCAAATGTGGGCTACCTACTAGATTCATGGAGGGAAACCAAGCGGGAAAGGGTTAATTGAAAGGAGACATTGGGAGGAGGAACTTTTGCATTTTTAGAAGTAAAGTGACAGATCTGGTGCACACTTTTGACGAAACATTCGGAAATCTGTCAACCTAACAGTTTATAATAATACCATGTCTATGGGAAAGAGAGATTCTGATTTTGCAGAATTGAGATTCAGCAATTTGATCTACACTTTGGGTGAAAATATTTGGACAGTTTTCTATCAAAAAAAGAAAGAAAGAAAGAAAATCTTCATATCTCGGGAAGTATGAGGAGGTAGGGATTTTTTTTTTTTTAGCTTTATCAACAGTTTTATTCCATTCTCTTTTTCAATTCAATTTTCTTGCTTAGGCTTGTAATCTTATGAAATTTCTCTTATTATTTTCATATTTTGATAACTTGGTTGTGTATTACAGTTTATTCCTCATGACATTAATTTGTATGATTTTCCAGCCTTAAAGGGACTACTCATGATATGTCAGCGTCATTTTCCCTTTTCATTTTCATAATGATGTTAGTCATTATGAGTGATACCTTTTCATGTTTTTCAAAATGATTTGTGAAGGGGGTATTTATTTCCATTCTTACTGTGAATATTAAGTTTGTTGTATATTTATATTTTTCATTGGGATTTGGGAGTATAGCAAAACAAGGGATGTAGTTTTATCGTGAATATCATGGTTGTTGCTTTAAAGGGGTTGGCTAGTAACTGATCAGTGGGAATCAGTGGGAATGCTGGGGGATGATTGTTCCAATCCTTGTGGGATTCATTTAAGAGTACATTACATATCTATTGTTGTGTGAAAATTATTTGCTTCAGAATTGTCTCATATTCAAGTAATGTGCAATTCAATGTTTCCAGGTTAGCATGCTTGTACAGTGACGGGGCCTTAAACTGCACATTACTTGAATATATGAGACGATTCTGAATCAAATAATTTTCACGCAACAATAGATATAAAATGTACTCTTACATGAATCCCACAAGGATTGGAACGATCATCCCCCAGCATTCCCACTGATTCCCACTGATCAGTTACTAGCCATCCCCTTTAAAAGACTTGATAGCTTTATTTTATCATTCCTCTTGATTTCATCATGTAGTCATTTGTTTTTTGTTCTTTCAAACAGTGATGTCACATGCAACTTTCAATTTATATTCTGTACGGTATATTCTGTATTTCATATTTGTGACTGAATCATTTCCTGTTCTGTATGGTACAATACATGGTTCATATTGTATATTAATTTTATATTCTGTACGGTACTAAACATGGTGCATATTGTATTAGATTTCATCTTTGTGACTGACTCATTTCCTATTCTCTATGGTACAATGCATGGTTCATATTGCTTCAGATTTCATCTTTCTGACTGACTGATTTGCTCTTAGATATTCGTGAATATTTGTGTGTTGGATTTCAGTGTGTTGGTGCTTGCTGTTATTTTTCATCATGATCGTGCGCTGGTGTTGTTGGGGTTGGGTGCTGCATGGTGTTGTCGGTGATGTCTGGTTCCTGGGTGTGTGTGCTCTTTGGTGTGTGGGCGCTGGAGCGCGGTTCAGGCGCGTCCGCTCATTGCGGTGGCCGGGGAGAAATCCGACATCAATCCACCAATCAACCATCTATCTATCTATCTATTGTTGTATTTGATGGGGACCTATCTATTGATAATTTTCAGGTTTTCAGGTTTCAGGTTTCAGGTTTCAGGTTTATTTAACACTTCCATAAAAACAAATCAACATATGACAGGAAAACATTCAGCATTACAATCAATTAGACTACTCAAAAGCATTATCATTACAACAACATTCATAAGAAGTATAACAATACAAAATGATTGGATAGTGTTAGGAAACAAGCAGAAAGGCACAGCCTTATTTAAGCCTGTCTCCAGAAAAAAATATACACATATATTATAATAAATCATATCATGGAAATATTTTTGATAAATATAAAACATCTCAAATTCAGCAAGTTGAAACATGGCTGTACACACCTATCAGATACACACACAGACACACACACACATACGCACGCCTACACACAAACGGCCTATCAATCACAAAATTCAATGTATTGATTTAGAAGGTATAACTTGTATCTCCTTTGGAATAATCGTAATGATGTGCTGCCTCGAATATCAGGAGGAATTCCGTTCCATATTTTAGGTCCATTGACAAATATCGATTTTTGAGATGGCAAGGTTCTGGCAAAAGGAACAGTATATACGTTAACATTTCTCATATTATATCTACAATTAGTATATAACTTAAAATAATCCAATAAACTTTTAGGAATCATATTGTTAAAACACAAATACATAAATATTGCACACTGATAAATATAAATATCTTGAAAACTCAAAAGTTTCAATTGGTAAAATATTGGAGTAGTATGGGCATAATAATCACTGTGATTTATCGAACGAATAAGTTTCTTTTGAAGCAATAATATTCTATTCACATTTGACATACTGGAATTGGCCCATATTACCGAGCAGTAATTCAAATGCGGGAGAGTTAAGGTATTATACAATGTAATCAAAATATTTTAGGTAAAAACTTCAATCTGGTAAAAACTCCAACATTTTTGGCCAATTTGTTGCAGATGACTCGAGTGTGCTCATTCCGGTTCAACTTATTATCAATTATGACACCAAGAAATTTTGTTGAATTAACCTGCTTTATCATTACATCTTTAAATTTAATCTGTATATCACATACATTAATCTTTCTATTGGTAAACATTATATAATTTGTTTTATTTACATTTATCATAAGCCTATTACAATCAAACCAATCAACAAGTTTACTAAATTCCTTATTGAAATTACTTTGAAGTACATGGTGATCATTGTCGGACATAAACACACTCGTGTCATCCGCAAATAATATCATTTGTAATTTATTAGAAACATTGACTATATCATTAATGTAGAGCAAAAAAAAAAGGAGTGGGCCCAAAATAGATCCCTGGGGCACACCGCATCTTACTGACATCATTTTTGATTCTACAGCTTCAGAAATCACAAACTGCTTACGATTACTTAAATAACTTACAAACCATTTCAATACTACTCCACGAATTCCATAAAAATAAAGCTTATACAATAAAATATCATGATTAAGAGTATCAAATGCCTTACTTAAATCTAAAAATAACCCTATCATTACATCTCTATTATCAAAAACATTTACAACTTTATGAATAAATTCAATAATGGCAGAAGATGTGGAGTGACCTGCCCTAAAACCATATTGACTATTTGTTATGATATTGCACTTATCCAGAAATTTTACAATGCGTGTATATGCATACTTTTCTAAATTTTTTGAAAACAACGGTAAAATAGAGACGGGACGGTAATTCGATATCTGTTCTTTTTCTCCACCTTTAAAAATAGGGATAACTTTTGCAATTTTCATTTGATCAGGAACAGTACCTGTACTAAATGATAAGTTGATTATTGCACATATTGGGATACACAAAATATGAATAACTTTCTTTACAATAGCTACATCAACATTATCAAAACCAGGACTCGTATCTTTTAATTTACACACAATATCAATGATCTCTTTTGGAGAACATGGCAAGAAAAAGGCACTTGATGGGTTTTTATGAACATATTGCATGCATTTGTCGTATTCTATATCATCACATTGTCCTGCCACATTTTTTCCAATGTTAATAAAATATTCGTTTAAATGCATTACTTATTGCACATTTCCCAGTAACATCTTTATCATTCCAATGAACAGTCGTGGGTAGAACATTCTTCTTAACTCCAGAGCCAATAATATCATTTATTATCTTCCATGTGCTTCTAATGTTGCCAGAGGCGTTTTCAAATTTCTTTCTAAAATAAAATCTTCTTGCATTTTTAATTTCTTGAGTTACATAATTTCGTAATACTTTATATTTGTCATATCTCTCTTCAGTACGTTTTCCCAAATATCTTTTATACATGATGTACTTTTTATGACATAACTTTCTTAAATCCTTATTAAACCATGGCTTGTTTCTGAACTTTTTTTCACCAATCTTTTTCAAAGGAAAGCACAAATTATAAATATACTGAAATTTCTTCAAAAATTCACCATAGGCTACATTAACATCGCTAATATTTACATTCCAATTTACCTCATTTACCTCTTTCACAAATTGACAAACATTATCATCATTTATTACATGCTTATATATTGGATCAGAATTATGAAAATCTAACTCTAGATGAGAAAAAGAAAATATTGGAAAGTGAGCACTTATATCTGCCAATAATATACGAGTAAACATATCCTCTAAGTCATTAGTAAATATGTTGTCCAGTAAAGAGGCTGTACTATTTACCATGCGAGTTGGGCTATGAATAAGTGGGTATGTGCAATTTACCATACAAACATCTAAAAAATCACCTGCTTTTTGACAAACAGAAATATTCAATAAGTTAATGTTGAAATCTCCTAATATATAAATCAACTTATTTTCTTTATTTACAGTCATCAAAATTTCATTCAAAATTTCAGTAAAAGATTGCACACATTGATCTGGTGGGCGATATACAGCACCGACTACGATATTCTTATTAAAATTTTTTATCTCGATAAATATAGACTCAAAACATGGAACATTCACATTTAAATCATATCTACACTTAAAATCTAATTTTATATATAATTTAATATAATTTAATATAGTTTATATATAATGCAACTCCTCCACCCCTCCTATTTTCTCTACCATTACACTCAAAATTATACCCATTTATATCAAAATATGAATCTTTAGATCTTAACCACGTTTCAGAAATACCTATGATTGAAAATTGTACATCAAGAACATTAAGTAATGACATCATATTATCAAAATTTTTATTCATGCTTCTACAATTCACATGCAGGCAAGAAAATAATTTTTCAGACATAATCTTATTTTTGTTAAATTCATCAGGAGTATAAAAGGCATAAGAGGGTTCAAAGTCTTCATCATTGCTGTCATTTGGAGGAGATAGATATTGAGATACTGCTTTCATATCATATTGTTTCAGAGATTGTAAAAGTGATTTTTTTTTTTGTCAGGCACCATTACAACACACGTACACAATACACACTTAAAATTGCGTTCAACACACACACACACACACACACACACACATCTACAGATAACTAATTAAGCACGATTATTCAAAACATGAAAACACTTTAGAGAGAATGAAAGAAAGAAAATCTGTTGTACCTGGAGATTTCACTGTTTTTCATCAAAATGTTGTATAGTGAATAATTTTGAGAATACATGATTAATATAGCTGTTTTTCGGTTTTACAACATATCTAGGTCTCTTCTGGAATGGATCACTTTCTTTGTGGAATGTCCGCCTGCAGAGTTCACAGCAACAAACACCCGCCCGTCCATGGTCCACGCGTGCTGTATCTTGCTGTTCGGCGTCTTCATGTGGTGAAATGCTTCCCAGAGAAGAGCTCTCCTTGCATCGGTGAGATCCTCGTACAGGCTGATGCCCTTGTTCTTCCCTCTGGCTTCCTTGAGCTTTCTTTTGTTGCTGAACAGAAGTTGGCGGTACTTGTATGACGTAAGTTTGACAATGATTGGTCTTGGTTTCTTGGCAGCACCTTCAGGAGGGGGATTCATCCGCCGGATACGGTGACTTCTGTCAATGGCAGATGGGGGAAGGTCAACACCCATTGTCTCCCGAGCAATGCGCATAATGGTCTCGTCGGTATCTTCGGGTTTGCCCTCTGCTTCTGGAATGCCGAAAAATCTCACACAGTTACGTCTGGAGTATTGTTCTTGTTCATCCAGTTTCCTTTTGAGAGAAGCTGACTCTTGTCTGTGCGACTCATTTTCTTTTTTCAGATCCTTGATTACCTTTTCACACCTGTCTATCTTGTTTTCCAGGTCCAGCACTTTACTCTCCTGCTGTTCCAGGCGAGTGAACACCTCATTCAGCTTTACTTCCACCGCCTCCATTACAGCCGCCTTTATCACGGAAAGCACTTCATTGTCTTGCAGAATTTCTTTCACAAGCGCTTTTGTGTTACGGGTTGCCATTATAGGCAAGAACTTGGCTTTTGAGCAGGCGATAGATACTGGGGCAGGAAAGAGTCACCACCAAAGACACACGAAAATATCCAAGTGGGACTGAAGTAGTAAGAGGTAGTCAGAATTGTGAACACTTACTGGCAAGAGTGTGGGCTTCAAGATCCAAAATAATGATATCCACTCACTCCATTTCTTCTCTGAAATCTCCAGGTAAAGGAAAATGGCACGTTTGTCCTAAAACATTTCTTGGGTGCAAGTAGTGGCCAAAACTGTGGAAAAACTAGCACAAACAGGCACAAATGGGCACAAACACACTCGCACTCAGATTTTCCCCACAATGTGCGTATTCTTTATTTATAAAATCATGTGTTGTTAATGAGAATGGGTGGTTTGTTAGGTGAAATGAGGGATGTAGTGATATGTATTGAAATCATTAATTCATAACAATTTAAATTAATTTATTCTATAATATTTATAATAATATACATGTGGGTTTATATAACATAAATTAATACTATTGTATAATGGCTCCCCGGCCCAGTATATGGGTTCATATTATATAAAAATATATACATGGGTATATATTATATACTTGCGTAATGATATATTATAAGTTCGGGGTGTGCCTTTCTTTTTTTTTGACTCGGTTCAAGTTAAAAGTTCTGCTTGAGTGATTTGGATTGCGTAGACTCTCACGCAAGTCACCTGCTCTGATACAATGAAATGAAAGCTACACGTGTAGAGCGTATTAACGGGAACGAATATCTTAAAACGACTGGTCATAAAAGACTAACTTTCTGACATTAAAACCAGCTTAATTTCACTGAATTTCTGTAAGTTCTGCTTGAGTTGTTGTTGTCGTTGTGTTGGTTTTTAATGGCGTTTATCACTCACGATTGAGTATTTACGAGTGATTTTGGATTGCGTATAGACTCTCACACAGGCCACCAGCTCTGGTACAATGAATTTGATGAAGCGACATATAAAGCTATCAAAGGAAATAAATATCTTTAAGAGACTGCTTACGAAAGACTGATTTTCCGCTAAGTACCGCGTTAATTTGAAAACGAGTGTAGTACGTAAAATCGCGAGGGATTATTCTGACCAGAAATAGGCCTACCAAAATAATGATAAGGATAATGATATTGACCGAACGTTCGCAACTTCAATTTATTCAAACAAAGACGCTCGTGGTGTTATTATGAAGATAGGAGAGAGAACACTTTGACTACATAGACATTGCATCATTTCAGGACTATTATAGATATAAGCAGACCTATACATAAATAGTCATAAGATGTGACAAGACAGCCCTCAGTTCCAAGCTAACACAAAAGTCACTTCAAAAGCCAAAATTGCATAAATTAGCTTAAAATTAAGTGACTAAACAAAACTCTAAATCAAAGCTCCGAAACGCACAATCAACCAATGTGGCATATATCGCGAAGCACACTCCATTCACCGCCATTCAATTTTCTTCTACTTCTACTTCTATGGTGCTTCTCATCAAAGCCTGTTCAGCAACTGGATGAGGGTTTGTGGTGTGGTGCAGGGGCCGCGGAACGTTTTTCAGTGTGGGGGGCTGCGGGCGGGACCGGGGAGAGAGGGGGGGGGGGGGGGGGGGGCAAGGTCAAGACCCCCCCCCCCCCCCCCCCCCCCCCCCCCCCCGCTTAGACGGGAAGAATCTAAGGGCGGAATCTTTGGGAATTGAAATTCATGAGTGTTGTGATTTTTTTTTCGATTTTTTTTTTCGATTTTTTTTTTTCGATTTTTTTTTTTTTTTTTTTTAACGAACCAAAAGTGTGGGGGGGCTGCAGCCCCCCCAGCCCCCCCGCTTCCGCGGCCACTGTGGTGCTTCAGACAGTGGATGTCATTTCGTCATAGCCGGGGACTTCTTTCAACCTCCATAGACTTTGCACATAGTGGAGATGCACACGCAGAACGAGAGGGGACCGATATCACGATTTGGCCACCAAAGTCATAATTTGAGAGGTTTTCTTGACGTTGCGAAGTAAAGAAAAATGTATTTTATTTCGCCGTTCTATATAGTATACTGTGTTGATGTACGCCGCTGAACTCCAACCAGGATCAATTAAAACCAGTGGCACACATTATTATCGTGTACAGGTGTAAGGGCCTAGTAACCTTATAGGTAACAATTTAAGAGAGGAATAACACGTACAAATATCGGGTATAGGCTTACTTGGGATTTTACAGTGTCGTCCTTTGGTCGCGGGTACAGTGTTTATGTGTAGTGTAAGAAAGTGATCATTAAAAATTAGCTAGACAAGATCGGCAAAAGAGTAGAACTTATATAATGACAACCAGCTGCCCTTCATTTTTTTTCCCCGAGCAAATGAAGGTAATATTCTATACACAATGACGATGACTGACCTGTGATACAATCCGAAGTTAGCATGTTAGTAAAAGAAAAGCAACATCAGCAACAATAGCTCTTTCCATACCTTGCACTAGACAAAATATTTCACGATACTATTCCACTGCAACTGCGATAAAGCAGAGCGTCTCGCGGGCCTTTCTCTCAGGGTACACCCACTCAATCCGCAAATTAAAATGATTGCTTGACCTACATGGTGAAGATTCTTTTTCCCCAGCAGTCTGACTTCTTGATGCTGCAGCCATTCAGTGACTATACAGCTCGTCGGTATGCATGTGCTGCTGTCGGAGTAATCCCATTCCTAGCAACAACGGATACTAACCCAGCCAACTTGCCGAACTTTGCCTTCCCTTGTCCCCTTGGTAACCGAATCGTATCCTGCTGAATTCTCTTTGTTGTGACGATTAATTTGCATATCAAAGATTGTCCTAATGGGGATTCCAGCCTACACCATACCAGGCAGCTTCCTGAATGTTATAACGTCCACTGCTCGAGAAATTTAACCTATCCATGCATTAGCCCTAAACCAAGCATGAAACAAAAAGTCACATAGAAATGCACACTTTTAAATGTTCTCATCTTTTCAAAAAAGAAAAAAAAAACCCACATGACTTTAATTCAAATGAAAATGTTTGGAATTTGACTGCCCATTCGCGAAATTGAATGACTCAAATACCCTTTTCGGGTTTGGTGAATTTGAATGAACGTAGGGTACCAGCCAATTTAAATGCCCTTTTTACGAATTCGAAGGACACATGTGCAAATTTCATTGGTCAAAATGCTAAATTGAACGCACAAGTTGCAAGACAGACAGTTGCAAGACAGACTGTGCGATGACGAGGGGTTTTGCTAAATTGAATGAACTTTCTATCAAATTGAGTGACAAAAGTGCGAAATTGGCCGGGAAAACCTATAGTAATCCGTTTTGTTCATTGAAGAGTCCAGCAACACTATTTCATACACATTTTACTCACATCGTCGCGGTGCTAATTGTCATCCCAAACCTGATGCAGCGCAGCTATCTGTACGTCATGAGAATATGATGTACATGACTGTGTAAAAATATGTTATTAAGGGCATGACAAGTAAAAATTTGATTCATACACAGACCTGTCTCGTCTTCTTAAACGCTGTGATACTTTTTTTTCTGTTTAACCACATGATAAACATATTTTCTAGCAGTATTTTTTAAGATAAACATTAATGTGTAAATTTCATATCATTATTGTAAAATTAAGTAGCTTGAACTAGTATTTAAAATACGTACCGAGATGTGGAGAAAGCAGGTCACTGATCTCTACTTAATGGGGTATCTCATCAAAGGCGCCTCTCGGAATCTAGACGTACGATCCAGGTTTGTTGATTTTTTGACTTTTGACACGGCGCCCGCTAGCGGCAATGACTTTTAAGAAACCCTGGAAAGCTGCGGCACACTGCATGTGGCAGTAACTGTTTTATATATTATATAACATGTAAATATCGCATTTCACACTTGTTAAGTATCTCAATGCGCTTCAAGTACAGACTATTATTAGACCGGTCACTGGATACATTATTTCCAACCAGCACAAACAGTGCTCATTCTCCACTCCCTGGGGAGCATTCCAGCCAGTCGCAGCCATTACAGGCGCGCATGCACATGCTGATCAACCAACATAAGCTTTCTCATCCTACCAGGTACCCTGCTATACTCCTTGGTGGAGAGCAGCAATGTCAAAGTGCCTTGCTGAAGGGCAAACGTGTCGGGCTTGGCATGGGCTCGAACCACAGAACTAAGAGTTCTGTGGCTCGAACCCACGAACCATACCACGCTCATGTCGTACACAGACGAGCGCTCTTATCCACTCAGCCACGAAATTCCTCACTGAGTTTCACCTGCCCTGATGAGAACGCTGTAAGAAAATAATCACGTGTCAGAGGAAACCGCGTAATCATAATCATGGATTATGAGGACAAATAGCCATCAATTATTGCAAACAAACAAACAAACAAACAAAAAAACAAACAAATAAAAACGTTAGACCCTATCCATCACGTAAATTCTTTTAATTTCTATTCTTTGAGGTATACGGGATTTGCAATTCATTGATTCACTTTTAGTGAACTATAGTTACTATTCTTCCTGCATTGCTTTCAATCTTATAACAAGCAAAACCAACTAAATAGATATAGACTGAAACAAGTTGAACAACCTTGCATCACCCTGAAAAGGTAACACATTGAAGCAATATCAACGCAAAAAACGGGCAATGATGCCGACCCAGGTGACTATCATTTTAACGATAGTCAGCCAGGCATGTCT
This sequence comes from Diadema setosum, assembly GCA_033980235.1. Classification (NCBI taxonomy): domain Eukaryota; kingdom Metazoa; phylum Echinodermata; class Echinoidea; order Diadematoida; family Diadematidae; genus Diadema; species Diadema setosum. Next base: position 16,122,496 of record CM067072.1, read on the forward strand.
ACTATTATGCCATACAGTCAGTCCGCAGCACGTATGCTAATGAGCCGATCCGGCAAGATTTATTCAGCACTCTCGTTGACGATCTTTGCGTTCGAAAGGTGTCTCGTCGTGCGAGATTTTGCGAGACTTTGATAGGGCTATGGTTTTCACAGTGTAGCGACTTGTACATACATTTGTCATGGCTACAAGTCACGGTCAATTGTTCTCCAGACTAAAGTTGACTTTGATCTTTATTTTGATACTAAATTTGCGTATAACATCGGATCTTATCATGACTATATAATCAGTTGAATTTGCGTAAATTTTACCTGCTTTTCACGGAAGATTTTGTTGTCTAAAGTTCTTTTTTGGTTCCTGACCGGATTAAGAAACTGTTGTTTCTGATTTTGGCTTCTTCGTAGAGAGGAAACTTAGATACTCATCATATATTGAAGTCAAGGAGACGCAAGCATGATTTATACTAGTTTTTCCGTTTTGAAATGTCTGTAAAATTCACTCCTAAGCCGGAAGTATGCTCCACACAAAGTGTACAGTGGCGCGAAAGAGCTCTCTCATTGGACAGTGCTTGCATTCAGCGCTTGAACTACACGCGTGCCAAGAAACCGCAAGTGGCATGAAACCGTTATGTAGCAGCGTAATGACGTAATGCCATGCGCTGAATGCAAGCGCTGTCCAATGAGAGAGCTTACTCTTGAGATTGCACGGTTTCAAGCTGATCAGCACTGACATCGATCAGGGAGGTGACCTCCCTGCATCGATGTATATTTTACTGGTTCCTGACCGGATTAAGCAACAAATTGTCAAGATATTTACATGGATACAAAGATTAGGAGATGGACTACCAAATTAAAGCATTTTCATTGAGACGCAAGGTGAATTTGATATTTTTTTGACGTCTTGAACGTGTACTGCACGAATTACTTTTTTAAAATCATTTTTCAAGCTCAAATCACGCTATGATATTTTTCATTTGCAATAATTCGTCACCCCCCCCCCCCCCCCCCGCTCAGTCGCATGCGCCCCCTCGCTGCCCGCGTATATATTATAGGTTTGCCCGGCCAATTTCGCACTTTTTCAGTCCAATTCCTAATTGCTGCATTCAATTTAGCACAATTTAGCCTAGATGACATGTTCGGTATTTCGATTTTATAATCTTTTCATTCAAATTAATTTTGGAGAATTCGAATTACCTTTAACATCATTCGAATCAGCACTTTTTCAGTTCAAATTCGTAAGACAAGCACCATTTCGCAAATGTTTTATTGTTCATTCAATTTAGTATGATATAGTCACGTGATCACGTATACGTTGCGCTCGTTCATTCGAATTCATTCTTGGGCATCCAATTTCGCATTTACTGCAGTCAATTTAGCAGACAAGTTAAATGCTTTTATTCTTTTTTTTTTTCATTTTCATTCATCATAGGTATTTGCAAATATCATAACATTTCATATTTTCGTATTCATTCTTTATTCTGATATCTTTGCAACAGTATTGTCAAAATATGTGTATGTGTTTATGATGTTCGATAACATTATTTTCATTCACAGATACATTAGTCTTGGGAGAAGGAGGTTTCAATTTACATCGTGATTACTTCTTTCATCTGCATGTTTCATTATTTTCATTTGGTGGGTGCTATACTGCGTTAATCATCATTAGGAATAAAATTCTTGGATCAGCTCTAGCCATCAATTTGTCAAGGTTATTACCCTCAAATGCTTCTATGATTCTTTCCCTGTCTTCTTGAGAGATAAACGCCTGTATCTATATCTCGTGCTGCCATGACTGGACATAAGAAGGTGAAGTGAATCTATGGTACTGGTGCATGTATAGTTCTGATAACATGTATGAAAGAAGAGAGGCATTACAGAACAACAAACTTGAGTTGTTTTGGGTCAAAGATACCTCTACCATATAGTTTGTGGATGAAACAAAAATTCACATTTAAATAGGTATAAATCACCGTGTTCTCACCTTTTCAAAATAGAAATAACATAACGCCAATTTTAATGACCATGTTTGGAATTTGACTGCCCATACGCGAAGTTGAATGACTGACATACCATTTTCCGCCAGTGCTGGCGAATTTAAATGACCGAAGAGCACGTGCCAATTTGAATGCCCGTTTTACGAATTCGAAAGGCACATGTGCAAATTTCATTGATCGAAATGCTAAATTGAACGAACAAGTTGCAATTTTGAATGACAGAATGTGCAGTGGACGAGGATTTTCGCTAAATTGAACCTTTAGTTATCAAATGGACTGACAAAAGTGCGAAATTGGCCGGGAAAACCTATATTGAATCTAAATTTGAGAGGTGTCTCGATCCCCCTAAAAGATGGCCTTTTATGGTTTTATACATTCGCATCACACTGTCACCACGCAGTAACCCCCCCCCCCTCCAAAAAAAAAAAAAAAAAAACAACCCAAAACTATTTGATATACATTGTATTGCACTCTATACAACTTCCACTTTTATTAGAAGATCGAGTATAGGCCTACTTACTGTAAGTGAATCCCAGCTGTTAAATAATGTATAGACCTACCTGACGTGATCGTGCCGACATGTGACGGATAGTTATTATTTATTAGGGCCACTTTAAAACAGTAATGATAATTAAGACAGAACAGTAAACTCTGGTAGGTCCATGTACTCGTCACATAAACAATCACGATATTTTCTTGTTTTTGTTTTTGTTTTTTTGAAAAAGTCTTAACTTTCTTTATCAAATCTTAAGTACCATGAGTGTCTTTCTTTACCTTTACATGTGCCTTTACCTAAGACACCTTTAAGGGATGGTATATAAAAGTTTTGGTTGAGATGAGAATTCATGTCTTAACTTTTTGCGAGATAATTAGAAATTCTTGCATGAAATATCAAAGAGCATATACACGACGGATCTATCAGGAATTCAAATTTTGTTCGATGAAAATCGGTTTTGAAATGACTGATATATACAGAAACAAAGAGATCCTGATAAAAGGTGGATCGTACCTTTTATTAGTACCACTTTGTTTTACTTTTATTTTATGGGGGGGGGGATACCTCGGCCATTTCAAAACCGATTTTCATCAAATAAACTTTTAACCCTTCTTTTAATTGTGGATATGGTCTTTAATACTTCATTCAAGTGGTTTCTAATTATCTTACAAAATGTTAAGACCTGAATTCTCATCTCAACCAAAAATATACCATCTCTTTAATGATTGTTTGTACAAATCCATACTCCATTAAATGGGGTGGGGGGGGGGGGGAGCAGGTTGAGTTGATCAGAATTAGCATGTATACTGCAGTCGCGGTTCTATACCCCCTCCCCCATAAAGGGAAAAATCATTTTCTCCATGCCTCCATGTTATGTGCAATTTCAGTTGCATTATTAATCTTCCCTGTATGTTTGAAATCTTGACTATTACAATCCCTGATGATTATTTTGTTCACTTGTGGAAGTTTTCACTGCACAGATATAATACACAATGATAGAACAAAGAAAAAACACTGTATAGATAGTTTACTTCAATACACATTTCAGTCACGTATTTACCATGCTTTACCATGAACATGACAGTATTCGATGTATAAGACGTGTAGCACATCATTCACACACACAAAAAAAAAAGTTCGGAGGCGAATCGTTAAATCAACACTTGTAGAGTATGTAGATAATAATTGATTATTCATTCGGAGTATATCACTTCGTTTCATTAAACGAATTTTAGAAAAAAAAGAATATAACAGAGGGGATTTGAATAAATTGATTTTTAAAATTAAATATTTTTGGTTATTATAATAACAGAAAAGCAGGAGACCGCGATCATAAACAGCAGCTTGACATGGATCGAGGCCTCTGGGTAAATCGATTTACATATCTGTATAACGGACGTGTCTACAAAAATAGAATCAATAGTCAAATCCAAAATATTGTAATGATTTATGAAATCAAAAGTAAAGGGGGAATTCAAAATAGTTTTCGTTTATTTGTTATCAATAGGCATTTTTTACCATAATACTGTGCTGAGGTGAGTGCTGTGCATGCTGTGCTGTGCCGTGCTGTGCTGAGTTGTGCATGCTATGAAATACACTTTTGTTAATTTAATGTTTGGGTATACCTAATTAAATTGATTCTGGTTTATTCTTTGTGTCATATGTATGTCTTCTACATACTTCTGTATACAATATCAACAATTTTGATGCGCAGCAAAGTACTAAAACTAATGCTATATCAATATAAACTGTTTGTGAGTGAACGTAAAAACCCCAAAACTTCTTATCACTCATACATCACTATATTTCGATAAAAGATATTTTTTCATAAGTGCCTTAAAAGAATATAACTTGCTGGTTGTCTTAATTTGCTCAGGGAGATTATGCCAAACGTCAGGTCCATGATGTCTAATTGACTTGTGAGCTATCATTAACTTGGGATTGTGGGGTGATAATCTTTAGAATGTCGAGTTTTGGTAAGCGTGGACGCTGGAGTTCACAGTGAATAGGTTGTGGAACGAGGAAGGGAGGGTGTTGGATTTGTATTTGTACATGAATATTGCGCTTTGTTATGTATGAATATCGTGGATTTTCAAAGTTTTCAATTTAAAAAATAATGGTTCAGAATTTGCAAGATAATGTGAGTTGGTACAAATGCGGAGTGCTCTTTTTTTGGAGAAGATGAACTGATTGAATTTTTGTCCTGTTAGAATTTGCCCATACCATATTGCAGTATGTGATGTATGGTAAAATCAGTGCATTATATAAAATAAAAAGAGACTTTTCTATCAAAAAATCTTTTAGTTTAAACAATATACCTATGTTTCTTGATACAATATTACTTATATTATTTACATGTTCATTCCAGGTAAGATTAGCGTCAATAATTACACCAAGAAATTTAGTAGACTTTTTTTTCTACAAGGGGTAACCCATCAATATATAAATTACATTCAATATCAGAAGAATGAACGTTTTTAAAATGTATAAAACTAGTTTTATCAATATTTTAAGATATTTCCTAAATCCGAATTGATTCGGAATAAGAATTTCATTTTTATTTAAAAAAGAAAATAGTCTTTTATAAACAATTTTCTCTATAATTTCTGATATGCTTGGGAGATGGGATATTGGGCGGTAGTTTTTTAGTTGTGTGTGATCGTCTTTTTTATGGATGGGAATCACTTTTGCGATTTTCAGTGAGTTTGGGCAGCGGCCAGAACTGAGAGATATGTTGAATATGTGTACTAGTGGGGGTGCGATAAAATGAATAATCTGTTTAAAGAGATAAACACTTAAACCATCATAACCCGAAGACTTACTTACGTTAACAATGTTAACTATTTCATGGTATGAAGTTGGTGAGAAAAAAAGAGAAATATCAAATGATTCAGAAAAATACTGCATAAAATCAATATCGGTTTCATTTATGGAAAATGCTAAATTTTATCCTGTATTAATAAAATACTCATTAAAAGAATTAGCAATATCACTTGGGTCCGTAATTTCATATCCATTTTCAATAATTTTAGAACAAATAACTTTTTTATTTCCCAAAAGATCCTTAAGTATCTTCCAAATTGAGTTTGTATTGGATCGTTTAGATTCAATATTTTTTGAATAATAAAACTTAAGTGACAATCGTATAATATTTGTTAATATATTTCTGTACGTTTTATATCTATTAAAATCAGCATCTAATCGCGTGTGTAACGCTTTCTTATATAAATTATTGCGTGTTTTTATCGATAACAAAATACCCTTAGTAATCCATGGTCTGCGAGGCTTTCTCTTATTTTTTCTCTTTCGTACAAGGGGTATATTCCTGTTATACAAAAAAAGAGAAACTTATTTATAAATAATTCATATTCACCGAAAACATCATCCCAAAGCTCAACTGCCAAATCAGCAATTAGTCTATCAATATTTTGTTGTGTTTCTCTTATAATATATTCACGTTTATACTTATTCCTGATACTATCAACCTCATTCTGAGAAATAACAAAAATAGGGAGATGACCAGATACATCAAAATATAAAATACCATTGAAATTTTCTAACTCATTAACATTAGAGAATACATTATCTATTAAAGTTTCAGAATTATTAACTATTCTTGTTGCTTTATTAATATGAGAATATAAACTATACATGGAGAGTGTATTCAATAACTTTAAAATATCATTATCTAATTTAGAGGGTAAAATATCAATATTATAATCACCCATAAGATAAATATATTTATTTTCACGTGCCAATTTCTTAAGAATATATTCTAATGTTTCTAAAAACAAATCAATTGAGCTGCTAAATAGGGGGTCTATAAACCACTCCGATAATCATATTTTTTGAAGTGCTGCTTGTAAGTAAATATATTTTCAGGTCCTTCAATGTATATATCATTTCTGTTTTTGAAAGTGAGAGAATCATGAATATATAAGGCGACACCTCCTTCTCGTCTGAATCTGCGATCATTTCGTAAAATTTAATAGTTCTTGATATCAAATACGGGGGCAGAGTTTTTATGTAACCAAGTTTCTGTTATTCCCATTACTGAAAATTGAAAATTATTAATCGAAGACAATAATAAATCAAAAGAATCAAAATTTTTGTTCATACTTCTGGCATTTAAGTGAAGCAGACTGAAATTATGTTTAATATTGTTATAATAAAGATCAAAATCATTATCATTATCATTATTAATTTTTTCATTGAATTCTTCAACCGTATAATAATCAGAATGATAAACAGCTATATCTCTGTCAATATCGGATTCAATATCCATAATTAATGAAATTCTTTTTTCCTAAGTATTGATTAAGGGTCTGTAAATCAAGACTGCTGCACAAGTTCACTGTTAACAAAACGTGAGTACATGTGTTTGGCCGTGATGTTGGGTGCAGTGAACGAAAATAATAGGTGCGCGAATAGGTGCTAAGCTACAGACAAACTGAATAATAAAATACATTTTACGCATTATTATGTTGCACACGTGTGGGCGGATCTGGTATCCGACCATCGACCGCTTGGTGGGAAAGGGTGGGAAAGGGTGGGGGGGGGGGGTTAAAACAGGGAACAGAAAATTGCAGTGGGAGAAATGAGTAGTAGATCAAAAAAAAAAATAGCAAACAAACAAAGCGAAAGAGCATTGAACTAATAGTTTTGATTGTCTTGTCGCCGATTGAAACATTCAACTCGGGCGTGTGATACAAGGAAGGGGAAAAAATGACAAGATGTTAATTGACCAAGTTCAAAGAATGATGACTGAGGTAAAGCAAAACGTTTAACGTATTTTATAATAGTAAGATAGACTATCGCCGGCAAACAAAAACTCTTTGAATTCTGAGGTCATTGACATGGTGTCTTCAGATGGGCAAGAGCCCGTTGCATGCCCCCGGTCGAAAATTAGCATATTATATAACTATGAAACATTTCAGAATTGAAGGGAAAACACTACGTGCCTTCTGCTAACATGTCATTGCTTTCAAATTCGTAGATCATTAACCTGATAAACTAAACTTTACTTTATTGAAAAGGTTTCGCGAGAAAATTTCGGCGCGAAATAAAACATAAGCAAACATGTGGTTGACACACATACAAAAACATCATTTCGGTATTAATGGGAAGAGGAAAAGGAGAAAACTTCATACCTCCAGCAAAACAACTAAACGTGTTAATTGCTTTCAAAATTTTAGATCATTGACCTGAACCAACAATGAGGTGACTTATTATGTTTAAATACCAGTTATTGAAGAGGGTTTCAAGGGAGAATTTCTGCGCGGAAAAAAACCCCACAAAATAATCATTTGGCTGATACACATACAAAGACATCGTTTAGGTAAGAATGGGACAGGAATTTGAATTCCGCCTGGTAGGATCCCAGATGAGACGCTCGGTGTGTAATATAAAAATAGATGAATAATGGAGCCTAAGGCTATACATGTCATGACACTCCATCCATGCATGTCTTGCTTCGCCTATAGTGCAATGTTTTCCCTTGTATTTAGCCATATTATAGTACACGGAATTCTATCCTCCCAATTTCCCATGCACTGCTCTCCAGTCTCTAAATAGTTACATTCCACATGCTTGATGTATTCCATACGATCATCCTAACAAATCCCAATTTTAACTCAGTATAAAAAAGCTTTAATCATTATTATCATTGTTGTTGGTCATATCCTTTTCATTATCATAATTATTATAAAATTCATCAACCAAGACGCGGCATTTAGCGGTGACCCATTTAGTGAGACGGGGCCAGAAAACTTGACATCGGACTACCAATAATTCTCCCCAAAGGTTTTCTTTTTGTAGCCCGATTATAGGCAACTAAAATTCGAAATGGATCATTACGTTTGCTTTTATTTCGGGCCGCCAAAATTTCAGATTTGGCAAATTTGGTGGCTTCAACCGCCCGCCGGAGAAAGAAGTTATAGTGTGGAGCACTGTATGGGCTATTAACATTATCATTACTTCCGTTTTATCAACTAACAGGGTCTGAATTGAGAAAAGATGAAATACAATCTATTTACCAGACGATGATATCGCGAAATAACATGACATAGTCAAAATTTATAGAACATTACAGTTGGTTTCAAAGAAGAAGAAGAAGAAGAAGAAGAAGAAGAAGAAGAAGAAGAAGAAAGAACCAGCAATAGCAGGCCATCAGGCCTATAGTCAAGGCCAGTTCAATCAAATTAAATTGAACTGAATTCATTTCAATTCAATTCAATTCAATTCAATTCAAATTAATTCAATTCAATTCATTTTAATTCAATTTGATTCATTTCAAATATTTTCATTCTCTTTTTCCAACAACACATAACACAGGATAAATCAGAAATTATATCATACGCATTACATTCGAATTTGCAAAGGATACTATGAGAGGTCCCCTAAAATGTATGCTTACATATTGTGAACAAATAAAAAAAGTCTTATGAAATAGGCTTACTTATTTGCAAAAAGTACACTGGGACTGAACAAAACAGGAAAAACACAACAGCATGACATGACTTGACAGAATAAATGGAAAGAATGGAAGGAAGGAAGGAAGGAGAGAAAAGAAAGAAAGAAAGAAAGAAAGAAAGGGAATGTCTACATGCTGAACAAGGGAAACGGAAGAGGTATTTTGAGTAGACAGATATAGTGGCTGCACGCAGCTGAGCAAGGATTTAAGATGACGTATTCCATTACATAAAAATGAATTCAGTGATTGATTGATTGATGATGAACCATAATACATAATGTTAAGACCTAGCTAATAAAAAAGAAAATATCAGAGAGAATTTCAACTTGCGCTTTAAAAAGGATACAAAGAAGGAGAATTTATTCCTCAGCTTATATGAATTCCAAACTCTATAAGGGCCAATGTATATTATATATTCCTGAGCCAATAAAGTTCTCTGGAGGGGTAAATGAAACTCATTTGATCGCTTATAGTGGGATAATTATGAAAATAAAATGGTTCCGTGGGATCAGTTGAATTGAAAATAATACTGGGAAGCGCATTTGCGTTGTACTTAAACATAAACTGACCAAGTTGGGAAAAAAAAACCAAATCTTCAATTTTTTAAATCTTATATTTAGAAAATCATGGGTCTGAATCCGAACGTGACGGCCCACGCCACAAATAATGCAAAGTGCCTTTTTTGTTTGTTTGCAATAATAGCAATTTATCTAATAAAGTTTAATGGGCGCAGTATACCCCATGCTAAAATTCCGTAATGATAAGGTAAGATTAGAATAAAATACAACGTCATCAAAGAGGACAACGGAATCTGTAACTCGAGTCTGTTAATGATACCAATGTTACGTGAAATTATTGTACTAATGTAAATATTGTGAGGTCTCTACGAAAGTTTATCGTCCACTGTGATACCATGGACCTATACTGGGTCCATGCATGGTGATACCGAGGAATTTTATGTGAGATACAAGTTCTAGTTGAATGTCATCAAAAATGATATCCGTGCGCAATAGCTTCGGAATCCCAGTCTTCTTTTTTATTATAATTATTTCCAAAACTATATAAAGAGCTATAAAATCATTAAAAAAACCATACCATAAGCATGCATCAAATCACAAGAAAACCAACTTAAATAATAAAGTTATAGGGGCATATATGATTGTGTTGTAAGAGATAGAAAATGAATGAGCGAATGAATGAATAGTAATTTGATGCATTATGGGGTCGGAATACCATGAACTTCAGCTGGACATAAGTGAATTATCCTCTATGGGTGATTGATAGATAATTTTAAACTTGCAAATTACAATTGTATATGACTTGTTCACAGCGACCAAGGATAAATATCCAAAACATAAGTTACTAATTTAGAGTTCTTCTTCAGAAAAGTTGGCATTATCGCGAAATAGGTGCCCACTCCATTCACCGCCATTCATTATTTTTCGTCATAGTCGGGGACTTCTTTCAACCTCCATAGACTTTGCACATAGTGGAGACGCACAGGCAAAACGAGAGGGGACCGATATCACGATTTGGCCGAAAAGTTTAATTCGGAAATAATGGTTGAAGATTATTAATATATATATTTTTTTTAAATAACCAAACATAAAATTACGGCTATAGTGTACTGTAGCTGCATGCCGATACTCTTACCGTCAAGCATTTCGGTCATTGCTATAACCAAGGAGGTACTAGGCTAGTACCTCCTTGCTATAACATAGCCCCCACCCCCTAAACATGTTTGCTGATAGCTCGATCTCTCTGATTGGCCAGTGAGGAGGAAACGCAGCACGATGCTGGGCGGGGTGAGAGGTGTGAGTGGCGGCTCGTCCGATATCCACATGTATGCGCGGATATGCATGCAGTGAATCCTCGTGCGACCAGCACCGAGCGAGATAGGGGCGCGAATACAGTTGTGTATGCATCCGTTTACGGCGAACGTTGTGCTTCTGTCACGTTCGCAAGTCACAGAATTTGGCTAACCACTGAGACAGGGGCAGCTGGGGTAAGTATACAGTACACACCGTCACCCTTCTTGAAATTAGGTACTTGTGTAGATATGATAAAGGCAATTGTGCACAATATATGATATTGTAAAAACAAAAACAAAAACGTGAAAAGCACTCGCGCGATCACGCTGCTGCCGCCCGGCATTTCGCACCACCTTGCGCATCCTCAGCGCTTGCAGCAGGCAGATAAGACCGGGGACGCGACAGCAGCTAGCTAGCCCATAATAGCCCACACGAGCTCATTGTGTACTATTGCGTAACACTATTCAGTGCTTTCATGAAACATCGCATCGATTGTATAAAAATAGGGGAAGGCTAGTAACTGATCAGTGGGAATCAGTGGAAATGCTGGGAGATGATTGTTCCAATCCTTATGGGATTCATTCAAGAGTTCATTGTACAAACTGTGTATCTATTGTTGTGTGAAAATGATTGCTTCAGAACGGTCTCATATTCAAGTAATGTGCAGATTAATGCTCCGTCACTGACCAGGGACGCTAACCTGGGTGGAAGCATTAAACTGCACATTACTTGAATATGAGACTATTCTGAAGCAAATCATTTTCACACAAGAATAGATATACAATGAACTCTTGAATGAATCCTATAAGGATTGAAACAATCATCTCCCAGCATTTCCACTGATTCCCACTGATCAGTTACTAGCCTTCCCCTTTGACCAGTGACACCCCGAGACAATTAGACTAGATCTAGACTAGAGGAAACTCGGCAAATTGCCACGTGAATGAATTTTGCTGGAAAGCTCAAATCACCCAACTTCTAAACCACAACAAAATCTTAAACGGTACGGTAGGTTTTCTATAAATTCTAACGTTACCACGGTTACAGTCCAGCCACTGCACTGCGCCTTCTGAAGACGGAGCCACTCTACTAACCCCGGGACTCTCTTTTGTACACAGTATTTGACAGTTTCCCATGGACCTAGGACCCTACGTAGGTCCATGGTTATACTAACCCAACCCTGCGCTGCGTGTTGGGGCTGGTCGCAGTTAGAGCCACTCCAGCTCCACCTTACCAAAGTAAAGAGCTCAAATGCAAGTTACAGCCGTGAAAAAATTCGTCTCCTTTATGTCCCTGGATCCTCTTCTAGGTCGTGAGTGTAAAATTTACTTCATGTTTGAACTAGTGTAGATTCTACAGATTTAGTGTCGTGAGCAATAGCATGTGTCCAAACAATACAAACAATTGCACCACACCAGAACGCTGATACACCACAAGGTGGCCTGTACTTTATTGAAAGAAGAAGAAGAAGAAGAATAGGTCTATATTACACCAATAGCAAAATGGAAGTGAATTGAATTATGGTTTTGCGTGGTGTGTGTGCGTGTGTGTATGACCGAGTCTATTTGAGTAGCGGTATATTGCCTGTCTTATTACAAATAATTTCCATTTTTTTCTAGCTGTAGGCCTAGGTTGGATCCTATGTGTGATCTTGAAGGCAGCTTTCCATTCCATTGATATTCTGCAGGTGTGGTCTTGGAGACAATTTCAATAATTAAAGACTAGTAGGTCTTGTTCTAGAACCTATCTAGACTATATCAATATTAATAAAAGTATAATATTTATAAATGTGACTGTGTGTGTGTGTGCTCACATACGTCACTGTTCTACTTCTAGTACTTAAAATGTCAATATTTTTGTGTGATTAATTTTTCATGCTGAGCGATTCAAGAACATTTCCGGGTTCTTGAATTTGCGCTGGGCAATTGTCAACCTATTCAGAACATGAAGAGAAAATTGTGAAGATGTTTTCATGAGTTTTAGAATTCTCTGTAGTCAGAAGTAGTGCGAAATATGCAAGAATTTGATGTACTGCAAATTTGTGCATTTACAATAACCAGGAAAAACAAAATGATCAGTAATACCCCATTTATTATCATTGATTCTAATATTACAATAGATAAAACTAATCTCTCATCTTCTTTTTTTTTTTTAGTTTCACACATTAGATATCATAAGTACAGGTTTCATGACATTTGCTGAATGTGACAATGATTGCTTCCATGAAATCTGCACACTAGGCCAAACATGTATACTTCGTATGCTACCCACAAACATTGTATCCCTAACCCTTATCCTATTAAATCCTCACTTCAATTCAAGCTACACCTAAAACCTTTAAGTATCAACCCTATTGTGTGTATTGTGTAATTTGTATTGTGTTTCACTTTACTGTCTACTTTATGACTGAATTTCTCCTTTCCAATTTTTCTCAATTGCGAGATGCTCAGTGCTGAGAAATGTTGTAATGAGGGCTTTATAAATGATATTTATTTACTATTATTATTATTATTATTATCACAACCCTAACCCTACGAGACCTTGGAGAGAAATAAGACCAGAGCAATTGTCGCAGTCGTATTCAGCAAATGTTGTGTCACCGGTGTGATTATTTAGAGTCTTACATTGTACATTTTAGGATTGGTATCCATCCACTGGAAGCTTCTGCAGTATTGTAGGACTGTCAGACCTGAGAGTGTAGTTGGGACTCATTATGTAGCCATGCCAGAGGGCTGAGTGGTGTGATAAACGGTGCCCAAACCTGGAGTGATTTTTAACCATACAGTACAAAATTTGCTCTTGGCCCTCTTTTTCTAGTAGAGCAATGTCACATGACAACTTTGAGCAGAGTAGAGCACAGACATACTCCAATGGCTTATCTGGAAAAACTCCAATGGCTTATCTGGAAAAAAAATAGTAAAGAAGCAGGGCAGTATCTAGTGGATCTATCTGCACTTGGATTGTATCTCTTTAATAGGGTCAAGTTATTTTTGTTGGGTGTCATTGTTTTTTCCTTATTTTACCTAGACCTGATTGTCAAAATTGGATGGTAAGAATGCTTCAGGTGCTTCCTCATTCTGTTTTGTAATTGATTAAGAAACTATTAAATGATTCAATAGATAGAAATTGTGTCTTAACCTCAAGGGGAAATCAGAGACAAATCAAGGTTATAGTCTAAGAAGAAAGAAAAATCTCACAATTATTGTATTCTAAGCACAAATGAAAGTTTGATCGAAATCAAATAAAAATTAGTCAAAGGAAGTTGTGAAATTGTGAAAATTTCCCTACTTTTCATGGAACATTTGTTCAACAGTCGACATGAGTATTCAACCATAATAATATAGTATATTAATTGTTATTAAATTGCCATTTGTTTTTATGGAATACAATATGCCTCAATTTAAAATCCTCATGTATCTGACTGATCATTATTTTTGAGTTATACAACCAGGAGTAACATACTTTTTTTACATTTAGACCAGAAAAATTAATTTTCACAATTTATTTGGAGTATATCATCAATTGAAAACTGTGAGGTGATGACATCATGAGCTCAATCATGGACATATTCGTTATCATATCAACTATTTCAGAACTGACTGTACAAACATTCAGCAAGTCTTTGAGATTTCAACTTCCTTACTTTGATTTGTTTTTGATCAAATTTTCTCTGATGTCCTTGTCATATTTTACTCTTCCTTTTCATACTCTCTTTTAGGGAATTTGAAATTTCAACTTTACAGGGACAGCTCACAAGTAAAGTTCCATAGTGACATAATTCCTGAAATGCTTGACTTTTAAGACTTCATTAATTGAACCAAGTTGGTTTCTTCTTCTAAGCACAGACTATAGAGTTTGACAATACACTTTATGTAATTTATCACATTTTATTAATTCCAACCAACTGAAAATGTAAAGAATTGTAAGCTTAGATATCATCTTATTTAATTTCACAGCCTTGTACTTCCCTTTTTGCATTTCTGTATGGTTTTGCAAGCCTATTGTACATATAGATTAGTCCAACACTCATTTTGCCTTAATTTGGGATCTCGAAAGTAGTGCAGTCCATAAATTCTAAATAAAGCTGCACCATTTGGAATTTAGGCACATACAATGTAATTAATAACAAGAAGGAAACCTTTCAAAAATGTTGTTGTCTACTGCTTGTGTAGTGCATGTGTAATGTATAATGCCATACGTGGAGGTTGAAATCTCTTCTCCCACCTCCCCGTCCATTACATACATTGTACCTTGTTGGGGCTCTGGCTGTGCGGAAATTTTCCGTGATATAATACATGGAGTTAGTTGTAGTATCCAGACCCCTTTCTTTGCCTGATCAGCCCATGTTCTCCCAATACCTGTCTAGTCGACAATCATGTTTATACAGGTCTACAATAAACAGACAAATGGTGTATGACATTCATCGTTGCAGTGGGAGTTGTTGTACATCTCATTGCTGAGTGGTTGTATTATGTCTGGGGAATCCATTATATATCATATATGCCTGTCTACTCCCCCCCCCCCCCCCCCTTTCCGGAAAGTGTTACCATGGAATGATGTAGATTTGTATGTCCTCAGCAAATATGAAATATACCGGTATGCAATTGTATGCAAGCTTTAATGTTTCAAAATGATGTATTGCCATCATCAATTTACTCACTGGTGGATGAGATAGCTTTTACTAATTTCACTCAAAAAAATATATCAAGAACATACAAGTATCCATAAAGATGAGTGAAATTTCAAGGGCACTATAAGCTGCATCTTTTCCATATGAACATCTTGTTCACCTTTTTCTGCTGTGGGTTTCGTGGAAGTCGTGGGATTTGAGCAAATTAATTGCAAGACAAAAAAGAAAAGAAAAAGAGAGCCTGTAATGTTGGCTTTGAAGATAACTTTTCTTCATCTTAAGTTCAGTTAAATAGTGCTGATCACCAATTATAAATCTCAATTTTATCAATGTGTGATATTTGTACCAATCCAAGAGCTGTCCTGTGGTTGTAGGACTCTACCAAATATTACTATAAGTCAGCTACTGTACATACAAACTGTAGTTTCAAGTGCAGTATGATTGCTTCATCATTGTTGGAAGGCATGGAATATTAATGCATTAGTGTATAATACATCAAAGAGTCTGACTATCACAACTACATAACCGGAGGAGTTATGAAAGAGTGTATAATGCAACAGGCAAGGAAAGGATAAACTTGAATGGCATACAATTTGTGGTGAAGAATCAAATCTGCTGAAATGCTAATCATGCAAGCTTGTATGCTGGTACTTTTGAACTCAATTCCAAGTATTAGAAAGTTTCAGATTCTCTTCATGGTGAAGTGGTTGTGGTGTACAATGAAAAAAAAAAGAGATACTGTACGAGCTGAAATTTTCGCGTACAGATATATTCGCGAATTGCTACTAGGAGAACATTTATATGTGTTGTTAATTTCGCGGTTGCGAGGTCTAACTGTGCTTATCTGTTCGCACGTTGTTATTTTCGCGTGTTGTTATTTTCGCGGTTCAAAGGCGATTCACGAAATTCGCGAAAATAAAACCACCGCGAAAATTTCAGCTCGTACAGTATACTTTCCAATAAAACAGCTTACACTGTGTAAATGATGGTTATGTGGTCATTTCATCAAATAATTAATAAATTTTAGGAAGTTTAGTAAATTATTAAAATTTAGGAAACTTTAAAGGGGATGGGCTAGTAATTGATCAGTGGGAATGCTGGGGGATGATTGTTCCAATCCTTGTGGGATTCATTGAAGAGTACATTATTTTTGTGTGAAAATTATTTGCTTCAGAATGGTCTCATATTCAAGTAATGTTGTAAGCTGGATTAATGATGACGCTGACAGTCTCCAGTTGACGTTGCATAGATTTTATTGAACAAATCAAACAGTCTCAGTCTGCTGATACATGTATAAACTCCGTTACTCCGTATTATCCTCATGCGTACATCCAATGCGCCAGGATGCATCCAATGCGCCAGGATAACTAGACTCTATACAGAATAACAAATATAGTCAAACTTTTGATTATTCGACATCAAAGAGCTCGCAGAGACTATGTCCACGTCCATTTGTCTCACAAGTCAAAGTCAAAGTCAAGCATCAATTAAATCTGCGTCATCTTATATCTCATGAAAATAAAAGTTGCGTTGTGCCCATGCCAACGATGCCAACCACACGCAAGCTGCGTCATTGGCATGGTCACTGCGTGCCCTAACGCAATGAGGCAACAATAACATACCGCATTGTCCATTTACCACAGTAATTAATGTGCAGTTTAACGGTTGCCCCATCACTGTACAGGCATGCTAACCTGGAAACATGTGAGACCATTCTGAAGCAAATAATTTTCACACAACAATAGATATATAATGTACTCTAAAATGAATCCCCCAGCATTCCCACTGATTCCCACTGATCAGTTACTAGCCATCCCCTTTAAATGCCCCTTTTAGTATTAAAACTATTAAAACTGAAGGGGGTCTTAGGAAACAGACTAGGTGTGCTACAGGCCGAATATTTTGGAATAACATCTGAATAGCCGCATTTACACTTTATACTAACATCGCGGTTTTTTAAATCGCGATATTTTGGTTCCACCGTTTACACTTGCGCAAAAGCATGCGAAGTTTGAGCTTCACAAAACATCACGATTTTTTGGTCGGTAGTGCGCATGCGTAATTTACCTCTTTCCAACACGGTAGCTATGTGGAAGCGCGCGCTATTATGTTCGTTTTCACTGCAGTGCCAGTGCAGTATATTTTGATCACAGCTAGCTGGTTGGAACGTTGAGCCAGGGCTTTTTATCAGTACAAGGCACCAATGCACACATAAATTTGTGCTTCTCGAGACTGTTTACTTACGGTAAAACTATAATATATAGCTTGCTATATTAGATCACATAAGTAGTAGGTGTGTAAAACTTCATCTAAGTATGGAAAAGTTGATGACAGCAGCATTCAGGAGGATCATGAAATTTCGCCGATATGACGAAAGTGCATGAGAAGTAGGACTTGGAAGTTAGGACTGGTATTTTATCAGGCAACAGCAAGAACTCACACTTATTACGTACTCCTGTATTCCACAAGCAACGTATATCGAGAGCAGTATGGGCACTCCCACAATCAACGCATTTCTAGGAGAACATTATTTTGTTAAGTCGTCGTAGGGTGATGATACGTGGTTGGAGAACTTCAGGTTTGCTAATGGTACTAGTACATCGTAGCAGTTTTCACGTACTAGTTTCAGCAGGAAGAGTGAGGTGAGAGACCACGAGCCGATCGAGGATTGGCCGTTTAGACCTGTACACTGTACCGTGTACTTAGTACTCTGGCCAGTGACCGATGTACTCTCTACACATTCCAAAGAGGGATCGGGAGCGCGCGTAAACTCCCGGTGCAATCCGATACCGAAAGTCACGTGATGAAAAATCGTGATATTTCTGCAGCTTGGGTTTACACTCGCTAACTTCACCTCAAACTTCGCGATGTTTCAAAAAATCGCACTCCGGCTGGCGATTTTTCTGGCGATGTTTCGAGGGCGTTTGGGTGTAGTTGCTTAGCAACTTGCACCCAAATGTCGCGATTCTAGAAAAATCAAAATTTTGCCAAGCAAGTGTAAATGGGTCTAATGAAAGTCTGAGGTAGAGAGAGGCAGGGGGAGGGGGAGAAAGAGGGAGAGAGAGAAAAGGGGAGAGGGGACAGTACGGAGACAAACTCCTTGGAAACACAAATAACGAATTCTCGCTATCGCCAATGACGTAAAAAGTACCCGGATGTGGCTTTTTCGTCAAGATTTAGTGCACTTGGTAGCAAGGGCACTTCCGGCGTGGAGCATAATTTGCACAACGCAAGCGTGCGCGTACGTGTACCTTACCAATAGCGCCGCGCCGACCACGGATACTACAATATAGTACAGTAGGCGGCTGTACCGCCCGAGCCAGCGAGTGGCCAGGCCTGTCATACTCGTACACTGTAGTCGAGGTCCCCGCCGGCGGCCGGCCTTGCATTAGCATGCACCACTGCACGCGGCGCATAAGCTAACACATACCGGTACAGCGTACTGCTTGATCATGCGATCGATGTGCACATCACAGATCAGTCATCTCTGCATACGCTGAAAATATGCTGGAAAATATTCACCCACCTGGATATCGTCATAGAATGCCCATCTTTTTTTTTATTTGTTCTCTGTCAAAATGTCGCGAACACAATCGGGAACAAACAGTGATCTCGAACTTATCCTGTCTCCGAAGCAACTTCTTCCAAGTAAGTACAGTACAGTATGTACAATGTACGTAGGCACAAGGCCTACTACCTAGTGCTACTACCACTACTAGTAAGTTGCGCGTGCAGGTACTGCACTGTGTAGTCACCCGCAAACTTCAGCCACGCGGCCACGTCACGTCTCGCATGCCAGTAAAGGGTCCCATTTCTGCAGATTTTTTTCATTTATTGTCATGCGAACAACACATGGCAGCTTCGCAGCAACAACCAATAGTCGTATTAACAGCAATTTCTGAAGAATGGAGAAATTTCAAATCATATCAAAGCTGTACCGGTAATTCAAGTCGAGAAAACAGGAAGTACACGTAGAATACGGTCGGTTGTGTGTGTAAATGTCGCGTGACTAATGATATTTACACACACAGTAGGCTCAGTCTGCCTCACGATCACGCGGCCCGGGTTCGAACCTGAGTCTGGACTGAGCAATGTTGTGTGTAAACATACCATCCCCTCTAGCAAGAGGCAAAACACTCTGTCCCTCGGATAGGACATAAAATGGAGGTCCCGTGTATGAGAGAGCAACAACTCATGCACATAAAAGATCCCGCTTCATTCATTCATCGCAAAGAGCAGGGTGTTTAACCCGGTGAAGCGGTCCCACCTCACATCCAACTGGACCCCATGGAAGACCAGCTTAACGTAGCTGAATATGGGCTATCCAGCCACCTTGTCCGATGGAAAATGACAAACAAACAAACAAACAAACAAAACGTATCATGCGCGTATGAACGGAAGTGACTTTGCTACCGGACTATCCCATAATGCACCATAAATGACGCTTAAATCAACATCCGGGTA
Source organism: Diadema setosum (assembly GCA_033980235.1). Lineage (NCBI taxonomy): Eukaryota > Metazoa > Echinodermata > Echinoidea > Diadematoida > Diadematidae > Diadema > Diadema setosum. The sequence continues at coordinate 16,142,359 of CM067072.1, forward strand.
CTTTTTACGTTATTGGCGATAGCGAGAATTGATCTGTATACCATTGTTCCAGGGAGGTGCACCCCCCTGATTGCTCTGACACCTCTATTGAACATTCTCCCAGAATTGGATTGGAGACACCATTGAAAAAATGCCCTTGCTTCCGTGTTGTAAACCAAGAAATATGTGCAAAAGACCCAGACAATGAAAACTGATTTAATTGCATTTGAACATAAATTATATATTTGTATTATTATCCTCTCCCATATATCTGTGTCGATCTTGTGACCTTTCTTACATTCTGTATGTGATATGTATACATCTATGTACAATTTCCAGCCTCCAAAGAAACAATCACGTCATGCTCTATGGACCATGTATGCACTAATAATTCAGCAGAAAAAAAAAAAATCCTGTTGCATGCACATTTCACTGTCATAAATGAGAAAAAAAAATTGAACATACAGTACAATGTAAATGCATTGAGCTTGTTACTACTAGAGAGCACCTCACCTCACCATGCATCATCGCGAATTTTGTCCCCCTCATCACCTTGTAATTTACGATCACTCGAGCTTTTTCTACTGAGCGATAAAATATGCGGTGATGCGAGTTGATGTGCTAAATGCGGTGAATCTGGAAGTCGCATATTTTCAGGTCACAGTAATCACAAGCCCTGCCAGTGCTACCACTGCCTCTGCCATTTTGTGGTAGACCACCAAGTTTCGTTTAGTCTTTCTGTCCAAAATGCCCATTGACCAACATTTCTTGCCACTTGGTCATTAGAAATCGTTGCAGGTCAAGAGTTCAGTTAATGCTCTCCCGTTACTCCGACATACTAATGTTAGTATTCCAAACGAATTAGGGAACCTACAACTTCGAGATGCTACGATTTTATGGGAAAATGGAACGCAGTGTAAGATCAGAGCAGAGTATAGTAGATCCTATCGTGTACTAATAGGCTGTTGGGCACGCAAACAATAGACGATGAAAGCACGCAATTCACATGTACCACCACCTCATATTTAGTAGGAGCAAGGAGGTACTAGGCGAGCTCGCCTAGTACTTAAGTACCTCCTTGGTAGGAGTTGGTACAGTGTACAGGGAAGGCATGATGCGTGCGAAACTTCAGTTGTACAGTCGCTGTGTGCACACGGAGTGTGCGATGAATAGATTGAAAAGCGCGAGGCGAAAGCTGCAAATAATTTGAGACTTCCAGTACACCGCGAATTTCATACCTGGTGTGTTTCTACTGAAAATCGTCCCTCGCATCACCGCGCATCGACAACCTCAAAAGGTGGACGATGGAGCACCTCACATCACCGTGCCATCGGCCACTACCCGATCTGTTTCTACTGAGGAAAAATTTGAGGTGTCACCGTGCATCGCCGCGCATCACCGCGCATCACCTCGCATCACCTCAAATTTTCGTCGCTCAGTAGAAACACGCTCAGTGAGAGCTTTCCTGTTCATTTAGTTTCTGACAGGATGCAGTTTGGGATGCCCTTGGGTACCAAACATAAATCTGCCATTCTGTTTTAAATATGATTACTAGCACTTTGCCATATTAGTTTCAAAGAAAACGATGGGTGAAAGCATTTTTTAGTTCGTTGTCCAAGACATTATCACACTAATGTACCCCAAAAACAACAACATCAAACCTCTATTAAGTGCTTATTTTTAAGCATGGATCTTGGGTCTTCCAAAGTATATTAGAAATGAGATTCTGTTGATTTTTAAAAATAGAAATTTTAAGTATCATTTAAAAAAAATCATACAGTAATGCTGTTGTAAAAAGTGTGTACACTTCCTCTGCATTCCCTCAAAACCCCGTAACTTGCCATTATAACCAATGATATCATGCAGGAAAAGATGAGAAATTACCTTCCACTTCTTGAACAGATCAAATCTACCAGCAATGTTGTTTTATTTTTGTTGTTGCTATCATTCCCTGAATGATTATATTATTTTTAGCTCACCTGAGCCAAAGGCTCAAGTGAGCTATTGCGATCGCCCTTCATCCGGCGTCCGTCGTGCGTCGTCCGTCATCCGGCGTCCGTCGTCCGTCTTGCGTAAATTTTTTACATTTTCATCTTCTTCTTAAAAACCCCAAGACTGATTTTCATCAAACTTGGCAGGTAGCATCCCTAGGGGGTTAGGAACTCAATTTTTAAAAATGGGCACCATGCCCCACCCGGGGGGGGGGGGCCCAAACCCCCCAAAATTAAGGAATCTGTAAAAATCTTCTTTTCTAGAACCAGAAGTGATAGAGCTAAGTTAATACAATGAGTTACTACATTGATGACTGTAGTTTCAAGTTTGTTCATGGCAGAATCAGGGGTGCCCCCCTTGGGACCCAGGGGAGGGGGGTGGAGAGGGGTCCTAATGGGGCCTAAATTGTACATTTTCATCTTCTTCTTGAGAACCCCATGACCAATTTTCACCAAACTTGGCAGGTAGCATTCCTAGGGGGTTAGGATCTGAATTTGTTAAAATGGGCACCATACCCCACCCAGGGGCCCCAGGGGGCCCAAACCCCCCAAAATGAAGGAATCTTTCTCTAGAATCAGAAGTTATAGAGCTAAGATAATACTATGAGTGAGTACATTAATGACTGTAGTTTCAAGTTTGTTCATAGCAGATCCAGGGGTGCCCAAATCCCCCAAAATGAAGGAATCTTTCTCTATAATCAGAAGTTATAGAGCTAAGATAATACTATGAGTGAGTACATTAATGACTGTAGTTTCAAGTTTGTTCATAGCAGATCCAGGGGTGCCCCTCTTGGGGGCAGGGGGGGGGGGGTTGGGAAGGTCCAAATGGGGGCCTGAATTGTACATTTTCATCTTCTTCCTGAAAACCTCATGATGGATTTTTGTCAAAATTGGCAGGTAGCATCCCTAGGGGGTCAGGATCTCAATTTATCAAAATGGGCACCATGCCCCACCCAGAGGGTCCCAGGGGGCCCCAATCCCCCCAAATTAAGGAATCTTAAAAAATTTGGGCCCTTATTGTACATTTTCATCTTCTACTTGAGAATGCCTGGTCAAATTTTAGTAGAGCTGTGAATAATTTAGATTAGTGACTGCGTGAAAGGTGAACTTGCGATACTCAGGTGAGCGCTAGACCCGCGGGTCTCTTGTTGTAATTATGCTATGCACATCATGTGTAAATGCCCATGTTGCATTGGGATAATGTTGCTGATTGCTTAAATTTGGCCGCCATAATAGCAATTTACTGTACTTTTGTAGGCCTATATGCTGCTCACCTCCCTGGTATATCTTGCAAACACAAGATGAAATATATGCTACACAACACCGCAACCCAGGATATGATGGCACACTTGGATACAGTGTGCTGCATCACATATAAAATACATGGCCAGCGGAACTGGGGGGGGGGGGCACTTTTTGTGTGCACCATACAAAGGAAGGAAAGGTGTCATCACTTTGGACCCCCCCCTTTTTTTTTTTAAAACCCAGAAGTACGTAAGTGGCACTAAAAAGAAATAGATAGAGATCTTGAAGTGTGAGCGCGGTTAAGTTACAGTGTATGTTTTTCCACCAAAGACCCCCCCCCCTTTTTTTTTTGCTTGTCAGCTGAAGAAACCTGGAATTGGAAGGGGAGAGATGAGCTGAGGACCTTTTTTGTTTTGTTTTGTTTTGTTTTTCTTGTTAGCTCATGAAACTCGTGGTAATAAAAGAAATTTGATTGATTTGTCTTTTTAACACCTTGACCAGAAGAGATTTCATCTACTGTAAAAGTGGATAAATTCATGCGAGTAATATTTCATGCTTGGCAGAGTAAGGTGAGTTTGGCGGGTTTTTAATTCCACAGAATCAAAACATCAACTCTTGAAAAATATGGCATGCAAATATATTTGTGTACTGTAATTTTTGCACTAGCTTATCGATGGTTGCACGAAATGTGTGAAAATTTCAACACCGCAAAAACTTCCACCTTCACAGAATATGTTGTAAGCTGCTGTAGATGCTGTAAAAGCTGAACATTATTTTCACATTTCAGATATTTTTACAAATGAGGAGGGTCACAGACATTTTTTGAAAGATGTTGTTTTTCGGGATTTGACACCGAGGCTATCATGTGCAGTAATGCCTGCTCAGTCACACAGCCACTGAAACTACCGGTACATTCGTATGGCGACATTTTCATGTAAATGCATGTTTCTATTTCAAAGCCCAAGCAACAGTGATTTGCGAAATTTGTGCAAAGTAAATCTTCGTGAAAATAACAGCTCTTTATAATACAGTAGTGAATAGAACACTCTCTGACATACTTTATTTCATCATACATTGTACATCATTATCATGTGTCAGTATATGAAAACAAAATGAGAGGAGAGAAGGGGAGAAAAAAGGAGAAAGAGAAAGAGAGGTACGGTAAGGAGAAAGATACAGACAAAAAAAATGAAGGTGAACAAGGGGGAAGCTAGAGAGAGAGAGAGAGAAAGATAGAGATGGAGAGAAATATGATAGAAAAACATTACTACACGTAGAAATAGTATTGCTAAGTCATACCCTTGTACATTGAATTTCAGAAGAAAATGGTGCCACTGAGTGAGGGGGTCTTCCTGCTACGTGCGAGACATGTGCAAACAAAAAGAAAAAAATGTGAAGAGAATAAAGGTTAAAAAAAAAGAGGGGGGGGGGCAAGTCAGAGTACGAGATAGAGAGAGAGAGAGGGGGGGGGGATAGAGAAATATAATGAAATATTATCAGTATTGCTCAGTCATTTATACAAATTTCAGACAACCAGCTATGTGGTCATCAAACTAAACAGAGGAGATAGGTAGAGATGGAGAGATAATAGAAAAACATTACTAGTATTGATAAGTCATACCTTTGTACATTGAATTTCAGAAGCAAATGGTGCCACTGAGTGAGGGGGTCATCCTGCTACGTGCGAGACTTGTGCAAACAAAAAGAAAAAAATGTGAAGAGAATAAAGGTAAAAAAGAGAGGGGGGGGGGCAAGACATAGTGTGAGATAGAGAGACAGAGAGAGAAAGAGAGAGAGAGGGAGAGATGGAGAAATATAGTGAAACATTTACTATCAGCATTGCTCAGTCAATTAAGTTTGTAGAGTGAATTTCAGACAACCTGCTCTTTGGTCATCTTGCTACATGCGAGCCATAACATAAAAAATGCAAAATTTTGCAAGTCATGCTGAGGTAAATACATTGTATTGTCCTTTTGTGTTGGAGTGTGAACCATACCTTTGGACAGTGTTGACCCTGTCATGCCTGCAGATGTTATGTGTGTACAGGTTGTGTGTGTGTGTGTGTGTGTGTGTGTGTGTGTGTGTGTGTGTGTGTGTAGTGTTGTGGGTGCCAGTGGGTGTCTGTACACAGGGTGGTGGTTGTTTTTTTTTTACAGGGTAAAAAACACAATAGTAGCATGTCTAGGGTACAGAAACAAGTTGGTGGGTACACTGAACAACTGAGCGAACAAAAGCTGTAGCTTGCAGATAAGTGAGTGTAATGAGGTGAGGTTGGTGGGTGTGTTTGTAGGTGTGTTTTAGTTGTTTGATTGACAAATATTGACTATATTGTGCAATCTTCCTTGCCCTATCCATGGAGCTACTATCTCTGTTATTAGCTCCATTGCCCTATCCTTGGTGCGTATCTGCCAGATGATTAGTAACATCATGGAGCTACTAATGTTGGTATGTAGCTCCATGGTACCATGCACTCTGTAATACCAACCACTTTATAAAATGCGAACATTGGAGTGCATGTTACAGGAATGTGGTGTACGTGTACAATGTACTTGATTTTATTACCTCCGCCAAGGGAGGAGGTTATGTTTTCGTTACCGTTGGTTTGTGTGTTTGTGTGTTCGTTAGTTACAGTAGTTAGTTAGTTAGTTTGTCCGTGTGCAAAATAACTCAAAAAGTAGTTTACGGATTGGGATGAAACTTGCAGGAAAGGTTGAGAATGACACAAGTAACAAATGATTAACTTTTGGTAGTGATCCGAGAATTTTAAGGGAATTCATGAAGGATTTTTGATATTTTAGCAGGTAGGGCCAATGAACTTGGGAGTTCAGGCTGCGCGTATTTGAGGTTTGCATGCGCGCACTGAAGTGCGTGCTCTAGTTTCTGCTAGGGCGAGGTGCGCCGTGCAGCTGAGGGTTTATGACATAACAAAGGCTGCTATATTGGGAAATCGGCGACTTTCAGCACACTATAAACACTTTCAGCATGCTATATATTTAAACTTGTACGTTTGGGTGGAAATCACTGATATCTCTATGGAAGAACAAGATCAGTGATGGAAATGAGCTGCATGCTTGGCGGAGGTCTGTGCTCTCAGAGTGCTTCTCTAGTTTCTTATTTTTCTAAGATTACATTGTACATCATATACAAGAACTGTTATTCCAGACATCTTTGCGAAATCTTCATTCTACAGTACCACGTGCTGAACATATTTTGTGGTAGTTTCTCTCTTGTGAAGCTGAGAGTGTGTTAAACCTGTTTGGTTCAATTTGTAGTACCTGGGCTGCCTGAAGAATTTTCAAGCAGTCTGCTATATATTGGAAACCAAAAACATTTGTGGCGTGAAACTTAAATGAATCAGAGTCGACAGCCTTTTTCATGGCAGGAAACTTTGGTGAATTGCCACTGGCAATCAATACATTTGGTTGGCATGAACTTTTGCGAACATTCTACTTTCTCAAATCTTGGCTAATTGCAAAATGCGCAAAAAATTCATGAACGCCCACAAAGCTATTTCTTATTTTACATACATGTATGCTGTATAGTATTGTAAAGAGGATGGGATGTATAAATTGTATTATGAATGAATCTTTTCCACAAGTAGAGATCAATGGTTTCCACTCAATGGATACAGACATGCTGCCAATCGCCCACTTAAAAAAAAAAAAAAAAAAAAAATTCAGGTCAAAGCTTTCAGCTACGCGGTGCATCGCCCGAGTAGAGCATGCACTTTAAGTGCACACTCAAAATTCAAATACGCGCCAGCTGCTTGAACTTCCAAATTCATTGATCCTACGATACCTGCTATAAGATCGGAAATCCTTCAAAATTTCATAAAAATTTGCAGGTCACTGCCAATAGTATGTATATGTACGGTAATTATTTGTTCCTTGTGTCGATTTCCTGTGAGGTTCATCCAGATCCTCATAACTATCTGAGTTATTTTGCACACAGAAGGGCAGACAGACAGACAGACGAACAAACAAACTAACAATCGCAGTCAAAAACATACAGACCTTCCTTGGTGCAGTACTGGTAAATAACTACATGTAGTTTCTTGAAAAGACACTCCAGAGTATGTGCAGTATGTGTCCAAAGTGTAGTACATGCGTGGCTGGCGCAGCCGTGGGGGCCGTGAGGGCTTGGACCCCCACACTTTTTGTGCACCATACAAAGGAATACATAAGGTGTCATCACTTTGGGCCCCCACACTTTTTTTAACCTGGAAGTACGTAAGTGGCACTAAAATAGAAATAGATAGGGATCTTGAAGTATGGCGGCGGTAAGGTTATGTTTTCTCTGAAGACCTTTTTTTTTGCTTGTCAGCTGAAGAAACCCCGGAAAACACTGCGGCGGCCCTGCATGTACTTGAGTCCATAATGGACCCTGAACCTGTTTCCTTCCATAAGTTTAATTTTTTTTTTTTTTTTTTTAAATCCAGTCTTTGTTTGAGCATTCAAAGAATCTAGACATGATCTCCTGTACCTTCACCGATATTACACTACCTTCACTAACAATTTGTTACAGACAGTCACAATAGCTGGCTGCGATAATAGTCTTTGTTATTGGTATTGTCCTTGATGGATTTTGGTGTATAGATGTACCCTGTATAGATTTTTATTTTCTTTCCCCAAGACTATTTCTAGGAATGTGGTAGATTACTTCCAGTTTTAGCATCCTGTGTATTGTCTATCTGGTTCTCAAGGAAAGATTGGGGGAAGTCCCAATCGACCCTTGTGATGTCATATGCTTTTTACAGCATGCATTATACCATGTAGTTAATCGCATGTTGCTCAGAAATACAGTGTTACCACAAAAGAACCATTTCATATTTGGTTGTGCCATGTTTGCTCTCCTCTCTTGTCTGCATAAGATTCAAGATTCAATATTCTGTTATATTGTCTGGTAATTATACAGAAAATCACCTTCCACTGGCAAAAGAACGGAATAGTAGCATGAGTACAATTCACAAACACATTGTACAAATGAAGGATACAGTGCAATCAATTGATACAAGTCAACAATTCTGACATTGTGCATTGCTTCGCACAGTGCGTCGCGTTTGTCAAATGTAACTTGATTTTTTCAATAACAAACATCACAAAGCAGTTCAAGACATCGTGCGCTGCTGCATGCTTCTTATGGTCAATGTAGCAATGTAGGATCCCTTCACAACATCGAATTCATCATACGACTTCTCGCTTTGCATTTCCCCCATTTCCCCTTCTTTTATTTGAATTCTTGATCCAAAGTATAAAACAAATATACTTTGCGTAATTAAAAGTTTCTTGTTCAAACTATGGGCCTCGGTGCCTCCAAAAGAACTATCCACTTCAGGGCCGCACCCCTTCAGTGATTAGTTCTATTAGAGTCACCTCTGCCCATAGTTTAAACAAGAAACTCTCAAGGCATGGTATATTTGTATACTATAATGTGTGCATTATTGTTTTGTAAAATGGGTTGATGAATTATAATTTTTTTAAAATCTGTGGATGAATACCAGTAAGCTAGCCCAAAGGTATAATGTTGAACTTAGTTCAAAAACCAATTGTTCAAAGAAGTGTTCCAAACACACTGAACACAAACTTAGAAATTGTTTTAAAAAAAAGTATTAGCAAATAAAGTGTATAATGATTGAGCATGTATAATTTGTAATTGATCGTGTGCTGCTGTTACATGTATCTACATTGCGACGTCAAGTAGAGTATGCATTTATACTTTTTTTGCTGTGCTTTTTGCACATTCATGCATGTAAATGATCAACAGAGAAAAATGCATGTTAATGAAGAGTGCACACATGACTCATTTCAGTGGCTCTGATTGGCTAGATGTTCTTGAACCCAATTTATGAAAAATGTTGATATATGTACGTCTTAACCAGGAGGAACTGCACCTGCCTTAGTGTTTTGATGAGGAATGCCATCTTGTGTCACGGGTGCATTCCAGAGTCCTCTGTTTTCAAGGAATGAGGGATGAGTAATTATTTAAAGTAGCATGGATGGGGCTTCAGAAAGCAAACAGTGCTCTGAAGATGACTTGCATTTATACAGGTTACTCATGTTTAAAGTCCTTGCAAGTGTCACATGATTCATGTATTGACAGATACATGATGATGCCATCTTCATGGCTTTGTCCCCATATTGTCGACTATAAATGCCCATTTCCTATCTACTGTACAGTCACTCAAAGGGATCACCAGGTGATCAAACAGGAAATGCCTGGGAAGAATTTCTTTCATACTTGTGAATGATCTCCCATCTAAATTGCTCTCAGGATCTGCTCTTCTGACCAGTGCAGTAGTATGTACAGAACTTATTGGTGCATGGGCGAAATGCTAATTTCTTGCATGCTAGTTGTGACCTTTGACATTTTTAATATGAACATATTACAATGCCATTGGTGGTTCCCCTGTGACCAGAAAAGATTAGAGAATTTAGAATGTTTTGGTAGTGCTCACAATCTGGTCCCCAAATTACATTGTTGGACCTCCAGAGAAAAAAAAAATTGAGAGCTGAGCCTTAACAAGTCATGTACATGTATTGTGCTGCCTTTTCTGTACTGTAGGGGGAATATGTTGTGTAATGCTGTGCATTTAACTGCCCCCCTTTATTTCTACCCTTCTCTTATCTCCAGATTTTTCTGTGGTCATACTTCCTTGCTGTTGACATCGCTGACTTTGTGAAAGATGATGGGAAAGGAACTGGAATTGAAAGATGTCCTGACGGGACCGTACACTCTCCGCTCGCTGCAGCCTTGTGACCTGTCCTGCTGCAGTAAGGAGTAAGTCATTAGAGGCATTCTAGCTGTCATTCACGATACATTGCAGGGGGTCTGAAACAGAAATCAGTTCAGTGGGTTGTCACTTTATGATGGCTTTGAATATACATTGTATAATGCATTATCTGTCGTATCACACATTTCTCAATTCACAGGGACAATGTACAAAATGCATGTTAAGGCAAAATGTATGGCCATGAAGATGGGCATTATGGGTGTTTTTTGTTTTGATGTGCAAGGATTATTTGAGCAGTAACTCGTTACTGATTTTCACATTAAAAATTACCAATTAAATAGAGATTATGAAATCATGCAAAATGCAGTATAAGGCCACTCCCTGATTTTATTGCACTTTACGATTAATGATTAACTACCCACACCACTGAACAGCATAGATCTACAATTGTACACTGTATGTGGCATACGTAGCCAGTCCAAAATCAATATTCCTTTTTATGGCTGACATCAGGTAAATGAGCGCATGTTTTCGAGATACGTTGTACATTGTACATGTCCATGGATATTTGAATACCAATATTTTCATGTGTATGAAAAACCTGAAACCACTCTTTCCATCATTGGAACCACTTTCTGACCTAACTCTCAGATTTTGAGTCTGGCTTAAGTCTGTTGTGTACTTCATCTACATGTTTGTACGTATGTACAAGAAGCCATCAGTACTACGATAGATAGAGAGGATAAGCATCTGATTCATTCATTGTCGGCATCTTTCTCTTTCCTTCTATGAGACTCTAAACATATTCAGTGAGACTTTGCATTTAAAAAGAGTTATTATTTATTATACCTATCTCAAATATGGCAAAGTACATGTGTGTGTGTAAATCCAGCACTAGAAAGCATTACATGTTTTAACAGTGTACTTTTATGTGGTGGTGCAGGATGCAGCTAAATTGAGTACTAGTGCATTGTATATGAGTTGAAAAATTTAGCTTGTTTTCAGTTTCTTTTCTACCCTCAGAAAATAGTGGGAAAGTACACAATAAACTTTGATTTTGCAGCATGTGGGTTATTTTCTCTTTGTTTTATCAGTGTCTTGATAATCAGTTAGGGCATAATGTTGTACATGTGTATTATCTTCTTTTTTTTTTTGGGGGGGGGGGGGAAGGGGATGGGGGATGGATGTAGGGAAAGACCAAAATTGTTAGTGCTTGGCTAGAAGTGCAGAATGAAGAAGCTATCAGAGTGAAATTTGAAGCAGATGCTTAAATTTATTACCCGTAAATGAAAGTCCACCCCTACCAAAAATAACACAAAATAAAACATCAGCAAACAACAAACGCACTAAAACAGTTCCTGTAAAAATCTTTATTTTTATGCTGTGTAGGGTAACCTGAATTTTTTGTGTTAAGATCGCAGATGGTCACTGCAATTGAGCAAGCACTTCAAAAGCTCACCACTGCCACAGTGGTTAAAGGCTTTAGCAGCATATACACTGTACTACAAAAAGGTAACCACGATAAAGTCACTCGCGCTTCAGGAGTAGGAATAGTGAAGAAATCTGTATGCAAGAAGTGCAAGAATTAGCAAAGAATTTGTGTGCTTTTGTTTTCATGCTAGTTTATAAATTGTCCACTTTTGCAGTACTATTTTTGCATGGCAGTATTGAAACCAGAACTTCACACTAGTACCAATTTAATTGAGATAAGTGACAGAAAGTGTGAACCGAGAAAGTGAGTTGTTCAAAATAGATTAAAAGATGAATAGAGTGATTGCTATCTGTTATGGTCTTCCATTTCCCTGTGCAGGCAAATCTTGGAGTACTTTGAAAACAGCTACAGTCTGAATGAGAGCATATTTGCTGCTCTCAGGAGTAAGTATATTGTACTGTAATTGCACAAATTTTCACACAATTCATGCTGCTTTTAGCTAGCATGAATCGTAAAACCTGTGAAAATATCTTCAAAATTTCCCTGCACATTTTTGAGTTGAAAATCTTGCAGCACCAATTCAAGAACCTGTTAATATGGAACTTTTAAACTGCTCAGGGCGTAAAGTAAATCCCGCAAAAATATGGACGTTTACAACATATTCATCTCAACATGAATGAATATTATGTTAATGGTATTAAATGATGATGTTGATGATTGTTATTATCATTGTAAATATTGTCATCTGTATCCTTATCATTAGTTTTTTTGTTTTGTTATTATCAGTAGTACTGTCATCGTTATTTAGTGTATTGTCCCCGCCGAACGAGTTCGAGCAGGGGACTATGAAACGGGCTCCGTACGTGTGTGTGCCTGTGCGTCCGTCCGTCCGTCCGTCCGTCCGTGCGTCCGTCCGTGTGTGCGTCCGTGTGTGATCAAAATGTTCAATTTGCTACTTCTCTGTCATTTATGAGCCAATTTTGATTCTGTTTGCTTTATATGATAGCACTACATGGGAGCTTTAAAACTTCTACACAGAATTTTAGTTGTGACCTTTGACCTTGACCTTTGACCTATATTGTACATTTTGCTACAAAATGCTACTCCTTCGCCATTTCTAACCCGATTTTGATTCTGTTTGCTTTATGTGATGGCACTAGGTGAGGGCTTCAAAACTTCCACACAGAATTTTGACCTTTGACTTCTTTGACCTTTGACCTTGATTTTTGACCTATATTGTACATTTTGCTACAAAATGCTACTCCTTCGCCATTTCTAATCTGATTTCGATTCCGTTTGCTTTATATGATGGCACTAGTTGAGGGCTTCAAAACTTCTACACAGAATTTTGACCTTTGACTTCTACACAAAATTTTGACCTTTGACTTCTTTGACCTTTGACCTTGATTTTTGACCTATATTGTGCATTTTGCTACAAAATGCTACTTCGCCATTTCTAACCCGATTTCGATTCCGTTTGCTTTATGTAATAGCACTAGGTGAGGGCTTCAAAACTTCTACACCGAATTTTGACCTTTGTCTTCTTTGACCTTTGACCTTGATTTTTTACCTATATTGTACATTGGCTACAAAATGCTACTCCTTCGCCATTTCTAACCCAATTTCGATTCCATTTGCTTTATGTGATGGCACTAGTTGAGGGCTTCAAAACTTCTACACAGAATTTTGACCTTTGACTTCTACACAGAATTTTGACCTTTGACTTCTTTGACCTTTGACCTTGATTTTTGACCTATATTGTGCATTTTGCTACAAAATGCTACTTCGCCATTTCTAACCCGATTTCGATTCCGTTTGCTTTATGTAATAGCACTAGGTGAGGGCTTCAAAACTTCTACACCGAATTTTGACCTTTGTCTTCTTTGACCTTTGACCTTGATTTTTTACCTATATTGTACATTGGCTACAAAATGCTACTCCTTCGCCATTTCTAACCCAATTTCGATTCCATTTGCTTTATAAATGTGATGGCACTAGGTGAGGGCTTCAAAACTTCTACACAGAATTTTGACCTTTGACTTCTTTGACCTTTGACCTTGATTTTTTACCTATATTGCACATTTTGTTACAAAATGCTACTTCCGGTGGGGACATATATTACGCACTGCGTAATTTCTACTTTTCCTTGTTCATATTGTTGCCATGTCAAAGATAATTTTTTTTTCAGTTTCATTGCATAGAGACATGTATATTACATATTGAGAGGCTACTATCAAAACTCGTGTCTGTCCAGAAACCAGAATAAAAACACACACTAAACATAGAAATCAACTTTATCTCAATGCTGTCCATGGGATTAAACGTCTTCTCCAAAGTATTTTGTGCAAATCGTTAAATGGATGGTATACACTTAGTATTGGTTGAGATGAGGATTTAGCTTCTTAACTTTTTGTGAGATAGTAAGATACCACTTTGAATATGAAATGTTACAAAGCATGCAATTCTAAGAGGAAATTAAAGTTTGTTTGATGAAAATCAGTTTGGAATAGGCAAGATATCCAAAAGCAAAGTAAAAAAACCGATCCTAATAAAAGATGGGTCCTATCTTTCATTAGGACTGCTTTGTTTTGGGTATTAATCTCAGCCATTTCAAAACCAATTTTCATCAAATAAACTTTGAATCCCTTGTAGAATTACATGCTCTTTCATATTTCATAACAAGTTTCTCATTACCCCCCCCCCAAAAAAAAAGAGAAGAAGATGGAAACCTGAAGCCCCATCTCATCCCAAACTATACCATCCCTGTAAAATAACAGCAAATGATTTCATCCTGCGTTTGTGGGTGTGTTCAAAAGAATCGCTTCCATTTGAACGATGAAACTTGTCTGGCAATGATGAAGACCTTAGGTGGAATTTTCCTGGTGAGTGATGAGCTGTTGATGTCAAGTTGCACAGAAAGGTCATCCACTGAGGATTTATGTACTAGTATACACATCCTCACTCCATTTGTCTGCATTCCGTGTATACGTATAAACAAAGTGCACGGCAACCAGTGCGGTCTGCTTGACACTATTGAAACTGGTATACATGTGTGAGTGGTGTGTGCTTTTCATGGATGCAGGCTAGCTGAGCAAAGTATAGCAAATGATCCCATTGTCAAACTTGAAAGTCAGTCCATTACCATCTCTAACTCTTTTGATGTTGATTTAACCCTAAAAGGGCGGGGGGGGGGGGGAATCCGCCCCCCCTCGACGTTATAATTCTGTAACGCGAGAAGGCCTCATCGCGAGGCTTCTTGACTTTCTTCGTTCAAGTCCCGCGCAACTTTTGAGACCAAATTTGCAACATCCGCGCATACTTTTACGAAGCCACGCCCATTTTTGTAACGGAATGTCGCCCGAAAACGGGCACAATTTTGTGATTTTGTGTACATTTCCTATGGAAAACAGTGCTCTGTCATGAAAGTCATAAAAACCTGATTTTTTTTACAATTAATCATTTTCATTGATTAATTTTGTGCTGATTATGGTAGAAAAGTGGTCAGTGACAATTTCCAATGAAAAAACAAAAGTTGACAAACAAAGAAATACGTAAGAAATTCTGAAAACAATAAAATACATAAGAATTGAAATGAGTTTTGGAAGTTTTTGTGATGTACAATAGTTGAATATGCTAAGACAGATTTACAGATCAAAAATTAGACTCTCAATGCTTTTAATTAGGCTAAAATATGATCTTGAGCTTAATTTGCATAATTAATTAATTAAAATTAGATATTGATTGTTTCAAAAAATCTTAAGACACAATCTTGTAGATTATGACGTGGGTCTCACGCGTGCAAAATTTCATTGCAATTGCACCACCAATGGCCGAGATCTCGGGGGGGGGGGGGGTGGTGGAATGGCCCCCCTGGTCTGAGCATAGCCAAAAAAGCCCGGCCCTTTTAGGGTTAAGCCCTTTGTCATTGTCCAGTTAACGAAAGGATTTAAATTGTTGTAATGGTCCCTGGTTACCTACATATAATGGACTTCGTGTGCCAACTTTAGTCATGCTGCTTAACTCTGTATAAGTGGGTAAAGACTACTATAAAAAAAAATGCTATCATTGCTATTTAAGGAATGCATTTACATTGTATGGGAAAATGATTGTGTCAGTGACGTTCTGAGACATTGAAGATACGGTGGACAGCAGTTTAGATATCCTTTAAAATATCAAGTGCCCAAATGCACTCTTCAACATGTATAATTACTGTATGTCACATACACAACTGTTTTTATTTCATGATTGAAGACTAGCAAGTTTGAACTTGGGAGAAAGATAGAGCCTCCTATTTATGTATGGAAGTTTGAACGAAGTGAAAGTATACAGGTGCTGTGTTGCTGAGATTTTAGCTGTAACAGCCACCTGTTTTCCCTCCATGATATTTTGCCATTGCATGAAATATTTGAATGCCTCCACAGTTTGCAGTCACAGCGTGCATTTTGAGCATTTTAAGTCTCAGCAAGTTTCTTTTCTCTGAATTCTGCCCATTTTCAGCTGAAGATGTATTCTACAAAGCACCGGACAGGCTGCGTCTCCCACTCATATTCTACTACGCCCATACAGCAGTCGTGTACATCAACAAGCTTATGCTTGCTGGTCTTATCGAGGTAAACTCTCTGACAATTTTTCACGGACTCTATGACTTTGTTGAAATGTGTGTCTGCACATTGCCGCTGTTTAATTAAAAAAAAACAACAACAACACACACTTGAAATTATGGTTGGCATGGTGGGAAAGGATTTACCAACTTGGAGAGTTTCCATGTCACATGATTGAAATAAAGTTACACACGTAACTCTACAGTATCCGATGAAATATAGAAACCATATTTCAAATAAACGTCCCATCAGTGACAAGTTGTCAATGTTGTGGAAAAAGGTCTCAACAATCCTAGACTCACTCAACCATTATCACTTATTGACAAAATGCAAATGACTTTATTTCGTAAACAGCAGTTCACAGCAAGGGCAGGAACATTTTGTTAGGTTTCACAATACAGTTTGATGTTCACTGAGGCAGAAATTTGTTGCTGCTCTTGTTGCTTGGACATCAGGTATTCTGAGATGCATTCCCAATTAAACGTTAGCTGCAGGTCATTTTTCATTTCTAACATCAGTGAAGTTTATATGGAAAAAGGATAAAAGATACTGCAGCCCATGAACAAACTAGTCAAAGGATGACTGCACACAGGAGTGCAGCTTAGTGTAGTTTTGAAAAGAAAGCTTATTGCTGCAGGGAGAATGAAGTTTGGATGGAAAAGGGGAGTGGAGTAGGGGGGGGGGGGGGAAGGAGAGTCAAAAAGCACTTTTTAGCAAACAAGTACACTGTAACTTCCATGAATTCCACCCTTCCTTGAACACCATCAAGTGATACTCTGAGAAGAAATATGTGTTGTACAATGACTTGATGAGAGGGTTGCATGCGTACCGGTAATGATCTCTCACAAATTGGTTTGCCCATTCTGGAAGAAGAATGGTCTTTTTTGTGTGTGATTGTGTGTCATTATGTAAATCAATCTTATTTGCAACAGTTGACACATTGGAAAAAAAAAAGTCCTTGTTTGCATGCAAGTAAAGCACTTTAAATCTCAGAACAAGCATAACAAGCATTTTTCTCATTGTGCACTTTGACCTGACTAGAAATAGGAGCAGGTGTCATCTGCTGACTTGACAAGGTTTACTTGGTCCATATGCAATTGAATGATGTACTGATATCTTGCTTTCATATTTTCACAAACAGTGATATAAATGGCAACTTTATGAACACATTTTAATTGATGATAATGTCATCAGATCACAAGTCTGTGAATTATCATGAAATCTCTTTTTTTTTTTTCAGGCATGAATTCAAAGAGTATAGAGTTGTATGCTTCACGCCGAATTATTTCAGTCTTGTTATTGTAACAGCAAAGCAAAGGCTGCATTTAGAAGGAAAGGGTTATAGGCATTTACTGTGCTTTATGAACCAATGTGCATGCATGCCAGAGCGCTTTTTTCAGCAGTTGGCCTGAAAACTAATAGTTTGTGAAAAGAGATTACCGGATCCTCCTAATCCCCATTTGTGACCGTGCATGACAAAACGAACAAAAAGTCGCACACACTGATTTTGTGTGAAGACTGAAAATAGGTGAAATGGGTCAACCGAGCCGATCTTGACTTTTTCATATTCTCTGGAAGAGCAAGTCTTCTTCTACATTGTGCTAAAATTTGGGATCAAAAAATGGGCAGGAAAGTGTGTTTTCTAGCAGTTTATCTCGAACATTTTTCTGGCAGACGTGTCTTTAGCTTCCTCTCTTCATTTCTTAAAAACCTTGTACACACTTTCCACTTTCAACTCCTGTAACTTTTGAAAGGATGATGCTACTGCTTTGAAAGTTGGTACTAATTAAGGGCAGAGTGTGTTGATAAGGCATGCTCAATTTCAGTTTGATCTGATAATCCCTTCATTGTTGTTACTCCAGTGGTTTACATCATTTTTTTTTGTCCCATTCATCGCATAGCCAGCATGGCTTGGTAAAGATTAAGCGCTTGAATAGACACTGTACTTTAGAACCTCTTTTCTCAGTTCACACTTTTCCCGAGTGTGTGCTTTCTTTCCAGTATTTAGATATGTTAGGAGAGTCCATTTGATTTGAGTTATACATCATTTTAAAGCTTAAAGGCATAATTTACCATTTGCAGATGAAACAAAAACCTAACATTAGTGCTTTAAAATAGTTCTAAAATGAGAGTTAGGGATAGAAACAACTACTGTAAAAATTTGAATCCGTATAATCGATGTTAAGTATTGTTAAATACACAAAATGTGAACAATAGTTATAATAAGAATGCTTTCAGACTAAACCGTATACAGTTATGGTTTATTGAGAAAAATGCTGATATCTCCTCATATTTTAGGCTTTATTGCAAAAATTTTATGTGGTAGGATGTTTTGTGATACAACAGACCTACACATATGCATCAAATGTGATATCTTGAACATTTTTGAAATCACTGCTCCCAAAGGTAAACTGGACCTTTAGGCCTGAATTCACGAAGGTGGTACAAATGAAACCATGGTTTAAACCATGGACAAAAACCATGGAGCGCCGAGTGTCGCACGGAATATTTCGTTACGAAATTGGTCATTTCGTCGACAAAATGACCGTTTTGTTAACGAAATTATCATGTCGTGGACGAAATGTTCATTTAGTTACAAAATGTTGTCATTTCGTTACAAAATAATCATTTCATCGACGAAATGACTGATTTCGTAACGAAATATTTCATGCGACACTTGGCGCTCCATGGTTTTTGTCCATGGTTTAAACCATGGTTTCATTTGTACCACCTTCGTGAATTCGGGCCTTAAAGTCTGCTCTTTCAGAATATGCTCTTAACTCAAACTTTATGTCTGGCGACTTTTTGTTTGTTTTGTGGTGCAGGGTCACATTTGTGACCGTGCATCACAAAACAAACAAAAAGTCGCAAACCCTTGATTTTACGTGAGGACCCAAGAAAGGTGAAACAAGTCAACCAAGTCAATTTTGAGTTTTCCATATTTTCTGAAAGAACTGTTCTTCTTCTACACAATTCTTGAGTTCAGGATCATGAATTGAATGAGAAAGTGGGTTTTGCAGCAGTTTTTCTACAACCCTTTTTTGGTAGATACATTTAAGTGTGATCAGGTTTTTCTTAGAGGCCACTTTTCATTTCTTGAAAATCCTCTGCACACTCTTTGCTTTCAACTCTGATAACATTTGAAAGGTTGATGCTGCTGCTCTGAAAGTTGGCATTAATTATGGACAGAATGTGTTGATAGAACATGCTCAATTTCAGCTTGATCCAATAATCCCTTCATTGTTGTTGCTCCAGTGGTTTACATCATGTTTTTTGTCCCAAACATGGCACAGGTAGCACGGCTTAGTAAAAATGAAGCGCTTGAATAGACCCTGTACTTCAGAGCCTCTTTTCTCAGTTTTAACTTTTGCAAAGTGTGGGCTTTCTTTCCAATATTTATATAGGTTAGGAGAATCCATTTGAATTGACTTATACATCATTTTAAAGCTGAGGGTCTGCTCTTTCAGAATCTTCCCTTACTAAAAAATCCACGTCTGGTGACTTTTTGTTTGTTTTGTGGTGCAGGGTCACATTTAATCACTATGGATTTCTGGTACCAGAATGTATTGAGGTCCTGTGCCAAGCACCCAATTTTTTCTCCCATTGTACAATTTTCAACTGCACATTGTAGACCTGTCTAATTTGGGTAGATTGCGGAATGCTGAATGCTGAAATGTTAGGAAATTACTCAAACTAAGTTAAGCCAGGTTTGTGGGTACTTTGAGGCTTGATCATCACCTTAAAGATTGTTGTAAGGTGATGACATTATTACCTTTCTAATGTGCATGCTTTAGCAGACTTCTGGCCAATACATGGGGTAAAAAAATTAAAACTATTGGTACTTGTGATACTTTATACCATATCTGACAAGTCTAATATTTTCATTAAATACAAGTGTATTTGGATTCAAGGTGCTTCGAACTATTAACTTGAATTGTGAATGAGTGCACCATGCAGTGCCAAGAAGCTTGGTCGGAACTAGAAAGTGACTTGCATTCTTAAGTGGGCTGGAAACTAGTTTGCAACATGGTGACGACTCCAGTCTCCAAAGTCTCGGAGATGTCTCCGCGAAGTCTCTGAGACATCTCCTGGAATGTAGCTGAGCCGCTGGGGAGTCGCAAGAGAATTTAACATGTTCCTTTTTTTTTTTAATGGGAGACCCTTTCCAATATCCAGCTAGTTGCAGAGACCTCTGTGCAACACCTCTGTGACATCTCTTTCTAGTTGTGGCCAAGTTGTGGAGACTTAATTTATTTTCAAGGTCTCTGAGAAGTCTCTGTGGCTTGGAAACCTACCAAAGATGTCACAGAGAAGTCTTGGAGAGGTCGCAGCGACGTTTCTGTGACTTCTTAATGAAAGAATTACAGTATCATCTTATTTGGAGACGTCTCTAAAGTCATATAGGAGTCTCCTTCTTGGTACGAGTCCAAGCCATTTTTCATTCCTCTGAGTTGCAAGATCAATCATGGTATATAGTTTTGGCAAAACCTCCTCCATTGATATATACCTTTAATGCCCCTTAAAACTTTTATAAAGCATCAATTGTATTGTATACCACGTGTGCTCCAGAATTCTACCTTTTGGACTGCTGCACCCAAAATTTACTAGTTATTATTAAAGGATTATGTTCTCAAGGCATTATTGTGCAATTTTTAATTGGCACATAATTTGTTACTTTAAAGTGAACCTTACCCCGTGTCTTCAACTTGTCCCCGTCAGCAAAATGGGCATTTAATACATAATGTATTATGGTGGACATAGGATAGTCGTCCATATACAATGTAATTAAACTGCACAGTATGATTTTATCTACGTACACTGTAGTACTCAAGGAGGATAACAGTGATACTTTGTCCAAGCTTATGCATCTGATTGTACATAGATAGCAGGGACCTCACAGGAAAATAAGAGGAAGACCCGAAGTTGTTATACTTTGGTTTGTCAGAATAAAGAAGAAAAATCGTATCAACAATCGCATTCCAAATATCCTTGGAGGTGTGTTTGCACACCTCCATTCTCTCTATCTCAATTGGCTCCAGTTTGGAAGGTGTGTCCGGCAGTGCTTTCTTCTGGTTTATTTAGTTTAATCTTCAGGTGTAAAGTTACCAAAGATTATCAGCATGTTGATTTCGTGCCCTTTGATCAGTCCCGTTTCATTGTTGACATACATTGTAGGCCTGTGTGACCTTATCAAGACTGTTATACCATTTATATATTAAACACGGTTATGGATCTTTTATGGGCTTGGTGCTGTCGCCTCATAAAAATAACATGGATATAGATAATGTAAATGGCAAAAAGTTCTTGTGCGGATGCACACCATTGCATCTATTAAGCTTGACTAACAATATGTACATCAAGTGGAACAGAATAAAGCCTTTCAGTGTAAATTGTAAAAGAAGAACACAATAAGGACCAGTATAAGTCTTGATGAGTTTGCATGCTCTGTGTAGTGCAGCAGACCTGTGTCTGCTAGTTTGTTCAACTTTATGCACATATTTCTGCTCTTGATGTAATAACAGACTGTTCCAGCCACGTGAGCAAATTCAGTGCAATTCAATATTTTTAATTATAAAGCACTTTGGGCGCATTTGTTGTTGTTGTTGGTTTTTTTTATACCCCCGCCACACTTATTGTGAAGGGGGTATATAGGAATCACCGCGATGTTGATCGGGCGGTCGGGTGGTCGGTCGGTGGGGCGGTCGGTCAGGCGGTCGGTCGGTCTGTTGCAAAATCTTGCGTCGCCAACTCCTACAGTTTTGAAGCAATTTAAATGAAGCTTAGGGTAAATGATGATATTGAGGTATAGATGTGCAAGACATGTTTTTTTTTGTGTTTGTCGGACAATGTGTTGCCATGGTAACCACAATTTTACCAAAACCTTGTGGAGGGAACTACTTCCATAGTTTTTAAGCAATCAATTTCAAAATTGGTATCTATGATGATCTGTAGGTGTAGTTATGCAAGACACTTATGGTAACCGCATGTTTTCTTTGAAATCCTGTGGAGTGAACAACTTCCACAGTTTTGAAGCAATTGAAATCAACTTTGGTAGGCATTATGGCCTTGAGGCATAGATGTAGAAAACATAATTTTTGTGTTTGTTGGACAAAGCATTGCCATGGTAACCATAATTTTACCAAAAACTTGTGGATTGAATAACTTCCACATCATTCAAGCAATTAAGGTCAAATTTAGTATAATGTACGATGATCGGGAGATGTAGTTATGCAAGACACCAATGTGTTAATATAAGAAAAATGTGTTGCCATGGTAACCACTCATTTTTGTATCAAATGGAACCATTTAATCTTTGAAGATGAAATTTGGTGTGTATGATGCTCTTTAAGTGTAGTTTTGCAAAATGTCCTTTGTATTTGTATCGGACAATGCGTTGCCATTGTGTTTGTATAAGGAAATTGTGTTGCCATGGTAACCACTCATTTTTTTATCAAAATAAACCATTTAAGCTATGAAGGTCAATTTTGGCGTGTATGATGGTCTTTGAGTGTAGTTATGCAAAATGTCCCTCGTGTTTGTATCAGACAATGCGTTGCCATGGTAACCACACTTTTTACCCAAACCTTGTGGAACCAACTGTTACCATAGCACTCAAGCAACTGTGGTCACATTTTGTTTGTATGATTGCCCTCATGACATCACATACTATAAAGCAACACTAGGGGCAGGGGTATTAATCACCTTCAGTGATAATTCTAGTTTCACAAGCCTCAGACAAGACTCGGGCAAGTTTCCAATGCAATTTGTTTGGTTGTCGGGGGAAATCTTTGTACAAAAAGCTTCCATAAACCTTGAATATGTAGAGTAAACTGGCCTATCATAAGTGCATGGTTGGTTTGCTACAATTGTAGAGTTGTATTGCTTCAGGATATTCATTGTTTTATTTTTTGTTCATTCTTATGGTATTCAATAGATAGACACTCACTTAATTCTAAAGGGGATAATAAAACTTCACATTTGCTGGCACCACAAATGATATCTAAATGGAGATTATAAAGTACCTGCCTTAACCCTATAAAGCCCAAGCTATTTTGACCCCTTCCAGGCCCAAGGGGGGGGGGGGGGCACATTGTGCCCCCCCCCCCCCCTATATAACTTCTTTATTATATGATGTATGACCGTCATATTTGGCACATGGGTAAAGCAACTCATACTCTACAAGACCCAACATTTGAAATTTCCCAAGGTCATCCACTGAGGGCGCTATTAAGCAAAATACAAAGAAATACATAGGAAATATGCTAAAATCGTGTTTTTTCTTTTTATTTCTTTATCCCAACTATGTATGTTTTTATTTCATATCAATCATTTTTATATTTACCACAAAGGAAAAGCAAGTCAACCTTCACTATTTTGTTACTGTTGAAATTTCTCAAGGTCAACATGTGGGGGCGCTATTCAATACAATACAGGTTGTATAAAGAAATATATGAAACCTATGATGTATTGCTTGGAATGGGTACATATATTGGTATCATATTTCATATTTCCAAAATATTGAAATTTTAAGTTTGCAGATTGATAATATGATGAAGAAATGATATTACAGGCAGTGCTTGTGTGAAGATAACACAAAATAAAAGGGTAGTCTTTGGAAAATGCTGTATTTTTGATTATTTCTATTATGTCTATTGTTTGATGCCTATGTCATATAAAAAATAAAGGAAATAATAAGAAGACCATTTCAGGGTAATTCACAACCATAATAACTTCACATTTTGGTCCTTCAGCAAATTACAGCCAAGAAAACCCCCATTTCATCCATTATTATATTGTTAACTGAAATTTGAACAGAAAATCATGCAAAATCTGACGAACATGGTTGTCAGTTTACGGTTGCCATGGCAACCAGCAATATCGGATATAGCTAAATTATATATCAAAATGTTCGCAATAAGATTTTAGGAAAAGTCACCAAATTTGGTTGAAATCAAGTAAAAGGTGTAGGAGTGGCAAACGAAAATATGGTAGGGGGGCACAATGTGCCCCCCCCCTTGGGCTTTATAGGGTTAAGAAAGAGGCCAGAAGGAGGATGGAGAGCACTGAGGAAAGAACATCAACCAACATTTTTTTTTTTTTTTTTTTTAAGAACTCTAGCCCTTTTCAGGACCACATACACGTGTACAATGTACATGAATACAGTGTACATGTACCCAAGAAAGAATACCTGGTGCACCTTTAAAGGTAGGGAATCCCATTTGCATGCCTTAAATGAAGAGTTGTATAAATACAGTGGTATGTTGAAGAGAGTATCATTTTAGAAACTCCCATAAAGTATTGAAAGTGGAAGGTAAACATTAGTGCACTTTTTTGACCGTTAGATTTTGAATTGAATTTTTTTCGGGGCTCACCGTAAATTCCAGTACATTACTACAGTTGTAGGCTACCTTTGCAGACCCATGTACTGCATGTGTGTCCATCAGGTATATTTTGTGAAGAAAGTTCATCAAAACTTACAAACATTTCTAAATACATTCTTGCCACACACTCTATATGTTATTACATCAGCTCTTATACTTTTAGATTTGTGTTTATAGATTAAAAAAATAAAGAAAACTGCAACAAAAAGGCTTAAGTGTGGCTGACACACAGAACTACTGAGTAGTTGAGTTTTGTGCATTATTCAAATTGTAGATAACTGTTGACTTCCAAATTTCTCAGCAGTGGCCTAAACAAGTCCCCCGAGGTTCATATTTAATGTTTTGCTGCATTTTGGGAGGTCTGTAAAAGGTATCCCCTACCTTTAAGCCTTCTACCACTAAACTGGGGCTAACAGGTACCCTGCATACTTTGACAAATGTTTGAAATCTGTCAAGAATTTAATAGAAAGTTACTGTGTTTAACCATCTGTTTTACAATAAGCTTGCTGGTGGTAGGTAGATGCTGTATAACATATGTAGGTCCTCTCGAATGTACCATGTCAGTTGAGGCTCTTTGATGGTACAATGTATGACAGCAGGTGATTTATGTAATTTCTATAATAAATGCTGTACAAGGTAGCTAGCATTTTTTCAAAAAAACAAACAAATATTCTCTTCAAATGTCTTGTTCTTAAAGAATTGAAACAGGAAGGAAGACATGGTTAGGAAGTGTTATAATGAGTGGAAAAATGGCTGCAGTCTACCCCCAATTTACAAATCGTATTCCAGAATATCATTCTTGGTTAGGCTGACAGGCATCGTGCTCTCACTGAAACCTAATGTAGACCATGTACAATGTAGGGTAAACAATCAAAGTCAACAAGGAAAGATAAAGAGTTTGCAGCTGATGTGTTTTATTACCTGCTTCTTCTTTTTCTTGTTTATTTTTTGGGGGCTTGTATTTTAGAGCCTGGCACAACCCCAATGTTTAGTATGTTCCAAGTCCTCAAAGCAGCATGATTGCTAATACTTGAACATGAATTTATTTTCATGTCAATGCTTTGAGAGCTTTTGATTTGCTCTTGGCTGGGGTTAGAATGAGATGCCATCTGTGCCCCTTTCACACTTGACTTTTATAGTACCCTTTCGTACTATACCACGGTACTTACTTTGCTCCTGCCAAATTGGAGGCTTGATGAGAATAATCAGAAGTGTGCCTGTGAAGGATGATTATTGTACGCTTTTCCTCCATGTAACCCATTCCTTCCACAATTCTTCAAGAGCCTTCAATGTCCCCAGTCGAGATTGTTTGTTAAATTTTTTTTTTTTCTGACTTTCGACAAAGAAAAAATTATAATCTTTTTATTTTTATTTTTCTGGTCAGCATAACACAAATAACCATGAATTTAGGCCACGAATGCAAACGCTCTACATTTTGGGAAACTGATTATGTACATACTTTAAAACGAGGAATGTTCGCGTGCATTTTAATTTCGCGAATTTCGCGAGTGCCAAAATTAACAAAATTAAGATGCACGTGAAAGTTCTTGCCTACATAATATGCATTTGATGCCAATGGCAATTCATGAAAATTTTACACTGTATGCTGCAAGAAAGCTAGTCAGCTCTAATTCGCGAAATTTTCATGCCGCGAATATATTGTGTTTTACAGTATGTACAGCTGTATATGTACCAGGTGCCTTTACAAGTGTATATGAGTTGATGCCATGGGAACGGATGAATTGCTAAAGTGGGAATAAATGCATAGTTTGTTGAGATGAACAGTTGGACAGTTGCCATGTGAATTTCATCGCTAAACTCAAAGATACGCTCTAGGATGTGTAATTTTTTTCATGAAAAGCAATGAGATAGCATGATAGATTCAGATATTGTTAGAGTTGCAGTGTTAAGATTCAGATATTGTTAGAGTTGCAGTGTTAAGATTCAGATATTGTTAGAGTTGCAGTGTTAAGATTCAGATATTGTTAGAGTTGCAGTGTTAAGATTCAGATATTGTTAGAGTTGCAGTGTTAAGATTCAGATATTGTTAGAGTTGCAGTGTTAAGATTCAGATATTGTTAGAGTTGCAGTGTTAAGATTCAGATATTGTTAGAGTTGCAGTGTTAAGATTCAGATATTGTTAGAGTTGCAGTGTTAAGATTCAGATATTGTTAGAGTTGCAGTGTTAAGATTCAGATATTGTTAGAGTTGCAGTGTTAAGATTCATAATAATGACCAGTGTTTTCTCAACAAAAGGAGAACAGTGGAGCTTCCCACTGTAGCTAGGGATCCTGCATGATAATAAAAGGTAAATACTGGGTGACAATGATTATTGGTGCTGCAGAGTGACCATAGGCCAAAGACGAGTGGGAAGAAAACATGATGAAATCCACAAACACTAGACGGGCATATTGAATAGAGAGAGTTCAGGAACCATCGCTCTTTATTTGAACACCTAGTAAGCTGACAATGGCAAGGAAATTTGAGTGCTAATCACACACTCGCAGCCATTAACCCATTTAGGACGGTTTGATTTTGCTACAACACGCATTTCCCATAGACGCCTGCCTGAGTATACTCCGGACTCTTCCTCAATGGGTTTAAAGTAGCAGGCCTGTCTCCCCTGTACACCCCTAGCTTGATTTAGAAGGCAGATAAGTACAGAGTCATCCATTGTCAATTTTTGTACCATGATCTTGTGTGACCCCTGGTACTGTATTCAATGATGATATATCAAAGATAAAGAATTGTGCAGAATTGAAAATTTATGTAAATTTTAGTTTCATGTGTTTTTCATTTTAGTTCAAATGTGACAATTTTAATTCGTAATTCTCCGTACGGCATAATATGAGATCCCGCTCGCGCATGCGCCGACAATTCGCTCGCAATATGGCGCCGTTTCTAGTTTCTTCTCGCCGATCAGATTTCTAAATCTTTTTCAATCGCCGTTTTTACTCGACATCGACGTTACTTTGAGCTACTACGCTTTTTGTTGGACGTCAGTAGTTAAATTGCGAAGCTGATTTGATTTCTTCCCTACTGTTTAGAGGGAAATTCTCGTCAGATTTTTCGGACTGATCAGCTCGCATGGACGTGAATACCGCAGCGGAGGTGAGGCCGGCACAGCCGTGCTCTGCCCCCGGAACTTCGGCCCAGACGCCGGCAAAGCCAGGCGCGGGCACGGACAGCACGAAGAGCAAACCGAGTGCGACGCATTCGTTAGTGCCCACTGCAAAAGCGGGTGGAAGTAAAGGGAAAGAGAAATCTGGCAAAGGGAAGAGCATTTCTACCACTACAGCGGGTTCTTCGGACATTTCTAGTATGGAGAAAAGACTTCAGAACCTGGAAGGTTTGCTAGCAAAAGTGATTGACCATCTCCCGTCGGACAAACGTACTCCCTCGCATAGCGGCAGATCGGCTTCAAGCTCACGTCAGTCAGCCTCTGCGGGCCATGATGCCCACTGCTCTGCCTATCAAGGAGGTGCATATGACTATGAAAGAGAGCATGACAGTGATTATGATCAGTACGATGAAGAGGGAAGTAGTTCTACTATTTCTTTCCCCACAGGGGAACAGGAGATGGATCCGGATGCTAGTAGCGTGCCCTCTCTCGCCGCGAAATTTGCACGCCCAAATGAGATTGGGGAGGCTGTGGATGATAATGTAGCACATTCAGTAACTTATATGCTTACTCACCAATTGGAAGAAATCTCCCTGGAAGAGACAGCCAAGAAATATCCCTCGCCAAACAACTGCAGCCTGCTTGATGTACCGAGAGTTAATCCTCCTATTTGGGAGAACTTAAAATCGGGCACAAAAAGCAGAGACTTGAAACTCCAGCGGGTTCAGCACTCTCTCTCCAGAGGCCTTGTTGCCTTCATGCGCACAATTGATTCCAAAGATATTTCAGAACAGCAGCAAGATGCTCTTGCTCTTCTCAGCAATGCTACGTTTGAACTGAGCTGCATCAGAAAACACCTCATCCGCCCTGACATGAATTCGCGATTCACGCATTTGTGCAAACCCTCAACACCAACTGGGAAATTTCTGTTTGGAGATGACTTGCCCAAACAAGTTAAAGACCTGCAAGAACAACAAAAGGCCACCGCAGGTGTCATGCGGGGACAAAACAGAGAATTCCGAGGGCGTCGCGGTTTTCACCCTTATTCGCGCAACAGATATCGAGATGCAGGCTGGACATCCCACAGGGATACGCCACAGTCAGGGACCTCAAATCGGCCTTTTTTAGGGGCACGTTTTCAGGGGCAGATGCACAGACGCCATGCGGCACCTCCAGCCACGAGGAGCAGACCGCCGCCCCACCCCTCACAGCAGAGGCCAGGGACAGGCCAGGCTCCAAGGAGAGTCTAAGAGGAGCTTGCCTTGAAGAGGTAAGTTATCCAAATTCTCAGTCTAGGCCTATGCATAATTCTCAAGTTGGAGGTCGACTGAAGCAATTTTATGATGAGTGGTGCAAAATAACAGCTGACCCGTTCATTTTGTCAGCCATACAAAAAGGGTATAAACTTGAGTTTGACCCAGAACTGGGACCACCATCGAGATCCTATCCTATCTTTGAATATCAGAAAGACAACAAAGAAAGAGAAGCCATTCAGGAAGAGATACAAAAACTGGTGGCTAAGAACGTGATCGAACCATGTACACATGAAAGTGGAGAATTTGTGTCAAACATTTTCACGAGGCCGAAGAAAAATGGCAGCCTCAGAATAATTCTAAATCTGTCTGATCTTAATAAGTACATGAGTTACCAACATTTCAAAATGGATGGTATTCACGTAGCCATGGATTTGATCTCGTCTAATTGTTTCCTTGCTTCAGTCGACCTCCAGGATGCCTATTATTCTGTCCCAATTCACCCTAGCCATAAGAAATACCTGAAGTTTGTATGGCAAAGACAACTGTATCAGTTTAAGGTCCTACCAAACGGTCTGAGCACAGCCCCTAGACTTTTCACTAAACTCCTCAAACCAGTTTTTGCTTGCCTACGGCAGGAAGGGCATGTGGTTGTTGGGTACTTGGATGATACCATCATAATAGGGAAAGATGCAGAGCTTACTCACAAAGCAGTCCAAGCAACTACAAGCTTGTTTTCTCAGCTTGGTTTCCTTGTTCACCCTGAGAAATCAGTACTACAACCAACCCAAGTAATTCAATTCTTGGGGTTTACTTTGGACTCCCATGCAATGACCATCTCACTCCCAGAAAGTAAGGAGGAGGAGATAATTGAGGCATGTTCAGACCTACTTGTTCAGAATAAGCCATCAGTCCGCTTTGTTGCCAGAGTGATTGGGAAAATCATTTCTACATTCCCAGCTATTCAGTACAGCCCACTCCACTATCGCTCCCTAGAAAGGGATAAGATAAATGCTCTTAAGAGGAATAGAGGTCATTTTGACCGTCCAATGAATTTATCAGAGAATGCTAAGCAGAACTTAAGATGGTGGATCCTTAATGTGAAAGGATTTAAATCCCCAATACAGCGGAAAGGACCGCAACATGAGATACGCACTGATGCAAGTGGGGCTGGATGGGATGCTAGTGACCTCCACATAAAGACGGGAGGAAGATGGAATGAACAAGAAATAGTCAGGGCAAGAAATAATGACATTAATTTCCTAGAAACTCTGGCGGCAGAGTTTGGATTGATGGCCCTTTGTGCAGATTTGCATGATGTGCACATATTAATCAGACTAGATAATACCACAGCTGTGGCATATCTAAACAATATGGGAGGATGTAAATCTAGAGACTGTGATGAGGTAGCACACCGGATCTGGGGATGGTGCGTTGAGAGGAATATATGGCTAACTGCAGAGCACCTCCCTGGGCGGCTTAACACAGAGGCAGATACCATGTCCAGAAAATTTAATGACAAATCAGAGTGGATGCTTGACAGAGAGGTGTTCAATGATGTTGTGGATCAATTTGGTACCCCAGAAATCGATCTATTTGCATCGAGATTGAATGCACAAGTACCTCGATATATCTCATGGTATCCAGAGCCAGAGGCAGAATCAGTCAATGCTTTTCTAACAGATTGGGGTCCGCTGAAGTTTTATGCTTTCCCACCTTTCTATCTAATTGCAAAATGCTTACAAAAGGT
The DNA here is from genome assembly GCA_033980235.1 of Diadema setosum. Classification (NCBI taxonomy): domain Eukaryota; kingdom Metazoa; phylum Echinodermata; class Echinoidea; order Diadematoida; family Diadematidae; genus Diadema; species Diadema setosum. The sequence continues at coordinate 16,172,842 of CM067072.1, forward strand.
ACAGGCAGATAAAGCACGGGGATAATAGTTGTTCCGAATTGGCCCACACAAGCGTGGTATCCACGACTTAAAGAGCTTATAGTTGGGGAGCCCCTCTGCCTGAAAAAGAGCAGAAATCTATTAAAGCTGCCAGTCTCCAATACCCCACATCCTCTTAATGACCGTCTCGAATTATTGTGTTGCAGGATTTGCGGAGACAGTACAAAAACACAGGCCTGAGTGACAAGACAGTTGACATTATTTCAGCTTCTTGGAGATCCTCAACCAAGACACAATATGGAGTCTACACCAGAAAATGGAAAGATTTCTGCAGACGCAGACAGGTTGACTTCATTCACACCACAACAAGCCTGGTTTTGGATTTCTTCACAGAGTTGTTTCACCAACAAGGAGCTAGTTACAGCTGTTTGAATACAGCAAGAAGTGCACTATCTACTTTGGTGGTGCTTGATGGTCCTCACACAGTGGGATCACATCCCGTCATATGCCAGTTTTTCAAAGGAGTTTTTCAGCTTAGACCCCCAGTAGCCAGATACAGTCACATCTGGGATGTTAAAGTGGTGTTAAATTATCTCCGAAAAATGTCTCCAGCAAATTCACTTTCACTCATGCAACTGACGCTAAAGGTGGTCATGTTAATGGCGCTTGTAACAGCACTAAGGGTGCAATCTTTATCTCTTTTATCATTGGACAACATGATTTTGAAAGAGAGTTCTGTTGTTTTTTTCATTTGACACTCTGCTAAAGCAACACCGGCAGAGAAATAAGAGTTGTTGCAGACACATTAAATTGAAAGCTTATCCAGCGGACAGGCGCTTAGTATGTGTGCTTCGGTATTTGCACCAGTACGTCAGACGTACCGAACAACTACATGTAAGAGGAAGTGAACAGCGACTCTTCATTAGTTACCGTAAACCACACAAACATGTGACGAGACAAATGATTTCGCGATGGCTTCGCACCGTGATGTCAGCAGCTGGAATCGATACGGACACATTCAAGCCTCACTCAACAAGGGCAGCAGCTACTTCTGCCGCAAAGAGGAGTGAGGTTCCGGTAGATGAGATTCTAAGCAAAGCCGGTTGGTCTCGGGAAAAAACATTCCGAAAATATTACAATAAGCCCTTAGAAAGACAAACATTTGATTTGGCGGTGTTGGGGCACTGAATGCCAACAGATCTACAGTGTAGTACGCAGTACATACTGACCTGAGAGTAAAGACATTTACCTGCTGGTTGAACTGACCAATTTAACAGCCACACCAGGTGATTGATTTATTGTGTTTCTAATCTTCTTGATGGTATCAAATTGATACACATCTTTTGCATTTCAATGTACCCACAGTGTCTTTGAACTCTCATATTATGCCGTACGGAGAATTACGAATTAAAATAGAAAGATTAAACGAGAACTTACCGTTCGAAGTTTGAGATTTATTTTAATGAGTAATTTGAGGGGAGGTATAATATGCCCCCCTCTTCCCTCCCTGGGATTACTCAAACTTCAGTAAGTTCTCGTAGTTTCATCTCCTGATTCTTGTGACTGTGGGCACATTGTTGCTTTGAATATTGTCGGCGCATGCGCGAGCGGGATCTCATATTATACCTCCCCTCAAATTACTCATTAAAATAAATCTCAAACTTCGAACGGTAAGTTCTCGTTTAATCTTTCTATTCCATGGTATTCTTTTTTCTCTTGAATCACAGGAAAGGGTCAACTATGAATATGAAACCCTGTTTGAGACCGGGGTCGATGAGATGAGCTGGGATGATACGGTAAGTAAACAAGATGATGGTCATCCTAATCAGGAAATCATTTTATCATATGGCTAGATGATGATTCTCAGTGTGATGCTTTTACCACTCTGGTGGTAGAGGTGTTGTTGGTAGTGGTGATGATGATAATGAGTCTGATGATACTAATGATGATGATGATGATGCCTTTTGTGAGAAAAAAGGGAATTGATGAGATTGCTGTTGTACATTTGTAGCTGGTGATGGTGAAGAGGGTGATGAGAATTATGATAATAATGATAATAAATAACACTTATATAGCGCTAAATACTGACGTTTCTAAGCACATTTATTCGTAAAAATATTAAATTAAAATAAAACAATACTGCATGTACATATGATATAAAAAAAATAAGGATTGAGTAAATAGATAAGTTTTCAGCAATGATTTAAGTTATTACCACTTTCAGCATTTCAAATATAAAGAGGGAGTTTGTTCCAAAGAGATGGAGAAATATCAGAAAAAGCCCTATCGCCATAACGGGTACAGGTGCAGGGACCCTCTGATAATTAGAGAGTGGAAAATAAAAATGAAGATGGAAGATGGTAATGATTGTGATGATGCTGTTGGTAATGGTGATGGTGATCCTATTAAGGCGAACATGAGGGTATTGATAAGAATATTGGTGTAGCTAGTTGATGGTGATGAGGAGAATTATGAAAGTGGGAAGTGGTAATGGTGATGATAATGATGCTATTTTTGTGCAGATTGTATTACCTTCCCCAAAGCAACAAACTTTTGCACACACATACACTTGTATGAACACACTTAGCAGTTGGCAAAATGTGCTTAAAACAGTCAATTATTTTCTGGACAGTACACCTATCTAGCCCATGGTGGAAATTGAAATCCTACCACAAACCAGATACTGCTATTGAATAGCTGTTATCCTTTTTGTCTTGCCCTTTCTACGCATAGTTGTCTTTCATTCATTTGTTTTGTTTTGTTTTCTTTTTTTTTGGGGGGGGGGGTTGGGGGTTGGGAAAGGGTGTTGTGAACCTACAACATAGAGTCTCAGTTGTTTTGCTGTTGATAATTATCTATAAATGCTATTAAATCAAGGTACATAGGCAAGGATAATAGTGACTAATCAAAGATGCTAAGTATGATTAAATAATATGTACTTTACTTGGAGAAATGGCAGGAAACTCAATAGCTTAACTAAAAACTGGGATGTATTGCTATTATTTTGCAGCTGCAAGTGCCCTGGGAATTTGGAGAAGGTTACTGTCAGTTGATGCTTGAAAATGAGGTTGTGCAGATTGAAAAAGGTGGTTTAAGAGTGCAAAAATGTTATAGGGCTTGCTTAAAGGCAAACACTTGAAAATGAGGATTTTGAATGTATGGATTACAAGTTTCACATAGGGAAACCTGTGGAGATGTTTCATCAAGGATATCATAAAGCACTAATAAGCCTTGGATAATTGAGAATTACCAAACTGCAAACTTCAGCTGTCTACAATGACTGTTTGCATCTGCACCTTTTTACATGACAGCAAGAGGGGTCGGTCCCTAATTGTCCTCTTTACTTTCTCTACCCCATGTGAATCAGGCCTACCGTCACAAGTTTCTATGAACAGTATGCAAATGTGTTGCCAACGGTAGTGAACACTCGTCTTTCTGAGTTGTCTGAAAGTTTGCATGGTGGTGTATATGAGGAAGAGATGTTTGTGGTAAGACCATGTGTATGCAGTCCTGTTGTTTGGAGAAAGAAGACCTAGGAAAAGAGGAGAAGGAAGAAGGGTAGCAACAAAGGGAGTGTTTAGAGAAGTCAAATAGTGACAGTTGAACAGCAGCAGTGAGCTGGAAGTTGTGGCTGCACTGAGGGACATACAGTATGTCCCCCCCCCCCCCAAAAAAAAAAAAAAAAAAGAAGAAAGAAGTACAATCGGATTTTCGTATTGATAACTTTCAATATGATTTAACAGTCTAAATGCTACTTCAGGGTCTTAGATTATAACATCTTTATACCTATATCATGCAGAAAACCCCATTCAATTTGGTCGAGTGGTCACAGAGATATTCGGCTCATTGTAACGCATGTCATGGGTCTGATTCTTCCAAGTTGGGCACTTGGATGCTCTTGGAACTGCATACATGTGTGAGCACAATGGACAGAACTTGGAGGGAAAGGATTCCTGACATGCTCAACAAAACTCCTCATTTCTCTTTGACCACTGAAGCAGATCGGATGGGGTTTTCTGTAAAATGTGGGTAATAAGTTATAGTTTCATACCCTGAAATTGTATTTTGATTGACTCATTATTTTTAGAGTTATAATTGGGGAGGGTCCCGCTGTAATTAATTTTTTGACATACGGTACAGGGGGAAAGGAGACAGTGATGGCTGTATAAAAGGAAGAATAGAGTAAGAGGGGGCATGCATTTATCAACTTACTTCTGGTGCAGAATTAAGGTTTAACTTAGGCTGCATTTATCTAACTTGAGAGAGAGAATCACGTTTCAAAACATGTTCGGAATGGTGTTTGCGAACGTGGTTTGAAACACGATTCTCAGGGTGCAACGTTTATAGATCCATCATACAATCACGATTAGGGTGTTGTCACTGCACAGCTGCTTTGCGCCATTTGACCCAGGAAGTAAAGGTCAACTGCATGATATACCACCATACATACCTCATCATTCACACACAAATAATGGGTAGAAAAAACAACTGAAAAACAGCTGGGAGTTGACCTTGAGATACAAATGCGATTCAAAACGGCATTGCGTTTATCTATTCTCAGAAAGACGATCATGGTCTCAAACTTGTTTCAAACGCTGCGTTTATCTTAAAAATTTCTGAGGCAGAATCACGATCCTTAACGCGTTTGAGGCATTTTCTGAGGTTAGATAAATGCAACCATGTTTTCAAACGCGTTTGGAAATGCCGTTTTGAAACGCCTGTTAAAGGGTGTTTTGAAACGTGTTTGAGACCACAATCGGCGTTCTTGAGTAGATAAACGCAATGCCGTTTTGAAACACGTTTATATCTCAAGGTCAAATCCCAGCTGCTTCCGGTTGTGCTCTCTACCCATTATTTGTGTGTGACTGAGGAGGCATGTTTGGTGGTATGCAGTTGACCTTTACTTCCCGGGTCAAACGGCGCAAAGCAGCTGCCCAGTGACACCACTCGAATCGCGATTGTATGATGGTTAGAAATGCGGCTCCCCAAGAATCGCGTTTCAAACCATGTTTGCAAACACTGTTCCAAATGCGTTTTGAAATGTGATTCTCTCTCTCAAGTTAGATAAACGCAGCCAAAATGTCCTTTGAATGGCGTTTCAAAATAGGGCTTCCAAATGCATTTGAAAACAAGGTTGCATTTTAGATAATACTCAATCCCAGAAAATGCCTCAAACGCGTTTAGGATGGTGATTTTGTGTGAGAAAATTTTCAGATAAACACACCCTTGGTTCACAAGTTTTGGGTTATTTGCCCTCTTGAATGAGACAGTAGGGGTTTAAACAATACATCATGGCATAATCTGGGCCCTGTTTTATGAAGAGTTATAATTGATTATATAGTTGATTTCTATCGTAAGTCTATTGCAGCCTGCATGGTAAGGAAATTTATAATCGATTATATCTTTTGATAAGACAGAGCCCTGAAAAGGCAATTCTCAAACTTGTGTTATGCTCAATTATTTTGTGCAGTGATGTGCAGATACAAATTGTATGCCAATCAGTGTACTTTGTCGCAGTATTGTATACTGTTATTTGCCAAAACTATTGAACATTTCACAGAAAACATTGCTTTACCCAAATTGTATTACTACACATGTCTATTACAGGAAAGGTAAAAAACAAACAAGTTGTTTTTCCACCCAAAATATGCCTTTTGTAATATGAGGCATAAATCTATACAGAAATTGAGATGGGTATAATTCAAAAGAGATAGAAACTAAAATCTTGAGGTCAGTAGTGTCAGTAGACTGCTTCTGTTGGGCTCATCAGGGACACAGTTGATGCCTAGGGTTTCAAAGGCTTTCAAATTCAGTAGTGCAAGTGAAATTGTTGCATGCCTGGTGGAATGAAGTACTTTTCATGAACCCAAATGCAGAGCTACCCTGAAAACTTCCTGAAAACTTTGGTATCTCTTAATGTTCTGATAAAAGAGTGTAAAAACATTCCTGGTTTCTCTTTGCAACCTCTCCTATTATAAGTTTGTATACTTGTGATTTACAGAGTAGCTGAATGTGTATGGTGCTCTCTTTATTTTGTCTGAATTTGTATGATGCTGTCTTTATTTATGTGAATGTGTATGATGCTGTCTTTATTTGTGTGAATGTGTATGATGCTGTCTTTATTTGTGTGAATGTGCATGATGCTGTGTTTATTTGTGTGAATTTGTATGATGCTGTCTTTATTTGTGTGAATTTGTATGATGCTGTCTTTCTTTGTGTGAATGTGTATGATGCACAACTGTCCCTGTTTGTCTGAATGTGTATGATGCTGTCTTTATTTGTGTGAATGTGTATGGTGCTCTTTGTACTCATGCCATAACACACATTGCAGAAGGTATCATCCACAAGCACCAATCCTTGACCATTTTAAGCTTGAGGTGAATATAAAAATGAGTATATTTTGAGTTACATAGTGCATTCACTGCCTTTCTTTTGCTAGATCAGATGCATGCAAATTAACATTAACCTGAATAAAGAGTTGAAACTGGGACACTGAACAAAACCTTGTTCTCCAAGGCATTGCAGCTACATACATGTAGAGTTTGCACGGTGTGCCAAGGGCGTTCACGCAAAACAATGCCATGCATGGTTGGTTACATGCAGAATGTTCTTAGAATTCTGAATACCAGCAACAAAAAAACATAATTGCATTCCTTTGTAAGTGATCCGCATGGGAGACGATCATTGGAATACTGTAAGTGGATATTTTCACTCGACTAATTTTTCTCATTTTTTTTTTCTGTTTTCACATTGTTCATTTAATGCAGTAGATTTCAACATTCTAATGTTTTCACACTGTTCCTATCACGCAGTAGAATCTGAAAGTGGAAAGTCACATATTCTTGTAGACAGTCTCCGGGCAACATTATTAAAATAAACATTTGCTCTCTTTCCTTCTGTTTCCCTTCAGGAAAATTTTCGCATGGGAGGCTCATTCGAGTGGCCTTCGCTCAAGGATGTCGTGGAATTCAGACTGCAGGCTCGCAATGTAATTCGAAAGGTCATCGAGGACACACCCCTGGACCTCCCAGTGACGCAAGATAGCCCATGGGTGTGTAGCAAATGTGGCTTCTTTGTTTAACCTAGCTGTCTCGCCTGTGGGTGGCAAGTTTGGTTTAGAAAATTGAGTAAATAACAAATGTATTGTGAGTGCATCATATTGATGCGGCATTCAATGAAGCTTACACGTAGCTGTGTTTAAAATCATCTAAAATTGGATCAATGCATATTTTACATAGTCCACCAATAATTATAGGTTATTGTGATATGGCAATGGAGTGTTGTATTTACATTTAATAGTGCCCTGGTTGATGCTGTTTAGCTGACATTGAGTGCTACATGTATATAGCATGGAATCTGTTTTTGAGTGTGTGTGTGTGTGTGGAATGGGCTGAAGGACTTCTTCAATATTTGTTCAAAGTGAATCATTGACAAAATACTGAAAGGTTTGAATTAAAACCCTGGGTCGAGCCCTCCACTGTAAATGGACAGAATTGCGGGGCCGAGGCCGCGCTCGGCCCAGCCCCGGCCCAGCCCTGCACTGTAAAAGGGGTTTGAGTCTTTAGGGATGCACTTCCTGGGTGTCTTTTAATGACAACTTTTAACTTGTTACAGACTGGTCCCGCTGAATTTGTGTGTTAAAACAAAATCTCTCATCCTCAACAGGTTAATGTCCTTAATGTCATCATTTATTAGTAGGCCTACACTAGGCTTTGTGTGACTTTTAAGAACACTGTGAAAGCAGTCCCCCCACCCCCCCCCCCCCCCCCAAAAAAAAAAAAAGAAAAAAAAAGCAACAAGAACTCTGCCCCACTCCCCAAAAGCAACTCTGGCTCCATACCTTGTCTGAGAAACTACAAGCAAATGATGTTCACTGAAATTGGCTCAGTGCTGAGAATTTGATAGAGCTATTAAAGTGTTCACTTTTATAGTACGTATGCTCATTCATCATGTGAGATTTTTTTCTTTCATAAATTAGTATGTGTGATGTGCTGGAGGTAAAGATGATTTTTGAGAGTAGAAAAGAAAAAGAAAAAGAAAAAGAAAAAGAGAGGGGAGAGATGCACATATAAAGACATATATACCACCTCATTGTCTTCCAGTGGGCAGTATTCATGGGCTTTGAGCATGAGCGAATACACATTGAGACATCCTCTGTTCTCATCCGGCAACTTCCAATCTCAATGGTGAGAACACCGGAAGGATGGACATTTGGACCTCCGACCTGTGGTGAGTGTGTGCTGGTTGCATGTTCCTCCTCTTTCTCTATGTGTTTTGGTGTGATGGGCTCCTTGATTGTTTGAAAAATGGTGCATACTGGCATGATATCAATACAGACCATTTTAATTTAATTTACTTCAGTTCAGTTAGCCTCAATAGCACTTTGAAGTCTTTTGATGGTTTATTCTGTATATTCCCTCTTTGAGCAATCACCATCAATAAGACTGTGTGAATCGTATGAATTCGAAGTGCTTTGAGTGTCACAGCACCTAAGAATCTCTTAAGAGTCTGATATAAAAATCAAAATTTGAAAACAAAACAGAATGGAGAATCCAAAAGGACCTGCTTAACTACCAAAAAATCTTACAGCCCCTGCACATCTTGGTTGAAACCTGTAAAGATTGTACGAAACAGGGGAAAAAAAACCCACAAAGCAAAAACAAACGCAGACATGAGATAAATGGGTTTGAGGAAGTTATCTAATGTGTTTGTCCTGTTGTTATCTGAAACTGCTCCCGTTAAATACATTGTTTGTAGTTATCTGGGGGGACAGAATGTTTTTGTGGTCCAAGGCACTGTGGACTATACTGTAGGCCTAGTTAGTCACATTATGGCATGTGACCTGGTGGACACGTGAGTTTCCAGCACGCTCCAGCACGCATCCTGAGTTGGAAAAGCCTATCAAACACTACTGTCCATGACCTCCGTTCCTTTAAAGAAGAAGTAAACTTCAAAAGAGAGAGAGAAATATTTCCTACAGAATGATACAAAAATGACAAAATATAAGATAAGAAGTACGGAAGCTATTACATTTTGAAATTTCACTTTTTTTTTTTTCAGAAACCATTTCTCGACCAGTCCTTATGATTATTCAAATGAATGAGTTGATGATGTCATACCTCACAATTTTTCATGTAAATTTGGACAAATTGTTACTCTTAGCTATTAAATACAAGTAAAAGCATGTTCCCATACCAAGATATATCAGAGTTAACATTTGTTCTTTTTTTATTTTGGGTGGTTTTAAGACAAGTTTTCTATTTATACCACTGAAATATGAGATTTCGGTCATTTCTGTATAATGAAATGAGTAAGAAATTGTGAGAGCATGACATCACAAACTTGCTGATATGAATATTCATAACGACTTGTCAAGAAATATTTTAAAAACAAATGTGGAATTTCAAATTGTCATATCTTCCTTATTTCTTGACTGATTTTGGTCATTGCTTAATCATTCTGTGGGAAATATTTTTGTCTTCCTTTTGAAGTTCATTGATTTTTCGGGTGGATTTCCTAGGTATAATATCTGTATTTTTTATTGATATACTTGCATGATGTATATTTGTTCAGTGCCATAATCCATAATGAGTAGGCACAGTAGGCTTTGAAATGGCAAACCCAGTGTCCTGCCTGTCCATATGGCCATAATCATTTTAATACATGTCATGTCAAAACTAACCCTGATGACAGTGTTCATATGAATGCTGCTTCCAAATTGTGGAATAATCCCTCTGTTCATGAGGCAAGCTGGCTCAGCTTAAGGAGTTGTGACCACCACTTTGAAAGACTTACTTTCACGAAAATGCTACTTGCACATTTTAATAGTTCAAATGACAATATCATGACTAATTTTAGTATGCACAGTCAAGTATATTATTGTGGTACAGTGTAGCTGTGCAATATAAACAGGGGTCGCACTTAACTTTTTTTTTTAACTAGCCAGGTGGACTACTTAGAATCAATTTTGACACTGAAGCAATATTTTGGCTAGCCAGACGGACTAGTAACTTCAGAATTTTTCGATTTTTAGCTAGTTCGACGTGATTTTGGGTGGCCAATGGCCAGCGGACCATCGCCAATTTCGAACCCTGATAAATGTCCTTTATTATTAGTTGCAAATCATTATGTGTGCATATTGTAAGATGAAATTCTTGCAGATTTAATGTGTCAGAGTTCTTTGTAAGAAGTCAAAGAGAAAACAGCAAACTTTTTTTTTCATATTACTGTTCAAACCCATGTACAATATAAGGGCATTCCAGCGATAACTTAGATGTATCTATTTCCATTTCCTTTTAGTACCGTAACTTGAAACTGAGTTTGTAAGAATCTGTTTTCTCCTTTGTATTTGAGTGAACAAGAAGCTCTGCTTCTCCCCCTACACAAAAAGATCCGGAAGCAAAACTAAAATTATGATTTAGTTTTGTCATTATTACAGTCATTTTTAATACACAAGAGGCAGCCAGACATGGTTTCATAGAGAGCAGTATCGGACGTACACTGTAAAATGTGATTTAAAAATTTACCATCTCAGTGCTGAATGTGTTTGGATGATGGTATTGTATTTGAGAAAGTTAGCTGGTTCATATGAAGCTGAATATACAAGCATCTTTTTGACAACAATAATTGAAAGTTGTTCTTTGACAATGTGACTTTAATTTGAAACTTTCTAATGCCTATCATAGACTCTTCTGTCTTTGATTACTAAATTTTCTGTACACTCCCTCAGGTGATGGTCTAAAAGGAAACCCTCTGATTCAAGTGGACCAGACCGACGTGGTGATGGGCAAACCCCTGGACTTTCCTTCCTATGGCTGGGACAATGAATATCCAGAACTGCATGCAAAGTAAATATATTGGTTTTTTTTCTCTCTCTCTCTCTGCTAGAGATCTGGGCCCTGTCTTATAAAACTTGTGATAGAAATCAATCAATCACAAGTCTCTTGAAAGCTGCAATCAATTGCAACCTGTGATTGATTGATTGCAGTTCCCCATCTTAATTTCAATCATAACTTCTTTGTAAGATGGATTTGCATTCAATCGTAAAGTTGTGATTGATTTGAAGTCTTTATAAGACGGGGCCCTGTATTGCTTCGTATGGACTTCCTGTCATTTCTTGTTGCACTGTCTTATCTGTGTGGATTTCTACTTGAGTCATTATCAACAACTTTTGCTCATCTTGAGATTTTATAATGCTACAAAGTTATAATGGTAATCATGATAACATTGAAAGTGGTGATAAAAAATAATGAAATGAAAGTGAAAATGAAATGAAATGAAATATATTGATGATGATGTTAAAAAAAAATTATGATACTGATATTATTAATAACAGTAGTAGTAGTAGAAGTAGTAGTAGTAGTAGTAGTAGTAGTAGTAGAAGTAATGATAAGAAGTAATGAAATAATAATGATAATGATAATAATAATTATAATAAAAATAACAACAACAACAATGATGATAATAATAATAATAATAATAATAATAATAATAATAATAATAATAATAATAATAATAATAATAATAATGACAGGAATAATGACAACAGTAATAATATTAATCATCATTTATCATCATGTATTTCAAACATTGTTTGAAATAATTTTCTTCTCTCCCCCTCCAATTGTGTGCAGCGTGCCACGGTTTGAGGCCAGCAAATACCCGATAACAAATGGGGAGTTCCTGGCCTTTGTCAAGGCTGGCGGCTACCAGAAGGAGGAGTTCTGGAGTAAGGAGGGGTGGCAATGGCGCACCTACAGGCAAGCCATACATCCCACCTTTTGGGTCTGTGACAAAGGTAAGAAATCCACAGTGGAGGTGATTTGCAATGGTTGAGTTGGATGGGATAAAGCATGTCCCTGTAAAGACTTCAGGCTAAATTTCACACTACGTTCAATGCGACTTCATGTGAAAATTGAGTAAATTCAGATGAACAAGAATGTTGAGGATTTCTGGAAATGAGAATGTAACTGAATTTTATAAAGTTTTAAAATTGTGCTTGTTCCAGATTATGCAAATTAGATGAGGTGATGATTTTATGACTCAAAAAATTAGTTTTCCATTGATCTACACATAAAGCTTGGTAAAATTTATGAAAAAAAAAAAAAGGCGGGAAACTCTTTGTCCTTCACATTTTTCAAGTGTTGTGATAACATAGGAAGGATGACTTTTAGCCAGATAGGGCTGGAATTCCCAACTGATCCCCCAAAGTATTATTCAAGCTGTCTTTTAATGCACAAACATATAAGAGAGTTGTTAGTTGATGGTTGATAACATTATAATTTTGGTTAATTTATCTATGGATGCAGCCACTATTGCCATTCCTTGAAAGCATGTAAAGCTTCCATTACATTTCGTATTTTTACCACTGTTTGTAGCTTTTTTTATGACCAACTTTGATGAAGCTTTTACGATTCTGTTCATCTCTTTAGATTCTATGAATAAATATTCAGCTTGATATGGAATTGCACTTTTGTAGCAGTTGTGTGTATGATGGATTTGAAGTGCACAAAAACGTGGGAATACCAGAATGTAATTGTAAACTACATGGTACTATCAAGCATTTTTACATTGTTTTCAACTTGCAGGATGCATTTCAGGCTGCGGTGGTGTCCTAGCTGGGTACAGCCATTGTAGGCCAGATCCCAATTCCAACAAGCTCACTCAAGATAGCCATGGTTACAGGTAACTACAGATGTAGAAGTTCACTTCACTTTTGTTTGGATACTTTTGTTTGCCCTTCTGCTTGTTTGGAACAGTTTAGTATGCTGTGTAATAGAATGCAGTTGAGTTTTCATGCTAAAAGGAAATGCAGTCTTTTGCAAGGTTGGTAATGTAAATTCACTGTGAATGTTTGTACTCTGTAAAAAGTAATAACAGCCCAGAATGACTTTTCATATCCAAGTCAGTTGTTTTGATATATTAGCTATAAAGGTATGCTATGTTAATGACCAAAAACAACTTAGATTGTATTGACTCTTCATCTGAGATGCTTATGTGTACTGTAGTGCAACACAATATGGGATCCCAATGGATATACATTGCTTGTTACAGTTTGTGTGAACAAAAAAAACAAAACAATGTTATAACTGTTGATCATTGATTTTCTCATTTCTGTATGATACATGATGTGGATTATTTCCAATTTAAGTCAACCACAGGAATTGGTATTAAAGTTGCCAATCAGATAAAGCTCTGTTTGAGAAATTTGGATTTGAAGTTTGAATGAGATCATTCAGTAGAATGAAACCCAAATGTGTATGCGGATAAAATGAAATGCAGACATATTAGAAAGGCAGAAACACATCAGTGAAGTTGGAGGAAACTTGAACAATCCATTCAAAAGTTTCAATATGAATGTGAAGTTTATATACCACCATTCTAGAATTCAACATAATTTCATTCAATTCAATTTCAATTTCAATTTATTTTCACAAACCATTCACATGTAACACAACCCCTTTTGTATAATTACAAAAATTGAACCAGGTTGGTGTTTACATGGAATGTTGTTGTCATTTTAGAGACAGTTTTCTAAAATGAGAGAGCACTTGGCTTTGGTAGAGGGAATAATTTTACCCTAGACATAATATGTCTGTAATAAGTGGAAGGAATGTGTACTTTTTCTTAGAAATGAAATTTTGCGGAATTCTCTTCATGCTTTCTTTATATTACTGTCCTACAATGTACTTTGATATCACAAATTGTTGTAGTCTTCTTATCCAGTGATGGCAGTGCAGAAACTTTAGAAATCTTTAACTTTTGAACAAATCGTCCAAATTTCCTCAAACGGGAATTCACTGACGTGTCTTTATACTGATCCACATTCTCTCAGTCCATTCATTCCCATATCATTCCCTTTACTTCACCTGTGTATCATTCTCTAGGTACCGAACATTCTGTGAGGAGATGACGATGCCGTGGGACTGGCCAGTGGTAGTCAACTACCACGAGGCCAAGGCCTATGCGGCCTGGCAGGGCCCAGAGTACCGCCTTCTGACTGAGGCTGAGAGCCAGGCCATCAGAACTCTTCCGGTGAGTTTCTTTGAAAGTTGAAATTTTCGCGCGAGTAATTTCTTTTGCTCGGCTTTGCAAGATAAATTCCACATGTTCTAAATTCCACACAATCAGAACAAAAAACATTATTCCATACAGCATGGAAAAAATATTCATATGCTTTTATTTACGTGCTAGATTCTGGTTATGCATAATGAATGAAAACTTCCACAAGGCAATATTTCCGCCTTTACGGTACCCTCTCCCCCTTCATCCCATGCATCAAGCTACTATAGAAATGGTGAGGAAGCATTGGCTGCCAGATTTACAGAGTTTTGAGGAAACATAGTTAACCCTAACCAGGCCGTGTTTCTTTGGCTGTTCTTTGGCCGGGGGAGGGTGAATCAACTCCCACCTGAGATCTCGGCTGTCAATCGCGCAATTGCCATGAAAATCAGCACATAGATTTTCAGTGGCATAATCTACGAAACTATAAAAAGAACATTGAAATTTTAATCTTTGTAATTAATTATGCTACTTATGCATGAAATCAGACATATTGCTCTAAATCAGAAAATAGAGTTCCTAGAAGCCTAATTTTGGGTGATAATGTTCTTTGTAGTATTCCTAACAATGTACTCAACATCATAGTAAATGCTTCATAAATTGCTTCAAAAAAATTTGAAATATAAAGTTTAGATGAGTGTTAGTCCAAGTTCAAATTCATAATGCTTGGCTGAGACAATGTTTGTGCATTTTTTTTTTTATTTATTTATTTTTTTTTACTGCTATATGTGCCATATGTGCCATTTTTGTTAAGGGAAACATGGTAAGAGGTCACAAATATTGTGGCTTATGATGGAAGATCCAGTGTTTTGATTTTTTTTTTTTCGTGTAGTGTTTGTTTGTGTGTGTGTGTGTGTGTTTTTTTTTTTTTGGGGGGGAGCAGTGGAGAGGCCATTTTGGACATGGAAAGGGAGTTGACAATTCTGAAGGAAGTTTTTACTGCGAGATTGTGCTCAATTTGTGTAGTCCTTCTGGAAAAAATAAATATAGAGTGTATGAAAGAGTCAAAACATGTTGTCTTTTATATATCAAAACCTTATTGAGCTGTAAAGAGATTTACTGCATATTAAGCAGTATTTGGATTACTTTTTCATGAGTGTCATCAAATACAGGTTGTGTATTTGATGTATTATTATGCCTGACTGGTTCAGTTGGCTAACATTTACCTTTAACCCTAAAAAGACTGGGGGGGGGGGGGGCCTAAAAGGCCCCCCCTCGACATTTCGCGCGATTACTCTGCAACACGCAATGCTCTCGCTCTATGACTTTTTTCTTTCAAGTTTCCCGCACATTTTGACACCAAATTTGTGACGCCCGGGGGTACGGTTCTGAAGTTACATAACTTTTTGTACATGCATGTGAGGCCGAAAATGGCTCAAAAATGTGATTTTGTGTACAAAGTCAATGCAAATTGAGTTTTTTCACATGGCTCATATAAATATGCTTATTTTTACTCTCAATGGCTAAAATTAATTTGTTTTAGGAGTATTATGCTTCAAAAAGTGTCTGCCACAAATTTTGTTAAAAAAACAACAAAAACAAAAGGTCAAAAAAACAAGGAAATACATAAGAAATTCATAAAACAATAAAATAGATAAGAAATTAATTTTGATACCGAATTTTTTTTCAAGTACATTTGCTAAGAATGCCACTAAGAAGAAATTAGACCAAAAATGAGCACTTTTGGAGCTTTATTTACTGATTTAGATCAAAGAGTCTGATTTCTCGCATAAATTAGCATAATTAATCAAAATAAAATAAAAGAAGACTATTTTGTAAAATTTGAATATACGATCTTGTAGATTACATCGCACACTACCATTGTGCAAATTTTCGCGGCGATCACGCGATCCACGGCCGAGATCTTAAGGGGGGGCCCTTTAGGCCCCCCCCCCCCAGTCTTTCGAGCTACCAAAATAGCCCAGTCTTTTTAGGGTTAATAGAGGAGAACAGTCGATTAGAATTAAAGGGGATGGCTAGTAACTGATCAGTGGGAATCAGTGGGAATGTTGGGGGATGATTGTTCCAATCCTTATGGAATTCATTCAAGAGTACATTATATCTATTGTTGTGTGAAAATTCATTAACGGACCATTAACGATCGCCCCGTCACTGTACAGGCATGCTAACCTGGAAACATTAAACTGCACATTACTTGAATAATATGGGACCATTCTGAAGCAAATAATCTTCTCACAACAATAGATATATAATGTACTCTTAAATGAAGCCCACAAGGATTGGAACAATCAAGGTTACAGTTATTACATAAAGCGTGCAAGAAATCAGTATGGTGAGTCTAATGTTAGATCCAGCGCCTAGACCTACGGAAAACACATGTAGATGAGGGACCTATTTACTAAGGGCATGTTCTATTGATGCACCAGTACTGTACTATAAAACTCCAAATACTATTCTTGTTATCCCTCGTGCAGTTCTATTCACCTCGGCCTGCGGCCTCGGTGAAACAAAACAGCACTCGGGATAATTCAGTATTTGTTGTTCTACAATCTAGCATAGTGCATCGTAGAGCATGCCCTACTTGTATGCTACACTAAAGACACACAGCATAAAAGAGGTGGAGTGGTAAGGAAAAGACAATGTCTTCCCAGAGTATAAAGCAATTTATACACAGAAGAAACTTCATGCATAATTGATTGCTGCTTTATGTGGTGCTATTGTGCCAAGGCTGTATAGTCCACCTCACATAGAAAAATTGTGATTATTTGTTGTCCACTCATCATGGTGTATAGACTGATTCGGGTTCGTTGAGGGCAGCAGACAATTTGTGGCACTGGGCGCAGCCATTAGCTCAAACTGCGGTGTCCCAGCCTACCCCCCGTCCACTCCCCCACCCCCTGGGCAACATGTTTATCGCGCACTTGTACATGTAGCAGGAGTAAGCGCACTTGTTACAAAGGTTCGCGCATTAAGCAAGCGTTCACGCACTCAGTACGAGACGCCTATTGGCTAAAACAACCATGCATCAGTTTTTCTTTCCATGCGCGTGCTAATGTAGGGAGAGGGGTGGGGGAAGGAAGGGGGGGGGGGGGTCGGCTGGGACACCGCAGTAATGACGCTGCCCGTGCCGATAATACACAAACCGCCTCACAGAATCGGTCTATGCTGAGCTTCTTCTTGGGATCCCTTTGAGTTGGAAAGCAAACTATGAAAATGCGGGCACATTAAAGGTAGGGAATCCCATTTGCACGCCTTAAATGAAGAGTTGTATAAATACAGTGGTATGTTGAAGAGAGAATCATTTTAGAAACTCCCATAAAGTATTGAAAGTGGAAGGTAACATTTAGTACATTTTTTTGACCGTTAGATTTTGAATTGAATTGTTTTCGGGGCTCACCGTAAATTCCAGTACATTACTAGGCTACCTTTGCAGACCCATGTACTGCATGTGTGTCCATCATGTATATTTTGTGAAGAAAGTTCATCAACACTTACAAACATTTCTATATACATTCTTGCCACACACTCTATATGTTATTACATCAGCTCTTGTACTTTTAGATTTGTGTTTATAGATCACAAATACAGAAGAATGCAACAAAAAGGCCTAAGTGTGGCTGACACACAGAACTACTGAGTAGTTGAGTTTTGTGCATTATTCCAATTTTAGATAACTGTTGACTTCCAAATTTCTAAGCAGTGGCCTAAGCAAGTCCCCTGAGGTTCATATTTAATGTTTTGCTGCATTTTGGGAGGTCTGTAAAAGGTATCCCCTACCTTTAATGTTAAGGACAGTTTTTTATTTTTTTAGAGGGGGATTGGAAGGTCATATAAGGTTCAAGGTCGTGTTCTTCAGCCAGAAGTGTATATGCCTGCTGCTTTTCCATGGAGGTGTACTCAATGTATCTGTTTTAGGCAGTGTTAGTGCCTTACATTGAATGATCTTAGACTTTATAGGCATAGGAAAAGTAACAAGGTGTAAGAGCTGCTTTGCTGAAAGTGAAGATGTCACACTTTGCTGAGCAGGCTATCAATTTGGCTCCACTATTTTAAACTTTGGGGTATATATAGGAAGTCAAGGAGAAGTTTGAGTGGCTCAAATGACTTAACTATGCAAGTAGTGTGGCTTTATGTAAGAGTGCTTTAAATTTTGATGTCTAGAAATGCAATGTAAATGTCTTACAGTGTTATAATTGTTCTGATTGTCATTGGCAATGTTTACCAAAGTTGTCCTGTCTCATTGTCCTGTTTGACTCCTTGGAGGTGAGCTTCTCTTCTTTGTATTCTCTGTCACAGGCCATGACAGATAATCTGATAAGAAAATTTGCTAATGTCGGAAAACATCCTTGATTTACTCTGAGGCTAGAATGTAGATAAAGGAAGGTTCTTAACTGATGACATGGTTGCTATGGAGATACACCTTTATGAGAGTCCTCTTAGATGCCATGTATGATTTACATGTATTGTAGCTTTCCTTAACTTTTTTCTTATTTTTCTGTAATCTAATTCTGCAATATCTCCACTTTCATACAAAACAAATTTCTTGTGTCAAACATATTCCTGTTCCATATCCTTGGGCGGTCTAATACTGTTTTGGAAATAGACAGTTGGTATCCCTGCCTATAAACTACAACTTGTGTCTTTGTCAATATTCTTGCTGCTGTACTACAGAGGGCCAGCCCACTGGATGCTGGAACAGATACCCTCTACCGGGACGACCTGCATGAAAACTACAACATCAACATGTCATATGGCTCATCCACAGTAAGTTCCTCCAGATGAGATCTCCCTTTCTTCTCGGTTACTTTCATTGTTCCTGATGTGAAATGAGAATTCATGAAATTGTCTTAATATGTTTTTCTCACATTGCAATCCCCATTCTTTGTTGTGCGTTTTTATCAAAGATAGATAATTCAAAAGGAAAATTCTTTCCATTTGGTGCCATAACAAAGGGCTATTGAAAATGCCATTATACAATCTTATGTTTTTGTTATGATTAAAGTTATTCATAGTTGAATACGGGAAGTGGTATAAATTTTGTTTTGACATCAATAACTCTCCTAAAAGTTCTTCCTCAACAGCATCCCAGTAAGCGGGTCTGTGGAATTTGTAATATCAAAAGAAGTAGATATATGAAACTTCTCTTTTTTTTTTTCTGTATATTCTACTATTGTGACATCACACATTTTAGAAGAGATCCAGTCCAGAGTGGGCAGCACATGGTAACCAAATTGTGAAAATTTGTAACTATTGAAGGGACCGTCTGATTTCCTAGTTTTATGCACTCTCTAAGTCCACTTACTTGCTTTAAAAATCTTTCCAGGTAATGGGATGGCATAGTATTGGCTGAGGTGAAGATTCATTTTTTTTTTTATTTATTTTTTATTTTTTATTTTTTATTTTTTTTATTTATTTATTTATTTTATTTTATTTTATTATTATTTTTTTTTTTTTTGGGGGGGGGGGGGAGATACCTAGACACCACTTCATGATATGTTAAAGTGTAGACAATTCTTGTAGGCATACAAAGTTTATTTTATAAAAATGGGTTTGGAAAAACGAAGTAATGCAACTAATAAAAGGGGAGTCCCACCTTTTATTAGGATCGCTTTGTTTTGAATAACTTCAATTGCCATTTCAAAATCAATTTTCAGGAAATAAACTCTTTTTGATTTCATAAAAGGTTTCATATTATCACATGCTTATCATCATCAAAAAATCTTGAAAACCTAAAGCTCCTCCTTAAAGGGATGGTACAGTATTGGTGGAGATGAGAATTGTGCTTTTAACTCTTTGCTAGATACCAAGAAAACACTTATGATATAGTACAGAACATACCATTTTAAGAGGAATTCAAAGTTTATTTGATGAATATCGGGTTTGGAATGACTTAAACATCAAAAAACAAAGTAAAACAAAGTGATTGTAATAAAGTGTGGGTCCCACACTTCATTACAATTATTACAATCTTCATTACGCTGTTTTTTGGATATCTTGGCCATTTCAAAACCAATTTTCATCAAATAAACATTGAATTCCTCATAGAATTACATGCTCTTTCATATTTCATAAGATGTTTCTCATTATCTCACCAAAAAATGGTAGAAACATGAAATTAGGTCTCAACCAAAACTATACGATCCCTTTAATAGAAATTGTATCACCCCTTTAAGACTTGGTATGCATATAATACCACCATGTTGCCCTTTGCTGTTGATTTTGTCACAGCCAGTGAACATGTACCCAGCAAACAAGAAGGGCTTCCATGATGTGTTTGGCAACGTCTGGCAGTGGGTGGAGGACAACTTCAATGGGTTTCCCGGCTACAAGACCCACTACCTGTACGACGACTACTCCTCACCGACCCTCGATGGCAAACACAACATTCTGGTGGTACGTGAATCTTTCCAGACACTATGGCCTGAATTCATGAAGGTTGTACAATTGAAACCATGGTTTAAACCATGGACAATTTGTATGGAGTGCCAAGAGTTGCATGGCCTATTTCGTTACGAAATCAGTCATTTCATCGATGACGTGATTATTTCGTAACAAAATGATAACATTTCATAACGAAATAGGCCATGTGACACTTGGCACTCCATGCAAATTGTCCATGGTTTAAACCATGTTTTCAATTGTACCACCTTCGTGAATTCAGGCTTATAAAAGCTGGCGCCCCTGCTGGCTATGTGGCTTGACTGCTGTGGTAGCAAAACCAATGAGGCCGTCTGGTGAATCTTTACAGAAACCTAAATCCCAGTCCTCCCTATGTTGGCTGAATGCCTGGTGGCAGAGAGATCTGCGCTGGTGCTATTTGAATCATACCAGAGCTAAATTTGAGCCTGATTGCTTTTTTTTTTTTATGTGTAGAATATAGTATGACTAGATTGTCAAAAAGAAATACAGGGCATGATTCTAGAAGCACATGTAAATCTCTTTTTTTTTTCCCCTTCATAACTGTCAGTGGACATTGTAGTCACTGATCTGCACTGTTTATAGAAAAGAATAATAAGAAAAATCTCACTCATCCTTTCAGCACAGGACTATAGTATCAAACAGGTTACTCATTGATGAAGGCCACCCAACCACATTCCTATTATCAGATACCATACTCAAGAACTCCATTTCACCTTTCGTTCTCTCTGAGAACAGTAAGGAGCTGGAATTCTGTGTCCTCAAAAATTGTTGCAGCACCATCTGTGGGAGCATGCCGTAACTGACTAACGGTTGATCACAGTGGCCAGTCTTTGTTCTTCATATTTGTTATGTGCTTGTAAATATCTGTAAATAAACATTATTATAATGTAAATATCACAGTCTGCAAGAATCTTCAGCTTATTGAAGGAGGCAGACAATCATATTTCTTTTAGGCTTGTCAGAATGCTTTTGTAATGTGTGGCTAGCTTCTTTTAGGCTGAGAGGAACTCAAATCATCAGTGTGTATGCTAGTTTGCTTGTTGATTATACAGCAAAAGAGAAGCAATCAAGATTGTACTTTTCTTTTTTACTTTGTAGGACTTAAATATGTTTGTATGTACATGTATTTGCTTTTTGCCTGTGCATGTGTGCTGGCATTCATGTAGTGTTCGTAATGTTCCATGCATAACGATGTTAGATTTTTTTGATGTAAACATTTGTTTGCCTCCTCACAGGGAGGTTCCTGGATATCAACAGGTGTGGAGGCCTCGAGGTTTGCCCGCTACGGCTTCCGCAGACACTTCTTCCAGCACGCCGGCTTCCGCCTGGCAAGATCCCTGGCACCAGGGGGAGACTTGTGCGTCCGAATGATCCACAGCATCTGGAAGGGGGAGGAGAATGGTACATTTAAATGGACAATTTTCCCAAAATATATGTAATATGGATTGAGTAAATGCAGCAATATTTACTTGTATCTTTCACTAATCCTGCAGTCACTGTATCCACATAAACCTTTTGAGAAACCTTTCAATACAGTCAAACCTGTCTATAGCGGCCACCCAAGGGAAACGAAAAAAGTGGCCGTTATAGACAGGTGGCCGCTATAGACAGGTAATCCAACTTTATGTGCATTGCCTATACATGTACATATATCATAGTTGGATACATCGATAAGTATTTAATGTACATGCGTAAGTATACACACGTGTATTTCATGCATTGAACAATGCCGGTGTTTATGAAATTGTTGCACAGTAGCATGTGTACAGTCGTGAAGAAAGCTTAACACTAGTGCATTATTATGACTACTGAATAAGTGATGAATGCAGCGGTGGCGATCACTGAACGTTGCCCATGAATGTCTGGCACGGCAACAGATCAGAAAAACACGCTGAATTACCGGCTCTGTGGCCGCTATAGACAGGTTAAAATCTACCGCGGGAAACAAAATTTGTGGCCGCTGGCCGCGTTAGACAGGTGGCCGCTATACACAGGGTCTTTAACAGGGCTTTTCTCTCGGGGGGATTTTTCAGTGGCCGCTATAGACAGGTGGCCGCTAAGGCAGGTTTGACTGTATTTATTACAGCATTTCTAACTATATTTCCACACCTATTCCTTATGTACACAATACAATGTAACTCTGCCCTGTAAAATATGTTGAAGTTCTCATTTTGGTAAAGTTACATGTGACAAATACAAATATGGTAGTGCAAGGGAATACTCCAATGTGTTGATTCATTTCACTTCACCATTTAGAGATACATTGACCTGAGGACAGCTAACTCACAGTGTTTGTAGGAAATGCTGGCACAAGTGCATTTGCATTATAGAAGGCAGACTACTGTAAAACCTGTTATTTTTTGCAAATTTTGTGAATCACTGTTGGACCGCAAATTTGTCAGCAGATGAAAATATCACGAATGGTCAGGAGGCATTAGTGCACTTGCGATAGTCTCAGTGTCAAAATCGTGAAAACAGTATCTTGCAAAGATGTCTGTGGCCTCATCATTTGTGAAAATATCTGTCTGCTAAAATAGCAGCTGTAATGATATCTGATCTCATCATACACCTCAACCTGACTGTTTTCTATGTGTAGAGAATTTCCTGCCCATCAAAGACGTCTTTCAAAAGCAGCACCTGACAACCAATGTGCAGTTCCTCCAGGACACTCGGTCAAACGTTGAAAACCACCTCTTTGACGAGTACTGCATCGACCAGCACAGTCTCTCCAAGGCTCTCAGCGAGACTGCCGTCACCATGGCCACCAAATA
Source organism: Diadema setosum (assembly GCA_033980235.1). Classification (NCBI taxonomy): domain Eukaryota; kingdom Metazoa; phylum Echinodermata; class Echinoidea; order Diadematoida; family Diadematidae; genus Diadema; species Diadema setosum. The sequence continues at coordinate 16,196,034 of CM067072.1, forward strand.
CGGGGCCAAGCTCGACAACGTCCTGGACATGGGATGTGGGTGTGGAAGGTCGACCTTTGAACTTTCCAAACACTGCAATTCAGTGAGTGCTGGTTTTGGGTTGGATTGACCCTTTTAGATGTACAATGTATGTTCTCACAAGTAAGAATATGAGACCTTTGTAGATTATTACTGTTAATGTGGAAATTTTTGTGGTACATTAATTTCTTGCATATTTCACACTACTTTTGGGTAGCACAAATTCTAAAACCCGCGGAAATATCTTCACAATTTTCTGTGCGTATTTTGAATTGGTTGACGATTGCGCACTGCAAATTCATGGACACGCTAATATGTTTTTTAGCCACTCAGCGAGAAGAATTAATCACGCATGAATATTGTGTTTGACATTAGTACATTTTCTTTCATTTATGCAGTGAATAGGTTTATAGGTTAGTCAGACAATTTGTTTGGCATGCAAATTTAAAATAGACAATTTGGTGAGAGAGAGGGACTTATTTCCTCTTTCCAAATCAAGATTACAAATTATCATGCGATTCCATTGCTCAATTTGTAGTTTTGGTAGCAAAATCACTTTGTTCTCAATTATGCAACAAATGAGCACTGCACTGCACTGCTTAAAGGAAAGGAGTAAGTTTGGACTGTCCTTGAAAGATGTGACTTTAGCTTTGAGTCTGTGCTGTTCTGTGAAGCTTGTAAGGATTGGTTTGACAAGTCCTAGTCCATCAGTACAAGAGCCATAGTTCTGATCCAATACAGAGGGAGCGTTCGTGAGCTAGTGCGCTCCTAGAAATCAATGGACGTTCTCTGAATAATTTACTTCCGCAAGGTGATCGGATCCGACTTCTGCGGGATGTTTGTGAAGGTGGCTGAAGAGATCCTGGCCAAAAAGCAGTACCTCTTCTCCTGCCCCAAGGATGGCTGCAAGGGGCAGCCCAAGCAGGCAAAGACGAATGGACATCAAGGCTGCGCCACCTTGGCCAACCTCCCAAAGGGCACTGACGGGTCAAAGATCACCCTAAAGCAAGTGGGTCAAGTACTGTTGTTGTTGCCTTTTGCTTTTTTTTGCTAATCTTGTGAAATTTGGATGTGATTTAGATTGTTGTTTTGAGCATATGCAAAAAGTACTTAATATGTACATTGTTATTTGTTTAGTGTGATGGTAGCATGTAGTATTGTCAGGAAGTATAATGCGGAAGATGCAGGAAAGGAAGGTGGCCCTGGGAAGGTGTGTGCCTTTTTGAAGGGAAAGCGGAAAATAAGTACATGGTTAATAGATATGTTTTTAATGTTTTAAGGAATCCTTTAATCAAGTCGTCCATGGTTTGAGCACAAGCCCTCCAATTGCATTTACAATTGTAGATGCCAGTAGTCCTCTTGCACAGGATTTCAAGTTAACTTTTTAACCTGCTGAGGACGAGTCCCGAGTATACTCGGGCAGGTGTCTATGGGAAATGCGTGCTGTAGCAAAATCAAACCGTCCTCAACGTGTCAAGATGTAAATTCATGTGACATTGCAATCCAAGAAGTTTTCTTGCCACTCAATCTTGCATGTTGTCAATTAATTGTCTCCTACAACATGTAAGCACCTTTTTCCTTTGCTCATACATCTCTCAAGTTCACCTGGGTTCCAAACGAGCTGAGTGGATTTGACCTGGTGCTTCATCATTGTTTGGACAGAGTGAGCAACAAGAAAGGTAGGAGAGTGAAGGGAATTTGAATCCTTCCCGTTTCCACGCATAGTTAGAAGACTGTGTGTGCCTCTTTTTCTGCAAATAGACATAAAGAGAGGAATGTGGCATATCCATCTAATGTGAGCAGAAATGAAGGCATTTTGAGACAACTCTGAGGATGGTAAGGAAAAAAAAAATCAGGGGCTATGGTGCCCTTGTGACTTGGGATAGAAATGGATAAAGACTGACTATAAACTGCCTGGATTGGTTATGACATTTGTAGCATAAAAAGGTCCTTCATTGTGTTCCATTTGTGGCCCCTGATGGTTGCACATCTGAAATTATAAATATTGACAAACTGGACCAGGAGTATAATCATAGCTTATGACTCTAATGGACCTTTAATGTTCTCAAACTCTCTCATAGCAACCTTGATAACCCCATCGACAATGTATTCCATGAACTTGATATGCCACATCCTGTCTATATGTCTTCTCCTCTATGTTGAAAGACGCAAATGATTTTCACGTTACTGACTTCATTCTTCTCGGATGTTCATCAAAACTTCCATGGTCTATAATGTGATGTGTATATCTTTCATTTGAGATCAATGTATTGTAGTCTGTCCCATACTCAAACCCACTCACAATGAGCACTAACTTCTCATCATATCTAAGGATTCTCCCACCTGTGATGTATTAAAGGGAAGGTAAACCCCAAGAACAATGTGGATTGAGTGAAAGCAGCAACATTAGTAGAACACATCAGTGAAAGTTTGAGAAAAATCGGACAATCGATGCAAAAGTTATGAATTTTTAAAGTTTTGGTGTTGGAACCGCTGGATGAGGAGACTACTAGAGGATATGACGTATGAGTGGACAACAATACAAAGAAAATATAAAGGATATTCAACAAAAATTCACTTTTCTAGAATTATGAAAGAGCAGTGGACCAACCGCTTTCAGAAAGCAGGGGGGATAATTGCTACCCTTAACATATGTCAATATCAAGTTGATGGAATTTGTAATTTTCGTGAAAAATGGATTTTTGTAGTATTTTCTTTATATTTTCTTGATATTGTAGTCCACTCATACGTCATAACCTCTAGTAGTCTCCTCATCCAGCGGTTCCAACATCAAAACTTTAAAAATTCATAACTTTTGCATCGATTGTCCGATTTTCTTCAAACTTTCACTGATGTGTTCTACTAATATTGCTGCTTTCACTCAATCCACATTGTTCTTGGGGTTTATCTTCCCTTTAAAGGTTTTAAGAAAACTTCCCCCTGGACAATTGCCCCGGATCCTTCGCCTGACCCTAACCCTAATCCTGGTCCAATATTAAAACTCATGGAAGAAAACAGTGGCTCAATCTTTTGAAATTTGATATGTTGTAGTGGATTGAATTTTAACAAGATTCAGAGAAGTAATGTCTTTTTCACAAGCTTACTGCCTCAGTATTGTTGTTCCCCTATTTAGTGCCATCAATAGCATTCATGGAAACTATTTTGTGTAAATCTTCAGTAGTATTTAAAATTGTGCCTGGAGAGGTACATTGTAAACCAGTGGTGAAAAATGTTGCAGTCCACCAAATGACTGGATAGCTCTGAAAAGATTCCGAAGCTGTTTGCACGGACAGAACCAAAATATGCTCAAGGAAACAGACGTGGCTGATAGGATGCAATTTGTTTTGTTGATTTTGAAGCACTGAAAACCTGACTTCATCCTCATGAGAAGCAGTTACTTGCTAAGTTCAGTTCACTTTTTCAAACATGTGCCACATTTAATAAACATGTGTTTAACATCTGTAGTACACACTGAATTTGTTATGCTAGATTTTGAACAAACTCTTTTAATAGTTTGAAGAAATAATTATCAAGAAATTTACTGAGCTATGTTTTGGGATCTTGAGTACAACATATGTTACAAATATATATATATAAACATGTGGCTGATAGGATGCAATTTGTTTTGTTGATTTTGAAGCACTGGAAACCTAACTTCATCCTCATGAGAAGCAGTTACTTGCTAAGTTCAGTTCACTTTTTCAAACATGTGCCACATTTAATAAACATGTGTTTAACATCTGTAGTACACACTTAATTTGTTATGCTAGATTTTTAACAAACTCTTTGTATAGTTTGAAGAAATAATTATCAAGAAATTTTACTGAGCTATGTTTTGGGATCTTGAGTACAACATATGTTACAAATATATATATATATATTTTTGTATTCTGCCAGTAGTTCAGTCAGCAATACAAAGCTGTGACTGCCCCTTTTTGTGAGGTTGCCATGTCTGTAGAAATTCAGAACACATGTGAGCCCGGGTAGTCACGCATGTCTCTTGTTTGAGAGCACCGCTGGTTGCTGTATTATTTTCTCCCTCAGGGCACTTGAAACAACATTTGCTCAATGTAATGGCTAAAAAATAATAGTCGGTCCACGGGGAGTCACATCAAGTATCAACAAGTCACTGTATAAGATTATGTACAAACGTAGTTCATGTTGAATTCTGAAAAGGGAGTACCTCATCATTGAAATCGTAAATAATTCATCAAAACTGGTTGTCGTTATACCACTGAATTAAATCATTTATTCATCATCATGTGGGAATACTAACTACACTCATGTAGGCCTACTACCTCTAGTACTGGTAGTAGGCCTGGCCGGGCTATTTACACCAATGTAGGTAGATGATAAAGCGAGGGGGGTCCAGATCTCAGCTGTCGACAGCGCGATTGCAATGAAAATTGGCACACACATTGCATATGACGTAATCTAAAGTAACATGAAGTTAATTTAAAAAAATTATCATTTATGCTGAATTATGCTAATTTATGCATGATAATGCATGAAATCAGACAATTTGGTATAAATCACTAAATAAAACTCAAAACAGGCACATTTTTTGTGTAAATATTCTTTCTAGTGTCCTTAGCAAATGTATGAGAAAAAAAATTGTGCCATCAGAAAAATTTTATTGTTTTTTGAATCTCTTATGTATTTCCTTGTTTTTCGACTTTATGTTTTCATTGTATTTTCGATGAAATTTGTCCACGACATTGTTCCGAACAAGAAAATATGTTATTAATTGATTTTAATCAATAAAACCCCAAAATAATCATGCTTTTATGAAATTTGCCTGTAAGCACAGTTTGCATTGAAATTGTACACAAATTCACATTTTTGAGCAATTTTTGGTCTGACGTGCACATACATATTTATGCATAGCTTCGGAAACCGCGTGCCCGGGCATCGCAAATTTGGTGTCAAAAGATGCGGGAAACTCGAAAGAAAAAAGTAATGAAATAGCTTTTCGTGATAGCGATGCATTACACAGAACTGCGAGGGGGGGGGGGGGGGCCTCGGATTAGGGTTAAGTAAAGGGACTGTGAAGTTCAGGGCCTGTTCAATTGTACCCAGTCATATCTTATTGCTAGTGGAACAGAAAGGGCAGTTTGATAACTCCATGAAAACCAGTGTAAAGGAAGTAATGGATGGCATTCAAACATTGTCATCATAACGGAGAAAAAAAAATGGGTCTACATGCACTGTTAAAACACAATGCATACTGCCTTTTACATTTCCAAACTTTGAATATATATTGACGTAGAGAATAGCAGTCTTGTAGATGAGTCTGAAACCCCCAGTCGGATGATACCAAGTGCATATTTTTATGCCTACTGGAAAATTGAACAACTGAACAACAACAACCCAAAAAAATCATAAGGGGTAACCTGTACTGATGATCACACGTACCTGAAGTTAACAGTAAAAAAAAAAATGCAATAATAGGCATACCCCCCCAAAAAAAAAACAAACAAACAAACAAAAAACTGATGTGATCTTCATCATTGTGTAAGTCTGCCTTGTTATGGAAACCCTTGGGAATAATTTGCCTCAGTATGTGTGAACAGCATGTGAAAATCGAATAATTATCTTCTTTAACCCTAACTAGGCCGGGGGGGGGGGGCCTCTGAGGCCCCCCCCTTCGACGTTCCGCGCGATGTATCGCTAACGTGAAAAGCTATCGCCGCGACGTTTCATGACTTTTTTCTGTCGAGTCTCCCGCATCTTTTGACACCAAATTTGCGATGCCCGGGCGCGCGGTTCTGAAGTTTCGCATAAATATGTACATGCATGTCAGACCAAAAATTGCTCAAAAACGTGAATTCGTGTACAATTTCAATGGAAATTGTGCTTACAGTCAAATTTCATAAAAGCATGATTATTTTGGGGTTTTATTGATTAAAATCAATTAATAACATATTTTCTTGTTCGGAACAATGTCGCGGACAAGTTTCATCGAAAAAACAATGAAAAACATAAAGTCGAAAAAACAAAGAAATACATAAGAAATTCAAAAAAACAGTAAAATCCTTTAGAAATGTTTTCGTATAGCTCAATTTTTTTCTCTTATATTTGCTTGATTAATAGGACACTAAAAAGAATATTTACACAAAAAAATGTGCCCATTTCGAGCTTAATTTAGTGATTTATACCAAATTGTCCGATTTCATGCATCATTATGCATAAATTAGCATAATTTAGCATAACGGCAACGGCCGAGATCTGGAGGGGGGGGGGGCCTGGGAGGCCCCCCCCCTTTGCTCTATGATCTACCTAAATAGCCCGGCCTACAAGGGTTAAAAAAAAAAAAAAAAATCTTATGATGCCACTGGCCACACTTGACTAGATATCGTGCTTGATTCATTGGTTAGGCATGTAAATTGCTAAGCCTGTAGCTGTATTAATATTTGGCTGTATATAAATGGCAGAGAATAAACTTGATTTTTGCATCACCATACAAAAACCAGTAAACGCTTGTTGGTGAACTGGCATTAATTAGGCTCTGGTATCATTTTGACATTACTCGTTTTGGGAATATTTCTCCATTTCAATCCTTACATCAATTATGTGATGAGGTCCCTAAATCACTGCATCCATCGACCATTGCTGCTATTCAGTAAAAATCATTGATTCAGCCATATTTTAACCATTTACATGTAACAACACCTGGTGTCCAGGAAACATAATTTTTTTTCTCTCCTTTTTATATGTAATGCATAAGAATGTATTTACATGATGTATGTGATTATTCCATGTATTTTATCGTAATACATGTTGTGGATGATCATTTGCTTTGTTAATATGACTGAAATAATTTTTTGGTGTGTGTTTTCTCTCTATCTTATCTGCCAGACTTTCTCACTATATTTTAACAAAGGTTGTATTTTTTCCCCTTTTGGTTTTTCTTCTGCTTTACAGGTCTAAATGTATGTATAGCCCACAATTTGCAGTCATTGATCAACCCTGCAAGTCTAAAACAAACAAAAAAAGAATTGTGTGTTATCGTATGGAAGGAACCTGGTAGAATGTCCCTAAACTTCATTCTATCCCCGTGCGAAGCAATTGAGATGGTGGGGGCGGCTTGGATACTTTCACAGAGGGTTTATGGTTATTTTCTATCAAACTCCAAAATGTGTTCACTGAATTTTCGGGGATAGAATTACCTGGACAGTTGATGATACTGTCTTGAATTTCATCCGTTCTGACCAGGGAAATGCATTTTTCTGGGATGATGTCACTGTCATACACCTGGGCCCAGTTTTATGAAGAGTTAAAATTGATTTTATAGTTGATTTCATCTGTAAGTCTATGGCAGCCTGTGTGGTAAGGAAATTTAAAATCGATTTTATCTTTTGATAAAACGGGGCCCTGGAGAACCAAGTGTGAATGTGAAAGGAAAGGATGTAGTGCACAAAGTTTTTTGAATTTGTGTTCCCATACATTTTTCCATTTCCGCTAGAGAAACAATGCACGCTTGAAAGCTTGCATCCATGGAATTGTAAGCATTAAGCCCCCTCCAAACGACTAG